>CM060408.1:125364169-126022166 GCA_030545235.1 Helianthus tuberosus
CAAAAATATTTCGGAATTAAATTTATATATTTTGACAAGTGAGTAAAACGGCATGTTGGAAACCAAGAAAACAAAAAATATGATTTTTATAATTATTACAAAATATATCATATTTTTGTCAATAAGAAAATATATTATTTTTGAAGTTATATGAAAATACATTTATTTTTGCCAAGGGAAAAGTTATACATAATTTTCTATAAAATTTTTTCTTAAAATATATATTTTAAGAATATATATTCGTTATTTTTATTAAAAATAATATTCCAGAAAAATTAAATACAAGAATTAAGTATAAGAATGCTTATAAATACAATAAAAATACGTATTCTTGTACGTATAAATACACGGAATACGCCACCAATACTTGGCAAAAAATATGCAGGTTTAAGAATACATGTATAAGTATACCCATCCTTGGGGAAAATATTCTTTGAAGAATTACAAAACAAATAAGTTAAAATATATTATTTTAACAAATATTCCAAAAATTAATAAATATAATTTAAGTTAAAATATTATTATTTTAAAAAAATAATTATATACTTTGGAATAATATTTATGACACCAAGAAATGTAATTCAAAGATACTAAGTCATAACAAATAAGACTAAAAGACAAGGCACGACCCATCCGTCTAATGAACCATAGCACGTGTGTAGGTAGTCGTGCGATCGAGAAGAAGCTTTGAGTTACATCAGTTTGCGAGACGCAAGATTGTGAGTTCATGTCCCCCTTTTCTTTTAACTGTTTTCAGTTTTTATAACTTCGGGGGTGAAATGCATGTTACAAATGTTTACAAATGTTTATAAATGGTACGGTTAGCTAAGGAATGAACTGTTAGATCATGTGAATGGGTAGGCGCACATTTAAGACCATTAATCCTCGTATAAGGACCGAGGGACATGAGTGATAGATCTATTTGGGTGTTGCGAGCCCCACCCCTGAGCCGGAAGTGGCCGAAGGTGGTAACTATGTCTTCCAGCCGGAAGCCCGGTACAAAATCTGCTAGATTTGAGCCTTCCTGCACCATTGCACACATATTAATGACCTTGCAAATCATTAATTGGTCTGTTCATAGACGCTTTCATACCAGGGTTTACAAATACATACTTACAGTAATTACAAGTTTCTTACGAGCTCACATACAAAACACATGAACTCGCTCAGCTTTTGTTGATGTTTTCAAGCTACATGTATTTCAGGAAATTGATTTTTGGATCTGGCGGGCGTTCAAGGATTTCAAGTTGTGTCTTCAATAAACGATGCCATCCAGTGTTGGAGGGTTTGAATCGTGTATTTTATCTTTGGTAGGATACATGGTTCAAAGCCTAGTTTTATTAGTGTCTTTTGTCAAGTCCTTTTGGAACTTTAAACATTTGGATGTTTTGTGTTTTAAACTCGAAGTCTTGATTGATGTTAAACAATATGGTTTGTAATATTTTGAAAACTCTTTAATGGATGAACATCATGGTTTCTATCATATAGTTGTTTGTTATGGTTGAATGCAATGATATTAAGCAAGTCACACGTAACACGCTTCCCCAAAAGTCAGGTATGACAACTCGCGTCTAGACTGGTGCGAGATTTGGTACCATACCCCTTCAATACCTAAAATTTTCTATACAAAAACTAGATTCCGGGCACTACTGAGCGAAAAGTTCGATTGGGGCCCCCTGGTCAAGATGACTATAATAAGAAGCAATTTTTAACATATCAAAATAAGCAAAACGTACGATTAAGTAAACATGTCTAAATTAAATTTTAGATACATTTTTAATCATTTTCCTTAACTTAAAATAGGCTATTATTTCTTATAAGAGTAAATTACTGTTTTGGTCCCTGTGGTTTAGCCAGTTTAACCATTTCAGACCAAAATTGAATCTTTTAACATATTAGACCCCGAGGTTGCATTTATAACAATTTTGGGCAGATATTGGAGATAGACAGATGGTTGGCCCTGAACTGGTCCAAGAAACGACTGACAAGATCATGCAGATCCGAGAGCGCATCAAGGCGGCTCGTGATCGACAAAAGAGTTATGCAGATCAAAGACGAAAACCTTTGGAGTTCAAAGTAGGAGACATGGTTTTGTTAAAAGTCTCACCTTGGAAAGGTGTAGCACGATTTGGGAAATTTGGCAAGTTAAAGCCACGTTACATAGGGCCATTCAGGATATTGGAAAGAGTTGGTACCGTAGCATACAAGTTGGGATTACCAAAGGAACTAAACGGTGTTCATGATACATTTCATACACAAGTAAGTCTTCTCATCACTAGACCGATTGGAACAGTCAACTGGATTCGCGCATGCCCGCACGAACGCAGATAAGTCCTTGTTGATGGGAGTACTCAAGCTGGGTGATGGTCACTCGTGTGACAATTGTCAAATTTCCATTTTATCCGTACAATAATTAAACAGTAATTTGTGGCTTAATGATTGTGCTGATTTAAATTAATGACATGAATGCTTTCTGATTATTGTCATATACATACAAGTGCATCACATATTGCATGATTTCATATCATTATTGCATGCAACACTTATGATTCAAATGATGCACAAAACAAAGTTAGCACAGTGATCAGACAAATCAGAAGTACTGACGGGAGTTCGGTACTCAGACAGACATAATGTTAGAGCACAGAATGAGCCAGAAACCAAGAATTACACTAGTATAGTGTGTAGGAAAGTAAGGATCATAAAACTGCCTTCCTAGTGATAGTTTAAGTGCCGGAAAGTGCCTAAAGCTCACATAAACTGGAGAATTCAGCAAAATTCAGCAAAAATCAGCTTTTAAACAACTTAATATTATGCAGAATTATGGTTTAATCGCCCAGAACACTTCCCTAAGTGTTGGGAATCAAAAATGTCATAAAAGGGAACATAAAGCACACTAAACTGCGTAGTTTAGCCTCTTAAGGAACCGGTAACCAACCCGAACAACCGGACACTACTCGAAACACCAAATTTTCACTAGAAACATTTTTTATCATTTCCGAGCTAGTAATGGTCCCCGAACATCATAACACACCTTATAATCACATAACAACTAAATAACACTAACTAAACACTTGAAATCTAACTAATTCTCTTAACTTACCATTACATCCCAAACCTATGCCCCCCCCCCCCCCCCTCATGCGACGGTCACAAGGGTGTGGCCCACCCTTGATTTTATTTGTTTTGTTTATTTGATCGTGTTGATACTTTGGAAACATATTACACACTAGATAACACAATGTTGGGAGCAAGTTTAAATAAACCACAAGTGAGTTCACTAATCACATTTCACAAGCACACTTCACACTCAAACTCTCTCCCTCCTTCTCCTTGGTCTCGGCCGAGAGCCCCACCACCATCACCATCACCATCATCTTCAAGTCTTGATCATCCAATCTCTAGTGATACAAAGGTGTAAGGTGCTAGGATAAGAAGCTTGGTGCTATTGAAGCTTGAAGGACCCCTCTCAAGAGCTATTAACCACCAAATTCATCATCTTCATCATCTTGAATCTCTTCCCTAGCCTTGTGCTAGTAGTAAGAACCTCCTAATCTCATTTTACTTCTTATTTAGATGGTTAAAAGAGTATGTAAGTCACTAAACATGAAGAACATAAAGAATCAAGAACATAACTTTTAAAATAAAGCTCTAAATCATAAGAATCACTATTGTTTGAGTGTATGTATGCTTCTTGATTGTTGATTATTTGTGTTTATGATGTTAAACATCATATGAAACTTGCTAGATTGTGATTAAACACATGATCTAGCATGTGAGTGGATGATCTTGTGAAAACCAAGATGAACATCCCTTATGTAACCATGAACTTGAAATTTGAAGACGTTTTTATGAATGATGATGATTAAAACATAATATAAATCTTGTAGATGGATGATTTCAAAACTAGTTTTCTCAAGAAACCAAGTTTAATTACAAGATTTACATAAACATGAGTTTTAAAGAAACTAATCACATTTTTAGTGTTAAATCAAGTGTAGAAATATGTTGTTAACAAGAAAAATTCAAAAGAATGATTTTTAGAAAAATCATTTTACAAGTTGTTAAAGTCTAAAATCTTCAAGAATGTGATTTATAAATAAATAACCACACTTTAAAGGGTAACTAAGCTTACTTAACAACATACTAAGTTACTACAAGTTTTTACAAAAATTTCAAGTTCATGTTGTAGTGTAAAATGCATGATTTTGGCACTTGGTAAGTATTGAATGAATTGTTGTTGATTTGTGGTGATTTTAAAAGAAAATGATATACTTTGAAAGCATCGAAACCTCCATTTTTAAGGGGAAACTTTGGCAAAATTTTTCTAGAATATAAACACTTAGAAAAATATTTTTAAACAAGTGTTTATGAGTAAATTTTAATCATGGGTTTTCATATAAAAATTGCCATAATTTTTGTTACAAAAATTATAAATGTTGGAGGTTGTTTTTGATAAATAAAAGTGACTAAATATGTATTTAGGAAAATATATATTTAGATATCACAATTTGTGTGATTACTTGTATATTATGTGTATTAGTTATATTATTTTAGGACTTGAAATAATATAACTCACCAAAATGCCAAGAATTATAACACAAAATATTACCAAAATTCCAAGAAAATAAATATATAATTATTACCCAAAATTTGGATAAATCGAACAAGGAACGTGAACTACAAAAATATTCCGGAATTAAATTTATATATTTTGACAAGTGAGTAAAACGGCATGTTGGAAACCAAGAAAACAAAAAATATGATTTTTATAATTATTACAAAATATATCATATTTTTGTCAATAAGAAAATATATTATTTTTGAAGTTATATGAAAATACATTTATTTTTGCCAAGGGAAAAGTTATACATAATTTTCTATAAAATTTTTTCTTAAAATATATATTTTAAGAATATATATTCGTTATTTTTATTAAAAATAATATTCCAGAAAAATTAAATACAAGAATTAAGTATAAGAATGCTTATAAATACAATAAAAATACGTATTCTTGTACGTATAAATACACCGGAATACGCCACCAATACTTGGCAAAAAATATGCAGGTTTAAGAATACATGTATAAGTATACCCATCCTTGGGGAAAATATTCTTTGAAGAATTACAAAACAAATAAGTTAAAATATATTATTTTAACAAATATTCCAAAAATTAATAAATATAATTTAAGTTAAAATATTATTATTTTAAAAAATAATTATATACTTTGGAATAATATTTATGACACCAAGAAATGTAATTCAAAGATACTAAGTCATAACAAATAAGACTAAAAGACAAGGCACGACCCATCCGTCTAATGAACCATAGCACGTGTGTAGGTAGTCGTGCGATCGAGAAGAAGCTTTGAGTTACATCAGTTTGCGAGACGCAAGATTGTGAGTTCATGTCCCCCTTTTCTTTTAACTGTTTTCAGTTTTATAACTTCGGGGGTGAAATGCATGTTACAAATGTTTACAAATGTTTATAAATGGTACGGTTAGCTAAGGAATGAACTGTTAGATCATGTGAATGGGTAGGCGCACATTTAAGACCATTAATCCTCGTATAAGGACCGAGGGACATGAGTGATAGATCTATTTGGGTGTTGCGAGCCCCACCCCTGAGCCGGAAGTGGCCGAAGGTGGTAACTATGTCTTCCAGCCGGAAGCCCGGTACAAAATCTGCTAGATTTGAGCCTTCCTGCACCATTGCACACATATTAATGACCTTGCAAATCATTAATTGGTCTGTTCATAGACGCTTTCATACCAGGGTTTACAAATACATACTTACAGTAATTACAAGTTTCTTACGAGCTCACATACAAAACACATGAACTCGCTCAGCTTTTGTTGATGTTTTCAAGCTACATGTATTTCAGGAAATTGATTTTTGGATCTGGCGGGCGTTCAAGGATTTCAAGTTGTGTCTTCAATAAACGATGCCATCCAGTGTTGGAGGGTTTGAATCGTGTATTTTATCTTTGGTAGGATACATGGTTCAAAGCCTAGTTTTATTAGTGTCTTTTGTCAAGTCCTTTTGGAACTTTAAACATTTGGATGTTTTGTGTTTTAAACTCGAAGTCTTGATTGATGTTAAACAATATGGTTTGTAATATTTTGAAAACTCTTTAATGGATGAACATCATGGTTTCTATCATATAGTTGTTTGTTATGGTTGAATGCAATGATATTAAGCAAGTCACACGTAACACGCTTCCCCAAAAGTCAGGGTATGACAACTCGCGTCTAGACTGGTGCGAGATTTGGTACCATACCCCTTCAATACCTAAAATTTTCTATACAAAAACTAGATTCCGGGCACTACTGAGCGAAAAGTTCGATGGGGCCCCCTGGTCAAGATGACTATAATAAGAAGCAATTTTTAACATATCAAAATAAGCAAAACGTACGATTAAGTAAACATGTCTAAATTAAATTTTAGATACATTTTTAATCATTTTCCTTAACTTAAAATAGGCTATTATTTCTTATAAGAGTAAATTACTGTTTTGGTCCCTGTGGTTTAGCCAGTTTAACCATTTCAGACCAAAATTGAATCTTTTAACATATTAGACCCCGAGGTTGCATTTTATAACAATTTTGGGCAGATATTGGAGATAGACAGATGGTTGGCCCTGAACTGGTCCAAGAAACGACTGACAAGATCATGCAGATCCGAGAGCGCATCAAGGCGGCTCGTGATCGACAAAAGAGTTATGCAGATCAAAGACGAAAACCTTTGGAGTTCAAAGTAGGAGACATGGTTTTGTTAAAAGTCTCACCTTGGAAAGGTGTAGCACGATTTGGGAAATTTGGCAAGTTAAAGCCACGTTACATAGGGCCATTCAGGATATTGGAAAGAGTTGGTACCGTAGCATACAAGTTGGGATTACCAAAGGAACTAAACGGTGTTCATGATACATTTCATACACAAGGTAAGTCTTCTCATCACTAGACCGATTGGAACAGTCAACTGGATTCGCGCATGCCCGCACGAACGCAGATAAGTCCTTGTTGATGGGAGTACTCAAGCTGGGTGATGGTCACTCGTGTGACAATTGTCAAATTTCCATTTTATCCGTACAATAATTAAACAGTAATTTGTGGCTTAATGATTGTGCTGATTTAAATTAATGACATGAATGCTTTCTGATTATTGTCATATACATACAAGTGCATCACATATTGCATGATTTCATATCATTATTGCATGCAACACTTTATGATTCAAATGATGCACAAAACAAAGTTAGCACAGTGATCAGACAAATCAGAAGTACTGACGGGAGTTCGGTACTCAGACAGACATAATGTTAGAGCACAGAATGAGCCAGAAACCAAGAATTACACTAGTATAGTGTGTAGGAAAGTAAGGATCATAAAACTGCCTTCCTAGTGATAGTTTAAGTGCCGGAAAGTGCCTAAAGCTCACATAAACTGGAGAATTCAGCAAAATTCAGCAAAAATCAGCTTTTAAACAACTTAATATTATGCAGAATTATGGTTTAATCGCCCAGAACACTTCCCTAAGTGTTGGGAATCAAAAATGTCATAAAAGGGAACATAAAGCACACTAAACTGCGTAGTTTAGCCTCTTAAGGAACCGGTAACCAACCGAACAACCGGACACTACTCGAAACACCAAATTTTCACTAGAAACATTTTTTATCATTTCCGAGCTAGTAATGGTCCCCGAACATCATAACACACCTTATAATCACATAACAACTAAATAACACTAACTAAACACTTGAAATCTAACTAATTCTCTTAACTTACCATTACATCCCAAACCTATGCCCCCCCCCCCCCTCATGCGACGGTCACAAGGGTGTGGCCCACCCTTGATTTTATTTGTTTTGTTTATTTGATCGTGTTGATACTTTGGAAACATATTACACACTAGATAACACAATGTTGGGAGCAAGTTTAAATAAACCACAAGTGAGTTCACTAATCACATTTCACAAGCACACTTCACACTCAAACTCTCTCCCTCCTTCTCCTTGGTCTCGGCCGAGAGCCCCACCACCATCACCATCACCATCATCTTCAAGTCTTGATCATCCAATCTCTAGTGATACAAAGGTGTAAGGTGCTAGGATAAGAAGCTTGGTGCTATTGAAGCTTGAAGGACCCCTCTCAAGAGCTATTAACCACCAAATTCATCATCTTCATCATCTTGAATCTCTTCCCTAGCCTTGTGCTAGTAGTAAGAACCTCCTAATCTCATTTTACTTCTTATTTAGATGGTTAAAAGAGTATGTAAGTCACTAAACATGAAGAACATAAAGAATCAAGAACATAACTTTTAAAATAAAGCTCTAAATCATAAGAATCACTATTGTTTGAGTGTATGTATGCTTCTTGATTGTTGATTATTTGTGTTTATGATGTTAAACATCATATGAAACTTGCTAGATTGTGATTAAACACATGATCTAGCATGTGAGTGGATGATCTTGTGAAAACCAAGATGAACATCCCTTATGTAACCATGAACTTGAAATTTGAAGACGTTTTTATGAATGATGATGATTAAAACATAATATAAATCTTGTAGATGGATGATTTCAAAACTAGTTTTCTCAAGAAACCAAGTTTAATTACAAGATTTACATAAACATGAGTTTTAAAGAAACTAATCACATTTTTAGTGTTAAATCAAGTGTAGAAATATGTTGTTAACAAGAAAAATTCAAAAGAATGATTTTTAGAAAAATCATTTTACAAGTTGTTAAAGTCTAAAATCTTCAAGAATGTGATTTATAAATAAATAACCACACTTTAAAGGGTAACTAAGCTTACTTAACAACATACTAAGTTACTACAAGTTTTTACAAAAATTTCAAGTTCATGTTGTAGTGTAAAATGCATGATTTTGGCACTTGGTAAGTATTGAATGAATTGTTGTTGATTTGTGGTGATTTTAAAAGAAAATGATATACTTTGAAAGCATCGAAACCTCCATTTTTAAGGGGAAACTTTGGCAAAATTTTTCTAGAATATAAACACTTAGAAAAATATTTTTAAACAAGTGTTTATGAGTAAATTTTAATCATGGGTTTTCATATAAAAATTGCCATAATTTTTGTTACAAAAATTATAAATGTTGGAGGTTGTTTTTGATAAATAAAAGTGACTAAATATGTATTTAGGAAAATATATATTTAGATATCACAATTTGTGTGATTACTTGTATATTATGTGTATTAGTTATATTATTTTAGGACTTGAAATAATATAACTCACCAAAATGCCAAGAATTATAACACAAAATATTACCAAAATTCCAAGAAAATAAATATATAATTATTACCCAAAATTTGGATAAATCGAACAAGGAACGTGAACTACAAAAATATTCCGGAATTAAATTTATATATTTTGACAAGTGAGTAAAACGGCATGTTGGAAACCAAGAAAACAAAAAATATGATTTTTATAATTATTACAAAATATATCATATTTTTGTCAATAAGAAAATATATTATTTTTGAAGTTATATGAAAATACATTTATTTTTGCCAAGGGAAAAGTTATACATAATTTTCTATAAAATTTTTTCTTAAAATATATATTTTAAGAATATATATTCGTTATTTTTATTAAAAATAATATTCCAGAAAAATTAAATACAAGAATTAAGTATAAGAATGCTTATAAATACAATAAAAATACGTATTCTTGTACGTATAAATACACCGGAATACGCCACCAATACTTGGCAAAAAATATGCAGGTTTAAGAATACATGTATAAGTATACCCATCCTTGGGGAAAATATTCTTTGAAGAATTACAAAACAAATAAGTTAAAATATATTATTTTAACAAATATTCCAAAAATTAATAAATATAATTTAAGTTAAAATATTATTATTTTAAAAAATAATTATATACTTTGGAATAATATTTATGACACCAAGAAATGTAATTCAAAGATACTAAGTCATAACAAATAAGACTAAAAGACAAGGCACGACCCATCCGTCTAATGAACCATAGCACGTGTGTAGGTAGTCGTGCGATCGAGAAGAAGCTTTGAGTTACATCAGTTTGCGAGACGCAAGATTGTGAGTTCATGTCCCCCTTTTCTTTTAACTGTTTTCAGTTTTATAACTTCGGGGGTGAAATGCATGTTACAAATGTTTACAAATGTTTATAAATGGTACGGTTAGCTAAGGAATGAACTGTTAGATCATGTGAATGGGTAGGCGCACATTTAAGACCATTAATCCTCGTATAAGGACCGAGGGACATGAGTGATAGATCTATTTGGGTGTTGCGAGCCCCACCCCTGAGCCGGAAGTGGCCGAAGGTGGTAACTATGTCTTCCAGCCGGAAGCCCGGTACAAAATCTGCTAGATTTGAGCCTTCCTGCACCATTGCACACATATTAATGACCTTGCAAATCATTAATTGGTCTGTTCATAGACGCTTTCATACCAGGGTTTACAAATACATACTTACAGTAATTACAAGTTTCTTACGAGCTCACATACAAAACACATGAACTCGCTCAGCTTTTGTTGATGTTTTCAAGCTACATGTATTTCAGGAAATTGATTTTTGGATCTGGCGGGCGTTCAAGGATTTCAAGTTGTGTCTTCAATAAACGATGCCATCCAGTGTTGGAGGGTTTGAATCGTGTATTTTATCTTTGGTAGGATACATGGTTCAAAGCCTAGTTTTATTAGTGTCTTTTGTCAAGTCCTTTTGGAACTTTAAACATTTGGATGTTTTGTGTTTTAAACTCGAAGTCTTGATTGATGTTAAACAATATGGTTTGTAATATTTTGAAAACTCTTTAATGGATGAACATCATGGTTTCTATCATATAGTTGTTTGTTATGGTTGAATGCAATGATATTAAGCAAGTCACACGTAACACGCTTCCCCAAAAGTCAGGGTATGACAACTCGCGTCTAGACTGGTGCGAGATTTGGTACCATACCCCTTCAATACCTAAAATTTTCTATACAAAAACTAGATTCCGGGCACTACTGAGCGAAAAGTTCGATGGGCCCCCCTGGTCAAGATGACTATAATTAGAAGCAATTTTTAACATATCAAAATAAGCAAAACGTACGATTAAGTAAACATGTCTAAATTAAATTTTAGATACATTTTTAATCATTTTCCTTAACTTAAAATAGGCTATTATTTCTTATAAGAGTAAATTACTGTTTTGGTCCCTGTGGTTTAGCCAGTTTAACCATTTCAGACCAAAATTGAATCTTTTAACATATTAGACCCCGAGGTTGCATTTTATAACAATTTTGGAGCCTGGCACTAACTTTGTTACTTTTTTGCAGTTAAGTGTAAGGGTAATTAGGTGATTATATACCTTAAGGGTTGTTTTTGATAATTAAAAAGTTCTTTTAATATTTAAGAGATTGTTAATGCAGTGGAGAGTTCAAATGAAAAGAAATTAAAAATTAAAAATTAAGAATAAAAATAATAAAGGATATAAAGGTAATTTGAATAAATCATTTAATGAGTCTATTATTTATTTTTGCTATTCAAATTAGTAAACTTTAATAATTTAATGAGTCTATCTTATAAAATAGTTTTGTATCTTACACAATAAAAACAACCCTGCACATGATCTTACATTTTCAACGTTTCCTACACCATTAAAACAATATTGTAGTGTAGGATACAGAATGTGTAGGGCTCAAACACTTTTAAATAATTTTGCGACTCATAATAAAATATGTGTAGGACACAAAATTTTTAATAATTTTGTCACTTCTAATAAAACTAGGTATTTTCCGGCGCGCGCGTTGCGCCGCGCTTCTTAAGTTAAGGTCCCTTTGAAACGTGTTGTGTTGACCAAACGCCCTTCTTAGTGATAATGCCTGTGTGATAAATGGTATTCATTGACCCAGAACAAGTCATTTAGGTGACTGGTGATATATTCAACCACTACAGCAGTTTAATGTTTGTATCTCACAAACTTCCATATCTTAGCTGAAATTTCTATTCACATTCTCCAACTAAACTGAATACATACCTATAACATCAAATGCACCATTCTAACCAGGTACCAAAGAGCTTATCAGTCACATTCTACATTACTCAACATGATGCAAAGAATAGTATATGAAATGTAATCATTCAAGCATAGCATATAGTTGAAGGTAGTTAGTTACCTTCGGTTACCGAGAGGCGATACGCTTGTAAACATACTATGTTTCTCTTTCTGGTGCCTCACCGAATCGAAATTCTCCTTCACAATAGCACATTCATCACTCTCATTCACAATCGCCGACGACAACGAATAAGACTTCAACGCCAGAATTTGAAATCCACAAGCCATAGACTGTCAAAAGTCAAAACAACACATCAACAATCAAATTCAATTCCAATTATTCAATAATTTCATAAAATGCTAGGATTTAATAATCCGCAAGCTGAGAAAAACGATCTATGAACAATCAACTGAAATCTGTGTGCAAAATACAAAATAGTGAAATCAACATACGTGTTATACCGAGTCGAACCGGGTTAAACCGAGCAGCACCGAGACCCGCACTTGAGCTGAGACCTAAGCTGACCCGAATCAATGCTAACCGATGTTGACTTGTCGAACCGAACCAAAGCTGAGTTGAACTAAGTCGACCGAAATGAAGTTGAACCGTAACGTGAACTTGATATGTATTGAAATACGAAACCTTCACTTTTATCCCAAATTCATCCTCTTTTGGGAAGAAAACAAAATAGATTCCAATCATTTTTCTCTATATGTTGTTTCATCACAGCGACATTATTTTACGTATTAAAAAGACAAGATTTGTGAACACCAGCAATATGTTTACAATATCAGTAAGAAAGAACATGCCATTTAGAAATTCATGATGGTTGGATTGAAACATATATCCCTTTCGCTAAGTTTATATGCGGATATAAAGCAATTTGAGGTGAGACATACCGTCACAAACTGAACCGAAATCGCTGACCCGAGGCTCAAGTGAACGGAAACCCGAAACCTGAACCGAGTGAACAACCAACAGAACATTATCGGACATTCAATAAAAAAAAGGAATAGAATGAGAAGTAGCAGGGGGTGTTACCGTAAACATCGTCGGCCAAACATCGTTGCCGCCGCCGCGATTTCTCTTTCTCATCTCTCACGCTCTTCGTTTCTCTCTCTTCTCTCGTCTTGTGCAGTCGCCGCCATACACGGCTTGTCACGTGTCCCAGGATACTATTGCCGGAGATGGTTGGTGGAACGGTGATGGTAGGTTGGGGGTATCTCAGATGAAATTAGGGTGGAGAAGATGAAAGGGGTCGATGAGGTGCACCGCCGCTCATCTCTATCTGTGTAATCTGTTGCTTGCTGATGTTTCTTGTTTGGTTTAGGGCTACAAAAGAGATGGTGAAGTGAGGGAGGAAGAGGTTAAATCCCTGAAATGCCCCTGGTACTATTCATAACGTTGGTTTTTTAATATATAGGATAATTTGTGTAGGAGCCAATACATTAATGATGGTGATGGAGTAAGTTAGGGTTGCATTAATAAGATTTGATTAACTCTTTAAAATATTTATTAATATTCTCCATCAAAATGTCTATACTACCCTTAGTAATTAAAGCATTAATTAAAAGTGAACAAAAATGATATATTGATTCACAACCATTGATAAAAAAATATAGGGTCTAGATTAATTCATTTTTCTTCTTTTAAGAAGAATCTTCTCAAGTGAACCTCCCCTATTAATGCAATTACTCATGTTTTTTATCATTTCATTATTTTCACGATTATTATTTAACAAAATATGTTTTAAATATACAAATAAATAAGTATTTTCATTAATCGTTTAGTTTTATAAAAGTCGTTTTAAAAAATAATTTGTTATTTTACATTTTGTTTAAACCCTATATCGTTATTAAAATTGTTCCTTTTTAAACCATTTGTGATTTTTAAATCATTCTTTTAAAAGTTGTTTGTCTTTTAAAGTTTTTTAAACACTTTATTTTATACCATTATTTTTAAAATTATTTATTTTTAAACTACTCACTTTTTTAAGTCGTTCATTTTTTAAATTTTAAAAAACGACATGTATAAAAAACAAAAGAAATGTAAGATTTGAAAAAAGAAACATTCTAATAAAAAGTTTGCAAAATATCGTTCATTTTTCAAACTTTTTTTAGAATGGTATATTTCTTTTTCAAATCTTCAATTTCTTTGGAACGTTTGTTTATTCAAAATTCTTTATTTTTTTAACCTTTCGTTTGTTAAATTAGTGGATTTTTTAGTTCCTTACACTTGTTAACTTGTTTTTTAAGGTTTTGTTTTTTTATAAACGTCATTTTTAATCTTTGTTTTTTAAACCACTTGGTCGTTTAAAATGGATCGTTTTTAAATTCCTTCCATTTTGAAATTGTTCATTTTCTTCATTTTCTCTGAAGTTCTTTTTCTCTAACGGCTATAAGTAAACTGAATACAAAGTTTAAAAAATGAACGATTTCAAAAACAGTTCTAAAAGGAACGGTTTAAAAAGAAACGGTTTTAAAAATTAACGACTTAAATAACGAATTGCTTAAAAAAGCTAAAAATGTATTAAAAAGAACGGTATAACATGAATCATTTAAAAAATTTAGAGGACAAACAACTTTAAAAATGATAATGTTAATAAACAAGCTGTTTAAAAATGAATAATTTTAAAAATGATACACGATTAAAAAAAGGTTAAAAACAAATGATTTTAAAAAGACGTTTATAAAAAATAAGCACTTAATGAAAAAATCATATTTATTTGTATATATAAAACATATTTTGTTAATTAATAGTTGTTAAAATAGCGAAATAAAAAAAACTTAAGTAATTGCATTAATAATCTCTTAAATATTAAAAGAAGAGTTAATTACATAGTTAGTCCCTGTGGTTTATAGGAAATAACAAGATCAGGTACTAATAGTTTAAAATCACATTTTGGGCTATCAACTTTTAATTTTTTAACAACTTAGAGTACTAAGTCTAACAAAGTTAGTTTTTTTGTTAGGTTCAAGGGCATTTAAGTCCTTTTACATCTAAATGACTAATTATGTAACTATATGACTAGTTAGAGACTGTTTTTGTAAAAGACAATAACATTACGTGAAGCTTATAAAAACAAATATAAACCCCCTACCAATAATGATCCCACAGCACCAAAGACACCAGCACCAACAATTCTTACTTAAACCACCGAAACTGAACCGGAATCTGTCAAAATTTCTAAATCAAATAGATTAAGAACACTTAATCATGAATCTGTTGAATTGTGTATTGACTAGAAAAACAAGAGACGATATACAACCCACTGTAAATAGCGTGCAAGACAAAATATATAAAACCGGAGGTAGTTAGCACAAATTACCCCTAATAACACCCATACAATGAAGTAGCAGCTCCTTTCTGTAGAAAAAACACTCAATTATAATCGAACAGAAGATGGGTTCTTTATATTATAAAAGTCTTCTCCTTTTATAATGAAGTAGCTCAGCTCCTTTCTGTATATTTTGATCCACCAACGGCTATGGAGCAATAAAAGGCATGGATTTCAAGAATAAAATGCAAGAAATTGCCAGCAATATCTTTCATCAAAAATACTAGACAAGGTATATCACAAAGGGCCCTCCAACTTCACCGGTGAATTCATTGTTCGATAGATCTGGGTTAACTAAATACGGCAACCATCTGCATATTTCACCAGGAATCGAACACATGAGACGATTACCTGATAAATCTAGGTGTTTTAAGCTCGCACGGAACTCTAACTCCGACGGAATTGTTCCGGCGAGTCCGAAATCACAAAGTGTGAGTGAAATTAAGCGGTTTTCCTGATCGTTCCAGCAGGATACTCCGGTGAAGCTGCAGATTAATCCTCGAGTATTGTTCGAGAAGTTCCGGTTCAATAACTCCGATGATTGATGCACACCTCGTAAACAATGAATATTGTCCTCTGCGGCGGTTAACGGGGGGTCGGTGGTGGTTAAAAGGGTGGGTTTAGGACTGGTTGGGGGAAGACATGGGTGGTTTGGGGGGGGGGGGGGGGGGGGGGGGAGATAGCTCTGAGAGAGATCTGGGTTTATGTTTCTAATATCTGATTTATTTGTTAAAAATTATTTTAGATTAATGAGTATTTTATACAAATGGTCCTTGAAGTTATAATGGGTGTTTTTGTCATTTCATAGAAATCTAACAGGAAAACTAACATTTGTTAGTCTTAGTACTCTAAGTTGTTAAAAAATTAAAAGTTGATACCCCAAAATGTGATTTTAAACTATTAATACCTGATCTTGTTATTTCCTATAAACCACAGGGACTAACAATGTAATTAACTCTTAAAAGAATTTTGTAATTATCAAAAACAGCCCCTAAGGTATATAATTATCTAACTACCCTTACACTTAATTGCAAAAAAAAAAAAAAAAAAAAAAAAAAAACAAAGTTAGTGTCAGGAGCCAAAACCGTTATAAAATGCAGCCTCGGGGTCTAATATGTTAAAAGATTCCTTTTAAGGCTGAAATGGTTAAACTGGCTAAACCATAGGGGCTAAAAAAGTAATTTACTCTTCTTATAAAGAAATATACCATACATCATAAAGGTTTATTAAAAGTAATGTTATCATAATAATTTTTGGATTTTGTGAAGTCTATGAAAATGAAGAGATAAAAGAAAGACAATAAGAAAAATAAATAATCGATTAATGTACAGGAGATGTACGTTTTTTTTTTTTTTTTTTGTGACAAATTTCTTTTAATTTCTGGTTGTGAGATTTGAACTCAAGACATCTTTCTTCCAAACCCAGGTGTTTAAAGACTTTTGTTTTTGCATAATCGGGTATTGAGAGAAACCGGGTAGAGTTCAGGTGTATGGAAGAAGAAAAAAAACATACCCTATGTACTCGGGTAGGGTATGATCGGGTTCGAGTATAACCGAGCATCTGAACTAGGTATGAGTCCGAATAATAATACACTGTTTAAAAAAATAAGTATTTTTTTTTTTCAATTATTTTACATAAAAGTAAATTCGTTTAAAAATTAAAATGGGTTTGTAATATGTAAATATAATTAACATAAATCCACTCAACTTTAATTATTTGCTTATTATATCTATTTTTTTAAACTTTAATATAAAAGTTGTAAAATAAACATAAAAATTTGGCTATCTATCGGGTTGTAAAAAACATGGTATCGGGTACATGGTATAACCGGTTCCAAATATTGTTGGGTATATGACGGGTATGGTTTCAGGTACGGGTAATGAGCTCAAAATGTATATTCTATCCATCCCTAAGGGTAGGGTTGTGTTTGGTTACGGGTATAAAATACCCGGGAACAACTATAATTGTTTAAGATTTTTTCCCCGATCCGGTTCCGGGTACGGGTTTTTGTTCATCCTTCTCCTTTAAGATGATACCTGAGATTGTGATAACTCTTGAATGATTTGTTATTGATTATTATGTCTCTATAAATACAAAAGAATTACTCCTTGACAAAATTAAGAAATCTACACATAAATGTACAATTGAATAATAATATCTCCATGAATATTTTGAGCTTGAGTTGAGGTAAGAGGATTGTAGGTTTGGTCTGATTGGAGGATAGGAGGGGAGCTAATGGTGGGCGAATTTTGTGGACTTTGTTGTGGGCTTAAAGGAGAACTGGGCGGGCTTGGCGTTGGGCTGGGGGGTGGGTGAAGAAGGATGGGATCTGAACAGTGAGTACAAGGTGTAGTTGTGGATGGAGTTTGTGAGGTATGAGGCAAGGTGGGAATTTTATGTGTGTTAGGAGAGGGTAGAGAATCTTCAAAATTGGTGAAAGAAAGTTAGGAAGTGTCGGAGGATGCGGAAGGAGATTGAAAGGGAAACACATCTTCGTCAAATTTAGCATGTCTAGTGGTGTAAATTCGTCCCGTTGAAGGGTCTAGACATCTAAAACCTTTGTATTTTGGACTATATCCAATAAAAATGCAAGGAACACTTCATGGCAATGGTTTGTGTTTGGTATAGTCTCGAAGGTATGGATATACAAGACATCCAAAAATGTGAAGATTGGAATAGGAAAGTGGTTGTTTAAAAAGACTTTCAAATGGTGATTTGTTTTCAAGAAGTTTTGTTGGGAGTCGGTTTATGATGAATGTAGCGGAAGTGAAAGCATCAAGCCACAACTTTGACGGAGCATGAGCATTAAACATCATTGCTAATCCGGTTTCGGTGATATGACGGTGTTTTCATTCGGCCCGTCTATTTTGTTTCGGTGTGTGAGGGCAAGATAATCGATGATGTATGCCATGCTCTTGAAAACAATTTTGAACACGGTGGTTTGTAAATTCGGTTCCACCATCACTTTGAAAAACTTTGACACTTTTGGAAAATTGGTTTTGGACAAAGTTTAAAAAGATGGTGAGAATATTATAAAAATCGGATTTAGCCTTTAGAGGATAAAACCATGTAAACCGAGAATAATCATCTACAAATATTGCATAATACAAGTAGCCATCGGTTGAGGCAATGGGTGCGGGTCCCCAAAGATCACAATGAATTAAGTCTAAAACTTGTTGCGCACGTTTGTTATTTTCAACAAAAGGTAAATGTTTAGCTTTTGATAGTTCACAAGAATTACATAAACCTGGTTTGGGCAAGAGGGATGTAACAAAGACATGACTAAGTTTATTTAATGTAGTGATAGTATCAAAAGAAACATGTCCTAGGCGACTATGCCATTTATCGAACGAAGCACGAAGATGTGAAGCGGAAAGAGCGGCAACAAGAGACTTGTGACTTTGAGTAAGAACATAGAAACCATTTTCGCAAATGCCTCTAGCAAGAACTTCCCCTGTTTTTCGGTCCTGAACATGAAAATAATTGTTAGAGAATAAAACATCTACGGGATAATCATTTGTGAGTCTACTAATTGATAGTAGATTCTTTGTGAGATTTGGAACAACAATAACATTTTTTAAAGATATGGAGTTAGTTAGAGATATGTTCCCGATGTGAGTAACGGGCAATGTTTGACCATTACAAGAAGTAACACGCATGTTACCCGTGTGTGGTTTAGAATTATTTAAACCATGAGTATTATTAAGCATATGTGTGGTTGCACCTGAGTCGGCCATCCAATCCGGAGTTTCGGATGCAATTTTACATTGAGTATGGAAGGTGTGGGCTAGATTTGCATCTAGCGTGACAGCTTTTTGAGCATAAGAGGCTAGTGTAGGAAAAGCACTAGCATAGTGACCCTTTTTGCGACAAAGCTGGCAATGAGGGACGCGTTTGGTGTAGTGACTACCATGGCCCCTTGAGGAATTGGAACGTCCTCGACCCCGAGAAGATGAGGAGGCCATGTGTGTAATGGAAGAAGGCAGAAGAGAGGAATGACAGTTAGGGAAAAAAGAAAAAGAAGAAGGGCAGGGATCTCAGGCTGATACCATGAGATTGTGATAACTCTTGAAGGATTTGTTATTGAGTATTATGTCTCTATAAATACAAGAGATTATACAATGTTAAAGGAGAGAATTACTCCTTGACAAAATTAAGAAATCTACACATAAATATACAATTGAATAATAATATCTCCATGAATATTTTGAGGCAATAATTATGGATTGCCTAATAATACCTCAGAATCGATCAGAGGCATATTTTGTTTGTTTCACTTGAAAGTCACATTTTAATGGTTTATGGAGCCTCTAAGTGGGTAAGTGATATACGTTAAATTATACATGTTTTTATACCCCAAAACACTTCTGTTTTAAGCGTTTTTGACCGAAACTGCGACGTTTAGGTACCAAAATTGGTACTTTTATATTTTCAGGTCTTAAACGAAGAACAAAAGAAAATTGTGATGAAAACGCACAAATTCTGATGCATTTCTGATGAAACAGGCAAAATTCTGATGACTGCTAGGTGTGGCACTACCGTGCCATCCATCGGCACTACCGTGCCGATCGTTCGATCTCGGAAGCACTACCAGTGCGACTGCCAGTGCCAACATCTTCTCGGGCCGCACTACCATGCGACCCGCCGCATGACCGTGCCAAAGCCAGACCAAGGTTTCTGATCACGATTCTGATGACCTCGCACTACCGTGCGACCAATGGCATGACCGTGCCGATCTGGTGACCTAGACAAGTTGTCCACTAGTCCACTTGGCTGACCCGGGATTGCAGAAAATGAAGTCACCTGACAAGCACTGACCGCACGGCCGTGCGACCCAACGGCACGGCTGTGCCATACTGAAAATTGCCTATAAATAGCAGCATTCGCTAATGATCAAAATGTTGGGTTTTTCTCCATGTTTCTGGGTGATTTCTGGGTTTCGAAGCAGTCCTGATCAGACCACTTTGAAGCTTCAAGACCGAATGGAAGCATAATTGATCCAACCCGTCAATTCCTTGCTTGTTTATGGTTCGATTCCTTGTTCTTGAACATGTATTCTGATCATTTTGCAAGTTAAGAGCTGATGTTAGTTTATGTTTAATGTAGTTTATGTAATAGTAGTTATAAACTTGTTTCTTGAATAATCTTTATGCTGTAATCTTGTTAGTATGAAACTTTAGTACTTTTTCATGTTTGAATCCTCATGATTATATAATGAATGTTTCATTGATGTTGAGTTCTTGATTATGTTTGATTGTCTTGGATATTGAATCTGTGGTTAGTGGGGTGGTAACTATTTCTTGATTAATCACTTATTTGTAGACTCTGTTTACACCATGAAACCAGACCAGGGTATTGGTTTTATACAAGATATATCTTATTGTGATTAGGAATACTTTCTTGCACGTAAGGGTTCTAATGAATTATATGGTGTTGATTGCATGTTCTTAGATGCGGTTTATGATCCTTGTTTAGCAGTTTTGGTCTGAAATTGCTGACATGGTAGATTTGTGTTTAAGACATGTAAAGGTGAAATTGTTTGTTATATAATCTACATAATTGCTTATCCTTGTGGCTGTATTGTGACCATCAGTATTGCTTTCTTTGATAAGTGAGGTTAGGAATCCAGACCCGGTAAATAACCTATCTTTAAAGGTTCGCATGAATAAATATCAATAGCTCGCTAATGAATGATTTTAGGTGGTTAACGTGTGACCATCGAGTTAACTTTCTGAAGAATCATAATGCTAGAAATCCAGACCCGGTAACTAGCTGTCTCGAAATTGGAAAATTGATTAAGTGCTTTTTTGGCATATCTGATAGATAACATGTTTAGGTTGTTTATGAAACAAGATATTAGTATATTTATGTTTTTGTTGTAATTTAGATAATTTAGTTAAACAACCATTCACTTATCCTTTTTACCTAGGAAAATAATGACAAAGATTTAGTACTTAATAAACGCCCGTGTTCCATGGATCGATATCTGGCTCTTACCAATACTTTGCTGCATATATGACGGGATACACTTGTCCTTTGTTGTGTGTATTTTAATGTTAAGGTATAAACTATTTTTATAAATATAAAACACATTTCATTACATGTGAAGATACTGTAAATAAATATGTATACGAACATGTTACGTCAAGTTTTTGGCGCCGTTGCCGGGGACACAGCGAAATTAATGGAACAATCCGAGTTATTATTTTACCGGTGTACAAACTGTGAATACTTGTGAATACTCGTACATTTTGTATTTATTTTGTTTTCTTTTATTTACTAACTTGTGAAAACTTAGTCTGGCACGCCCAACTAATTTTTCTATTTTAGTAACCACTAACCTTACTAACATACTAACTTTTTATTTATTTTTCGACTAACATTTTACATTTATTTATTTAATTCAGTTATGTGTTTGGAATTGAACCATTTTTCTTTTATTCTTTCATTTCAGTTATTTTAATTCCGTCATTTCATTTCTGTACTTCATTCATTTATTTATTTATTTCATTCCAGTACAGTTATTTCAGTATTTTATTTTTTTCAATTCAGTTATTTCATTCCTGTTTATATTTATATTTATGCTCGTGTTCGGAATCGAACCGCTTATATATTTATTTATTTATTTCATTCATTTATTTTTTTACATTTATTTATTTCAGTTACATTTATTCATTTATTCATTCTTGTTCATTTGTTTATTTAGTTAACTGCTTTTTTCATGCATTTATTTGTACTCAATTGTTTATTTATTTACTCCACGAAAATAAAACTTTCTGATAAAATCATCAGATTTTCTGGTAAATTCTGATGAATTTATCAGATTTTCTGATGGATTCTGATAAACCCATTTGATTTTCTTAGACAAAAATTTTCACTTCTGATGAATTTACCGGATTTTCTGGTAAATTCAGATGGATTTATCAGAAATTCTGATGGAAAGAAAATTTTCATCAGATTTTTATCAGATCTTATCAGATTTTCAGATAAATATATAAAAAAAAGACTTTCTGATAAAATCATCAGATTTCTGATAAATTTATCAGACTTTAGACTTCTGATGAAGTTAGCAGAATTTCTGGTAAAATATAAAAAATTCAGATTTTCAATGAGATAATCAGATTTCATCAGATTTTTTTATCAAATCTCATCAGATTTTCTGACAAAAAAAAAATCGAATGTAAATAAGTAAGTAAATAGTTATATAGTTATGTATAATAAATTGTATATATATATATGTATATAATATAATAGTATTATTATTTATATTTATATTACTTATATTATTATTATGTTATTTTCTCCGTATAATGCATTCCTTATTACTTGCATGTTAATGTCCACAACCCCTGTACCCGCTATTGCTGAGCTAGCCAACCAGCCAACCAGAAAATAACCTAAGAAGAAGCAGGCGGCTTCGCGAAAGACCACTTGTCGTGGCACAAAGGATTGTGGTCGCAATCGACGAACCAGTGGTACTTTCTGACAGCGAGAGTTCAGAGGACGAAAGAGGAAGCATTATGGCGGAGGACGACCAACCTTTGAATGAGACCGGTCATCCAGGAGGAGAGGGCTTGCTACCAAGCATTGCCCGACCTATGATAGCAGCACCGAGTTTTGAAATTAAATCTAGTATAATTAACATGTTACAAAACTCTGTGCAGTTTGATGGGAAGGATCACGAAGATCCAGGTCGGCACATCGCTTCATTTCTCGAGGTGTGCTCGACTTTTGAAATTCGAGACGTTTCTGAAGACGCAATCCGTTTGCGGCTCTTTCCATTCTCTTTGCGACACAAAGCCCGATCTTGGCTTTTGTCACTTCCAGCAGGGTCCATCACGACTTGGAACGAGATGGCAGATCTTTTTATGCAAAAATACTTTCTGTCGGAAAAGACAGCTAAGCTTAAGAACCGTATAATGACATTCAAACAGGGCGAAGGGGAATCTTTACACGCTGCTTGGGAGAGGTTCAAAGATCTTCTGATCGATGTTCCACATCATGGGTTGTCCAAAAGATAACTTGTGTTGAACTTCTACTAAGGACTCAACTACGACTCACAAGAACGCATAGACGTATATACAGGAGGCGATCTTGGAACTAAAACACCAACGGAAGCCTACGTAATTATAGAGAAAGCTACCTTGAAGTCGAGTTCGCGTCACAGAGGGAGTGCGAAATAAAGCATCATCTATTCCTGGAGTTCATCAGGTGGATACGTATACGGCTCTTGCAGCGCAGATCGGAGCTTTGGCAGCAAGGTTTGATCAAGCTCAGAACGTTTCAAAGGTACAATCATCATGTGAGCAGTGTGGAGTGTCACACGAGCCAGGTACTTGTGAGCAGGGTGTTATGTTTACAGGCCACGAAGAGGTGGACTATCTGGGCAATCAAATCAGGCCCCAAAATAACCCCTACAGCAACACATACAATCCGGGTTGGAGAAATCACCTAAACTTTGGGTGGAAATCTAATTCAAATAACCAAAACCCACTCGGATACGCTCAACATGCTCCCGCGCCACAGCAGCCCCAGGGACAGCCTTACCAATCTCAAGCTATTAGGAAACTTCAATTATGCTAATCAGATAGCTGAGAACCGCTACCAACAACACGAGTAACGATTCATGGCCCAAGAAGGGGAGATGCGGAGTCAGAAAGCTTCTATACAGACCATTGAGAATCAGGTTAGACAGTTGGCTAAAATGTTGTCAGAGAGACCCCCGGGTGGTCTTCCAGGTAACACAGAGCCAAATCCGAAAGGGCGTGTCAATGCCCCGCACGTTTAACAAGTGAGGGGGAGAAGGAGTCTAGCTATCGACTCGCTGACAAATTTAGCGGGCGTGTTTTCACACGCTAAGGGTATTTTGTAAATATTAAATTTATCGCATTTATTTCCTTGTTCGTTAACTTTTCATGTTTTTAGTAGGATTGAACAAGGTTGAGTCATGTCTTCGGAAGTTTTGAAGTTAGTTGAAAAGTTAAAACATTTAAAACCTGGCAAAAATGGTAAAATCTATTGAGAAAAAGGAGTTGAAGAGCATTCTGTTACTTCTGTCTGCAGAATGTATAGATAACACACAGTCGTGCACCTGATCCGTACGACTGTGCCCTTCATATTCACATCTGACCAAGAACAACGTGTATAAGGTGGTCGTCGGACACGCAATACCGTGTGAACCGATTGCACTACCATGCACAATGGCACAACGTTGCGAACCACAGTACACAAGTTGATGCGCACGTCCGTGTACGACTTTTTAGCAACAGTAATTTTTCAGGGTTTAAAAACGACTTTTCTAAAAAAAAAACCTTTAAAATTACTAACCCTGGCCGCACACCCGTTCTAGGCTCTCCCACTCCTAAAAACAACCAATTTTTGCAAGAATTTAACTCAAATCTTCAATCAAGGTATGATTCCTTACTTGTTTTTAGTGTGTGTTTATTTTTGTTTAATAATAGATTTGGTTTTACTCATCTAACGGTTTGATCAATAGTAATGTTTGTTGTTTTAGTTAAGTGACGTACTTGGCAGGTTTGTAAGGAATGCACACAGAGTTGAGAAGACATATTCAAAATCTATTTCATACAAGTCTACTCCAACTCTGAGGGAGTACCTCTATCCTTTTTCACATTATTAGTTTAGCTCTTCATAATCGCTTAACTAGTACGTGTTTCACATTGGGGACAATGTGAAGTTCAACTGTGGGGAGAGGTTAAGGTTAACTTTGTTTGTCCTTGAGTGTCCTCGTTTTTGTATATATTAAAAAAAACCCTTTAAAATACAAAAACGGCCAGTTGTGTTCTTTAGAAACCATCAGATTTGATCAAAACCGACAAGGCAAATTGATTTTTGAAAAAGTTAACTAAAAGCGTGACAAAACAAAAGAAAGACTTGCATGTTTATCTTTATATTTATACCCATTCCTTTCATTTACGTGAGCATATTTTTGAGCCTTTACTGCTTTCTTCAATGCTTCTTTGTTTTTACGGAAAATGAGTGAGCCGGATGTTTCATGTAATTTAGAACTTGTCATTTGTATACTTTTCAAGATCTTGAATATGTGAAATTGCATGAAAATGATGGAGGCACTTAGGATACCCATTTGTGTTAGCCTTTTTCTTTGTTTATATCCCGCACCCAACATTATCCATTAGTCCGCCATGTTGAGCCTATTTTCCGTGTTTTTCTAATTTTACCCAACTACTTAGCCTACTTAACCAAATTTAGCCTTTTTATTTTTAAACCTTTGTGTTAAAACTCGGCCAAAGTTATTACCCAACTAGCTTGTTTGTAATTTTTCCCTGTTAAAAAAAAACCTCCAAAAAATAGTGATCGAAAAACATATCAAAAGACGATCAAATTAGAGCAATTTTAAGCACTGAATAGTACAAATATGTTGTATAGCTCAAAAAGTGTAAAATCCTCTTTAAGCGTTATTTATGTATAGTTGTTGATTCATTTACGCTAGTTACAAATAACCACCGAGTTTTAACCATTTAGCCACTTTTAAATATCCATTCCATACCCTTAACTTTAGCCTATCATTACAACCCATCAAAGACCTCTTGATTTATGTTTTTCACATATTAATTGGTGTTGATTAGATCTTTTGACAAGCTTATGATATTGCGTGATTCATTGACCAGGCATCGAGTGTTTTACATACACATTATATGTATGATTCAGAAATTTAACCGAGTGTGTGTGAACCTCGTGAGAAATGTAAAGATTTGCATGCTAAGTCAATCAAACATAGAATCATTGCTTTATAAATATCCTTTCATACATCTAACAAAGCTTGTTTGTTTTAAAATCTTTGATGATGACTTTTTGAAAACCAATTTGACCACCAAACAAATTAGTAACTTTGTAAATATTTAGATTTGTTTCCTTGTTTTTACTTTAAGTTTGCTTGAGGACAAGCAAAGTTCAAGTGTGGGGATGTTTGATATACGTTAAATTATACATGTTTTTATACCCCAAAGCACTTCCGTTTTAAGCGTTTTTGACCGAAACAGCGACGTTTAGGTACCAAAATCGGTACTTTTATATTTTCCGGTCTTAAACGAAGAACAAAAGAAAATTCTGATGAAAACGGACAAATTCTGATGCATTTCAGATGAAACAGGCAAAATTCTGATGACTGCCAGGTGTGGCACTACCGTGCCGATCGTTCGATCTCGGAAGCACTACCAGTGCGACTGCCAGTGCCAACATCTTCTCGGGCCGCACTACCATGCGACCCGCCGCATGACCGTGCCAAAGCCAGACCAAGGTTTCTGATCACGATTCTGATGACCTCGCACTACCGTGCGACCAATGGCATGACCGTGCCGATCTGGTGACCTAGACAAGTTGTCCACTAGTCCACTTGGCTGACCCGGGATTGCAGAAAATGAAGTCACCTGACAAGCACTGACCGCACGGCCGTGCGACCCAACGGCACGGCTGTGCCATACTGAAAATGGCCTATAAATAGCAGCATTCGCTAATGATCAAAATGTTGGGTTTTTCTCCATGTTTCTGGGTGATTTCTGGGTTTCGAAGCAGTCCTGATCAGACCACTTTGAAGCTTCAAGACCGAATGGAAGCATAATTGATCCAACCCGTCAATTCCTTGCTTGTTTATGGTTCGATTCCTTGTTCTTGAACATGTATTCTGATCATTTTGCAAGTTAAGAGCTGATGTTAGTTTATGTTTAATGTAGTTTATGTAATAGTAGTTATAAACTTGTTTCTTGAATAATCTTTATGGTGTAATCTTGTTTGTATGAAACTTTAGTACTTTTTCATGTTTGAATCTTCATGATTATATAATGAATGTTTCATTGATGTTGAGTTCTTGATTATGTTTGATTATCTTGGATATTGAATCTGTGGTTAGTGGGATGGTAACTATTTCTTGATTAATCACTTATTTGTAGACTCTGTTTACACCATGAAACCAGACCAGGGTATTGGTTTTATACAAGATATATCTTATTGTGATTAGGAATACTTTCTTGCACGTAAGGGTTCTAATGAATTATATGGTGTTGATTGCATGTTCTTAGATGCGGTTTATGATCCTTGTTTAGCAGTTTTGGTCTGAAATTGCTGACATGGTAGATTTGTGTTTAAGACATGTAAAGGTGAAATTGTTTGTTATATAATCTACATAATTGCTTATCCTCGTGGCTGTATTGTGACCATCGGTATTGCTTTCTTTGATAAGTGAGGTTAGGAATCCAGACCCGGTAAATAACCTATCTTTAAAGGTTCGCATGAATAAATATCAATAGTTCGCTAATGAATGATTTTAGGTGGTTAACATGTGACCATCACGTTAACTTTCTGAAGAATCATAATGCTAGAAATCCAGACCCAGTAACTAGCTGTCTCGAAATTGGAAAATTGATTAAGTGCTTTTTTGGCATATCTGATAGATAACATGTTTAGGTTGTTTGTGAAACAAGATATTAGTATATTTATGTTTTAGTTGTAATTTAGATAATTTAGTTAAACAACCATTCACTTATCCTTTTCATGTGGGAAAATAATGACAAAGATTTAGTACTTAATAAACGCCCGTGTTCCATGGATCGATATCTGGCTCTTACCAATACGTTGTTGCATATATGACGGGATACACTTGTCCTTTGTTGTGTGTGTTTTAATGTTAAGGTATAAACCATTTTTATAAATATAAAACACATTTCGTTACATGTGAAGATACTGTAAATAAATATGTATACGAACATGTTACGTCAGTAAGTCTTAAAAAAATGTTGACCGATTCAAATGCTACCTCTTCATTGATCATGCCTCTTAATGGCTAAGCACAAGGTTGCCAACCAGCCCCTAGATAAACAAGATTAGATGGATTTTGTTAAGTGTTTAAAAGTGTTTTGATGTATGTTGTCATATGTACCAGATGTACTTAGGACAAGTACGCATGTAAGTGGCGTACTTAAGTGATGTCTATATATAAGTTAGGTGTTTAAGTACGTGTAAGACTTTTGGCGCATTGTATTGAGTGTGTTCATTGTGTACATGACATTTTGAGCTAACACAAAATCTGAAAGTTATTTACTTTGTTTATAATTGTAAATGTTTATGCTGATAACTCGTGTATTGGTTCAAATTGGACTCCACACTCTTCTATACGAATTGATTTTGTGCTTGTGATCCGTATTTGACAAAAGGGACCTATGACGTGAGCAAGGGTGTATGGATTTTTAGATATATTTGAAGTACTTTTTCACTCGTTTATTCAAACTTTATATTTATAAAATACGATATAACACTATCACTCTCTACAACACGCTAGTGCAAGTGCATCCATCGTTGGCGTAGTATAGTGATGGTAAGATACATAGGTCGTCCAAGGACACAAGAGCTTTTAATACCGGATTATCGTCAACGTCTAATCGACCCAAACTTTGAAAAAAGGTTTAAATAAGTAAATTAAATAAGTAAAATAAAGTAATAAAAGAAACAAAATAACAAGATAGAATCACTTGGTTCTGACTCATCTTTCATATATCCTTTGATGATTTTCGCACTTTGGGTGTTTTTTAAGAGATTATCTTGGTTATAGTGGCATGTCCCTCTTTTGGAGGCAACGCTAGCCTCAGCCATATTGGTCTGAGTCAGCAGGGATACAGTCCCGCAAGGCTGGAATATTGAAAGATAATTAAGTGAGTTATTAATGCAAAATGTGGCATGTCCATCTTTTGGAGGCAATGTTACCCTCGGCCATATTGTTCTGAGTCAGCAGGGATAAAGTCCAGCAAGGCCGGTTTAAAGTTTTAATAGTAGTTTATTTCTACGGGATTCAAGCCATTCTTACTTCCCCCGATTTGATGCTATCTGCCTCAAAGGAAGTTCTAATAAGCTTGAATCAAGTCCTCGCAGGATCTATACACTGAACGAGGCAAGAACTTTACCCAAACCACCCTTCTAACCCCTTTCCAGGCAGTTAACGTGCTTTATATAGACCGTAAAGACACGAATGAGTGAATCAATAAAACATGAAGGAAAGATAGGATAAAGCATACTTTCAATATAAAAAACTAGTTATTAAAGTCATTAATACAAACCCAATTAAAAAGTTAACCAAGGATTGGAAATCAAAAGTAATACGTAAAAGATTTTGTCTTCATCAAGTGATGTAAAAGATTAGCCAAGCATTGCCATAGTTTGACGAAGGCTCTTACGATTAATCTTGGATCCCGAGACTACTACACGCTCTAAACTCTAATGGTTGAGGTGGATGATGATGGAGGAGTGGTGGCGAGTGTGAGAGAAATGGTTTGCCAAGGGATGAGTTGGAATGAAATGAAGCACCACTATTTATAGTTGGAAACAGTGGCTTCACACGGCCCCATGTTTTCCTCCTTCTCTGTCTTCATTTAATGAGCTTGTCAGATCAGATGCCACACGGCCTAGTGTGCAACGGTACGGCCCCGTGGCCACTATAACTGTTGTACTATCCAAGATTTGCATATTTGGGAGTTGACCATGGCCCGTGTCCAAGGGACACGGCCCCGTGTCTCTTGTTTGCTTATGTTTGTCTTTTCTTTTCTTGAATCTTGAAGGGGCACGGCCCCATGCCGAGCAGGCACAGCCCCGTGCTTGACTTCTGATTCGTTGGTTTTGGTCTTGTGGTGAAGCTCGGAGGGTTGGTATAGTGTATCATCTTTCCTTCTTCTATACTTATGCTGGTTTTTGTCGTGAATTTGTTCCTTTTGTAAATCTAAGCTCTTTTAATCCTGAAAATCAAAAGTATACAAAGAAACACACTTATTCCAACATTAGTACTAAAAAGGGTTGATTTTATACCGTATTTGATATAATTTATATATTGCATTTGGCGCATATCAAATACCCCCACATTTGAATCTTTGCTTGTCCTCAAGCAAAACTCTTTAATATTGCTTACACACCCAAATGGAATTGGTAGAGAAGAAGTTTTTGGGTCTTGTTTATAGAGTGTCGGGAATCCAAGTTCTTTTTATTCTTGTTTTTATTTTATTTACAATCCTATTCGACATGATTTATTTAGAACACTTTTTAAGAAAATAAACATTTTTGGGCATAACTTGCCTTTATAAAATTTTATTTAGCTATATACAAATTCACACGCCTCACAAGTAATCACATCACTCAACACTCGGCTGAAGATGTATAAGTAAAACGCTCGAAACCGGCATGTAATTTATTCCTACCATATGCTTGACAAGTAATTAAAACTCCTCCTTTTTATCAAGAGGACTTTTAAAAAGGGTAGGTTTTGGCTAGGGGCATGATAGTTTTATTTGAAAAGTGGCAAAAAGTGTAAAATGTCGGTTTTCTTTTGAAAATTTATTTATTTGTGACTTAGGTACAAACTAAATGCTTATAAGCAATAAATTTCTTATTTTATTTCAAACAACTATATATATATATATATATATATGGTTAAAATATACATAAGATAACTAAGTCACTTCTTTTTTATATAAATTTCCAGAGAACCACATTTTACTAAAATAAGGGGTGTAAAAACAAAGATTTGGGTGATGGGTAATTTGTGTAAAATGGTGTTTTGCGGGTTTTGAAATGAAAGGTTTAGGCTCAAAGGGGTTAACTAGGGGGAATTTTTGTTTTTGGTGGGGAGATAAAATAGAAAATAAGGTTGAAAAAGGGTTTGTAATCCTAATGTCTCAATCATATACATACTTGGATTAGTTGACAAGGACTGGGAATGTATTGTCTTGTCAAGTTCCAGATTCGTAAGAACCAATCGGCTATTCACACAAGAAATAAAAAGTGAGCATTTAGTAAAGATATGATATTGAATGCTCGGTAAAGGCCCAAAACTCACATTTTTGTGGGAAAAGGGTTAAAAGTGTGAAATTATATATACAATCAAATTTTAAAAAGAATTGTCATGCCTTTTTATAAAAATTTCTTATATGGTTCTTTTTATCACGACGCTATCAGTTGTGAATTTGTAAAAACTTGAACTTTTTAGATCTTGGTTTCTCACTTAAACTATAAACAAGACTAAACAATCTAAAAAAATATTTTTGAAAAAGATTTGGGGTGTTTTAGCAGTTCCAAATAGAGTTTTGTGTAAGGCTTGATTTAGGACAAACAAATTCAAGTTAAGCTTCCCCCCCCCCCCATGCACACACTTAAATTACACGTTGTCCTCAATGTGTCCAAAATCAGATAAATTTGATTAAATGTGTAAATGTGGGTTAAAAACAACAAATTTTTCAAAAACCAGACACTGGACACGGGGGCGTGTCTGAGAGACACGACCCCTTGTTAAAAGTGCCAGTATCAGTATTGGAAAAAACTTACAGAAGGTTGACACGGGGGTGTGTCAGGGAGGCACAACCCCGTGTGGCAAGTTCAGAGGAAAAAAGGTTTCAGTGACAAGAGGGGCACGAGAGCATGTCAGGTAGACATGGACCCGTGCAACGCTACTTTTAGATTTCAGAAAAAATGTGGGGTGCCAGGTGTTTTGGTCAAAAATTACCGAAGCAATTAAGTGATCAAATTAGTTAAGTGAGGTAGTGTGCTAGAAATATGTGTGAAAAATGTGTTAACCAAATTAGTTGTGAAAACAGTTTCAGGATACGGCTCAGGATATAGAGCTGTATCTACAATCAAACAATGAGCGAAAATGTAAAGGTTGACACGTGATATACGAGGAAAGCCCTTGATCAATCTAGATCTCCGGCATAAAACCTCGAGAGCTGACAATCGTCGGCTGCCTTGTTCTTCTTATTGCTTGAATAACAGGATACAGTGCAGGATATGGCTCAGATCAATGCTAAGTGGTTCAACGATTGAAAGTGTTGAGTGTTTGTGCGTAATAGAAAGAAAAAAGAAGTGTGAGTTCGAGTGTAGAGAGTGAAGTGTGTGTTCCTATCGATCTGGCCTCCTATTTATAGTTACAGATAACAAACTAACTCTCCTATTATTCCGAGATGCTGGGAATATTCCATTCTGAACGTTGGGGGCTGCTTCTACTCGTTTTCCACGTGCTTACTGACTACAAAACCGGGTCTTCAGCTCATATAACCGTTACAATGTCAATAACATTGACCAACATCCGATATTCTCGCGGAATATGCCTTTCTGACCATTACAAGACCCATCCTTCCACTATCAACGTCCATTTTTCAACCACCTTGAGCGAATCTTCAGGTAGATCAAGTCTTTTAACGTTGGTACCTTGCAACCAACATTTTACAAGCCAATCGTTAGTAATAGTCTTTAGGATACTGCCTCAGGATATTATCAATATCCTGGCCCGGTATCCTGATACGGTATCCTGATCGGTATCCTGATCCGGTATCCTGATCCGGTATCCTGATCATATACAACTAATAAAAAATCAAGATACAAAGTCAGGATATGGGCTCAGAATTTCACCCATAACAATTGTCCCCAAAAATATAACTGTTGGATATCCTGATTCCAACAGATATATTTTTTAGTCATTCCAACATGTCTGGTAAGGATATCTGTTTCAAATATTCCTGCATAGGTTTGGTTACTTCAGAATACTATCATGTAATGAAATTAGAATTACTCCCTTTTACGCAGATTCCATCAAGGACCCTGCTACTTTTGATCCAGAGGAGCTTGACAGCTTTTCTAAGCCTGCCTTGGTGAAAAAGGAGCCATATGTTGCCATCAGCTCTAAGCCCTCTGCTGCTGCTGCCGAAGGTTTCTCTTATGGTGACCTTGGCTTCATGGAATCCATCGAGCTCATAATCTCCTTCCCTAATAAGGTAAGTATCCAGATCCTGTATCTCGTACACATATACTGAACCTGTATCCTGGTTAGTTTGTCTTTAGTGATACTTATATTTTGTAGGGTCTAAATCATCTGGTCGTCCTGCACTTAGAAGAATTTTAATTTCCTGCAAGTAGAATAGTTTGACAGTTGAAGGTGGAGGGATCCTGTGTTTTCAGGACGAAGCCTTCAACTGTTTATGTAAATATGCTTTAAAAACTTAATTGTGTTCTCGGTGAATGGGTCTCTTTTCGAGATGAAACCAAGAATACAATTTTTTGGACCAATAACAATAAACTAACCTTTTCGACCTTATCTCCGTGTTATATGTTATTTTGAAAAATTTGTTCTGAATATCCTGATCAGGATACTGGTATGATACTTAATTGCTTTGTCCCCTTTGTTCAAAATGTTTGACAAAAACTTAGTTAAATACAAATTTTCATAAAAACTTAACTTACTCAGATAAGGCCTTCAAACTTAAGAAAAGTAAGAATCCATACCAGAAGCACCTAGGCAATAATCTTCATTCTTAAACCTTTGAATCATTCGCAATGTCCCCAGTGGGATATAATGTTGGCATAGGTTTCCTTCTCGTTCCAGCATAAATGTCCCCAGTAGGATATAGTATCAGCATACGTCATGTTCCATCACGGATGTCCCCTGTCTGTGCAGGACCAGTATGTTGTACCGGGATATGATCCTCTAGCAATTCTTCAACTAGTTGTTTAAACTTAGCAATCTTTTTTCAAAAAATTATGTAGACTCGTAAATGATTATGTTTTTTGAAAATATACTTTGGGATTATCCAAAAACTTTGTATTTTATTGGGACTAAACTCATTTTCCAGGCATTTAAGCTGGAGTATAAGAACCTCAAGACTTGAAAAGGTGAAAACCTTTAAGTCTTTGAGTTTTACTGGGGATTTTACCCACGTTTCGTGCGCTACAGGCGAGGGTGTGGAAACCCCAAAACTTAGAAAGGTGAAAACCTTTAAACCTTAGAAGAGTGTGAAAACACTCTTGTTTTCGTGCGCTACAGGCGGGAGTGTATAAACTCCAAGACTTAGAAAGGTGAAAACCTTTAAACCTTAGAGAGTATGAAAATACCCTTTCGCCAGAGAGGGTGATCAATCCTCATATACCTTAAGGATCCAGGGTATAGCCAACAGTAACGAAATTGTCAGCCACTTTTACATGAACTGGTCCCGCCACCTTGAACTATCCCTGGATAACTTGCACTCCAGGCGGGGTGTTTAAACCCAATTCGTGAGAAAGGTGAATACCTTTAAACCTGTGAAGGGATCAGGATCCCTTAAACGTGAGAGAGGGGGCCAATCCTCTAATCTTTCGAAGTATCCTGAGTGCATATCCTGGAGCTATATCCCGAGGCATATACTGCAAAACAACCTTAAACTAAAGTGGGTGTTAGCCTGGCTAGCACCTCTCCGATGCTTAAGTCAGTATTGGTTTCAAATAAAATAGAATTATATTTAAAAGAGATAGAATTCATACCATCCCGAGTTAGAAATTAAATTCTAAACTCACTTGAAATAGGCTTTGAGATGTATAGCATTCCAGGATCTTGGTAGTATATCCCCCTCCATATTCTTAAGCCGGTATGCTCCTTTTTAGGATTCCGATTCAATCTCATAAGGTCCTTCTCACTTAGGAGCTAACTTTCCATTAGCAGGATTAATAGTATTCTGAAAAGCCTTCCTTAGTACCCAATTTCCAACTTGAAACACTCTAATCCTTAGATTCTTGTTATATGCTTGGGATATCCTTTGTTGAAATGCTGCCATCCTTATCTTCGCTGCATCTCTTGTCTCATCCACAGTGTCTAATTCTTGGCACAGAGCTTCAGGATTCTGCTCAGGATCCCGGAGATTAGATCTTGCTGTAGGTATCACCATTTCTGTCGGGATCACTGCTTCTGCCCCAAACACCAAAGAAAATGGGGTTTGCCCAGTAGCATTCTTCACAGTTGTTCTATCAGCCCATAGGATAAATGGTAGTTCTTCTGCCCATTTTCCTTTTTTGGCACCTAATCTCTTCTTTAAGTTGTTCACGATTATCTTGTTCGAGGATTTTGCTTGTCCATTTGCTTGAGGATGCCCTGGTGTTGACGTGATCATCTTAATTCCCCAACTTTTGCAAAAATCTATAGTTCTTTTGCTGATGAATTGGGAGCCATTATCACAAATTATCTCAGCTGGTACACCAAATCTCGTCAGGATATTCCTCTTTATGAAGGATACCACTTCTTGATCTCTAACTTGGACAAAGGCTTCTGCCTCAATCCACTTGGAGAAATATTCCGTCATTGCTAACATGAAAACCTTTCCTCCTGGAGCCTTTGGAAGCTTTCCCACTATATCCATACCCCATTTCATAAACAGCCAAGGGGATACGATAGGATATAATGGTTCTCCCGGCTGATGCAGGATGTTGCCGTGTCTTTGACATGCATAGCATCTTCGAGCATATTCTGCATCATCCTTTCTCATGGTCGTCCTGTAATATCCTGTTCTCAACACCTTCAAGAACAGAGATCTGCCCCCAGTATGGTTGCCACAGTCTCCTTCGTGTATATCCTGAAGTACTTCCTTGGTTTCAGGATCTTCCAAGCACCTTAGGTACGGACCTGCAAGGGATTTCTTATACAAAATATTATTTATAATAGTAAAATGAGATACCTTCATCCTAAAAGTCTTAGGATTTGCTTTCTTTGGGATATCTCCTTCTTGAAGATACTTCACAATTGGATTTATCCAGGATTCAGGATCCTTCTCAGGATATCCATCACCAGGATCCTGGATACATGCTACTTCTTTATCTTGAGATTTAAAATGTTCTATTCCAGGATACAAGATGTGCACTATTGGTATCTGAGTTCCCTATGGTATCCTGACAATAGATCCTAAGTTTGCTAGAGCATCAGCTCCAGCATTCTTTTCTCTTGGTACCTGTTCAAGTAAAAATTTCGAAATATCCTGCTAATTTTTCAACAATTTCAAGATATTCAGTTAACCTTTCACCTTTTACTGCATAAGATCCATTGAAATGGTTAGTAATCAACAGGGAATCAACATACACTTGTAAACATCTAATATTCATATTTCTAGCCAATTCTAATCCTGCTATCAGAGCTTCATACTCAGCTTCATTATTGGTAGCAAAAAAATTCACATTTAATAGCCTGGGGTAGTATGTCCCCCTGTGGCGATTTTAGTAGTATACCCAATCCTACACCTCTCACAATAGATGCACCATAAGTATATAATGTCCAAGATCCTGAGGATTCTCCTAATTGTTGTACTTCTAGATCTACCTCATCCTGAATGTCACTACTGAAATCAGCCACAAAGTCAGCTAGAGCCTGTGATTTTATGGCATTTCTAGGTTCATATATTAGATCATATGCACTTAAGTTTACTGATCATTTAGCCATTCTACCCGACATCTCAGGTTTCCTAAGCACATTTTTAACAGGATAATTGGTTCTAACATGAATCCTATGTGTTTCAAAGTAATGTCTAAGCTTTGTCGATGCCATCACTAAGGCTAATGAGAATATCTAGTTTCAGCATCTAATAAACTTTTGCTAACATAATAGACAGGATATTGCTGACCTTCATGATCCTTTATAAGGACGACACTTACAGCGTTCCCCGATACTGCGAGGTATAGGGACAGTGTTTCACCATTCTCAGACTTCATCAATAGAGGTGCAGTTGAAAGATACTGCTTTAAATCCTGTAGGGCTGCTTCATGCTTCTCTCCCCATTCAAACTTCTTGTTTTTCTTCAGGATATCATAAAATTCTTTGCATTTCTCGGAGGATCTTGAGATGAATCTGTTCAATGCTGCCACTCGGCCTATCAATCTTTGTACATTTTTCATGTTGGAAGGTGATTTGACGTCCAAGATGGCTTTGATCTGTTCTGGGCTTGCTTCTATCCCTCTTTTAGTCACCATATATCCTAGAAACTTTTCTGTCTCCACTCCAAAATGGCATTTGGCAGGATTCAGCTTCATGTTATACTGATCCAGGATATCAAATGCTCCCTTGATATCCTGGAGGTGATCCTCAGCCTTCTTAGATTTTACTACCCTGTTGGTGTCATGAAAGCAGCATCCTCCTGGCCCGAAGGTTCCATTTGGATCTGCTGGAGTCCTGTCATGTCTTCGTGCTTTCATGCAAACGTGGATATCCTGCATTTCAAAAAGTTAGTAAGTTGTTCCTCAATATTCTGAGGGACATTGGTTCCACCAAGATATCTGGATTATCCTGGTCCAGGATAATTTTCTTAACATCCTGCTCTGAACACTCCGCGATATCCTGGGCTCGTATCTTTAATTGCTATGTTGCATTGGGCTTGGTTGAGGATTTCATCGAGGATGAGTAACACTCCTTCGCCTCCTGCTGATCACTATCAACTTTGACAACCCCCCAAGGGGTAGGGATCTTGATGCACTGATGATAAGTCAATGGCACAGCCTTCATGTCATGGATCCATGGCCTACCCAATATAATATTGTAGCAGGATAAGGAGTCCATGATACAGAAGCATTGCATTGCATTGAGTTGACCCCTTCAACATACACATGCAACTTTATTTCTCCCACGGTACTCCTGGCTTCTCCACTGAACCCAACAAGCACAGTGGATTTCGATGTAATATCCATCGGGGATACATTTATCCTCCTCAGTGTTTCCAGCTGAATTATGTTGACGGAGCTGCCATTATTCACCAGTATCCTGCGCACAAAATCATTAGCAACATATAAAGTTATTACCAAAGCATCATGGTGAGGATCCTGGACAGTATCCCTGTCATCACTGCCGAACGTGATCACTTTATCAGTTGTGAGGGTTGACATCCTGGTTGGCTTAGCTCCCCTTTCTGCCTTAGCCTCTTTTGCATGTCTTTTTTGCCGCAGAATAAGAGGTCCCACAGATATCGGATCCTCCTGAAATAAAGTTAATTATCTTGGTATCTGCAGGAGGTGATGCTGCTCGTTCAGGATCCTTCCCAGTATCCTGACCCTTATTCTTCTTTCTTCCCAGGATATCCTTCAGATATCCTTTGCTCAGCAGATAGCTTACTTCTTTCTTCAGGGCAATGGAATCATCTGTCATATGCCCAAAGTCTTCATGGAAGGCACATCATTTAGATTTATCCTTCCAACCTGTATTCCTTGGATTCTTTTTCGGCCACCTAGCTTTGTCCCCCAGTCCCTGCATAGCATACATTAACTCAGGAACATTTACAGAAAAACAATACTCTGGGATTTCAGGATATTCTTCAGGATCCTCGTCTTCAACAGCATTCACTTTCTTATTATCGTTCTTAGCATATGGCTTTGAACAATACTGTTTGTAGGAAGATTCCGACTTCCTATTCGTCAATTCATATGTTGAAGATGTGTTCATCCTCTCATGCATTTTCTTATCATCTTCAAGCCTTATGTATCTCAAAGCCCTATTCCGAGCTTCATCTAAATTCCTGCAAGGATTCATTACAAGATCCTGATAAAATTGACAATCCTTCCGTAACCCCATTTTGAACGCTTGTACTGCCGTAGCAATATCAAGGTTCGGGATATCCAGGGATTCTCTACTAAATGTGTTAGCATAATCCCTTAGGGATTTTTGGGATCCTTGTGTTATCCTGTAAAGATCACTTGTTAGTATCTCAAAGCTCCTGCTACAAGAAAATTGACTGATAAACAAATTAACTAAATGAGAAAATGATGTAATTGAATAAGGTGGAACATTTAAAAGCCATTTTAAGGCCGATCCTGTTAAAGTTGAACCGAAGCCTTTGTATAAGCATGCTTCCTTAAGTTCTGGTAGGATTGGATTTATTTTCATACTATCCCTATTCTGGGCAATATGCCCCTCAGGATCTGTCATCCCATCATACAACTTCATGCTGGGAGTCTGGAATCTTTTTGGAATTTCAGCATCACAAATTGGATGAGCAAATCAGGATATCCTGTGACTATCCTGAGATACTTTCGGTATAGGCTGCACTACTCCAGTAACGCTTGATATCATATCCTTCAATTTTTGAGGTTCCCTGGTCAATGCTGGTGTTACACCTATATCCTGCAAAGAATCATAAATATTAGTAGAAGGGGTACTGATATTGGCAAACACGTTACCAGCCTGTTAACTTTTGCCATATCCTGGGCCATATCCTGGCAGACGATGGTATCTCCAGCATGTCGCTCCGGGACTGACTTGGTATCATGTTGCCTTGATTATCCTCGGTAAATGTTGCTGAACTAAAGTTCAGCATCCTGGGCTGTAGAGTCTCCCTAGTAAATGTTGACGTCATACCTGTTGTAACACCTGTGCCTTCACGGCCATCAAACAAATACCAAACCAATGAAATATTATAATTCATACTTGGGATTTGTAAAAAATATGTGTATCATTTGCACATATCAATTCTCGTTCGATTTCAAACTCTAAATCGCTTGCTGGAAGGTTATACGCGCACTAATGCGTAAATATAACCAGTTTAATGCAACAAACACTCCGGAATAGTGAAATAGGCTTAACATACCTTAAATAACCTTTACATAACTTATATATAAGTTTTGGAAGGTTTGGTGTGGTGAAATCAAGTTTAATCGCTTACAGGGACTAAAGTTGACAAACTGCGAAAGTATGCCAATTTGAACTGTAACAGACCTTCCGGAACATGACCATAAGTTAAACATACCATAAATATCCTTTACATGGCTTAGAAATAGGCTTTGAGGGGTTCGGTGTGCTAAAATAAACTTTTGGGTCATTCAGGGACTAAAAGTGTCAAAAAGTGCACAAGTTTGCATTTTCGCGCATAACTTACGTTCTGAATACATCCGGACATCCAAAAATTTATGTAAGCACTAAAACATTTTATTTTAGTGTTCGGCATAAGAAAAATCCATGCGTCGCGTCATTTGGATCAGTTTTGCACTTTCGGGACCAGATTCGATGTATTAGCCGTTGTTTAATTCACAACCACACATTCTAACAATGCTTAGTCAGCGGATAAGGATGGAATTTAGGCACCATGACATTTCAACACATGTATGGATGGAATTTAAACACCTAAACACCATGACATTTCAACACATGTACGGATGGGATTAAGGCACGTTTTCCATGAAACGATCTTAACGGTTCGGGTATTCCTATAAATACCCATCCACCCCCATTGCTAAAATCACTAGAACTTTGATTTTAGAAACTCTAAGTTGAAACTATTGTTTCATACCTGAGATTTTTGAATCGAGGTTAGCATTCGGGGACCCTTCGTAAGTATTCTTTCGTTCTTTTCCTTATTTTACTGCTTTTCGAGTCAGAAAGTCAAACTTTGTTTGACTTTCAGCGTTGACCAGTAATGGTCAATGCGAAGTTCGTTTGAACTTCGCAACGTGAGTGTAATCACGTTGGTTATAGTCCCTTGGGACTATGCCTACTGATTACCACGTTGTCTAGGGTCGTAGGGTAAGCGATCTGATAAATCGCTTATACCTTCGAACCCGACCCAGTTTGGTCGATCATTAGGATCCGACCAAATACATTAGGTGACCCTAGTATAGGGCATAACCTTCCGAGGTTATACCCTATGGTCACATCGTTTAAGTAGTTTTATGATAGGTAGTTTATATGCCTTAGGTAAATTACCAGAATACCCTTTTCATGTATAATTGGTAATTAAGCATATGTAACCTAAACTTTTGTCACATAACTGATTATGTAACATGTTTAGGCATATAACACTTGTCATAGGACTAGTTAGACGGTCCGAACGCGTTTCACGCGCACAACGCGTTAAAGTAGCATAAGTTACCTTAATGAGTCGCGATGGGTCGAAAGCACTTAGGTTAGTCTCATTGTAGTATGTAGGCCTTGTTAAACCATATCATATGAGTTCCAATACTCATTTGGTTTGCCAAGCCTCATCCTATCCGATCTCCCGATTTAAGTCTGGTTTATTTATATAGTTTAGATTTGCCGACTGATTCCGTGCTCCCTCAAGCTTTGTTTGGTTGTTGTTCAAGACCTCTAAGCATTCTCAGGCGAGTACATTATTCCCCTCTTTTACTGTTTTCCAAATGTTTTGGGGTGACTCATATGTACTAAATGTTTTATCAATAGTTTTAAGAACAAGTACAATAGTTTCAAGAACAATTTCAATGTGGTTTCAAGAACGATTACAATAATTTCAATAACAATTACAATGTAGTTTCAAGAACAATAACAAGGGTTTCAACAACGATTTCAATGGTTCAAAAACTAATTACAAATTTCAAAAAGTGAACAAACTTGTTGGTTATAGTTACATGACCGATGACATTCATTAACAATGATCAAGCCGACCAGTATTAGGTTATGGTACCATAGGATCTGACAAATCCCGTTATTTACTGCATCCATTGTTATGTGTGGAGGTTGTGGGTAGCGACTGAATCTGTAATTATTAACTTATCCTTTGGTAAGGGTTTGTTAAGAACGAGAACGAGAGCGAGTTGGAACGAGGAACGCATCAAGAAGGTTTGAATGTTATTAGAGAATCGACCATAAAGTAGTTTCACAATTAAAATATTAACTTACCCTTTGGTAAGGGTTTGTTAAGAACAAGAACAAGTTTTAACATTTGGGTAAACATTTGTACATGATTGACATTTGATCATGTATTTTCCACAAAACATAACTTTGATTTAAACCAAGTTTTACTTCAATACTTTGTTTTGTGCATATGGTTTAGTTGAGACATTTCACTTGCCATACATGGATATTTGACATAGACATTTGACATGGATATTTGACATAGACATTTGACATGGATATTTGACATAGACATTTGACATGGATATTTGACATAGACATTTTGACATGATTTACATCTTGACATGAATACTTTGACATATTATTCAATACATTTGACAATTGATTTAAACATAGACATTTTACATTGTTTGGTTTGGTTTGATTAAGTGATTAAGTAACGATGTGTGTGTAATATGATACAAGCATGGTGGATACGCCGCTGGTACTTCCTATATATAAGTGTTTGTATGGTATTACATATTGTAGCGTTATTTGAATCATTTCAGTTTGAGACATAGAACATTTTATACAAGTAACATACTTTTCACAAGATATTGATTTACAAACAACTTATCTTACACAAACTCATTTTACATGGTTATTCATTTAATCATGCATTATTCTCTTATTTATACTTATCATCCGAACTTATTATTTTTCAAATGATTTACAAAGACAAAGCAAATTACAAGGTTCATGAATAAACATTTTCTTAAACAGAAGTCATGAATCTTATTTTCACAAAACCTATGTACTCGCCAGCATTTCTTTGCTGACCTCGTTTTCACATATGTTTCAGGTATTGTTGGATGATATCGATTGATAAGATGCATGCTCACATAGGACTGGACAAGGCCTTAGTAACTCAATAACAATGATAGACTATGTTTAAATAGTGTATTTACATTTCCAGACAATGTAATTACTCAATGTTTAATAAAACGAAATACTTTTGATATCCATGGTTATGAAACATTAATTCTGTTGCAACACGCCCCGATGTTTCCGCCGCGATTTGTTGTTTTACGCGGTCGGGGTGTGACACCTGTATCCTACAAAGATCCACCATTATTAGTAGCATGAATATTATTTATTTGACATGTTACCAGTCTGAGGATTCTGGCCATATCCTGAAGCATATCCTGAGCTCCTCACAGTTGACATCCTGATCGAGGAGGATATTTCAGGAGTATGATTCTGGGAATGGTTAGGCACAATATTCCCCCTATTATCTTCAGTATACACAGCCGAACTGAAGTTCAAAGTTCTGGGTTGTAAGGGAGTGACGATATCCTCAGCAGATCTGCTCGAGCCAGACTTCAGGAGTTGCATTTCCTTCAACAGCATTTGGTTTATTTCCTGTTGCTGCCTCATTTGTTCCTGCACACTTCCAAACATGGTTAGAATTTCATCATTAGAAGCTAAAATGGGAGCAGATTCCTGAACACTCCGAGTAGGGATAACATCTTGAGTAAATGAAGAAGCTGGAATCCTTGGAGGAGGTGGTAGAAGCACCGAGCCAATAGTTGCGGAAGTTGTAGCCGACACGGTGGAAGAGCTCATGTTTGATCTAGAGGCCATTGTAAATGACGTGGCAAAAAGTTTTGAAAACAAAAAACCGATTAACGATTTCACAAAAAAATTTAGTAAAGAGAGCACCACTTGCCCCACGGTGGGCGCCAAATTGTTTTGGTCAAAAATTACCGAAGCAATTAAGTGATCAAATTAGTTAAGTGAGGTAGTGTGCTAGAAATATGTGTGAAAAATGTGTTAACCAAATTAGTTGTGAAAACAGTTTCAGGATACGGCTCAGTATATAGAGCTGTATCTACAATCAAACAATGAGCGAAAATGTAAAGGTTGACACGTGATATACGAGGAAAGCCCTTGATCAATCTAGATCTCCGGCATAAAACCTCGGGAGTTGACAATCGTCGGCTGCCTTGTTCTTCTTATTGCTTGAATAACAGGATACAGTGCAGGATATGGCTCAGATCAATGCTAAGTGGTTCAACGATTGAAAGTGTTGAGTGTTTGTGCGTAATAGAAAGAAAAAAGAAGTGTGAGTTCGAGTGTAGAGAGTGAAGTGTGTGTTCCTATCGATCTGGCCTCTTATTTATAGTTACAGATAACAAACTAACTCTCCTATTATTCCGAGATGCTGGGAATATTCCATTCTGAACGTTGGGGGCTGCTTCTACTCGTTTTCCACGTGCTTATTGACTACAAAACCGGGTCTTCAGCTCATATAACCGTTACAATGTCAATAACATTGACCAACATCCGATATTCTCGTGGAATATGCCTTTCTGACCGTTACAAGACCCATCCTTCCACTATCAACGTCCATTTTTCAACCACCTTGAGCGAATCTTCAGGTAGATCAAGTCTTTTAACGTTGGTATCTTGCAACCAACGTTTTACAAGCCAATCGTCAGTAATAGTCTTCAGGATATTGCCTCAGGATATTATCAATATCCTGGCCCGGTATCCTGATACGGTATCCTGATCGGTATCCTGATCATATACAACTAATAAAAAATCAAGATACAAAGTCAGGATATGGGCTCAGAATTTCACCCATAACACCAGGCTTCCTGTTTCGGGTTCGGGGTGTCGTATGCTTGGTGGATCCAAGCATCCTAAGGTACCTCTAAGTTCATACATACTGTTTTGGTCAAAAATTAACTAAGCAATTTAGTGATCAAATTAGTTTGTGAGGTAGTGTGCTAACAATGTGTATTGCAAATATCCTGGTTTGGTTATTTGCAAAAACAGTTTTCAGGATATAGCTCAAGATATCGTGAGCTATCTCAACAATCAAACAATGAGCAGAAAAGTAAAGGGTGACACGAGATATACGAGGAAAGCCCTTGATCAATCTAGATTGCCGGCACAAAACCTCGGGAGCTGACAATCGCAGCTGCCTTGTTCTTCTTATTACTTCAAACGTCAGGATACAGTGCAGGATATTGACCAGATCGTTGCTAAGTGTTACAATGCTTTTTCAGAAAGTGTGTGAATTGCGAGAGAAAGTATGAGTTTTCGAGAGCAGTGAATGTGATGTCCTATGTGATCTAGTTATCAGTCTATTTATAGTTACAAAAAGAAAACAAAATTCCCTAAAATGGGGGGATGCCATCGAATATTCCATGTGAACGTTGAAGACCAAGTCTTGCGGCTTCAACGTTCTCCTTCTAACAACTTGGACCGAGTCTTCAGGGGAAGAAGTCTTCATGAACGTTATGGACTTGTACTCATACTCCTGCAAACAATCCGTTGGTAATCCTCAGGATACAGTATCAGGATGTTACCAATATCCTGATTCAGCATCCTGGTTGTGAACATATATTATGTAATCAAGATATAATTCAAGATACTATCCAGGATATGGGCTCAGAATTTCACCCATAACAATTGTCCCCAAAAATGTTACCGTTTGAGGATCCTGGACCTAACGGTTACATTTTTCACGATTATCAAGGCAATTAAGAGATACGACCCTTGATTTGACCGCTTGTAACTGCCCAGTCTGAATTTACTCATTGCTTCCCTATATCTTCTCAGCCTAATCTCCATTTAATCTCCACCAAGAAGAAAAAGGTAAAAATCCTTTCTCTCATCTTCATCTCTTTTCTCTTCCTTTTTCTCAATTTCCGGCAAAGAATGGCGAGGTAAACTAGGTCGAGTTCCGGTGATTCTGCTCCATCATTTATTCACCAGAATATCCTTCAAGATCCGGAGAAGGAGATATGCTCATTTGACAGTGCTCACCTGCCAGCCCTTAAATCCTTCGGCGTCTTCCCGGAGGGGACGGTGTTCTGGCCATATGATCGGGAAATCCGGTCAGACATGGTGTCCAATGAGTGGCTTTGATTTAATGCTTTTCCATTCACCTTGGGTCTTCGATTCCCTTTTCCTGATTTCATCACCGAATTTTTTCACATCACAAAGATCAGCTTTAGTCAAACAATGCCAATGCTTTGGCGAGTGTTGCTTGTTCTTGATCGAATCATGAACACTCACATTCCTGATCTTTCCGTTCATGATCTTCCATTAGCATACCGGCTTAGATGCCATGGTTCTTGCCGATTCTTGTTTTACTCTACCTCCAGTGATCCACTGATACTCCGAGCCACCAAGAACGAGGAGGAATGGAAATCCAAGTTTTTCTTTGTGAAAAGAAATTCAATCCCTGGTGGAGCGAAATATCCGGTGAAGTGGTTGAGAAAGGGTAGGATTTAGGGTTTTAGGATGATCCTGTCTTATATCCTATCTTGTATCCTGAACTGATCTTTATTTTTGTTATATGCAGCTGACTTCAGGAAACTATTACCTCCCCTCGCAGACTCAGAGAGAAGAATCCAAGCCATCAGAGCCCTTCCTGAGATCGAAAGAAGCTTCATCCCATACCCAACATCTTCAAGTCAACACTCCAGCTCAAACATGTCTGGTAAGGATCCAGCTCAACATCCTGCATACATATTTCTATTTGATGTTGTTATGTAAAAGAGTTTTAAAGATACTCCCTGTATGCAGACACCAGCAAATTTCCAATCCTTTTGGATCTTGAAGAACTTGACAGCTATCCTACTCATGTCAACGTCAAGAAAGAGACTCCTGTCGTCACCAGCTCCAAACCGGTCACAGCTCCTAAGCCTAACCCAAGAACTCATGCTTCCACATCCAAGAAGAGAAAGGGTTCAGAGACCACCACTCCAGCTTCTGAAGGATTCTCCTACGAAGAACTCAGCTTCACTGAATCCCTAGAGCCTATGACCTCTTTCCTCAATAAGGTAATATCCTGGTGCTAGATCCTGCACATATATCCTGATGGAATATCCTGGTTAGCAAACTTTAACCCATACCTGTATTTTGACTTGCAGGGTCTTCAGCATCTGCTCCATCTCTACACTGATGTCTGCGGAATAGCTAAGCTTCAAGAAGCCAGGATCAAGCAACTTGAGACCACCATTGCTGATCAGGGCACGATTGCTAAAGCCAAGACCCGACACTATGAGGACAAGCTAAAGAAGGTCACTGTAACACCCTAGTTACTAATTAACGATTTTATATGTAAATACCAACAATTAGATGTGTAGTTAAGTCTACACATACTATAAAAATACGGGTTTATTAAACTTTTACAAATCATAAGTTATACTACACAACGTGATCGAATTCGTTGTTTAAAAATTTACAACGTGGCAAAGTGCGGAAGCATGTATCTATATCGTGTTCGGTTCTTCGTTGAGCTTGATCGTCTTTCGGCATCCAAAATGTACCTACATTTCATAAACATGAAATGCTTTAGTCTTACGGGGTTTAAAACGTGTCTAAACGAGTCCGGGAAACAATTGAATCCAAAAACAAAAACTTGAAACTGACCTCCACCGTAACTTACGGTGAGTTACGGTGGCCCCTGTGTTAAAATTTTCCTACCGTATAATAGTAGGCAACCACCGTAGCTCAATCAGCTCCACCGTAACTTACGGTGGACACCGTAAGTTACGGTGGTCCCTGCATTCAGCCTTTCCATTTTGCCGCTTATTGACACGAAAACCTTCGTATCTTTCAATCCGCTTATCCGTTTGACCTACCGTTTCTCCCTACATGATTGTAATTTGATCCTCCATCATATGGAGTTAAAATCCGACATCCGGCTCAATAAATTTTGAGACTTTTATGCCTTCGGCTTATTACCTTTTTACAAGATTTTGACTCGTTTACGCATTTATCAAACAAACATATTTGTTTGATCATTATTTCACATGGATCTTACAATTTCAATGTTGTCTATCATATTAGGTTCAATTAATGAGTTTATGTATATTCTTAAACCCGTTTGTACTTAAATGCTTATTTTGACCCGTTAAGGGTATTTAAGCACTTCTCCGCATAATTCATAATTGTTTATTTCTAGCATCTTATTTTCGCAGTATTTGTCAAATGATCTTCCACCACAACTATATGTGTGTTGGATTTAATGTGGTTATCTAAGTGTTCCGAGTTTTACCCCTCGGATCATTGTTTTACGGCAAATACTCCTATATAGTCATTTGACCCAAGTAATTACATCTTTCACTTTCCATACTTATTCCAATTATTTATTTAATCGTAAAACTCGTTTCGAAACTACCATTAAAGGTCGTTTGTCCAATTTAGCTTATAAGGGCGTTTTAGTCCATTTAGCCAATCATTTACGATGAAGGACTTTTGAAAGTATATTTGACCCATAATCCCTCTTTTAACCTATGATTTTGTTTGAAAAGTCATTTAGCTTCCCAAACGCAATGTTCATTACTTAAAACATTTGGTTTACTTATCAAGTAACCAAATGTTCATTTTGACTTCCTTTAACACTCATTGAACCACATGTTCTAAATGAGTGTTACCCTTTTTCACATACCTGGCGCGGATCAATATATTGACCCGTTTTTTTTATACCTTGCTTTTATAACCGCTAATTCATAGCGTTGCTAATACCCATCTGACATTTACTCCTGAAATAATATAACTCGACAATCATCATTAGTCGTTATTGTCAAAGGGTGATATCTTCACCGTTTGACCCATTTGGTCTAAGTGACCGATTATGTTGGCGAGATGATATTTATTACCATCTCATCTACATGACTCGCTCCGGTTTACACCGTGCGGTCATTTTTACTTATTAATTGTTTCTTAATGCTTTTTAGCCTATCATGGTTTACGTCATACAGTGTCTTTCAAAACCAATAATTATGGTCAACGCGTGACTAATTTACCGTTTTACCCTTATTGTTTGTTTTGGTTTACCCTATAAGGTAACCATTCAAAACTTCAATTTCCATTTGTCATAAAATGATCGAATTACCGATTTAACTCCTTTTAAACCATCAACATGGTTTCTTGTCATGCTCGACTATTTTGTTCCGTACGTCTACACACCGGAACATCATACCTCAATTATGTATTTTTCTTATTCGTAACTACTACGATAAGAGAATATTCTAAAATATAAGACTAGTGTAAGCTATACTTACCTTGCATCCTGAATACGCTTTTCCTTTATGCTTGACTCGTTCGACCCGCTTTCTCCCCAAGCTTCACCTAGCTTGTTAAGCACCAACTATCATTCATTATTCACAAGGTTGTTAGATTAGTCATTCCAAATCATGACTTTCACACCCTATGATTCTTTGACTATTTTTCTCTTTAAACTCAATCATAAATCATGAGTTTAATCCTTGTGTCAAGACGCACTTCTAATCAATTATGAACTCTTAACAAAATCCCTATTTTGTTCAAGTAGTTCATTCATACGAGTTAGTATGGCGTTCATAAACACCAATACTACATTAATTTCATCAAATCAACTAAACCCATTTCATAGCAATTATGATCTTGTACACAAATTCATGGTTTAATCGAACACCTTCTATTTGTTATCATGCATGTTGATTCTAAGCATAGTTATATCATCAAAATCATCATAACATTAAAACCCACTTCTCTAAGTGTGTTAATTCATCAAATCCTTCAATTCATAGCATGTTGTGTATGATTTTCACTTAGGGTTTCGTTCCTAAGCAAGTATACATCACTAATCTAGCCCTATCTTCTCTAATCCATGTCTAATTCGCGATTAGGATGATTATCAATTTTTTTACAACTTCATGAATGTTAGAAATTCGACATACCTTAGGATCCCCTTGACTTGGTGACCACGAATATGTGCTTGAATTTCGATTTGGGTTTGATTTGCCCTTCCAATTTCTTGATTTGTGCTTGTTAGGGTTTTGAGCTCAAGATGTTCTTGGCCCCTGTGGATATCTCGACCAGAACACACACTTTAAGTGTGTGTTTTGGTGTTTAACTTTTGTTTTAATAAAACAAGTTTCCCACTTCACAATATTAGTCCCTCATGTTTCCTTTTGACCAAATGAAGCTATAACTCACCATTAGTCACTTAATCACATGCTACTAACTAGGTTAATTATTCCTTGTTACTTTAGCGGGTTCGGGAAGTTATAACCCGTTATGTTTTTAAGTCCCGCTAACTCGGGCCTTTCGTAACTTTATTTCCTCAAAAGCCTTTATGCTACTTTTATTTAATATTAGGTTTATTTATATAAAATCCTAATATTCACCGGGTTACTTTTACCACTAACGGTACTTTACCCGTCTTTTAGTATTAACGTGGTTTAATTACCAAACCCGTTTTCGGGGTGTTACAAGTCTACCCCCCTTAAAGAGGTTTCGTCCTCGAAACCTTTTCTTACATAATTCATTGAGTTTAAACTCAATGTATTTGATCCGATAAATCTTTTAAACATTACTTATACTTTTAACCAATTGTTAGTATTACCAGAAAAGTATGGTAACATCTTTCTGGTCACTAATTGTCTACGTATCTCATACAACATAGTGCAACTCGAAATAACTTAATCTCGTTATTTCCACTAGTTTAGTTAACTTAGCGATTTCCATCGCTCTCATATACTCTCGAATTCTTTATGAATCCGTTACTTTGGCCCGTTTAAAGGTCTTTAACGAAATCTGTCACTTTTAGCAACAATTTCTTTTGTTTTCAATTTTTTTCATTCGGTTCAGTTATACCGAATCCACCACTTACAAGTAAACCAAATTTATTTAAATGCCCTTAACCGGTCTCACTAATTAGACTTATTAGTCCAGTTACTTTTTTTTACCGCTTGCTTGGTTATAATGTGATTTTACTTCACATTGTATTTCTTGACCGTGATCGTGTCACATCATGTTCAATTTATATCAAAATTTCATTTTCGAAAATATCACCTTTCGAATATAACGTCTTGTGCCTATCAGTGTCAAGACTTGAACCTTTCACGCTTAATATTCGATTTCCTATCAGGATTCATATTTGTAAAAACGTTATTTCTTACTAAAACCAAAGTTTTAGTTTAGGATCTTCTCTTTATCTTTTGTCAATTATCCGTACCAGGGTATTGACAGTCCGTAATTCATTCTTTTACAGTCTTAGTTTTATGTGGGAATTCTCTACTGATTCCCTCGCTCGTCTAAGTAACCCGTAGATTCTTTCACTTAGCCTCGTAGGCTATTTCTTTAGGCTTTCACCTTTTTCAGGTGAGACTCAACAGTTCGTTTCTTTCTATATATGACCCAACGGTCTCCCTGGTCCCGTAGACCTTATCACTACGTTTTATCCCATAGGTTATGATGATCCCATAGATCATCTCTTAGTCACGTCTATATTCAAATGTCTACTTATACATATATAGCTTCAAAGCATGTCTTGTTATGTTTGGAATCGTATATTTTCGCTTTTGAACTTTAGTTGACCTTGACCGTAGTCTAAGGCTACCTTTGTTTCCCACTTGGATTAACCTTCCGACTCTACGACTTCTTACGTCGTCTACAGGTCGGGTTGTTCTACATTTACCGTTGCCCGGTTCAACCTATACCTCTTCACAACCCATTCCCAGGGTTCTCTTGTCTTTAATGTTCCCTTGCATAGGTTTATTAATAATTTGCGTTTTTATTTATTCAGTTCGCGCTTACTTACATTAGCAAGCGTTGCTCTTTATTTAACTCATTTGACTTGTTCATGTGAAATTTCATTACCTATAGATGTCAAACTTCAATCTTTGTTCGACCCATTCAACTTTAAAATAGTTGAACATGATTTATCAAAACTTCTATTTACTTCATCTTGTCGTCTTTTAGTCATGACTTAAAATCCAATTCTTTTAATTTTCCATCCGAGTTCCCGTTTCTCGGTCTACGCATGTGTTTAAATCCTTACCCACCAACCGGGTGTTTTACCGAAGTCGTTATTATTGCAACCCTTACGGTATGCATTATGACTTCGTTTCACTTTTATATTCCTACTTTGTCCTCGTGTTTGACGTTTTACAAAAACATCCCGTTTAGAGACATATTTGCATTTTCCGGGTTCGAGTGTAAGTACACTCCCTCCCAATGCATATCTTGATCATTCTACATGTTTATATTCTTCGGGTTCGAGTGTAAGTACACCCCCTCCCAATACATGTCTACATCATTTTACATGTTTGCATTTTTCCGGGTTCGAGTGTAAATATACCCCCTCCCAATGCGTACCTTAATTATTTTACATGTTTCTTTGTCCCTTCACTCGGGCTCATCATCCTAATGTAATACGCTTCCGCCACCCGACTGTGCGTTTACATTATTATCAAATATCTTGCTCATTTGATTCATTTGGGTACTTTTTAAGCTAGTCCCATTCACCCCGCCCTTACTACATCGGATGTAAATGTGTCCGCTATAAGAAACTCGTGGTATCATATGCCACTACTTACTTGGCTAGAGTAAGCGATTAACACATGACATACACGACCTTTTTATAGTTTTCACATCACGCCCTATGTAAGTAACGCCTCTATTTAGTTTTCTTGGAAATGATATCCTGGATATGTATTTCTATTCAGGTTTTCCAAGTTTCTAATTTACCTATGCAACAATCATTCTCTACTTGTTTATTGCATTTTACTATTTGTGTGATTATATTTAAAAGCGTGCACCTGGTATTGCTTGCCCCATCGGGCGTTCCCTGCCATTAACCTTATTCGCGGTCGTTACGCGATTTAGGTCCTTAATGAGCATGCTCTCCTTGTCATACCTCGGACCGTTCCCTCATCATATCCACAATTCGTTCAACTCTCGTCATCTTCAGATGCGAGTGTCCTTCAATTAAGACATTCACAAGAGTTAGTAATGTCAACTTCAATAATCGCCCGTATTATAATACAAGGCTTTTTCTACTATACGCGTCAACGCGCGTATTTTCGTCAACTACATCAATCATTTAATTGGGGTAACGTGTATCACACGATAGCCCTATGTGTTATTTACAACACTTTAGCACACTAAACTATTAACATACATGTACTTACCGGATTTGCGATCAAGCCTCGAACCGAACACTATTCTTTATCAAGAGCGTAAGGTTTAAGTCCAAGCATGGTTTTCCCCACCATACTTGAATCTCTTAAACCAGGGCTCTGATACCAACTTGTAACACCCTAGTTACTAATTAACGATTTTATATGTAAATACCAACAATTAGATGTGTAGTTAAGACTACACATACTATAAAAATACGGGTTTATTAAACTTTTACAAATCATAAGTTATACTACACAACGTGATCGAATTCGTTGTTTAAAAATTTACAACGTGGCAAAGTGCGGAAGCATGTATCTATATCGTGTTCGGTTCTTCGTTGAGCTTGATCGTCTTTCGGCATCCAAAATGTACCTACATTTCATAAACATGAAATGCTTTAGTCTTACGGGGTTTAAAACGTGTCTAAACGAGTCTGGGAAACAATTGAATCCAAAAACAAAAACTTGAAACTGACCTCCACCGTAACTTACGGTGGGCACCGTAAGTTACGGTGGCCCCTGTGTTAAAATTTTCCTACCGTATAACAGTAGGCAACCACCGTAGCTCAATCAGCTCCACCGTAACTTACGGTGGACACCGTAAGTTACGGTGGTCCCTGCATTCAGCCTTTCCATTTTGCCGCTTATTGACACGAAAACCTTCGTATCTTTCAATCCGCTTATCCGTTTGACCTACCGTTTCTCCCTACATGATTGTAATTTGATCCTCCATCATATGGAGTTAAAATCCGACATCCGGCTCAATAAATTTTGAGACTTTTATGCCCTCGGATTATTACCTTTTTACAAGATTTTGACCCGTTTACGCATTTATCAAACAAACATATTTGTTTGATCATTATTTCACATGAATCTTACAATTTCAATGTTGTCTATCATATTAGGTTCAATTAATGAGTTTATGTATATTCTTAAACCCGTTTGTACTTAAATGCTTATTTTGACCCGTTAAGGGTATTTAAGCACTTCTCCGCATAATTTATAATTGTTTATTTCTAGCATCTTATTTTCGCAGTAATTGTCAAATGATCTTCCACCACAACTATATGTGTGTTGGATTTAATGTGGTTATCTAAGTGTTCCGAGTTTTACCCCGCGGATCATTGTTTTACGGCAAATACTCCTATATAGTCATTTGACCCAAGTAATTACATCTTTCACTTTCCATACTTATTCCAGTTATTGATTTAATCGTAAAACTCGTTTCGAAACTACCTTTAAAGGTCGTTTGCCCAATTTAGCTTATAAGGGCGTTTTAGTCCATTTAGACAATCATTTACGATGAAGGACTTTTGAAAGTATATTTGACCCATAATCCCTCTTTTAACCTATGATTTTGTTTAAAAAGTCATTAAGCTTCCCAAACGCAATGTTCATTACTTAAAACATTTGGTTTACTTATCAAGTAACCAAATGTTCATTTTGACTTCCTTTAACACTCATTGAACCACATGTTCTAAATGAGTGTTACCCTTTTTCACATACCTGGCGCGGATCAATATATTGACCCATTTTTTTTATACCTTGCTTTTATAACCGCTAATTCATAGCATTGCTAATACCCATCTGACATTTACTCCTGAAATAATATAACTCGACAATCATCATTAGTCGTTATTGTCAAAGGGTGATATCTTCACCGTTTGACCCATTTGGTCTAAGTGACCGATTATGTTGGCGAGATGATATTTATTACCATCTCATCTACATGACTCGCTCCAGTTTACACCGTGCGGTCATTTTTACTTATTAATTGTTTCTTAACGCTTTTTAGCCTATCATGGTTTACGTCATACAGTGTCTTTCAAAACCAATAATTATGGTCAACGCGTGACCAATTTACCGTTTTACCCTTATTGTTTGTTTTGGTTTACCCTATAAGGTAACCATTCAAAACTTCAATTTCCATTTGTCATAAAATGATCGAATTACCGATTTAACTCCTTTTAAACCATCAACATGGTTTCTTGTCAAGCTCGACTATTTTGTTCCGTACGTCTACACGCCGGAACATCATACCTCAATTATGTATTTTTCTTATTCGTAACTACTACGATAAGAGAATATTCTAAAATATAAGACTAGTGTAAGCTATACTTACCTTGCATCCCGAATACGCTTTTCCTTTATGCTTGACTCGTTCAACCCGCTTTTTCCCCAAGCTTCACCTAGCTTGTTAAGCGCCAACTATCATTCATTATTCACAAGGTTGTTAGATTAGTCATTCCAAATCATGACTTTCACACCCTATGATTCTTTGACTATTTTTCTCTTTAAACTCAATCATAAATCATGAGTTTAATCCTTGTGTCAAGACGCACTTCTAATCAATTATGAACTCTTAACAAAATCCCTATTTTGTTCAAGTAGTTCATTCATACGAGTTAGTATCGCGTTTATAAACACCAATACTACATTAATTTCATCAAATCAACTAAACCCATTTCATAGCAATTATGATCTTGTACACAAATTCATGGTTTAATCGAACACCTTCTATTTGTTATCATGCATGTTGATTCTAAGCATAGTTATATCATCAAAATCATCATAACATTAAAACCCACTTCTCTAAGTGTGTTAATTCATCAAATCCTTCAATTCATAGCATGTTGTGTATGATTTTCACTTAGGGTTTCGTTCCTAAGCAAGTATACATCACTAATCTAGCCCTATCTTCTCTAATCCATGCCTAATTCGCGATTAGGATGATTATCAATTTTTTTACAACTTCATGAATGTTAGAAATTCGACATACCTTAGGATCCCCTTGACTTGGTGACCACGAATATGTGCTTGAATTTCGATTTGGGTTTGATTTGCCCTTCCAATTTCTTGATTTGTGCTTGTTAGGGTTTTGAGCTCAAGATGTTCTTGGTTCCTGTGGATATCTCGACCAGAACACACACTTTAAGTGTGTGTTTTGGTGTTTAACTTTTGTTTTAATAAAACAAGTTTCCCACTTCACAATATTAGTCCCTCATGTTTCCTTTTGACCAAATGAAGCTATAACTCACCATTAGTCACTTAATCACATGCTACTAACTAGGTTAATTATTCCTTGTTACTTTAGCGGGTTCGGGAAGATATAACCCGTTATGTTTTTAAGTCCCGCTAACTCGGGCCTTTCGTAACTTTATTTCCTCAAAAGCCTTTATGCTACTTTTATTTAATATTAGGTTTATTTATATAAAATCCTAATATTCACCGGGTTACTTTTACCACTAACGGTACTTTACCCGTCTTTTAGTATTAACGTGGTTTAATTACCAAACCCATTTTCGGGGTGTTACAGTCACCCAGGATGCTGAAGTGAAGCTGGCAGCCGCCCATGTTGAGAACGAACAGGCCATGATCTCCTTCCGGGAGGGGATCAAAAACTCTACTGTTGTCTCCCTGTTGCAAGCTCGAATCAAGATGGCTTACGAGGACAAGGAGACAGGTCTTGAGTGCCCTGCCTAGCCGGTTGACTCTTGGGTGGCAAAACTCAAAGAGCTTGGGGGCAATCCTGTGCCATATCCTGCTAAAGCCGAGACTTCCAAAGCAGCAGAGGTGGCGGAGAAGGCTAGAGAAAAGAAGGATGCTGGTGAGGATGCTGCTAAAGATGCTGCAGAGGATGCTGCTCAGGATGCTGAGGCTGAGGAGGCAAAGAAGGATGGAGGTGATGCCGCTGTGTGAGGGTAGTCAAGTGGGCGATGATGGATATTGATGCCTAGGCCAAAGCCCACTTTTTTAAATTTGAATGATGGTTTGTAACCCCAAAACAATTTACTTTTTCCTGCATTTACTTTACCTGCACTTAGATACAATATGATGGCCAAAGGTGGAGGGATCCTGAGTTTCAGGACGAAGCCCTTGGTCATCAATGTTAATATGCTTTTGAACAATCAACAGTTGAAGGTGGAGGGATCTTGGGTTTCAAGACGAAGCCTTCAACTGTTTAAGTAAATATGCTTTAGAACTAATTGCACTGTTGGTGGACGGGTCTCATTTTGAGATGAAGCCAATAGTGCAACCTTTTGCTGGTGAATAATAAATATCCAACCTTTCGGCCTTATCTTTGTTGTTGTATTTTTATTACATTGTATGTGTTTGATTTCGAAAGTATTTTTCCTTTATTATTTTAAATATCCTAGGGAAACTTTTGGGAAAATATCCTGAAAAGTATTCTGAAAAATATCTTGATCAGGATACTGTTATTAAATTCAAAAATATATAACTCTAAAAACTTAAGTTATAAGGTTTCAAAAGATGAAAAGGGGAGATCATACCAAAGACTCTTAGAGAATTGATTCCAATTTTCCATCTTTAATCCTTTTGCAACATTCCTCTCATGGATGTCCCCTGTGCACATTCAAGAAACTGAGTTCATCCTTCGAATTGTATCAAGGTGTATGTCCCCTGTGTTAAGCATATTTGAATACTTAGGAATTTGTCGATGCAAATACAATCATATTTTGTTTGGAACCTATCCTTAGACTTTAGTTTTTCTAGGGATAAACCCTTAATATCCTGGGGATAAACCCTCAATATCCTGGGGATAACCTTAATATCCTGGGGAAAACCATTATTTTCATGCGCTACAGGCGGGAGTGTATAAACTCCAAGACTTAGAAATGTGAAAACCTTTAAACCTTAGAGAGTATGAAAATACCCTTTCGTGAGAGAGGGTGATCAATCCTCATATACCTTAAGGATTCAGGATATAGCTAATAATAACGAAATTGTCAGCCACTTTTACATGAACTGGTCCCGCTATCTTGAACCATCCCTGAATATCTTGCGCTCCAAGCGGGGTGTTTAAACCCAATTCGAGACAAAGGTGAATACCTTTAAACCTTGGAAGGGATAAGGATCCCTTAAATGTGAGAGAGGGGGCCAATCCTCTAATCTTTCAATTTATCTTGAGCATATATCCTGGAGTAATATCCTGAAGCATATCCTACAAAACAACTTCAAACTAAGGTGGGTGTTAGCCTGGCTAACACCCCCCCGATGCTTAAGTTAGTATTGGGTTCAAAAGAATAAATAAATTCAAACATATTTAAAAGAGATATAATCCACACCATCTTGAGTTAGAAACTAAATTCTAAACTCACTTGAAATAGAGCTTAAGGTGTATGGCATTCCAGGATCTTGGTAGCATATCCCCTTCCATATTCTTGAGTCGGTATGCTCCTTTCCCAGATTATGATTCAACTTCATAAGGTCCTTCCCATTTTAGGGCAAGCTTCCCATCAGCAGGATTAGTAGTATTATGAAAAGCCTTCCTTAACACCCAATCTCAAACTTGAAACCTTCTAGTCCTCAGATTCTTGTTATAGGCTCTGGATATCCTCTGTTGATATGCTGTCATTCTTAGCTTTGCCGCATCTCTTATCTCGTCCACGGTATCTAATTCTTGGCACAAAACTTCAGGATTCGCCCCAGGATCCAGGAGGCTCGATCTTGCTATAGGTATCACCATTTCTGTCGGGATCACTGCTTCTGCCCCAAACACCAAGGAAAATGGGGTTTGTCCCGTTGCACTTTTTACTGTTGTCCTATCAGCCCATAAGACAAAGGGTAATTCTTCTGCCCATCTTCCTTTCTTAGCCCCTAGTCTTTTCTTCAAATTGTTGACAATTATCTTGTTTGAGGATTCTACTTGTCCATTTGCTTGAGGATGTACCAAAGTGGATGTAATCATCTTGATTCCCCAACTTTTGTAAAAATCAGTAGTCCTTTTACTGATAAACTGAGAGCCATTATCACAGATTATCTCAGCTGGTACCCCAAACCTAGTCAGGATATTCCTCTTTATGAAAGATACTACTTCTTGATCTCAGACTTGGACAAATGCCTCGGCATCAACCCATTTGGAAAAATAGTTTGTCATTGCTAGCATAAAAACTTTTCCTCCTGAAGCCTTAGGTAGTTTTCCCACTATGTCCATACCCCATTTCATGAATGACCAAGGGGAAACAATAGGATATAGGGGCTCAGCAGGCTGATGTAGTATATTGCTGTGCCTTTGACATGCGTCACATCTTCGAGCATATTCTGCTGCATCTTTCCTCATTGTCGGCCAATAGTATCATGTTCTTAGCACCTTCAAGAATAGTGATCTGCCCCAGTATGGTTGCCACAATCTCCTTCATGGATATCCTGAAGTACCTCCTTGGTCTCGGGATCCTCCAAGCACCTTAAGTATGGTCCTGCAAGAGACTTTTTATACAAAACATCATTTATAATAGTAAAACGAGATACCTTCATCCTGAAAGCCTTAGGATTCTCATTCTTTGGGATGTCTCCATCTTTAAGGTATTTTATGATCGGAGCTTTCCATGACTCAGGATTCTTCTCAGGATACTCATCGTCAGGATCGTGGATACTTGATACTTCCTTATCCTGAGGCTTGAAGTGTTCCATAGCAGGATACAGGATATGTAGCACTGGTATTTGAGTTCCTTCTGGTATCCTGACTGTAGATCCCAAATTTGCCAAAGCATCTGCCTCAGCATTATCCTCTCTTGATACCTGTTCAAGTGTAAAAATTTCGAACTATCCTGCTAATTTTTTGACAATTTCAAGATATTCGATTAACCTTTCACCTTTGACTGCATAGGATCCATTGAAATGGTTAGTAATTAACAAGGAATCAACATATACTTGCAGATTTCTAATATTCAAACTCCTGGTCAACACTAATCCTGCAATCAAATCTTCATATTCTGCTTCATTATTAGAGGCAGGAAATTCACACCTAATAGCCTTGGGTAATATGTCCCCCTGTGGCAATTTTAGTAGTATACCCAATCCTACACCTCTCACATTAGATGCACCATCAGTATATAATGTCCAGGATTCTAAGGTTTCTCCTAGTTGTTGTACTTCTAGGTCTACTTCATTTTGAATATCACTACTGAAATCAGCCACAAAGTCTGCTAGAGCCTGAGACTTTATGGCATTTCTAGGTTCATATATTAGATCATAGGCACTTAACTTTACTGACCACTTAGCCATTCTACCCAACATCTCAGGTTTTCTAAGCACATTTTTAACAGGATAATTAGTTTTAACATGAGTCCTATGTGTCTCAAAATAATGTCTAAGCTTAGTTGATGCCAGAATTAGGGCTAATATCAATTTCTCTAAGTGTGAATATCTAGTTTCAGCATCTAACAAACTTTTACTAACATAATAGACAGGATACTGCTGACCTTCGTGATCCTTTACTAAAACAGCACTTACTGCATTCCCTGATACTGCAAGATATAGGGATAATGGTTCACCATCCTCGGGCTTCATCAATAAAGGTGCAGTTGAAAGATATTGCTTTAATTCCTGAAGGGCTGCTTCATGCTTTTCTCTCCATTCGAATCTCTTATTCTTCTTCAGGATATCGTAGAATTCTTTACATTTCTCTGAGGATCTTGATATAAATCTGTTCAAAGCCGTTACTCGTCCTGTTAATCTTTGCACATCTTTCATGTTGGATGGTGACTTGATATCCAGGATAGCTTTGATCTGTTTCGGGCTTGCTTCTATACCCCTTTTAGTCACTATATATCCTAGAAGCTTTCCTGCCCCCACTCCAAAATGGCACTTGGCAGGATTTAATTTCATATTATACTAGTCCAGGATATCAAATGCTCCTTCAACATCCTGGAGATGATCCTCAGCCTTCTTGGACTTTACCACCATATCATCAATGTATACCTCCATGGTGTACCCTAGTTTGTCTTTAAACATCATGTTCACCAATCTCTGGTACATTGCACCTGCATTTTTCAAACCAAAACGCATAGTAGTATAACAGTAAATACCTGTTTGTGTCATGAAAGCAGTATCCTCCTGGTCCGAAGGTTCCATTTGATCTGCTGGAATCCTGAGGATGCATCCATAAAGGTTAACATCTCATGACCGGCAGTTGCATCCACCATCGAGTCTATATGAGGCAGAGGGAATGGGTCTTTAGGACATGCTTTGTTCAAGTCTGTGTAATCTTCACAAACTCTCCATTTCCCATTCTTCTTTTGAACCACGACTACATTTGCTAGCCACTTGGGAAATTTAACTTCCCTAATCATCTTGGACTTCAATAATCTTTCAACCTCTTCTTGAATAATTGCGTTTCATTCAGGAGCAAACTTCCTTCTCTTTTGCTGAACAGGCTTGAAAGACCTGTCAATTCCAAGCTTGTGAGTTATAATCTCCTTATAAATACATGTCATATCCTCATGCTTCCATGCGAATATTGACATCCTGCATTTCAAAAAGTTAGTTAACTGACTTTCAATATCCTAAGGGATATTGGCTCCTACGAGCACCGAGATATCTGGATTATCCTGGTACAGGATAATTTTCTTAACATCCTGCTCTGAAGCCTCCATGATATCATGGGCTCGTGTCTTCAATTGCTATCCTGCTTTGGGCTTCGTTGAGGAGTTCATCGATGAAGAATAACATTCCTTTGCCTCTTGTTGATCACTTTCCACCTTGACAACCCCCCAAGGGGTAGGGATCTTGATACACTGATGATAGGTTGATGGCACAACTTTCATATCATGGATCCATGGCCTGCCAATATGATATTGTAGCAGGATAAGGAGTCCATGACATAAAAAACGTTGCATTGAGTTGACTCCCTTAACATATAACGGCAACTTTATTTCTCCCACAGTATTCTTAGCCTCTCCACTGAACCCTACAAGTACAGTGGATTTTGAAGTCATCTCCATTTGGGAAATATTCATCTTTTTCAGCGTTTCTAGTTGAATAAGGTTGACGGAGCTGCCATTATCCACCAGTATCTTGCGCACAAAATGATTAGCAATATATAAAGTTATTACCAAACAATCATGATGGGGATCCTGGACACTATCCCTGTCATCACTGTCAAACGTTATCACTTTATCAGTTGTAAAGGTTGTCATCCTGGTTGGCTTGTCTCCCCGTTCTGCCTTAGCCTCCTTTGCATGTATTTTTGCTGCAGAATAAGAGGTTCCGCAAATTGGATCCTCCTGAGATAAAGTTAATTATCTTGGCGTCTGCAGGAGGTGATGCTGCTCGTTCAGGATCCTTCTTAGTATCCTGACCCTTATTCTTCTTTCTGCCCAGAAGATTCATTACAAGATCCTGATAAAATTGAGAATCCTTTTGCAACCCCATCTTGGAAGCCTGCACAGCTATAGCAACGTCAAGATGTGGGATATCTAAGGACTCCCTTCTAAACATGTTCACATAATCCCTTAAGGATTCTTGTGGACCTTGAATTATCCTGTAGAGATCACTGGTTAGTTTCTCAAAACTTCTACTGCAAGAAAATTGACTATTAAACAAATTAACTAAGTGAGCAAATGATGTAATTGAATGAGGTGGAACGTTTAAGAGCCATTTTAAGGCTGATCCTGTCAAAGTGGAGCCAAAACCCTTGCAGAGGCATGCTTCCTTTAGATCCGGAGGGATCGGGTTAATCTCCATCCTTTCCCTATACTGAGCAATATGCTCTTCAGGATCCATGGTTCCGTCATAGAGCTTCATGTTGGGGGTTTGAAATCTTTTTGGGATTTCAGCATCACATATAGGATATTTAAACCAGGATATCCTATGGCTATCCTGGGACACTTCTAGAATTGGCTAGACCACCCCAGGTACACTGGATATTATGTCCTTCAACTTCTGAAGCTCCCTAGAAAGTGCCGACGTCACACTTCTATCCTGCAAAGATCCAATACCGTTAGTAGCAAGAGTATTAGTATTATTAGACATGTTACCAGCCTGAGGATTCTGGCCATATCCTGGAGCATATCCTGATCCTCTCACAGTTGATACCCTGACCGATGAAGGTATCTTAGGATTATGACTCTGGGAATGACTTGGTATAATGTTACCCCGGTTATTCTCAGTATATACTGCTGAGCTGAAGTTCAATGCTCTAGGTTGCAAAGGAGTGACAGTATCCTCAGCAGGCCTGTTCGAACTGGATTTCAAGAGTTGTATCTCTCTTATCAGCAATTGGTTGGTCTCCTGCTGTTGCTTCATCTGACCCTGTTGTTTTGGTCAAAAATCACACAAGGATAATGCAACCAAATCTGATTTTGTGAGGAATGATGCTTGGTTAATTGAATGAACGACAAGTGTATGAAATCAACGATGAACGCCGAGATTTATACGAGGAAAAAGCCCTTGATCTTTAGAAGATCTCCGGCATAAAAAACCTCGGGTGATGGAAACTACCGATCACCAAATATATTGCTGAAACAATAGTGATCCTTGTACAACTTCGGAAGAAAACAAGCTCGATACAATGGATTTCTAGTGAAAGTGTGTGTTTTTTGCTAAGTGTTTGCAGAGAATTCGTGTATTGTGTGTATTTTCTGTGGTGTGCACGACTTATGCCTTCATTGAGCTTGTTTCCCCTTAAAAAGATAAGAAAAAACAACTAACTAACTTCCCGAAAAATGTGGAAGTCACCCATGACCACCACTAACGGTTATTTCTTCAATATGCACGTGCCTAAAAGCATATTCCATGAGATTCCAGCAAAGAAGTGGTCCACTACGTCCATTACCTGCATTTACACATTAAAAACGTGCAAAACATAAGTTCTGTTAAGGATCCTGATCCTCAGACTCGTGATCCTCAGACGCGTAATCCTCAGACTCGTGATCCTCAGACTCTGGATCCTCAAACTCTCCGCATCATCCATTAAGGACCCGTGATCCATGCCCAGACTCAGGATAGATGATCCTTAGCATAAAATTCATGCCCTAACAATTGCCCCCAATATGGCAGTTGTGATAAGGATTCACAGCTGTCATATTTCCGTCAGAAGTGGACTAGCCGTTGTTGCTGGTAACTAGTTGTTATACTGCCTGTCGTCACTGATAAGACCTGCTATAATCATCATTGCAAAATATAGAGTTAGAGATAACTCCTCAAGTGCCTTTACAGATCAGAAGATCCTTCCATTCGTGGAGAATGAATCCTTCTACACAGTTTGCTATTAACCTTCCTGCACTTTAATTTCTGCATAGACACTTTAACTGTTAGATAGCCTTATCCGGCCTGGGTGGATGGTCCACGGTTTTGCTGGTGAAATCCAGGCCAGATGATTTGATACATAATGAATGGGTAATAACATTAACCTTTTTTAGCTACATCTATTGTTGTTTCTTCCCTTTTTATTTTTCATGTATGCTTTCTATTTTCAAAAATATCATCACCAAACAACTGGAAAGTTATTGAAAATCTGATGATAATGTTACACTTTTAACAGAAAACTTGAAGTGTTCATATAAATGTGGATCAATGATCCTTAACCAAAAAGGATAAGAGACAACTTACAGCTTCGAAAAAGTTAGAATATAACATACCAGAGAATCCAAGTTAGGATTCTATATCCTTGTAAATTATTGCTGAATAAGCAAACTATGAAAAGTAAAGCTTCTAGGATCAAGGATCCTTATCATCAAAACTTGTATAACTTTAGACAGTAGTTTCTAGAGTGAAGGATCAGGGATCCTTGAACAATAGGCAGGATAATGGGTGGTGGATGGATCCTCTGTTTGGGGGATGAAGCCACTCATTATCCTTCCGTCTTTTATTTTCTGCACTACAAAGACCCGTAAACAATGGACACCCTTTGCCAACCCATGTGGACGGGCCACGTTTTGCTGGTACAAACGTGGGTTGGCAATTTTGACAACCTTAAAAGGTTAAATGTTTTGTGAATAAAATAACTTTAACTTTTTGGCTATCTCCCGTGTTGCTATCCTTATGTATCCTTTAGTTTTCAATTGTTGTGATATACATTTGTTTGAATAAGAAAAGTTAAACAAATTAAGTTTAAGAATTTTAGGATATGATCCAGGATCAAATATCCTATAGTTGAAAAGTTCCGAAAAGTAGTATATTTTAAGGATCATAAGTTCAGTTGTCAAAGTATAAGGGCTATTCAAATGAACAATGAATAAAATCAAAATAGTTAAGGATCATACCGGAGAATCCAAGTTAGGATCCTAACCTTTATCATTATAAACAGGATAACCATAAGACAAACCTTAATGGAAGGTAAGGATCAAGGATCCTTGGTCGTTTATCTCCAAAAACCTGAAATAGGATACAACTTGGGACTAAGCCAATATAAGATAAGAGTTAGTAACTGGGGACAAGCCCAACAAACTGGGGACAAGCCCAAATAAACTGGGGACAAGCCCAAATAAACGGATGTAAACTGGGGTCAAGCCCATATAAACGGATGTAAACTGGGGTCAAGCCCATATAAACGGATGTAAACTGGGGTCAAGCCCATATAAACGGATGTAAACTGGAGTATGACCCTCACTTGCGACTATCCAAACTTGAGCGACATGAAAATGCCGAAACCTTAGCTAACGTGAAAACGTTAGAAACCTTAGGAACGGATGTATGGTACGTCTACCATTATACGTAGGATCCTGGGTACAGCCAGTACAATGAAATTGTCATCCCCTAAAACGAGTACTGGTCGCACTGCCTTGAACTGCACCAGGATCATCGTGCGCTACTGGCGAAACTGGGGACAGGCCCAAACTGGGGACAAGCCCAAAACTTTGGAGAGTTGGCCAACCACTTTGATCTTCTGTAAAATGATAACAACTCTGCAAAGGCTTAAACTTTGTGAAAATAGATGTTAACTGATTAACATCTTTAACTTATGATAAGTAATAAGTATAAAATGAATGAAAATGAAAATGAAAGTAATGTGTTACCAAATGTAGAATCATATATCCTTTGAGGATCCTGGATCCTTAATCAGAATACCGGTATCGCTGAGGATCCCTGATCCTTCTTACTTAAAGTATTTTTTGAGATGAACAGCATTCCAAGCTCTTGGCAGGAGATCACCATCCATTGTTAACAAATGATATGCCCCCTTTCCTGATTCAGCTTCAGTTAGATAGGGGTCTTCCCACTTTGGTGCTAGCTTGCCATCAGAAGGATTTGTAGTGTTCTGGAATGCTTTTCTTAGCACAAAATCACCAACTTGAAATCTTCTAATCCTGACATTCTTGTTGTATGCTCCAGCCTTTCTTTGTTGATAACTGGCTATTTCCTTTTTTCTGACTTTGAGCAAAAGCTTCTTCTTAGGATGCAGATATTATGTTGGTTGGTGTAGAATATTACTGTGTCTTTGACAAGCATCACACTTCTTTGCATAATCCACAACATCCTTCTTCGTGGTAGGCCTATAGTATGTTGTTCTAAGAATCCTTGAGAATAGTGCTCTGCCCCCAGTGTGGTTTCCACAGTCTCCTTGACTTTGAAAGCTTTAGGATTTTGTCCTGTAGGGATCTCTCCATGTTGTATATATCTTAGGATTGGAAGGATCCAGGATCCTGAATTCAACTGTGCAGGATCACCACGTATGATTGCAGAATCCTCCACTATCTCCATGGCTACGTGATCCTCAATTGCAGGAGTTAAAACATGGGTGATGAGTATTTTTCACATCTTCTTGCATCTTTAGGAATGATCCAAGGTTAGTTAAAGCGTCAGCTTCTGCATTTTCTTCCCTGGGTACCTGTGGTAGACTGAAAAAAGCAAAAGAATCTGCCAGTTTCCTGACTATTTCTAAGTACTTGATTAGCTTTTCACATTTGACAGTGTAAGAACTGTTGTAATGATTAGTAATTGATAGAGAATCTACATATACCTGATCCTCATATTATTAGCTAATTGCAAACCTGCTATCAAGGCCTCATACTCAACCTCATGATTAGTGGTTTGGAATTCACATGCAATGGATTGGGGTATAATGTCCCCCTGTGGCGATTTTAGTAGTGTGCTTTGTCTAGTTCCTTTAACATCTGAAGCTCCATCCGTGAAGAGTGTCTAAGGATCCTTGGTCTTCTTAAGTTGTTGAACTTCTAGTTCAGCTTCCCTTTGTAGATCACTACTAGAATCAGCCACAAAGTCAGCTAAAGTTTGGGACTTGATGGCAGTCCTAGGTTCATACTTAATGTCATATGCAATAAGCTTGACTATCCACTTTGCTATTCTACCTGACACTTGAAGTTTCTTGAGAACATTCTTGATAGGAATGTTAGTTTTCACAATAATGGTGTGAGTTTCAAAATAATGTCTATGTTTAGCAGAAGCCATAATTAAATCAAGAATTAATTTCTCTAAATGAGAATACCTGGCCTCAGCATCAAGTAGAATTTTACTTACATAGTATACCGGATGTTGAGAGCCTTCATGATCCTTAACTAGGATCACACTTACTGCTTTAGCTGAAATAGCTAAGTATAAGGATAACGATTCTCCATTTTCTGGTTTCATCAGGGTTGGTGCTCTTCATGGATAATGGCATTCTTTCGAGTGCAAACTTTCTCCTGTCATATCTTCATGTTTCCAAGCGAAGGTAGACTTTCTTCTTTTCAAGAAGGATATTAAATCCTGCTCAATACTGTCTAGGATCCCAGATCCTATAAAAATTTTGGATTCAGGATCCTCTGGGTTCAACAGAATATCCTTGACGTCTTGCTTCTTGGAGGTTGGCTTCAATGAAGAAGTGTAACAGTTCTTTGCCTCCTGCTGATCACTTTCTATCTTCACCACATCCCATAGAGTTGGGAGCTTGACACATTGATGATATGTTGAGGGGACTGCCTTCATATCATGTATCCATGGCTACACCGTCGTGATGAGGATCCTGAATGTCCGCACAGTTATCCTCATCATATGATATTACTTTCTGCTGGGTAAGGATGGAGGTCCGAACAGGTTTGCCCCCATTCTCCATCTTTGTTTCCTTTGCACTTCTCTTAGCTGCTGAGAACCTCCGGAGATGAAATGGATGATTTGAGCATCGGATGGTGGAGGAGGAGCTTTTTCAGGAACTTTCTCAGGATACTTGATCCTTGACTTTTTCCTTCCAAGCAATTCCTTTAAGTATCCTTTGCTCAAAAGATAACCTATCTCCTTCCTTAATGCTATGCACTCATCTGTGAGATGACCAAAATCCCCATGGTAAGCACACCATTTCAATTCGTCTTTGGTGGTAGGCGGTTTGTCATTCTTCCTTGGCCACCTAACCTTGTCACCTAAACTTTGTTGTTCTTGAATGAGGATCCTTGCTTCTCTTGCTTTGAGGATCCTGCTAACCTCTCCTGGATCCTTTTGTCATCCTCTAGCCAGATGAACCTAAGGGCCCGGGTTCTTACCTCATCTAGATTCCTGCATGGTGTCATAACAAGATCATCATAGAATAATGAATCCCTAAGTAGTCCCATTTTAAAGTCTTCAACAGCCGTAGCTATATCCAGGTTAGGGATATCTAAGGATTCTTTACTAAATTTAGTTATGTAATCCCTTAATGATTCATTATGACCTTGGGTGATCCTATATAAGTCACTAGTTAATCATTCAAATCTCCTACTGCATGAGAATTGGCTATTAAACAAATTAACTAGATTAGCAAATGAAGTAATAGAGTAAGGAGGAAGACTTAGCAGCCATTTTAACGCTGATCCGGTATGTGTGGATCCAAAGCCCTTGCACAAGCAACCAGATTTGGTGTCTGAAACCTCTTCGGTATCTCTCCTGAATGATTCAAGTTTAGAATTCCAGATGTGAATCCATGTTGGCGGGATTCTGGCATAACCGAGGGACCAGAGGAAGCAATGGTCTGCATTGGTATGAAGTCTCCTAGATAAACATCTGAACTTCCGGGTTGCACACTCCTTAAGTATCTTTGATCCTGGAAGATGTTGGATCCTTGAAGTGCTGTGAATGTAGGTCTTGGAGGATAATCCATGGATCCGGAAACCTGAGATGAAGATCCTTGAACCTGGAAGGAGGAACCTTGAACCTGAGAGGATCCTTAAACCTGAGAGGATAGAGGATCCTTGAACCTGAGAGGATCCTTGAACCTGAGAGGATCCTTGAACCTGGGAGGAGGATCCCTGAACCTGAGAGGATCCTTGAACCTGAGAGGATCCTTGAACCTGAGAGGATCCCTGAACCTGAGAGGATCCTTGAACCTGAGAGGATCCTTGAACCTGAGAGGATCCTTGAACCTGAGAGGATCCTTGAACCTGAGAGGATCCTTGAACCTGAGAGGATCCTTGAACCTGAGAGGAGGATCCCTGAATTGGCTGCGTCCCCATGCATCCTCCTAAACTGGTGAAGAATCCCTGATGCTGAAATGAGGATCCTGAAGGCTGGAAAGAGGATCCTCGAGCCTGAGACATTACCGATGATCCAGAATGCATTCCTATTGATGCACCCTGGTATTGGACATATGGAGCTGCAAAGTGCTGGGAAGTTATGACCGGAGTGTCGAAATTCAGCGACCTCGACATCAAAGGGGAGTGATCCTCTGCTGATTTCTCAATTTCGCGAAGGATCCTGCCATTAGTTTTGACCTGCTGTTGCATGTGATCCTTCATCTGCACAATCAAAGCATAAAAATCAATGTTAGTAAGTGTAGAGGAAGAAACAACAGTTGGTTTTGTGAAAACGGGGGTTGTCTTCTTTGGAGAATTCTCAGCATTCTTCTGGAATGCAAGGGGGAGATGATGCAAAGGCGGAATGCCCTGTGAAAAAGTGACCGCCGACATAGAACTTGGAGAAGTTCTCCCTGAGAAGCCATGTGGTTGAAGGTAATGAACCAAAACGAATGGAATGAACAAAATTTCTCAGAATTGAAGCACCAATTGCCCCACGGTGGGCGCCAAATTGTTTTGGTCAAAAATCACACAAGGATAATGCAACCAAATCTGATTTTGTGAGGAATGATGCTTGGTTAATTGAATGAACGACAAGTGTATGAAATCAACGATGAACGCCGAGATTTATACGAGGAAAAAGCCCTTAATCTTTAGAAGATCTCCGGCATAAAAAACCTCGGGTGATGGAAACTACCGATCACCAAATATACTGCTGAAACAATAGTGATCCTTGTACAACTTCGGAAGAAAACAAGCTCGATACAATGAATTTCTAGTGAAAGTGTGTGTTTTTTGCTAAGTGTTTGCAGAGAATTCATGTATTGTGTGTATTTTCTGTGGTGTGCACGACTTATGCCTTCATTGAGCTTGTTTCCCCTTAAAAAGATAAGAAAAAACAACTAACTAACTTCCCGAAAAAGGTGGAAGTCACCCATGACCACCACTAACGGTTATTTCTTCAATATGCACGTGCCTAAAAGCATATTCCACGAGATTCCAGCAAAGAAGTGGTCCACTACGTTCATTACCTGCATTTACACATTAAAAACGTGCAAAACATAAGTTCTGTTAAGGATCCTGATCCTCAGACGCGTGATCCTCAGACTCGTGATCCTCAGACTCTGCATCCTCAGACTCTCCGCATCATCTATTAAGGACCCGTGATCCATGCCCAGACTCAGGATAGATGATCCTTAGCATAAAATTCATGCCCTAACACCTGTATACTACCAAACAAAGTTAGAATTTCATCATTAGAAGCCATAATAGGGGTTCTCCCTGAAGCAGCAGATCCTTGAACATTCTGAGTGGGAATAATATCCTGAGTTGTGTGAGTTTCAGTCCTCCTTGGAGAGGCTTGAGGCTGTGAAGAAGCTTGTGTCCTTGGAGGTGGTGGAAGCACCAAACCAACTGTTGCAGAGGTTGTAGCAGACACGGTAGAAGAGCTCATGTTTGATTTTGAGGCCATTGAAAATAGTGTAGCAAAAATTTTTGAAAATAGAAAACCAAGTAGTGATTTTAAGAAAGCTTCTAGTAGAAATATCACCTCTTGCCCCACGGTGGGTGCCAATTATTTTGGTCAAAAATCACCTAAGCAATTTAGTGATCAAATTAGTTTATGAGGTAGTGTGCTAACAATGTGTATTGAGAATATCCTGGTTTGATTATTTGTAAAAACAGTTTTCAGGATATAGCTCAGGATATCGAGCTATATCAACAATCAAACAATGAGCAGAAAAGTAAAGGGTGACACGAGATGTACGAAGAAAGTCCTTGATCAATCTAGATCGCCAGCACAAAACCTCGGGAGCTGACAATCGCAGCTGCCTTGTTCTCCTTATTACTTCAAATGTCAGGATACAGTGCAGGATATTGACCAGATCGTTGCTAAGTGTTATAATGCTTTTTCAGAAAGTGTGTGAATTGCGAGAGAAAGTATGAGTGTTCGAGAGCAGTGAATGTGATGTCCTATGTGATCTGGTTATCGGTCTATTTATAGTTACAAAAAGAAAACAAAATTCCCTAAAATGGGGGGATGCCATCGAATATTCCATGTGAACGTTGAAGACCAAGTATTGCATCTTCAACGTTCTCCTTCTAACAACTTGGACCGAGTCTTCAGGGGAAGAAGTCTTGATGAACGTTATGGACTTGTACTCATACTCCTGCAAACAATCTGTTAGTAATCCTCAGGATACAGTATCAGGATGTTACCAATATCCTGATTCAGCATCCTGGTTGTGAACATATATTATGTAATCAAGATATAATTCAAGATACTATCCAGTATATGGGCTCAGAATTTCACCCATAACACATACCACAACAACAACAAACTAACAAGAAAATAAAAATCCTACGTTACGATCGTTCAATGTTTAATCATCCATCACACCACCATAAAAAGAAAAATAAATGAAGAAAGTAAATTGTTCAAAATGGGTCGCAGCCTGCAAACCATCACCATTGTTTCAAAAAGGAGGAGAGATTAACCTGTTATGTCGCCTCCTTGCCACCACCTTTGCATCATCACCTAGTCCGAGTCCATCTCCTCGTCACCCTCCTCTTCACGGTACGCCATGTGCTCCCGAATGTAGGTAATGCCGGAGCGCATAGAGGCCACATTCCTCTCAATTTCACTAACACGGGTGTTGATGCCTTGTCATGTGGTGAGGGCATTCCGGGAGATGTGGAGTGTTTCCTGCATAAGATTATAAAGGTTGTGTATGTTAGGAAAATCACCACCACCTTGAGAGGATGATCCCGGGGTGTAACCGTAGGAGTATTGTTGAGGACGGTTGGGGTCGTCTTCAATCGCGAGGACTTGGTCGGGGTCATTTGGGTTCCAAACCCTTCCTTTGTTATCTTTGAAGCGTAGGAGACCATTGTTGCATTCGGCGATGAGGTTCAAACTGTAGTAAAGTGAAATGTCAGCCCGGGTGACGCTTACCCCTTTTGAGAAGCTTCGTAGGATGCGTCCAACATAGGTCTTGTAGACCCGGGGTATCCAACCACCGAAGAATATAGGGGTAGGATATGTGGCTCTAGCATTTGTAGCCATATTCTTTAGTAGCATCAAGGCAACATTTAGGAATTGTCGGTTCAAGATGCAATAAAAGCAAGTTAGCTCCTGAATATTGACGACACCCCCGCTATCTCTCCTCTGGAAAGCACAAAGTACCGCTCAGGACCCGATGTATGTAGCAAATGAGCAGGTCCTGAATTTTGGTACTTTTGGTGTTTCTTGGATTGTAGATCCCATTACCAATAGTTGCCTAAAATGTGTTTCTTTTGTTGTCGGGCAACTCGATGATGCTGTCGTTGAAGATAGGTTTGGGAAACTCATCCTTGGTGTAGAGCCCCACATCTATACCGAACCTGGCTATCGAAATTCTGTACCAAGTACCACCACATTGGAATGTCACGGCTTCATTATCGAACATATCCTCGATGTCTTTCATTAGGGCAAAAGTGCTTAGGAATTCAAGATTGAATTTGTAAACCGATTGAAGCGGTGCCTCAAAAAAGAGTCGAAGAGGTCCTGTCATGAAACTGTCATAGCGGTCTCTTTGCCCCACCGTTTCCAAGGTGTCGTAGCAGACTTGCCTTGGCGGCTCTTCGTTGCGAGTTTTGAGAATTTCCATACGAGCCTTGCATTAAGAGTGTTCTGTTTTGAACCTGAGCCACTTGTGTGGTGACATTTTCCTGCAAAGACCAAACATTTAAACAGTCAAGCGCGGTAAAAATAGTGATAAATTGAGAAACAGAGGTGTGGACATGGCCTCGTGTCTTGCAGACACGACCCCGTGCTGCAAACATTTAGGGGACACGACTTCGTGCCTCCAAGGCACGACCCCGTCGTCAGCTAGTGTTTTGACCCAAAATCTTAACTTTTCGAGTCGGCTTCGAAAAATCCAAAATTTTTGGTCCCCTGTCTACGGTATAACCCAAAAAACAAACCCCAGGTATCAATTTCCACTTACCAACCCGTTTTACCCTTCTATTTTTAATTTTTTCGGTTATGAACAAGGGTTTAATAAAATGGATTGAAAATGTTTGATTTTTCTACAATGGTTTGCTGATTTACTCTTTGAAACACTAATACTAACTACTACTAACAAGATCCATGGAAAATTTTTGGATTCTTTGAATCGACACGGATCTTGTTCAAGAACCCTAGATTTTCCCCAAATCTTGATGTTATTTAACATGCAAAGCATAAATCAAACAGATTTAGATGTTAGGAACATACCACGTTGGTAGATTATGGAAGGAAATAGTGAAAAAGTTGAAGGAGCGGGCAGGGAACCGGTGGTTGCAGAGAAACCGGTCGTGGGAGTTATGAAAAGAAAAGACTGCACATAAGGGTTTTATCCCGTCGGTAGATAGGCACGACCCCGTGTCTAATTTTTTTCTTTAAGGTTTCGTTTCTCTGTCCACTTGGTTCCTTGGCTCGTTTTACCTGGTATGTAGACTTTTTCCATGTACATTTTGCATTATTTGTCAAAAATCAATTCTTTGATTTTTAATACTTTCCGGAATTATATTTCTTAAAAATAATATATTTTTAAGTTTTGTGAGAAATATATATATATATATATATATTGTTATGCTTGTTAAATATATATATATTTATTTTTGTCATTTTCCAATTTTTGTATAATTTCCATTACTTGGTAGTCGTTATATATATTTGTCCAAATATATATTTATGTCCAAATATGTCCAAATATTTGTCCAAGTCTAAAATTGTTAAGAAATATATTTATATAAATGTATTTTCCTGTATTTGTCCATATACCCTTTCATGGGTTATTTTGTATGAATATTCTTAGGTATTTCTTATGTATTTTTATGTGTATTTTGACGGTGATACTCCTTGGGAGTATTTAGTGTATTTTCATGTTCCTAATACACTACTACATATAATACACATAATATATACTTAGCACAAAATTTGGTGATCACTAAATATATATATTTTTCCTAAAAATATACATACTTAATATTGATTTTAACTTGAAGAAATCCTTATTTCTTAGCTTGTAATTTTTAGGTGAATTTTTGGGGAATAAGTTTCACCACAACTTATATATTTCTAAGTGTCAAAATTTTATAAAAATTTTGACATAGTTTCCCCTAAAAATGGAGTTTCCCATCTTTTCAAAACATGTGTTTATTTTCTATCCTCATCAAATCAATTTTCCAACCAACATAACAAGTTACATACACTAATTTCATCATGTAAAACCTTATGATGAACTTGATTTTTGTTAAAAGTGTGTAGTCTTTTAGATCTACACTTTACATACATCATTCTTACAAAAACAAGTGTTCTTGTTAAATTTCAACAAACTTTTTGTGAATCTTAGTTTCATAAATGGTTCATCCATAGGCTTTATCACTTGAAGATCATAAGAATCATACTTTAAAACCATTTTTCATGTTCACATAAAGACTTTTCAAGTTCATCTTCAAGTTTAACCATGGATCTTTCAAGATCCATGCTTAAACTTGTTAGATCTAAGCTTCTAACAAGCTTTAACATGATGGATCTAACTAGAAACACAAGATTCAACATTCACAACTTCATCACATACAACAAACAACTTCAAAACAACTTGATTTCACTTAGATTATGTTAGATCTTCAAGTTACCATCTTTTAAAGTTTAGTTTCTTTGATGGTGTGACTTGTACATACTAATAACATGAAGTAATATAGTGTTTAGAAGGCTTACTACTAGCTCTAGTGGCTAGGGAAGTGGCAAAAACAAGATGAAGATGAAGATAGAAGAAAGTGAGAGGTTAAAAGCTCCTCCAAGTGGTCCTTGAACTTCCTTTGCTTCACACCTTCTTAGATCACCTTCTAACACCTTTGGATATCATTAGAATGGCTTGAATGTAGCAATAATTGGTGATGTGTGTGTGGGTTATGTTGTCCGAAACCAAGAGAGAAGAGAGGGTTGAAGATGAAAATTTTGAAAATGATAAAGTGATGTTTAATTCTAAGGGTTCATGTCCTTATAACTCCAACACAAGTTTAGTCCAAGGGTTATGATGTCCAATATCTTGCTAACAATAGAAATATTATAATCAAAAGTGTGGTGGGGCCCTTAGGGCCGGTTAGAGATAGGGGGTAAAGTGTAAAATTTAGAAGTTTAGGGTGAAAGATGTAAAATGGAAGGTTTATGTTTAAGTTAAGTGTGTTTATGTGTTTTTATGATTGGTATTTTATCACCAATACTAGTTTTATATCATAAAAACAATGCTTCTAGTCTAGTTTTGATGTTTTGGGTAGTGTCCGGTTATTCGTTCGGTTACCGGTTCGTTAAAGTGCTAAATTGCGTAGTTTTACAAGGTATGAAGTAGCTTTTGTGACAGTTTTCATTCCCGACACTTTGCAAGTTATTATGGACACTAAAACATAAATTCTGCATGTTATGTGACAACTCGTATTTCAAACCCTTCGTTGCACTTCGATATAACTTGACTTAACAATATATGGTTACATGTTATGTGGTTTTAAAATGGAATGGTTATTATGTATATGATTATGAGCTTAGAAATGTGCTATGTGAATGTTGTGCGTTTGTGTGGGTAATTTAAGACATTGTCGCACAAGTTGATAATGCCTTGTTTACTTGTACTTGGCCCAAACCCATTCGAAGACAGCCCAAGGCTGGGCCCGACCCTATCATTCTCGTATAACACCATGTGGGTGAGGAGTAACTCTTATTCTTTCCTAATCACAAAATAAACATCAAACCCTAATCCTCCTAGTTCTCTCTCTCTCTCCCAACTCGGCGGAAATAACTTTCTATCTCGAAGCTTTTCTTGGTTCCATCACTTGATCCGGTTAGTGTATGCTTTATATTAATAAGTCGTACTTCTTGCTAAACATGGATTGCATGATATAGTAATGGTATGGATAACTGTCTCGTGTATAGAATTGTATGATTATAAGCTGTGATTCGTAATACATAATATTGCACAAGTTCATGATGTTTAACGGTTAGAAGGGTTATATGATAACAAGTTATGATCTAAGGATTAGAGGTAATTGGATTTGTTGATGTCGATATTCTGATAATATTAGCCAATATTCATAACAAGCTGTTTGTATACATGATTTGGGGATTAACGTGTCATGTGTGATGATGAAAATTGTTTAAGAATCATGAACTGATGATTAACAATTTTGGGCGATAACACGGGTATAAATGTGATGATGAACCGATTACTCTTGTTGAGAAATTAGAGGTGTCTTGTTAATTGTTTTGGATTGATGATTGTATAATAATGAGTCGATAATCTGTTATGGAATGCTACAATTTTATGGCTGCTAGAATAAGGCATGAATGATGTGTTTTAATGGTGATTAATTTAGTATATTGCTTGATAGTAGGGGTACACTTGTTTCAATGCAAATAGATTAGATATCACATGCTAGTGCCCTCGTTAATCGAGATAATATAATATGGAATTGATGTTGTGAATTGTTGTTGTTATCTAGACATTGAATTAAGAGGTTCAAGACTTTTGATTGAGTTTGTCAGATCCACTATATTGAGTGGGTCCAATAAGAAGTTAGAATGCTTATGGTTGTTGCTCGAGTTTACACATAAATGATTAAATTGGGTAACTGATTAAATTATGGGAATAATTGCAAATTGTGTAACTGATACCTTGAATTTCGGCTAAGTGGAACTGATCGTACAAGGGTGGTTGGTCGCACAAGATGAGACCAATCGCACAAGTGTTTGGGCCGCCCACCCTAACTGGGCCACATGTTAAATATGGATCGCACAATTTGAGGTGGGTCGCACAATATAGTATGAATCACACATTTTTATAGAATCGCACAAATGGACTGTTAGATGGTTATGTAACGTTCTGACTTGTGGTATGAACTCGTATATGATTCAAATGAATGTTATGGCCTGTTTGTAGCATGATTCTTTTATACGATTCACATGATGTTATGTGCACTACTTGTACACTACTTGTGTAAAAATGGGATATGTGACTTATGTGCATACAAACTGACTGTCTTTGGTAACCACGGTAGGGTTTGGTTGACTAACTTGGAACGGATAATGTACCATAACATACCGAGCAAACCAAGGTGAGTTCACACTCTACAAAGCATGGGATTCCCAGGGGTTGGGAATGGGGTTAAGGAATATGGATTCCTCGTCCTTTCTTGGGTAGGACAGTAATGGTTCAGGAATGTAATTCCTCGTCCTCACGGACAGATAACTCGTACTAGACCAAAACTCTATCACGAAGTCCCTCCTTTTTATATCGACTTAATCGCCGGGCCAATGGCGAGCGGGTCATTAGTTAGATAGCGCTATTTAGGTCTGACAAGCCTCACACCGTGCCGCAGAGGACGGGCGTGAACTAATGGATCTGGGGCACGTCAATGCTGATAGACATTGACAGTTTCAGGGCACTTAAACATGACTTCAGTCAGTAGTCGATATGGTAACGAGTCTAGTGTATACAAGGGGTAGCCCCCACGGCCGAAATGCCAGATAACTACATGGGGTAGCCCCCACGGCCGAAAATGCCAGATAACTATCATGGGGTAGCCCCCACGGCAGGATTGCCAGAGTAAATGGGTTAAACAAAGGGTTAAACAAATCACGTTTTCAACTATGGGGTAACCCCCACGGCAGGATGCCAGATAAAGGAAACTGTTTTTGGAACAACTTAAAACGAACACCCAACCGTGAACTCACTCGACATTGTTGTTGACTCGTTACTACATGCTTTGCAGGTCTATAGGTTCTTAGATGGAGCTTGCACAAGGAAGAGTCATTGTGGGACATGGACAGCTGTGTGCCATGTTAAACCTTGGATATTTAAACTTACGATTTGGGTTTTTAAACATTTATGCTTCCGCTCATAACTTAACTATGTTTGTCTTGGACACTAAACGTATTGGTTGGACTTTTACATTTAATTATTTGCTTGTTCACTATGATTAGTGGTTTGATCCTGGTCAGTCACGCCTCCAAGCGGGGATACTCCACGTGTGGATTTTGGGGGTGTGACAGATTGGTATCAGAGCCATTGGTTATAGAGAACTTGGTTTTAATAAAGGAAAACGTTTTTGTTAAAACCAGACTATAACCTGTACAGTGCTCTACGATCCACAACGACGCTTCACTCCACGTGCAAGGCTCGACATTCTAGGTGATATGATTTACATTTTATATTGCCTACTTGCTAGATTGCATAGAACTTTGCTCATGGTATGCTTAGATAAACGTAGCAACTATAGTTTGAAAACACATTTGTGCTTGCTCCCTACTGTCACTCCACACTTACACACATTCGCGACACCTTTCCTATTTGTGTTTCCTTCGATGTGAAGATCATGAGGGAACGTGTGAACCTAACTCAAGCCAGCTGACGGCTCTTATCAACGAACAAGTTGCTGCGGCACTTGCAGCCGCACACGCAGGAGGTATACCCTGCAGTCTAAACTCACTCTAGGATTTTTAGATCCTACTCTCGTGAACCAACCTTTGTGTTAAACTTTGTCCTTTCGTGTGCACACGACAAATCAACACGCTCAGCCGCCTGTATGCACATTCAAGACGTTCATGGACTGTCGTCCTAGTACTTTCAGTGGCACTAAAGGAGCTGTTGGACTCCTCCATTGGTTTGAAAAGCTCGAATCTGTCTTAGAGATGGGTGCATGCCTTGAGGCTCGTAGGGTGAAGTACGCCACTGGTAATCTCGAAAGCACTGCGTTAACTTGGTGGAACGCGCACGTTCAGATGCTGGGGCTGGCGGCTGCTAATGCCACCCCATGGAAGGATTTTGAGGAACTGATCAAACATGAATACTGTAGTCGTGATGACATCCACAAACTGGAATTGGAATTCTTTAACCTGAAGGTGACGGGGTCAGAAATAGAAGCGTACACGAAACGATCCAACGAACTGGCAGTGTTATGTCCAACTATGGTGGATCCTCCCAAGCGCATTGGGTTGTACCCCAAAGGCTTAGTACCAGAGATTCAAGGTCATGTGACTTCTGCTAACCTTGCTACTATCCAGGATGTTACTCGTTTTGTTCATCGTCTCACCAACCGGGCAGTGGAACAGAACAAGCTGCCTAAGCATATTGGTGCTACTACTACTTCTGCTACTCCCAGTGACAACAAACGTAAGAGGGATGGAAATTTGAGCAAGGGTTTCACTTCGGTTCAATCTCAGTCAAGTACAGGAGCCCCAGTCAGTAGTCTTTTGGTAATTGAAGTCGGGGTGGATACAGGGGAAACCACCCTAAGTGCTATCGATGTAATTTATACCACAACGGGCCGTGCAACAAAGATCATTGTCAGAGATGCAACAAGCTTGGTCATGGAGCCAAGGATTGTAGGAGCTCACGTCCTGCAAACCAGAACCGACAACAGCAGCCACAAGCTCCACAGAATCAGCAGCAACAGCAGGGTAACAAGGGATGTTATCAGTGTGGTGCTAAAGGTCACTTCATGAGACACTGCCCACAGTTGAACCAGAATCAGAACCACAACAACAATGGAGGCAACAACGGGGGTAATAACGACGGAAATAGTGCCAGGGGTCGAGTGTTCGTGATTGGTCAGGGTGATGCTAGGAATGACCCCAACGTTGTGATGGTTTCGACATCGTTATTGGTATGGATTGGCTACCTCAATATCGAGCAGAGGTTCTCTGCAATGAGAAGGTCGTTCGTGTTTCTCGAACAGGTGATGAACCTCTTACGATTCGTGGCAACAAGAGTGGTGCTGTGCTGAGCATCGTCTCTTTCCTTAAGGCCCAGGAATGTTGGAGAAAGGGCCACACTGCCATTTTGGCTCTCGTTACCGACACCTCGAAGAAAGAGAAAAAGATAGAAGACTTTCCGATTGTACGTGTTTATCCTGAGGTATTTCCTGAGGAACTACCTGGCCCCCCGCCTCATCGCCAGGTCGAGTTCCAGATCGAGCTAGCTCCTGGAGCAGCACCTATAACTCTTGCCGCTTATCGCTTAGCCCCATCAGAGTTGGAAGAACTCTCTACGCAACTACAAGAACTCTTGGATAAGGGTTTTATTCGCCCTAGCTCATCGCCCTGGGGAGCTCCAGTGCTATTTGTGAAGAAGAAAGACGGTACGTTCAGAATGTGCGTCGACTACCGTGAACTGAACAAAGTGACTGTTAAGAATCGTTACCCTCTTCCACGCATTGATGACCTGTTCGACCAACTGCAAGGGTCGAGCTACTACTCAAAGATTGATTTGAGATCAGGGTGTCACCAGCTGAGAGTCCGAGAGGAGGACGTCTCCAAAACAGCCTTCAGAACTCGATATGGCCACTATGAGTTTTTAGTGATGCCTTTTGGGCTGACAAACGCACCAGCGGTCTTCATGGACTTGATGAATCGAGTGTGCAAGCCGTACCTAGACAAGTTCGTTATTGTATTCATAGACGACATCCTGATCTATTCGAAGAGTCAGGAGGAGCACGAGCATCACTTACGACTTATTTTAGAACTCCTTCGAAAGGAACAGTTGTACGCCAAGTTTCAAAATGTGACTTCTGGCTTCGTGAAGTCCATTTCTTAGGCCATGTAGTGAACAAGGATGGGATTCACGTTGATCCATCCAAGGTAGAGTCAATCAAGAGCTGGCCCGCACCTCGCACGCCAACAGAAATTCGCCAATTCTTGGGATTGGCAGGTTACTACAGGAGATTTATCAAGGATTTTTCCAAGATTGCTCAACCTCTTACATCACTAACGCAGAAGGGCGTTGTTTATCGTTGGGGAAACGCACAGGAGTTAGCGTTTCAGCACTTAAAGGATAGACTCTGCAGTGCACCTATCCTTTCATTGCCAGAGGGTACAGACGACTTCGTGGTTTACTGTGACGCATCCATTCAGGGTCTTGGTTGCGTATTGATGCAGCGGGATAAAGTTATAGCCTACGCCTCACGCCAACTCAAAGTTCATGAAAAGAACTACACTACACACGATCTAGAGCTGGGAGCGGTTATTTTTGCGCTTAAGATATGGCGACACTACTTTTATGGCACCAAGTGTGCTATCTACACTGATCACAGGAGCCTCGAGCACATCTTCAAACAGAAGGAACTCAATATGCGACAGCGACGATGGGTCGAGCTACTGAACGATTACGAATGCTCGATCAGGTACCACCCAGGCAAGGCCAATGTTGTGGCCGACGCCCTCAGTCGAAAGGACACTACGCCTAAGCGCGTACGAGCTTTACAACTTACTATACAGTCTAACCTTCCTTCTCAAATACAAAATGCTCAGGTAGAAGCATTGAAACCAGAGAATGTCAGGGCTGAAGCCCTACGCGGCTCAAGGCAACGCTTAGAACAGAAGGAAGACGGTGCTTACTACGTAACAGGACGCATATGGGTCCCACTTTATGGCAACCTACGAGAGCTTGTGATGGATGAGGCACACAAGTCTCGCTACTCAGTACATCCTGGTTCGGATAAAATGTACCACGATATCAAAACTACCTACTGGTGGCCTAGCATGAAGGCCCACATAGCAACCTACGTTAGCAAGTGCTTGACTTGCGCGAGAGTCAAGGCGGAATATCAGAAACCTTCAGGCCCACTTCAACAACCCGAGATACCACAATGGAAATGGGAGCAAATTTCCATGGATTTTGTTACTGGCCTGCCTAGATCTCAACGTGGTAATGATACTATTTGGGTGATCGTGGATCGACTCACAAAGTCTGCTCACTTCCTGGCTATCAAAGAAACGGATAAGTTCTTCAACCTAGCAGAAGTATATCTCAAGGAAGTTGTTTCAAGGCACGGGGTGCCCATCTCTATCATCTCGGATCGAGATGCACGTTTTACATCAGAACTATGGCAAGCAATGCACAAGTCCTTTGGCTCAAGGCTAGATATGAGCACAGCTTATCACCCGCAAACGGATGGGCAGTCGGAACGTACCATCCAGACTCTCGAAGACATGCTTAGGGCATGTGTAATTGACTTTGGCAACGGCTGGGAAAAGCATCTGCCACTTGTGGAATTTTCGTACAACAATAGCTACCACACCAGCTTTAAAGCTGCTCCGTTTGAGGCATTGTACGGGCGTAAATGCCGGTCACCTCTTTGTTGGGCAGAGGTGGGGGATAGTCAGATTACTGGACCAGAACATGTGGTTGACACAACAGAGAAAATTGATCAGATACGACAACGAATGGTGGCAGCTCGTGACCGTCAGAAAGTCTACGCCGATAAGGACAGAAAACCATTAGAGCTCCAGGTTGGGGAGCGGGTACTACTCAAAGTTTCACCCTGGAAGGGTGTGGTTCGTTTTGGGAAACGGGGCAAACTTAACCCACGATACGTTGGACCTTTCGAAGTCATCAAAAAAATAGGCAAGATGGCCTACACACTGAACTTACCAGCAGAACTCAGTGCAGTTCACAACGTTTTCCACGTGTCAAATCTGAAGAAGTGTCTGTCAGATGAGACCCACATAGTTCCTTTGAAGGAGCTCACGATCGACGAGCAGTTACGATTCGTCGAGGAACCTGTTGAAATCACGGACCGGGATGTTAAGGTCCTCAAGCGTACTAGAATACCTCTCGTTCGAGTTTGTTGGAACTCACGTCGCGGCCCAGAGTTCACCTGGGAACGCGAAGATCAGATGAAACAAAAGTATCCCCAGCTGTTCGCAACCGGTATAACCACTACTGAGGCTGAAGCTACGGAATTTTGGGACGAAATTCCAGATCAACGGGGGGAGGATGTGACACCCCAGGAAAACCAGGAAAACCATGCAACTTAACTAGCTTCCTCAGTGAGTACGTGCTAAATTTCGGGACGAAATTTCTTTCAACTTGGGGATAATGTGACAACTCGTATTTCAAACCCTTCGTTGCACTTCGATATAACTTGACTTAACAATATATGGTTACATGTTATGTGGTTTTAAAATGGAATGGTTATTATGTATATGATTATGAGCTTAGAAATGTGCTATGTGAATGTTGTGCGTTTGTGTGGGTAATTTAAGACATTGTCGCACAAGTTGATAATGCCTTGTTTACTTGTACTTGGCCCAAACCCATTCGAAGACAGCCCAAGGCTGGGTCCGACCCTATCATTCTCGTATAACACCATGTGGGTGAGGAGTAACTCTTATTCTTTCCTAATCACAAAATAAACATCAAACCCTAATCCTCCTAGTTCTCTCTCTCTCTCTCTCCCAACTCGGCGGCAATAACTTTCTATCTCGAAGCTTTTCTTGGTTCCATCACTTGATCCGGTTAGTGTATGCTTTATATTAATAAGTCGTACTTCTTGCTAAACATGGATTGCATGATATAGTAATGGTATGGATAACTGTCTCGTGTATAGAATTGTATGATTATAAGCTGTGATTCGTAATACATAATATTGCACAAGTTCATGATGTTTAACGGTTAGAAGGGTTATATGATAACAAGTTATGATCTAAGGATTAGAGGTAATTGGATTTGTTGATGTCGATATTCTGATAATATTAGCCAATATTCATAACAAGCTGTTTGTATACATGATTTGGGGATTAACGTGTCATGTGTGATGATGAAAATTGTTTAAGAATCATGAACTGATGATTAACAATTTTGGGCGATAACACGGGTATAAATGTGATGATGAACCGATTACTCTTGTTGAGAAATTAGAGGTGTCTTGTTAATTGTTTTGGATTGATGATTGTATAATAATGAGTCGATAATCTGTTATGGAATGCTACAATTTTATAGCTGCTAGAATAAGGCATGAATGATGTGTTTTAATGGTGATTAATTTAGTATATTGCTTGATAGTAGGGGTACACTTGTTTCAATGCAAATAGATTAGATATCACATGCTAGTGCCCTCGTTAATCGAGATAATATAATATGGAATTGATGTTGTGAATTGTTGTTGTTATCTAGACATTGAATTAAGAGGTTCAAGACTTTTGATTGAGTTTGTCAGATCCACTATATTGAGTGGGTCCAATAAGAAGTTAGAATGCTTATGGTTGTTGCTCGAGTTTACACATAAATGATTAAATTGGGTAACTGATTAAATTATGGGAATAATTGCAAATTGTGTAACTGATACCTTGAATTTCGGCTAAGTGGAACTGATCGTACAAGGGTGGTTGGTCGCACAAGATGAGACCAATCGCACAAGTGTTTGGGCCGCCCACCCTAACTGGGCCACATGTTAAATATGGATCGCACAATTTGAGGTGGGTCGCACAATATAGTATGAATCACACATTTTTATAGAATCGCACAAATGGACTGTTAGATGGTTATGTAACGTTCTGACTTGTGGTATGAACTCGTATATGATTCAAATGAATGTTATGGCCTGTTTGTAGCATGATTCTTTTATACGATTCACATGATGTTATGTGCACTACTTGTACACTACTTGTGTAAAAATGGGATATGTGACTTATGTGCATACAAACTGACTGTCTTTGGTAACCACGGTAGGGTTTGGTTGACTAACTTGGAACGGATAATGTACCATAACATACCGAGCAAACCAAGGTGAGTTCACACTCTACAAAGCATGGGATTCCCAGGGGTTGGGAATGGGGTTAAGGAATATGGATTCCTCGTCCTTTCTTGGGTAGGACAGTAATGGTTCAGGAATGTAATTCCTCGTCCTCACGGACAGATAACTCGTACTAGACCAAAACTCTATCACGAAGTCCCTCCTTTTTATATCGACTTAATCGCCAGGCCAATGGCGAGCGGGTCATTAGTTAGATAGCGCTATTTAGGTCTGACAAGCCTCACACCGTGCCGCAGAGGACGGGCGTGAACTAATGGATCTGGGGCACGTCAATGCTGATAGACATTGACAGTTTCAGGGCACTTAAACATGACTTCAGTCAGTAGTCGATATGGTAACGAGTCTAGTGTATACAAGGGGTAGCCCCCACGGCCGAAATGCCAGATAACTACATGGGGTAGCCCCCACGGCCGAAAATGCCAGATAACTATCATGGGGTAGCCCCCACGGCAGGATTGCCAGAGTAAATGGGTTAAACAAAGGGTTAAACAAATCACGTTTTCAACTATGGGGTAACCCCCACGGCAGGATGCCAGATAAAGGAAACTGTTTTTGGAACAACTTAAAACGAACACCCAACCGTGAACTCACTCGACATTGTTGTTGACTCGTTACTACATGCTTTGCAGGTCTATAGGTTCTTAGCTGGAGCTTGCACAAGGAAGAGTCGTTGTGGGACATGGACAGCTGTGTGCCATGTTAAACCTTGGATATTTAAACTTACGATTTGGGTTTTTAAACATTTATGCTTCCGCTCATAACTTAACTATGTTTGTCTTGGACACTAAACGTATTGGTTGGACTTTTACATTTAATTATTTGCTTGTTCACTATGATTAGTGGTTTGATCCTGGTCAGTCACGCCTCCAAGCGGGGATACTCCACGTGTGGATTTTGGGGGTGTGACATGTTATTTCATGGTTTAAATGTTGTTTTTGCTGTTTTCTACAGAAATCTGCATTTAAAGTGCGTTTCAGGTACTTTTTAGTGTCTGTTTAGCTTCTGGAAAGTGTTTATGTTAACCTTTGTTCCTCCACTTGGGTTTTAACACTATGTGAAAAATGGCCTACGGCCACACTTTTTCCAAAACCGGCCTGCCACACATTTACATTTGAATAAATGTGTGGCTAAAAGTCATTTATAATATTTTAAAACACTTTTAGTCACACATTATATTATTAATGTGACCATCGTATAGCAGGTCAAAACTTTTAGCCACGTTTTTCGAAAAAAATGTGATACTAGCTAGTCTAGCCACAACTTGAAAAGTGTGGCCAAATACGACCTAACGCCATGGTATTTGTATAATTTTTTTAATTTATGTGACGAAAACACATCTTTTCCAGACCTTTAGTCACACTTTAAAAAAAATGCGACAATCACTGGCCATAGTAGAAAAGTGTGACCAAATGTTACTAACTGTCACAATAGATTTTTAATGATGTGGTTAAAAGATATTACATATCGCTACTTACGAATTTGTGTGACCAAAGAGTAGTGCTTAGTAGCCACTTGTAAACTTTTATATATAGCTAAAGGTCATTTATAATCTTTTAATACACTTTAACCACACATTTTATTATTAATGTGACCATTGTATAACAGCTCAAAACCTTTAGCCACACTTAAACAAAAAATGTGACGTTTACTAGCCACATTTGAAAAAGTGTAGCCAAATGTAACCAACGACCATAGTATTCGTTTGATTTTTTATTTATGTGACCAAAAACATATCAGTTCAAAACATTTAGCCACACTTAAAAAAATGAAGACATATATTAGCCACCTAAGAAAAGTGTACCCAATTGTGATCTAAAGCCATAACCATTGTACTTTTTAATGATGTGACTAAAAGCTAATGTCACTTACGTTTTTTATGTGTGGATGTGTGGTTGTCAATTGTCATTGAAAAAAATAAAATACGTGACTATTACTAGTCCATGGTCACTAACTTAGGGCATGTTTGGCTAAGCTTATTAGAGTTAAAAAGGACTTTTGGGAAAACGACTTTTGGGAAAACGACTTTTTGAAAAGGAGTTTTTAAAAAAAGTGTTTGGATTAGCTTATGGGGTGGGAAAATGACTTATTGATGTAAAATGACTAAAATGGACATTCTTTCATAAGTTAATATAAGGGGTGTTAAAAAATAAGGGGTATATTGGTCATTTGTTGGTTGAAAAGCTATAAGCTAAACAAGAAGTCACAATTTCCTGACTTTAAAAAACTCCTTTTCATTCATATCAAAAAGTCATTTTTAAAAGCACTTTTCCATTTGTCAAACACTACAAGAAGCTTATTGGCTTTTTAATAAGTCAATAAGCCAATAAGTTACTTTGAAAAGCTTAGCCAAACATGCCCTTAATAATTGCTTTATGTGACCATACCCCCTCCCCCATTGGAACCCTAGTTCTTCACATGCTAGAGAAAATTTTGATAATATCCAATTTTCACAGTTCATCAACAATCGATTGAATCTCGTCTTCGTTTGGTATGTGATTTACACCCAAATTTTGAGAAAATTAGGTTATAGAAATCTTACAACTGGAATTTCTGGTTATGAATTTAGTTCTGTTCGTATGTGGTTTTGTCCGTTTTTATGAATTTAGTTCAAGCTTTTGTAAATCAGGGAAAACACCATTATTACGACCACCACCATTGTAGTCAGATCTGTACGAAACCCTAGATTTGAAATGTGCCATTTTCGCTCAGAAATTGTTGTTCTTACGACAACCACCATTATGACACCATTGTTCGTCATTATTACGACTGCCAATTCTGCCACAATTCCATTTAAATGATTTTTCAAGGTTTTTCCACAATTGTGAAAATGAGGATATGTTTGTTGCAAGATATAGTAAGGATGAAGCTAAAGTGGCAGTAATAAACACATATGTATCAGACTTGTGTGAAGCATCACGACCTGCAGAGCCAATAGCGGGAACATGTATGGAACTATTAAGAAACTTGGTGCTTCCAGTTTAGATAATTTCTATCATCTAGTTTAATTTGAACAAATTGAGTGATGTTCCATAGGTTTGATGATGAATTACTAGTTGCTGCCATGATTACAACAACAGAAAAAAGGTTGAACCCTGAACAGAGGAAAGAAGATAGAAGCGAACAGATATAGTGTGTCTAGGAGGCCCATATGTAAAACACCCAAAGAAATAAATAATAAATTATTAACGGATGTTCTAAATGTCGGGAGCTTTAGCTCCACGCGCTGCAAGGAATAACAAGAGATAAGGAAAAAGAAGGGTCAAGGGTGTTGACTGTTGAATTTCAAGACAGCGGTATAATTTAACAGTAGTATGTTCTTCAAAGTATAACATTCTTGTATTAATATGATTTTGTTGTAGATTCAAACAATATTCCTGTGAGCTTCTCATTGATGGAGGTTTGTGGTTAGTTTTTAAATTTGATCTTATTCTTTGTTATTATAGATCCTAACCTTTTCTGCATTCTAAAGCTTTAACCTTGTTTCAGCTCGTGTACTAAGCGCCATTAGAATTGCTTCTTGTTCAAGGTTTGGTATCTTCAGAGAAACTGCTCGTGCTATAAAACACCTTGCACACTTGGTTCTTCTGCTTGACATGGTATTTAACTTGTTATTTGTTAATTCTAATCGCCTCTTTTAATCTTTTGTTTTGATATTTGGAAAGAACAAATTGGATATTAATATTTTAATCATATGATTCAAGGAAAGGCACCTTATGGAAATGAATTACATGCTAGCATATGGTTCTGCATAACCTGCATTGAAGTTATTATGGAGATTTGGTCTTTACTCTTTTAGAATTTCTCTGACCAATTCAGGTAAAAAAAGTCACAAACTTTATTTGTTAGTTTTTTGCATATTTTCAACTGTTTTCTTTTTTTCAGGCGGCATATTTTGTTTGTGACGGCTTTAGGAGGCGAGATAAGAATAGTAACATGCTTTTGGTAACCTATATCGCTTTACATTTCACAATTTACATCTTTTTATAGTTATTAGTGAGATGTAATAGAATGATTATATCATTTGGTCAACCTAAAATCATTACTTTCAAGCTTGGATAAGCTCATAGCACCAGACAGACCATGCCAGGGTAAGTTTTTGGCAGTATGCATTCCTAACATTTCCGATTTTGTGTACCAGTTAGGATTGGTCACTGCCATTCTTTACGATAATTTTGGGTTGGTTCACTAAGGTTTTAGAAAACAACAAACCAAGCCGGCCGGGGTTAATTGGGTTAGTCCTGGACGGGCAGTTTAGTTTACGCAGCCAGTTCTAAGTTTCAAACTGTAAGCGGGACCGTTAAACTGCCAAAACAAAACTGTATGAATACTAAACCGTCCTAACCAGCTAACATTCTTAGTGGTCGGTTTCAATGGGTTATGAACACCCCCTAGCTGTCCACAATGGCGGAGATGTGGAGGAAGCTTCTAGCATAACTAAGAAAATATCCAACCCGCATGTTACAACTTACCATGAGCTGTCAGAGCCTAAAAACCTGTTTTGACCCATTACCCAACCCCTGATCCACCAACATAAGGGGTCTTACATATTCGGCATAGGTACCGATGCATGTCCCTGTTATGCCATTGCCGGTGAGTCAGGGACTTTCGGCATTCGGCGATTGTACGCTTCTCGGATGAATCGGGAGGTAATAAGTTTTGTATAATGTATATTATTGCAATAGTCACTGCTGATGGAATTAAGTGGTATACTCCGTATTTCTTCAATAAAAGCATGCTAGATGATATTCTTGAAGATTCAGTGAATCAGCATTTTGATTCGTTAACTCAGACTCGTCATTTGCAAAGACGTCGAGATATTATAGACGACGACAACATAGCTTCAGATTTGCTGGATGAAAATACAGACAATGTTTGGGAACCCCCAGAGGTCCAGGAAGTTATGGATGAAATGGGGGCTCCGTCTATACCATTGAGTATAATTACGAAGGCTGCAGAGATACTGCTTCTGTATACGGTTGATAAAGTACTTCTTGGAAACAGGTGGTTGAGGAAAGCCACTGGAATTCAACCCAAATTTCTGTATGTGGTTGACTCGTTTGAGAAAAGGAGTGCAACTTTCTTTGAGAAGGCATCCATGTTACCTCATGCTGAAAATAACCAGCTGCAGCAATTTAATCCTTCAAAACACGATTCTCAGGATGAACACAACAGTTGTGATAAAGAATGTTTGGAAGAAGACCAGCACCCAAACCCGAACCCGAACCATTTCTTCCAAGGATCATCGTGGTTGGTGTGGCAACGACCGAGGCTGGGCCAATGAGCAAGGCCACTCTGAAAAAGACCATGGATGATTTGTATAATGTATCTATTATATGATCAACAGTACAAGAATTTATTTGTTTAATGTTTTGCATATCGTAGGAAGCATGGTTTGAAGAGTAAGAATGATTTATATTATTACCTGTTTAATATTAGTTCACTGCATTTTGGCATGTTTGACCCGTTCCATAATAAATAGCTATAGTTTGATCCGTTTAATATTATATAACTACATTTGGCGCGTTTGACACGTTTCATTTTTAAATTGTTGTATTTTGACGTGTTAAGTTTGTTTTATTTTAACCCGTTAAAGCAATTCGGGTGGGAACGGTGCGGGTTGAAACGTCCATTTCATAAGCCTCGTACAGATCTCGTGCAATACAACTCACCACAAAGAGAGTTTTGCCTGAGTTTATGAAAGTCTGCTTGGTTACCAGATACAGAATATAATACTGTTTTGGTGAACTTTTGTGAGATCACAAGAACCCACTGGGATCTGGAGGGTGAAAAGACAAGGATACCCCTGAAGATCACAAGAACCGGTTGAAAATAACTTTTATCATGAACAACAACAAAAAAAGGTTTGTAACAGAAGTACATATCATCACTAGATAACAATAAGTTTAAGTATTACTTAATCTCTGCACTTTACAACAACAACACTGTTACACTGCAGCCCTCCAAGATCTCCTTTCTTCGTTACAACACGTCAACTAACTTCATTTATAGTTAATCCTTGAAAGACAAATAAATGCGTACTGAATGAAACAGGATCTCAACCTAAACTGATAGTTTTAACAGTATTACAAAACACAAGGTCTCAACTCTTTGCAACAAATACTAATTGCAAGTCAAGATGGTGTAACAAAACTATAACCAAGCCATGTGAATTTTGTTTAGCAAGACATGAGAAAAAATAAAAATTTGTACGGAAAATTATATTTTTCTTGTATACTATATATTTATATATATAGATAGATAGATAGATAGAAACGACCTATATGATATGAATACAATCCATTTAGCCCATGTGATGTAAAAATAGGTTGTAATAGGTCTAAAATCAGAGTATTATTCCTCAGATAAAGAAGATATGAATTTGCCTTCTTCACATATATACTGTGACACCTGGGTCACTGCGACCTTCAAACAAATACCAAGCCAATGAAATATTGTATTTCATACTTGGGATCCGTATAAATATGTGCATCTTTTGCACATATCAATTCTTGTTCGATTTCAAGCTCTAAATCGCTTTCTGGAAGGTTATACGCGCACTGATGCGTAAATATAACCAGTTTAATGCAACGAACACTCTGGAATAGTGAAATAGGATTAACATACCTTAAATAACCTTTACATAACTTAGAAATAAGTTTTGAAGGCTTTGGTATGACAAAATCAAGTTAATTCACTTACAGGGACTAAATTTGACAAACTACGAAAGTATGCCAATTTGAACTGTAACAGACATTCTGGAACATGACCATAAGTTAAACATACCATAAATATCCTTTACATAGCTTAGAAATAGGCTTTGAGGTGTTCGGTGTGCTAAAATAAACTTTTGGGTCATTCAGGGACTAAAAGCGTCAAAAAGTGCCCAAGTTTGCACTTTCGCGCATAACTTACGTTCTGAATACATCCGGACATCCAAAAATTTATGTAAGCACTAAAATATTTTTTTTAGTGTTTGGCATAAGAAAAATCCATTCGTCGCGCAATTTGGATCGTTTTTCGCGCTTATGCGCATTCCGTCGTAATTAAGCGAACATCGCAATCGTAAGACCAAACGAACTGACATCCGACATATTTTTTGAGAAAATTTTAAGTTCCCTATAGTTTAACTTCATTTTAGAGCTTAAAAATGGGTTTCACGGGTGTTAGAAGTGCCAAAACACGACGATACGCGCACAGGGGCCTGTTCTGCCATTTTTTGAAAGTTTCAGGCCTGCAAGGTCCTTACGGACCTCAACAGTGTGAGTGTTGAGGTCCGTAAGCAGGGGTCAGACAACAGAATTTCAGAAACATTGGATCTGGTCCATTTCACTTGTTGCACATGGTATTGGGGCAAATCTATGGGCTCAAATGGTTTTAGGAAACCAGGGTTTGGAGGTGTATGGCCAAGATCAAAGTACGGTTAACGAGGAACGATCTTAACGGCTCTACGAATCCTATAAATACCCCCTTGCCTTCATTTTCAAAACCCACAAGAATCTTGATTTGAGAAGCTCTAAGTTGAAACCATTGTTTCATACCTGAGCTACTTGGATCGAGATTAGCTTTCGGGGACCCTTTGTAAGTGTTCCTTCGTTATTTTATTGCTTTTCGAGTCCGAAAGTCAAACTTTGTTTGACTTTCTGCATTGACCAGTTTATGGTCAATGCGAAGTTCGTTTGAACTTCGCAACGTGAGCGTAATCACGATGGTTATAGTCCCTTGTGACTATGCCTACTGATTACCACGTTGTCTAGGGTCGTAAGGGTAAGCGATCTAATAAATCACTTGTACCTTCGGACCCGACCCATTTGGTCGATCATTAGGATCCGACCAAATACCTTAGGTGACCATAGTGTATAGGGAATAACCTTCCGAGGTTATACCTTATGGTCGCTTCGTTTAAGTAGTTGTATGATAAGTAGTTTATATGCCTTAGGTAAATTACCATAATACCCTTTTCATGTATAATTGGTAATTAAGCATATGTAACCTAAAATTTTGTCACATAACTGATTATGTAACATGTTTAGGCATATAACACTTGTCATAGGACTAGTTAGGCGGTCCGAACGCGTTTCACGCGAACGACGCGTTAAAGTAGCATAAGCTACCTAAACGGGTCGTAATGGGTTGAAAGCACTTAGGTTAGGTTCCGATTTAGAATTTAGGCTTTGTTAAACCAAATCGCATGAGTTCCAACACTCATTTGGTTTACAAGACCTCATTCTGTCTGATCCTCCGATCTAGGTTCGGTTTATTAACATAGTTACCTATATTAGGTGTCGTTTGATTTCGTGATCTCTAGCATTGCTTGGTGGTTATCTTAGGACTTCTGAGCAGTCTCAAGTGAGTACATAGAACCCCCTCTTTTAAATGTTTTCAAGGTGTTTATGTGAGTACATAGACCCCTCTTTTACCGTTTTCCAAACTGTTTTGGGGTGAAACACATGTGCCTACTTGTAACTTTCATGCTTTCCTGTTTTCACATCATATACTTGCTATGTTCATAAGTACATTTATAGTACGTGATTTCAATACATTTCATGCTATGTATGCCTATTGTGTGCGTACTTAGTACATTGTTTTACACTACATTTCATGCTATGTATGCCCATTGTGTGCGTACTTAGTACATTGTTTTACATTATATTTCATGCTATGTATGTCCATTATGTGCATACTTAGTACATTGATTTACATTACATCTTGTTGCATGTGCTCATCCAGCATATGAACACATTATATTACATTTTGAACCGTTTGTAACTATTTGAGTATGTGAACCATTTGTAACCGCTGAACCGTGTGAACCGTTTGTAACTGTTGAACCGTTTGTATCCATTGACATGATTTATATTTGACAATAGACAATTGACTAAACATAAGCATTACATCTTGGTGGTTGTTTGGGTAAGTGATTTAAGTAACGAGGCATGTGTAATATGATACAAGCATGGTGGATACGCCGATGGTACTTCCTATATATAAGTGTTTGTATGGTATTACATATCGTAGCGTTATTTAAACCATTTCAGTTTAGACATATTACATCTACAATACATCTTTACATAAACATCGTTTTACAAAGAACTTAACTTATACAAACTCATTTCACATGGTTATTCACTTAACCATGCACTATTCTTTTATACATATATATCATTTATCACTTTTCAAACAATTTATGAAGGCAAACACTCAACAAGATTCATGGCTACTTTTATCAAACAGTTTCTTTAAACTCAAGTCATGAATCCTATTTTCACAAAACCTATGTATCTCACAGGCATTTTTATGCTGACGTACCTATTTTCACATGTGTTTTTCAGGAGCTGTTGCATAAGATGATCAAGATACACATAGGCAGACTTGGACTTTAGTGACATTAAAAGATGCAAGACTAGTTAAATATGTTGTACTTCTTTGTTTGTTAAGACATTGTAACACTTTTAATCAATAAAACAATATTTCAATTTCCATGTGTTATGAAACAATGATTCTGTTACAACACTCCCCGACGTTTCCGCCACGTTTCGTTGTTTTACGTGGTCGGGGTGTGACAGAAAAGTTGGTATCAGAGCCCATGGTTATAGGGAATTAGGTTATTAGTAATACTTTGACCTAGTCTATAACCTTCTTAGGACCCTAACGCGAGTTTACTTAAGTTTAGTCATAAAACAATACCGTTGCCTATCTTTAGGCAGCAACCACAACGAGAACATCAATTCCGAATCCGCTTTGAAAACTAATCATCTGTTCTAGGATGATTTATTATATGGTTTTGAACCCTCTAAGTTTTCAAATCCCGTCAAAGTTGGTCTAAATAATGTGAACACGTGCAAACTGGAAGGGTGGGTGCCTGTACCCCTGAGTTTTCTGTCTAAGGCTAGAGTGTTCGTACAAATCCGCAATATCGGACCAGTCACTCTTACCTGGGAACTCTTGGGGTGAGTGTCCACTTATAGGCGAGCATGTCTTCGCGATACATTATTTTTGACCCATTTACTTTGATTAATCACCGGGGTCATTTGTTGCTTTGTAGTAACAAACAAATGACCATCAGCTTTGCTTTCATCAAGTTTTGTTTCATCACATTCTTTTCGTCTAATTCTCTCACTCGTTTCCTTTCATGTTTCCTCTTTTAGAATGCCTCCTCGACGCGAGAACCAGATAGCGACTGCCGAACTGGCAGAAATCATTGCGCAGCAAATGGCTGCTCAATTCCCAAACCTCTTTGCTCAATGGAACCAAGCCAATAACAACAATCATGCTCCATGCAATTTCAAGAGTTTCAATTCGGCTAAGCCACTCAAGTTTAGTGGTTTTGAAGGAGCAACTGGGCTCTTACAATGGTTCGAAAGCACTGAGAGTACGTTCCGTCACGTTCAGTGTCCTGATAATCACAAGGTCGAGTTTGCTTCCAGTGTGTTTCAGAAGAGAGCTCTTACATGGTGGAACGGGGTGATGAGAGACCGTGGTGCTGAGGTTGCTCTAGCACAGACTTGGGCCGAACTTAGGGCCCTTATGATGAAGGAGTTCTGTCCTAGTCATGAACTGAGGGCTTTGGAAAGGGAATTTGACGATCTTAAGCAAGATAGCGGTGAGCATCGAGCCTACACGAACCGTTATGAGGAGTTAAGTCTGTTATGCCCAAACATGGTCACGCCTTTGGATAAGGCAATCGAAAAGTACATTGATGGCCTCCCTGACTCAGTACAAGACATTGTGACTGGTAGCAACCCTACTACAGTTAGACAGGCCATTGAACTATCTGCAACCTTGACTGAATCAAATATCAGGAAAGGTAAACTTTTCTGAAAAGGTGACAAGAAACCGGTCGAGGAATCGAAACCAATCGAGGAATCAAAGACCATGGATGAACAGACTGGATCCCCTAAGAAGTCAAAGAAGCGAAAGGCTTCTCAGAACTTCGCCGTGGTCGCTCACAATGGTCAAGCCGTCCCCAACCAACCAGCTCAACCCCCTGCTAGGAAACCCTACAACGGAACTGCACCCTTGTGCAACCAATGTGGCCTACATCATCATGCTTGTGTAAAATGCGGCACGTGCCAAGTTTGTGGACTTATAGGTCATACAGCAAGGGTTTGCCCAACTACAGCTGCACCAAATCAAGCTGGCAACAATCCTGCTCAAGCTCGTTTTCCACCGGGGTCTTGCTACAACTGTGGCGAGATGGGCCATTTTCGTAGGAATTGCCCAAGGCTTGCTAATGCAAATCCAGCGCAGAGATGATTACCTGACCGACAGAAGATAACGCTGTTTAGAAAATAATCGAGCCTTGTGTATTATTTTCTTTTGTTGTCACGATCTACGAAACAGTTGTTGTTATTGTTGTTTATAAATAAATCTTTTATTTACATATCAATATGTTTATGTGATTGCATGTATAAACATATCCTCTACAATACCAACAATCAAGGAACCGTATTCCTTGAAGAACAGACTAACCCTAAATTTCTTCCAGTGTATGATCTCTTGCGTTTTCCATGAAAATCCTAAGTACCCGTTTCTTCCAAGAGAAACGAAGTACAAGGCGTAATCAATAACAAGTTAATAACAATTAATAATCAAGTTAAACAATTATGTGATTAAGTGCTTATGTGTTCCCTTTTATGTTGTTGTGTGATCCAAATTATGCTATCCAAATCCTCGTAGAATCTTACGTATCCTTGTACAAGAGATTCATAGTAGGATACCCAAAGGTACTACTTAAAATCCTTAATGGACTTCTACGCTGTAGTTAAAGTCCCTTGGATTATAAAGTACTACTTCATAATTAGACCCCTTTAGTGGTCTAGTTAAACAGATTGATCCAAAAATCTGGTTAGGGATATCATGTGATGATATAGCTGAAAGGACTTCTTGGTGGCCTAACTAAGAAGATCCTCTGTCGATCTAATTAAAAGGACCCTATGGTAGTCTAGTCACCCTCATCACAAGTTTGATATCCTTCCCCACAACATTACAAAACGAACTGTGCGGACTGTGTAAGGAATTACGTAATTATGGATGCATACATAATTATGGAATTTAGTGCACAGAAATCACAGCAAGTTCTATCATGTATCTAGAGTTAACCCTATTCATTTCCAATTCTGATGAACCATCCGTTGAGGAAAAATGAACTAGCTATTCATTTTTCACTTCTAAAGAATATCCGTTGAGGAAATGAATATCCATTTATCCTTCATTTCCAACTCTGAGGAAACAACCGTTGAAAATGACTCTGTTAGTTCATTTTCGTTTCTGAAGATTATCCGTTGAGGAAATGAATATCCGTTGTTAAATCCTTCATTTTCGTTTCTGAGGAAACAACCGTTGAAAATGACTCCGTTAGTTCATTTTCGTTTCTGAAGATTATCCGTTGAGGAAATGAATATCCGTTGTGAAATCCTTCATTTTCGTTTCTGAGGAAACAACCGTTGAAAATGACTCCGTTAGTTCATTTTCGTTTCTGAAGATTATCCGTTGAGGAAATGAATATCGTTGTGAAATCCTTCATTTCCGTTTCTGAGGAAGCAACCGTTGAAAATGACTCCGTTAGTTCATTTTCGTTTCAGAAGATTATCCGTTGAGGAAATGAATATCCGTTGTGAAATCCTTCATTTTCGTACCTGAGGAAGCAACCGTTGAAAATGACTCCGTTAGTTCATTTTCGTTTCTGAAGATTATCCGTTGAGGGAAAAGAATATCCGTTTAGTTAACTCCTTCATTTTCCATTTCCGAAGAACCCATTGAGGAAAATGACTCCGTTCGATCATTTTCTCTTCTGAGGAATATCCGTTGAGAAAAATGACAGGATTATGCCTTGCGTATCACTGATGATCATTTAACACAAAGGCACAGACAGACTCCTACGAATTAATTTCGGGACGAAATTTCCTAAAGTAGGGGAGACTGTGACACCTGGGTCACTGCGACCTTCAAACAAATACCAAGCCAATGAAATATTGTATTTCATACTTGGGATCCGTATAAATATGTGCATCTTTTGCACATATCAATTCTTGTTTGATTTCAAGCTCTAAATCGCTTTCTGGAAGGTTATACGCGCACTGATGCATAAATATAACCAGTTTAATGCAACGAACACTCTGGAATAGTGAAATAGGCTTAACATACCTTAAATAACCTTTACATAACTTAGAAATAAGTTTTTATGGCTTTGGTATGGCAAAATCAAGTTAATTCACTTACAGGGACTAAATTTGACAAACTGCGAAAGTATGCCAATTTGAACTGTAACAGACATTCCGGAACATGACCATAAGTTAAACATACCATAAATATCCTTTACATAGCTTAGAAATAGGCTTTGAGGTCATTCAGGGACTAAAAGCGTCAAAAAGTGCCCAAGTTTGCACTTTCGCGCATAACTTACGTTCTGAATACATCCGGACATCCAAAAATTTATGTAAGCACTAAAATATTTTGTTTTAGTGTCTGGCATAAGAAAAATCCATTCGTCGCGCAATTTGGATCGTTTTTCGCGCTTATGCGCATTCCGTCGTAATTAAGCGAACATCGCAATCGTACGACCAAACGAACTGACATCCGATATATTTTTGAGCACATTTTAAGTTCCCTATACTTTAACTTCATTTTAGAGCTTAAAAATGGGTTTCACAGGTGTTAGAAGTGCCAAAACACGACGATACGCGCACATGGGCTTGTTCTGCCATTTTTTGAAAGTTTCAGGCCTGCAAGGTCCTTACGGACCTCAACATTGTGAGTGTTGAGGTCCGTAAGCAGGGTTCAGACAGCAGAATTTTAGACACATTGGATCTGGTTCATTTCACTTGTTGCACATGGTATTGGGGCAAATCTATGGGCTCAAATGGTTTTAGAAAGCCAGGGTTTGGAGGTGTATGGCCAAGATCAAAGCACAGTTAACGAGGAACGATCTTAACGGCTCTATGAATCCTATAAATACCCCCTTGCCTTCATTTTCAAAACCCACAAGAATCTTGATTTGAGAAGCTCTAAGTTGAAACCATTGTTTCATACCTGAGCTACTTGGATCGAGATTAGCTTTCGGGGACCCTTTGTAAGTGTTCCTTCGTTCTTTTATTACTTTTCGAGTCCGAAAGTCAAACTTTGTTTGACTTTCTGCATTGACCAGTTTATGGTCAATGCGAAGTTCTTTTGAACTTCGCAACGTGAGCGTAATCACGATGGTTATAGTCCCTTGTGACTATGCCTACTGATTCCCACGTTGTCTAGGGTCGTAAGGGTAAGCGATCTAATAAATCGCTTGTACCTCGGACCCGACCCATTTGGTCGATCATTAGGATCCGACCAAATACCTTAGGTGACCATAGTGTATAGGGAATAACCTTCCGAGGTTATACCTTATGGTCGCTTCGTTTAAGTAGTTGTATGATAAGTAGTTTATATGCCTTAGGTAAATTACCAGAATACTCTTTTCATATATAATTGGTAATTAAGCATATGTAACCTAAACTTTTGTCACATAGCTGATTATGTAACATGTTTAGGCATATAACACTTGTCATAGGACTAGTTAGGCGGTCCGAACACGTTTCACGCGAACGACGCGTTAAAGTAGCATAAGCTACCTAAACGGGTCGTAATGGATCGAAAGCACTTAGGTTAGGTTCCGATTTAGAATGTAGGCTTTGTTAAACCATATCGCATGATTTCCAACACTCATTTTGTTTACAAGACCTCATTCGGTCCGATCCTCCGATCTAGGTCCGGTTTATTAACATAGTTACCTATATTAGGTGTCGTTTGATTCCGTGATCTCTAGCATTGCTTGGTGGTTATCTTAGGACTTCTGAGCAAGTCTCAAGTGAGTACATAGAACCCCCTCTTTTAAATGTTTTCAAGGTGTTTATGTGAGTACATAGACCCCTCTTTTACCGTTTTCCAAACTGTTTTTGGGGTGAGACACATGTGCCTACTTGTTACTTTCATGCTTTCCTGTTTTCACATCATATACTTGCTATGTTCATAAGTACATTTATAGTACGTGATTTCAATACATTTCATGCTATGTATGCCCATTGTGTGCGTACTTAGTACATTGTTTTACACTACATTTCATGCTATGTTTGCCCACTGTGTGCGTACTTAGTACATTTACATTACATTTCATGCTATGTATGTCCATTGTGTGCATAATTAGTACATTGATTTACATTACATCTTGTTGCATGTGCTCATCCAGCATATGAACACATTATATTACATTTTGAACCGTTTGTAACTATTTGACTATGTGAACCATTTGTAACCGTTGAACCGTGTGAACCATTTGTAACTGTTGAACCGTTTGTATCCATTGACATGATTTATATTTGATAATAGACAATTTACTAAACATAAACATTACATCTTGGTGGTTGTTTGGGGTAAGTGATTTAAGTAACGAGGCATGTGTAATATGATACAAGAATGGTGGATACGCCGCTGGTACTTCCTATATATAAGTGTTTGTATGGTATTACATATCGTAGCGTTATTTAAACCATTTCAGTTTAGACATATTACATCTACAATACATCTTTACATAAACATCGTTTTACAAAGAACTTAACTTATACAAACTCATTTCACATGGTTATTCACATAACCATACACTATTCTTTTATACATATATATCATTTATCACTTTTCAAACAATTTATGAAGGCAAACACTCAACAAGATTCATGGCTACTTTTATCAAACAGTTTCTTTAAACTCAAGTCATGAATCATATTTTCACAAAACCTATGTATCTCACAGGCATTTTTATGCTGACGTACCTATTTTCACATGTGTTTTTCAGGAGCTGTTGCATAAGATGATCAAGATACACATAGGCAGACTTGGACTTTAGTGACATTAAAAGATGCAAGACTAGTTAATTATGTTGTACTTCTTTGTTTGTTTGTTAAGACATTGTAACACTTTTAATCAATAAAACAATATTTCAATTTCCATGTGTTATGAAACAATGATTCTGTTACAACACTCCCCGACGTTTCCGTCACGTTTCGTTGTTTTACGTGGTCGGGGTATACAATCATAATTCAAGTGATTTATGACTTCTACATATTCACAAAGTTCACCATTTTTTCTCATCATATTAAAAAAGAAAAAAAAAGGAATAATCACTAAGCATGTTCATGTTAACAACCAGATAGTTAATGAAGTAAGAGGTCAGTTAGTTAATGAACTTCACAAGATTCAGTATAAAGGGAATTAAAATCCAATATGCCATCGGTTTAGACACTTGTCCCAACGCAAGGGACGGGTGCACACGAACTTAAGGTCACAGGTTCGATCCTTGTTTATGCCCGGTTTTGGATGATTTTTTTTGAAAGTTTATTTCATATAAATATATATATATAAATCGTTTTCTTTTTTATATAATCTATAACAATTAATCTTTTTCTTTTTTTATATAATTAAAATTTTAAATCTAATCATAGATAAATAACAAATTATTAAGAAAAAATATTACATATAAGAAACTAATTTATAATCATAAATAGTATGTCGTGGGCTTTGTATCAACCAATCATGCCCTGGTCACCTTGTCCGCTACGGGTCGGGGTGTGACAGATTTCCTACCTTAGCTTTCATATTGGTGGGATTTATTGAGTATGATGATGATGATGATACAAAAATCTTACAACAAAAAGTCATATATGGCTTAATGGACGATATTGGGCCTTATTGGATCGCAATGGACACTAGTATGTCATAGAGTTGCATAAATCGGTTAATTTCAATAATCGGTATAACTGGTCAATTAGACCAGTCATATAGGCCCAATGATGGTAATTTAGGTTCTTAAAGGTAAATTATGCCCAATGAAGTTCAGTTAGGGTTGTTGAGCTCAATGATTGTCAATTAGGCCCAATGACGGTCAATTAGACCCAGCGATGGTAAACTAGGTTCAATGAAGGTCAGTTAGAGTTGTTGAGGCTCAGTGATGGCCAACTAAGCCCATTGGTGATCAAATAGACCCAATGATGGTCATTTAGGCCAAATGATGGTTAGTTGCAGTTTTTGAGCTCAATGATGGTCAATTAGGCCCAATGAAAGTTAACTAGGTTTGATGATTGTCAGTTAACTTCAATGATAGTTAGTTGAGCTTAATAAAGGCCAATTAGGCCCAATGAAGGCCATTTAGGGTTGTTAAGCTCAATGATGATCAATTAGGCTCAATGAAGGTCAGATAGGGTTGTTGACCTAAATGACGATTAATCAGGGTCAATAAAGGTGAATTAGTTGTTAGAATGCTCTAGTGAGTAGATGTGAATTCTCACACGACCCAAAAAATAACACGAACCTAATGAAGGTTAGTTAGGGTTGTTGAGCTCAATGGTGGCCAATTAGGCTCAAAAGGTCAACTAGGCCTAATGATTGTCAATTAGCCCTAGTGATAGTTAGTTAGGCTTAATAAAGGTCAATTAGGCCCTCAATTAGGTCCAATCATGGTCAATTAGTGGCAATCAAGGTGAATTACTTGTTACACTGCTCTAGTGAGTATGGGTATGAATTTCGGACACGACCTGAAAAACAACATGAACCATAGGAAAATTGACCAATAGGGACTAAATTAGTATGATCATTATTAATTAATTACGATTAGGTCTATTATTTAGGGGAGCTTAACGGGTCGTGTTCGCGGGTTGGCGGGTTCAACCGACCTGAACCCGAAAATTTTACACCAAACCGACTCGAACCCGAAAATCGTATCATACATATGAACCTGAACATGACCCGAACTTTTGTGGGTTGACCCGAACACGACTCGTTTAACCCGAATTTTTAATTTTTTTTTCTGAAATTAATATATTAAAATTAAAATTCACTTAAAAACACAAATGTATATAATAATATCATATTGTTCATATCTATTAATTCCTAACACCTCAAGAAACAGTGATTTTTTTCTAGTTTATTATTATTTTGTGTAATATATGAAAAAATATACCTTTTTTCGTTTCCCACCACCTCCTCTAAAAAATTCTAATTTCCCTCCCCTTTTATCTTGTGTCTCTCTTAAACATGTTAATTTTTACTTTTCCCCCTATTTTCCTTTAACCCTAAATGGATTCTCCTTCCAAAATTCATCCCTAGATATCATCGATCTCGTACTGATACCCCTCTTCTCTTTTTGTCTAATCTCTCCTCTGATTGAACGCGAACCGAAGGAAGAGGAACATAAATCGGAAGCCATCCGATTCTAGACCTTAAACCGGAGCTCTGAAAACCAATTAAGGACTGACGTGATTAAGGTAAGTACAAGAACCCTATTTTCTTCGCATTTATTTAAAAAGCATTTATGGTTGTTTATTCAGACCCTGTAAGCAGTAATCTGCAAGTTCATGTTTTTTTGTGGATATAATAAACTGAAAATGCTTCAAGATTTAAACTTTGTTGATAAAACTCCATAGATTCGTGAAAACTATGACATTCTTCCCGAAGTTCATGTGTTTGATTGTTGATTTGTAGTGATTCGTTATGATCGGTTTTTGTTAATTTTAGTTCTAGTTAGCTGATTAGGTGAAAATTTGTAGTTAGTTTCAGATTTGTAGTGATTCATAATGCTCGTTTGTTAATTTTAGTTGTAGTTAGTTTATTAGGTGAAAATTTCAAGTTATACGTGAATGTGTTTGACATGAGTTATAATTCGCGCTTGGCGCTAGGCGCACTCAAGGCGCATAGGCCTCGCCTGGGGTCTAGGCACAAAGCGCAAAAAGCGAGCCCCTGAGAAAGCTGTAGAGATGATATGATATAGACCTGGCAAACAAGTCGGTTCGGGTTGGGTCATGGGTCAAAATGGGTCAATTACAAAATGGGTTGTTTTGGTTCGGGTCAAAACGGGTCAATTACAAAAGGGTTGTTTTGGTTCGGGTCGGAACGGGTTCGGATTAGTCCAACAATGACATCATCCAACTGAACAACTAAAGTGAATAGGAACATGAGGCATTTTGTAAAAAATAACTTCTTGGACCTTGTCACTGTTAAGGTGGCAATAAATATCTTAGTGTTTTGTTTTATCATGGTGAGTGAAAACAGTATCAAGCTCAATATCTCATCTCATATCATCATCAACTAACTCAATACAATACAATCCTCTCTCAATATATATAGAGGAGAATGGAACCCAACTATAACTGTCTAAAACAAACTGTATAACTAACAACAAACTAGATAACTAACTGCTCCTGTAATATACACTCTAATATGCCCCCTCAAGCTAAACGGGGAGCATCCACGTGAAGCTTGGACCTCAGACTGTCGAAACGAACACCAGACAATCCTTTGGTCAAAATATCTGCAATCTGAAATGTAGTGGGAACATACCGAACATGTAAAGTACCACCCAAAACCATGTCCCGAATAAAATGCAAGTCAATCTCCAAGTGTTTGGTGCGCTGATGAAACACTGGGTTGACTGCAAGATATGTAGCTCCAATATTGTCACACCAAAGAGACGGTGGACAAGTCATCGTGATATGTAACTCATGTAGTATAGATGTAATCCATCGTAACTCAGCAGCTGTATGAGCAAGAGCTTGATACTCAGCCTCAGTACTTGACCTAGCAACTGTATGTTGTTTCTTGGAACTCCAACCGATGAGGTTGGGCCCAAGAAAAACACAATAACCTGTGGTAGAACGTCGATCATCAGGACACCCAGCCCGGTCAGCATCACTATAAGCATGTAAATCAACACAAGTAGACCGACGTATACACAACCCATGAGAAATGGTACCCTTAAGATACCGCAAAATCCGTTTGACAGCGACCCAGTGTCGATCAGTAGGTGTCTGAAGAAACTGTGACACCTTACTGACCGCATAAGCAATCTCTGGTCATGTCAACACAAGATACTGTAATGCACCAACAGTGCTCCGATACATAGTAGGATCAGACAAAGGATCACCAGTGTGCCGAGAAAGCTGTCTACCAGAAGAGACAGGTGTAGATAATGGACGACAATCGACAAGACCCGTGCGCTGTAACAAATCAAGTAAGTAGCGCTGCTGTGATAAATGTAAAACATCCTCAGAAAATGTAGCCTGAATACCCAGAAAATATGATAACTGTCCCAAATCCTTGAGTGCAAACTGAGAGTGCAAGCGCCCAATCAAACCAGTAACAAAATCAGATGAGCTCCCAGTAATAATGATGTCATCAACATAGATCAAGACATAACAGAGTATCGATTCTCGACTGTAAACAAAGAGAGATACATCTGAAAGACACTGGGTAAAACCATCAACAAGCAGAGCGGTGGATAGCTTGGAAAACCAAGCTCTAGGAGCCTACTTTAGGCGATAAAGAGCCTTCTGCAGGCGACAAACATAATGTGGTCTAGATGAGTCAACAAAGCCTGGGGGCTGGGTCATATACACAGTCTCAGAAAGATCCCCATGTAAGAACGCATTATTGACATCAACCTGATGAATAGACCACCCTCGAGAGAAAGCGACTGAAAGAACTAGACGAATAGTAGTAGGTTTGACCACAGGACTAAAAGTCTCAGTATAGTTAATACCCTCAGTCTGATGAAAGCCCTTGGCAACAAGCCGGGCTTTATAACTACTCACTGATCCATCAGGATTATGTTTAATCCTGTAAACCCACTTACAACCAACAATGTTGGCGTCAGTGGGAGCCTGAACCAGACGCCAAGTCTAGTTGGCATGAAGAGCATCAATCTCAGCACGCATCGCATCCCACCAAACAGAATACTGCTGAGCCTGTCAAAATGTGGAAGGCTCAGTGGTGGGAGTAGTAGAGACATGAAAAAGAACATGATCAGGAAACTGACGCGGCTGCCGTGTATGATCACGAGATCGTGTAACCATCGGGTGAGTCGAAACAAGAGTAGGAGGAGGAGGAGGAGGAGGGTGAGGACAATGAGGAAAAGAAGGTGAAGTAATATCAGGAGAGGGAATATCATGAGAAGATGAGGAAGGAATAATAGGAGAAGATGAAGAAGAAAGAGAAGAAACAGAAGTAGAAAGCGAAGGAGGAGGAATGGAGAAAGGAATAGAATCTGAAGAAGCTGTGGGAGTAGTAGAACTCCTCGGAATGTCAAAAATCGACTCATGGAATCGAACATGTCGTGAAGTATATGTACGAGACGTATGAGGATCATAACAAAGATAACCAAGATGAGATGGAGCATAGCCAACAAAGATACAAGGAGTAGACTTGGGTGAAAGTTTATCCGCTCGAGTATTACCTAGAAACGGATAACACAAACACCCAAAAGTATGAAGAAGAGAGTAATCGGGACGAGATCCAAAAAGAACCTCCTAAGGAGATGAGTGATGAAGAACCGGTGATGGTAACCAGTTAATAAGGAAGGCAACAGTGGCATATGCATCATATCAGAATTTCTTTGGTAACCGAGCATGAAACAATAAAGCTCGAGCTACCTCAGAAAGATGGTGGTTTTTCCGCTCAGCAACCCCATTTTGTTGGGGAGTATAGGGACATGAAATGCGATAAGCGATGCCAGAATCTGAAAGAAAACGAGCCATAGATCCACGAATGAGCTCAGGAGCACCATCACACTGAAGGTGTTTGATGGTATAGGAGAAAAGGTTCTCAACAAGCGGTTTGAAATGCCGAAAGCAATCAACCGCTTGAGAACGACAAGTCAAAGGATACATCCATGTAAATCGACTAAAATCATCAATGAAAGTAATAAAATATCGGTATCCATCTCTAGACATCACTGGCGAGGCACCCCAAATATCACAATGTACAATATGTAAAGGGAAAGTAGAATGGGATACAACTGATGTAAAAGGCAATCTAGTCGATTTTGCTACACTACAAGCGGTACAATGTGTGTATGGTTTTGTTTGTTAGATGTAAAAATGAACATCTAGACAAAACATCATCAGACGGATGACCTAATCAAGAATGCCAAGTCTCACGAGAAACAGAAGTGAAAGCAGCAAGTGAATATAACTGATGCGGACTGCCACGCGTGTGATGAAGGAGCTGTCCATCAAGAGTCTGAATAGACAGTCCAAGGTATGAGAAAATAACAGCTATAGGATGATGAATCACTAACTGTGTGATCGATAAGAGGTTCTTGGCTAAGCCAGGAACCACAAGCACATGTCTAAGAGTAAGAGTACGATCGGATAAATGAAGCAAAACAGTACCAATATGAGAAATATTAAGAGCCATACAATTGCCTACAATAACTCGCTCAGAACCAGTGTAGGGAACATCATCAAATACAATAGAAGAATCAGCAGTCATATGCGTAGTGGCACTAGAATCGGGTATCCAAGAATCCACGCGCTCGTAAATGCTAGACAAATCCGCCATAAGCCCGAACTGTGGCCCGTTAGGCCCAAAGGAGGTACTAGACCCAACATTCTGTTGACTTGGCCCATATGACTCAAAATGTGGCCCACTCGAATAACCAGCCCACTGAGCAAAATTCGACGGTTCAAATTGATTATCAAAGAAAACAGGCCCACTTGAGTTATGTGATGAAGATTGAAGCCCAGGTGAATATGGTTGATTAAACACAGAAGTTGGGCCAGGCCCTAAAAGCCCTTGTTGACTGCTGGAACCTTTTTCACCAAAAATTCTCTGATCAGGAGCTTCAACAGGATTTCCCCCAAATTGTGAAACCCTATTTCCACAATTCTCAGCAATAATCCCTGAATGGTTACCTCGTTGACCTTGAAAACCACCACGTTGATTTGCAAGTACTTGTTGATGAAACAGATCTTTAATTCTCTGCCACAGATCTGAAGAAGAAATAGTACCTCTTGCAATGTGTATGAGTGATGGTGATAGGTTTTCTGTGATGAAAGCACTCACATATGAATCATCTCTTTCCCAAGCAACTCTCGCATCAAGATTAACTGGTGGCATATGATTCTGGTTCAAAAACTGAAGGAATCCAAGGGTTTTTAAAATTGTAAGTGTCTGATGTTGCCAATTCAAGAAGTTCGTGTCATCGAGTTTGATCGACATTAGATTTGTAATGTTCAGAAAATTATTGCTCGAATTTGAAAAGGAAATGAGCAATGAAGAATGAAGAAAAGAAAAAAAAAAGGAAAAGAACAGATTGAAGAATGAAATCTGAGAAGAATGATATGAGATGAAGAACAAATGAAGAATGAAGAATGAAGAAAAAAGGAAATGGATAGATTGAAAAAGAGAGGAATCTAAGAGATTGAAGCGATTTCACCGGAAATTCACCGGAGAAGATGACCGGTGATGCAGCGGTTACCAGAAATCAGATCGGAAAGGTAACAACTTTTGCCTTAGAGCATAGCTCTAATACCATGAAAACAGTATCAAGCTCAATATCTCATCTCATATCATCATCAACTAACTCAATACAATACAATCCTCTCTCAATATATATAGAGGAGAATGGAACCAACTATAACTGTCTAAAACAAACTGTATAACTAACAACAAACTAGATAACTAACTGCTCCTGTAATATACACTCTAATAGTGAGCAGCTATTTGTTAAGCTGATTTATATTAAGAGCAAAAAAGGGACAAAGACTTTAACTGCAATGTTCCAATCCATAAGCAAATTCACGTATTCTGCCTATATGGATGATCTTGAAACAATTGGTAGTTTCTTTGATTTTCCATTAAACAAATAAAGTTTATGTCTAATTTTATTACAAAACAATATCCTTACAAAAGTCCCTGTCGTTGCTATTACAAATAGAGAAGTCTAGGACTGTAAGAAGGATTCTAAATAGTTGTTATACATATACAAAGCTATTCTGAGCCAAGCTTAAAGCTAATCCTCTAGCCAACTAATAAAACTTTAACCTATCCTATTATCTTATAATACAAAAAGCAACTAAAGGTTGTTTTTCCCTAATTAGTGAATTTACTTATTTGATTTTGACGGGTCAATTTCGGGACATGGATACGGGTCAGAAACAGGTTTGACCGGGTTAGTAGTTGGGTTATTTGTGTCATATTCATTTTACGTTTTACTAGATGTCAAGGTATTGGGTAATATCATGGATTGTGCATACTAATTGTATAAGATAGTGGTTATATTATCTTCTGTTTGCGCATTGGGAACCTGTTTTTCGGTCGTTTCTTTCAGGGCTTTCCATTCATTTGTGGTGCTGTATTGCAGATGGAATTGAAATATGTGGTTTGAAAATTCATTTAGAAGGAATTGAAATATTTTAAAGAAATAGGAATTTTATAAAATTAAACTTTACTCTAATATAACTGTGTATTATGTTTGATCTGTGAAGTTAGTAAATAGAATTAGGATGTGAGAAATCAAATAGACATAAATGTTTTGATTTATAAACTATGAGAAGGCTGGATTATTGGAAGAAAACGTGTTCATGTGAATTGCGTTTTTTGTTTGTTTGTGATATATAACTTAATAATGCTTAATCAGTATATATTGATTGATCTTTATTGTAGTGGCCTGTTCTTGTTGTTTTTTTAAAAGCAAAGCAGACCTTTTTTGGGTCGCTGACGTTCTGCGGCTGTTTTGGTTTTCTTTACAAACCCCTTTTAGGACTACTGCCGTCGAGTAATTTTGTCTTGCAAACTACCCTTAAAGTGTATTAAATACAAAACATCACACGGATTCAGAAACAATAAACACTAAACATAACTAAAAGTGATCATGAAATGTCAATGGACGATAAAAGTCGTTTGCATATAAGGCCATTAGTGACAGTTGCTGTGACAACTCGAGTTTCCAAGATTTCCATCTTCGCATTTAGTGCACGTTAATTTTTTTTTATGTTGTTTGTTAATACGACTTGTTTGTTTCACAACGCTCACATTTTGTAAAAACGTTAATTAGTATTGCGATTGATATTTGATATTTGGGGTTGTATAATTTATTATGGAAGTTTGGCCTAACACCCTTGCTCATATGAAAACACCACCTCCCTGGTGAAATCACCCTAGTGGTGAAAACACCTTATTGTGTTTTCGTCCATGTGGCTGACGAAATCAGAGATGGGCTTGGCCCATGGCCCAGTATTTTGAGATATTTTATATAAGCAGTTTATAAACAAATCTTCTCCGATAAGTTTCCCACTTACCAAAGCTTATCACTTTGTTTCTCTTTCTATCTCTGAAAACCACAAAGAGAATTCCTCATTGAAGCAAAACCTCTGTTTAATCCTTGGTTAGTGATTTCATGATTCAATGGTTTTAGTTGCATATCGTATGATTATTGATGTTTAATCATGATGTATGTATATATTGATATATGTGATTATGTGATTGATCATTGTGTGCTTGATAGATAATTATTATCTATGAACCTTCTGTATATTTGATGTTGTGTTCAACAGTGGGTATATGTTAATAAAAGATAAACTGATTCAAGTATGTTCTTGATCTCACAAAGTTTTGGTAGAGTAATTGTTTTATATCAATGATCGATTGAATGATTTGTAGATGTTTAATCATGTATATGTAATGAGATTATAGTTGCTGGGTTTTAAGTTACAGTAAGTGTTGTTGATGATGATGAACAGTAACGAAAACCCCCACAAAAGAAAGTGGACGAAATCACTTAAAGTGATTTCGGCCCAAAAAGTTCCGGCCCAAAGGGTGTTTTCGGCCCAGTGAGGGGATTTCGGCACATATGGATTTCGGCACCATGTGTTTTCGGCCCAACTGTTATCTGTTAACTGGTTAAATTTATTAAGTTGTTAACTTATTAAATTACATATAATAACTCTGTTAGTTATGTAACCATATTTAGCCTACTAACTGAGTTAAGTTCATTAACTCAGTTAACTTTACTCACTATGTGAGATTCATGGATGACATTCTGTTAAATATGTAACTTAGTTAACTAAAACATGTGACACAGTTAGTTACCAGTTCTGTTAAATGTTAATTCTGTTAACCTTATACCCCTGTTTATATATGCTAATTCAGTTAAGCATACTAGCTTATTAACTGTGATGTTGGTTAACTATGTTAGAATTATTGTGAAAGCTAATATGGGTAAGATGAATTGACATGAATGGAATTAACTGTTTACATGATACAAGAATGCAAACTGCCAAACACGCTTTGTGATATTTCTGTGATGATAGTTACATGTGTAATATTACGAACGTGAACTGATTTAATATACGTGCACTATAGGACTTGACTGATTAATTGTGAGCACTTAACTTAGCATACCGAGCAAACAAGGTGAGTTCACACTCTTACCAAGGCATGGGATTCCCGGGGTTGGGAATGGGATTGAAGGAATGGATTTGTACTTACAATGTTACTAGACTATCTACCATCGTCCTCGGATGCGCAGGACACATACGTAAAACCTACGTATACTTGTACACATCACTGTCCTCGGTTGTGAAGGGCACTTACGTAAAACCTACGTAAACTTATACTCATTACTGCCTCGGGTTGTGTCAGGCACTTACGTAAAACCTACGTAAACCCCCGCGTACCCCTGTCCTCGGTTGTGAAGGACACTTACGTAAAACCTACGTAAACTTTGTACGTACTACTGTTCTCGGTAAGAAGAGCACTTATGGTTGCGAATAGTCTAGTGTATATGCAAACATGGGAAGCCCCCACTAATAGAACATACTATTGGCCCAGTATAGCCGCACGTTACGAAACGAACTTGCAGTTACGAACCTACTTACTGTGAACTTGCTCAACTAGTTGTTGACTCTCTGTTACATGCCTTGCAGGACCTTAGGTACCTTTGGAGCTTGCACGGGAGGCACGGTCGTTGTGGACATGGATCGTGAACGTGTTGTTAAACTTTATGACATTTTGTACTTAAACTTATGTTGGGTTTTACATTATTGCTTCCGCTACAAACTTGTTTATGTTGGTTTTGAAAACACCTATCGTATTGATGAATGACTTTTACTATTTTACTTATGTTCAATATGATTGGTGGCTTGATCCTGGTCATGTCACGCCTCCAAGCGGTGGTACTCCGCGTGTGGATTTTGGGGGTGTGACAGATTGGTATCAGAGCCATTGGTTATAGAGAACTCGGTTTTAATAAGGGGAAAACGTTTTTATTAAAACCAGACTATAACCGAAACAGTGCTCAACTATCCACAACGACGCCTCGCTCCACGTGCAAGACTCAACATCCTAGGTAATATGGTACATGTCTTATTGCCTACTTGCTAGAATTGCATAGAACTTTGCTCAGGGTATGCTTAGGTTAACTTAACACTATTGCATGAGAACACTTGTGTGGTTACTCTCTTCTGTTATCGCACTACTCGCGAACCTCTCTCACTTATGTTATCTTTGCTATGAAGATCATGTCTGGACGTATCAACATGACACAAGCCCAGCTGACGGCTCTCATTAACGAACAAGTCGCTGCGGCAGTTGCAGCCACACAAGCAGGAGGTCAACCACCTGTTTGTACCTTCAAAACTTTCATGGACTGTCGTCCTACTACTTTTAGTGGCACGGAAGGAGCGGTTGGACTCCTCCATTGGTTTGAAAAGCTCGAGTCCGTATTTGAAATGTGTGAATGCCCTGAGGCTCGCAGGGTGAAGTACGCCACTGGTACTCTAGAAGGCATTGCGCTGACTTGGTGGAATGCGCAAGTTCAGATGTTAGGGTTGGCTGTTGCTAACGCCACACCCTGGAACGGTTTCAAGGAATTGATCAAAGAGGAATACTGTAGCCGTGATGATATTCATAAGCTGGAGGTAGAGTTTTACCACTTGAAAATGACGGGGTCAGAAATTGAAGCGTACACCAGAAGATCGAACGAGTTGGCTATTCTGTGTCCTACTATGGTGGACCCTCCCATTAAGCGTATCGAACTGTATCTCAATGGTCTGGTGCCGGAGATTCAAAGCCACGTAACCTCAGCGAATCTTGGCACTATTCAACTGATCGTCAAGCTAGCTCATCGCCTCACCGATCAGGCGGTGGAACAGAACAGGCTGCCTAAACGTATCAGCGCTACTACCGTTACCACTCCAGCTACTCCTGCTACTCCCAGCGACAACAAGCGGAAATGGGAAGGGGATTCCAGCAGGGGTTCAGCTATTGTACAGTCTCAAGCACAGCAACAGCGCAAGACTAGTGATTATCAGAGCCCTAGTCAGCAATCTTCGGGCAGTCACAGGCAGGGTAGTTATCGAGGGAACCTCCCAAAGTGTAACAACTGTAACAGGCATCACAGTGGCCAGTGCAACAAGGGTCGTTGTCAGAGGTGCCTCAGGATGGGCCATGAGGCCAAGGATTGTAGGAGTCCGCGGCCTGCGAATCAGAATCAGCAGCAGCAGCAAGCACCGCAGAATCAGCAACAGGGCAACAAAGGATGTTTTCAATGTGGTGCTGAAGATCACTTCAAAAGACACTGCCCTCAGTTAAACCGAAACCAGAGCAACAACAACAACAACCAGGGCAATGGGAACAACAACAACGGGGGAAACAACAATGATGGGGTCGTACATTTGTGATTGGTCGGGGTGATGCGAGGAACGATCCTAATGTGGTTACGGGTAAGTTTCTTCTTGACGACTTTTATGTTACCGTATTATTTGATTCGGGTGCGGATACCAGTTATATGTCTCTGAAAGTTCGTCAAATGCTTAAACGCGCACCAACACTTTTGAACACCAAACATGTCGTAGAGTTAGCTAACGGTAAAAGTCTAGAAGCCACACACATAGTTCAGGGTTGTAATCTTATCCTCGCTGGTCAGACTTTCTCTATCGATCTCATTCCTATAACTCTGAGTAGTTTTGATGTCGTCATTGGTATGGATTGGTTATCCCAACAACAAGCAGAGATCCTATGCAAGGAGAAGATCATTCGTATTCCCCGTACTGGCAAAGAACCTCTCGAAGTTCAAGGCGACAAGAGTGGTGTCGTGAGTGGCATCATCTCCTTCTTGAAGGCTCAGAAGTGTCTGCGAAAGGGCCACATAGCTATTTTAGCACTCGTTACTGATACATCCACGACAGAGAAAAAGATTGGGGATATTCCTATAGTACGCGACTTCCCTCAAGTGTTTCCTGAAGAGTTACCTGGGCTACCGCCTCATCGCCAGGTCGAATTTCAGATCGAGCTAGCTCCAGGAGCAGCACCTATAGCTCGAGCGCCTTATCGCTTAGCTCCAACTGAACTGGAAGAACTGTCTAAGCAATTGCAAGAACTTTTGGAAAAGGGTTTCATACGTCCTAGCTCTTCGCCCTGGGGAGCTCCAGTACTATTTGTGAAGAAGAAAGACGGTACCTTTCGTATGTGCATAGATTACCGCGAACTGAACAAGGTGACCGTGAAGAATCGTTATCCACTTCCACGCATCGACGACTTATTCGACCAGTTGCAAGGGTCGAGCTATTACTCGAAGATTGATCTGAGGTCAGGTTACCATCAACTGAGAGTCCGGGATGAGGACGTCTCCAAAACAGCATTCAGAACTCGCTACGGTCATTACGAGTTTTTGGTCATGCCATTCGGGCTAACGAACGCGCCTGAGGTTTTCATGGATCTTATGAACAAGGTGTGCAAACCTTATCTTGACAAGTTTGTTATTGTTTTTATTGATGACATCCTGATCTACTCGAAGAGTCGGGAGGAACATGAGCAGCATTTACGACTTATTCTGGAACTCCTTCGAACGGAACAGCTGTACGCTAAGTTTTCAAAATGCGACTTCTGGCTTCGTGAAGTTCACTTTCTAGGCCACGTGGTAACCAAGGATGGGATTCATGTCGATCCATCCAAGGTAGTTTCGATCAAGAACTGGCCTGCACCTCGTACACCGACAGAAATACGCCAATTCTTGGGTTTGGCGGGTTATTACAGACGGTTCATCAAAGACTTCTCAAAGATTGCACAGCCGCTTACATTACTGACACAGAAAGGTATTGCTTACCGTTGGAGTGATACACAGGAAACAGCGTTTCAGCACTTAAAGGATAGACTCTGTAGCGCACCTATCCTCTCATTGCCTGAAGGCACGGACGATTTTGTAGTCTACTGCGATGCATCTATCCAAGGTCTTGGATGTGTGTTGATGCAACGGGATAAAGTTATTGCTTATGCTTCACGTCAACTTAAGATTCAAGAACGGAATTACACTACGCATGATTTAGAGCTTGGAGCTGTTGTTTTTGCGCTCAAGATATGGAGACATTATCTGTATGGCACCAAGTGTACCATCTACACCGATCACAGGAGTCTTGAGCATATCTTCAAGCAGAAAGAATTGAACATGCGACAACGTCGATGGGTCGAGTTACTGAACGATTACGAATGTGCTATAAAGTACCATCCGGGCAAAGCCAATGTGGTGGCCGACGCCCTCAGTCGAAAGGATACTACACCTAGGCGTGTACGAGCGTTACAACTCACTATTCAGTTTAGTCTTCCTTCACAGATACGAGATGCTCAGGTAAAAGCATTGAAACCAGAAAACGTCAGGGCTGAAGCCCTACGCGGCTCAAGGCAACGGTTAGAACTAAAGGCAGACGGCGCCTACTATATAACAGGACGCATCTGGGTCCCACTCTATGGAAACTTACGCGAGCTTGTAATGGATGAAGCTCATAAGTCTCGCTACTCAGTACATCCTGGTTCGGATAAGATGTACCACGACCTCAGAACTACATATTGGTGGCCTAGCATGAAGGCCCACATAGCAACTTATGTTAGCAAGTGTTTGACTTGTGCGAGAGTCAAAGCGGAATATCAGAAACCCTCAGGCCCACTCCAACAACCTGAGATACCACAATGGAAATGGGAACAAATTTCCATGGATTTTGTTACTGGCCTACCTAGATCTCAGCGCGGAAATGATACTATTTGGGTGATCGTGGATCGACTCACAAAGTCTGCTCACTTCTTGGCTATCAAGGAAACGGATAAGTTCTCCACTCTAGCAGACGTATACCTTAAGGAAGTTGTCTCGAGGCACGGGGTGCCCACCTCTATTATCTCCGATCGTGATGCACGTTTTACTTCAGAACTGTGGCAAGCAATGCACAAATCTTTTGGCTCTCGTTTAGACATGAGCACAGCTTATCATCCTCAGACAGATGGGCAGTCTGAGCGCACTATTCAAACTCTAGAAGACATGCTTCGGGCGTGCGTAATTGACTTTGGCAAGGGCTGGGAAAAACATCTGCCACTTGTGGAATTCTCGTACAACAACAGTTACCACACCAGCATTAAAGCTGCTCCATTTGAGGCATTGTACGGGCGTAAATGCCGATCACCTCTTTGTTGGGCAGAGGTGGGTGACAGTCAGATCACAGGTCCAGAAATGGTAGTGGATACTACTGAAAAGATTGCTCAAATACGACAACGCATGGCGGCAGCTCGTGACCGTCAGAAAGCATACGCCGATAAAGACAGGAAACTACTCGAATTCCAGGTTGGGGATCGAGCACTACTTAAAGTTTCACCCTGGAAGGGTGTTGTTCGTTTTGGCAAAAGGGGCAAACTCAATCCACGATACGTTGGACCATTTGAAGTCATTGAGAAAATAGGCAAAGTGGCCTACAGACTGAACTTACCAGCTGAACTCAGTGCAGTTCACAACGTCTTTCACGTGTCGAATCTGAAGAAGTGTCTGTCAGATGAGACCCACATAGTTCCTCTGAAGGAGCTCACTATCGACGAACGGTTGCATTTCGTCGAAGAACCAGTTGAAATCACGGACCGGGATGTTAAGGTCCTCAAGAACACTAGGATACCTCTTGTTAGAGTTCGTTGGAACTCCCGTCGTGGCCCAGAGTATACCTGGGAACGCGAAGACCAAATGGAACTCAAATATCCCCAGTTGTTCGAAAACAATGCAACTACTACTGAGGCTGAAGCTACTACAGAATTTCGGGAAGAAATTCCAAATCAACAGGGGGATGATGTGACACCCCAGGAGAACCAGTAAACGATAACTTACCTAGCTTCCTCAGTAACCGCATGCTAAATTTCGGGACGAAATTTCTTTCAAGTTGGGGATAATGTGACAACTCGAGTTTCCAAGATTTCCATCTTCGCATTTAGTGCACGTTAATTTTTTTTTATGTTGTTTGTTAATACGACTTGTTTCTTTCACAACGCTCACATTTTGTAAAAACGTTAATTAGTATTGCGATTGATATTTGATATTTGGGGTTGTATAATTTATTATGGAAGTTTGGCCTAACACCCTTGCTCATATGAAAACACCACCTCCCTGGTGAAATCACCCTAGTGGTGAAAACACCTTATTGTGTTTTCGTCCATGTGGCTGACGAAATCAGAGATGGGCTTGGCCCATGGCCCAGTATTTTGAGATATTTTATATAAGCAGTTTATAAACAAATCTTCTCCGATAAGTTTCCCACTTACCAAAGCTTATCACTTTGTTTCTCTTTCTATCTCTGAAAACCACAAAGAGAATTCCTCATTGAAGCAAAACCTCTGTTTAATCCTTGGTTAGTGATTTCATGATTCAGTGGTTTTAGTTGCATATCGTATGATTATTGATGTTTAATCATGATGTATGTATATATTGATATATGTGATTATGTGATTGATCATTGTGTGCTTGATAGATAATTATTATCTATGAACCTTCTGTATATTTGATGTTGTGTTCAACAGTGGGTATATGTTAATAAAAGATAAACTGATTCAAGTATGTTCTTGATCTCACAAAGTTTTGGTAGAGTAATTTTTTTATATCAATGATCGATTGAATGATTTGTAGATGTTTAATCATGTATATGTAATGAGATTATAGTTGCTGGGTTTTAAGTTACAGTAAGTGTTGTTGATGATGATGAACAGTAACGAAAACCCCCACAAAAGAAAGTGGACGAAATCACTTAAAGTGATTTCGGCCCAAAAAGTTCCGGCCCAAAGGGTGTTTTCGGCACCCATGTGTTTTCGGCCCAGTGAGGGGATTTCGGCACATATGGATTTCGGCACCATGTGTTTTCGGCCCAACTGTTATCTGTTAACTGGTTAAATTTATTAAGTTGTTAACTTATTAAATTACATATAATAACTCTGTTAGTTATGTAACCATATTTAGCCTACTAACTGAGTTAAGTTCATTAACTCAGTTAACTTTACTCACTATGTGAGATTCATGGATGACATTCTGTTAAATATGTAACTTAGTTAACTAAAACATGTGACACAGTTAGTTACCAGTTCTGTTAAATGTTAATTCTGTTAACCTTATACCCCTGTTTATGTATGCTAATTCAGTTAAGCATACTAGCTTATTAACTGTGATGTTGGTTAACTATGTTAGAATTATTGTGAAAGCTAATATGGGTAAGATGAATTGACATGAATGGAATTAACTGTTTACATGATACAAGAATGCAAACTGCCAAACACGCTTTGTGATATTTCTGTGATGATAGTTACATGTGTAATATTACGAACGTGAACTGATTTAATATACGTGCACTATAGGACTTGACTGATTAATTGTGAGCACTTAACTTAGCATACCGAGCAAACAAGGTGAGTTCACACTCTTACCAAGGCATGGGATTCCCGGGGTTGGGAATGGGATTGAAGGAATGGATTTGTACTTACAATGTTACTAGACTATCTACCATCGTCCTCGGATGCGCAGGACACATACGTAAAACCTACGTATACTTGTACACATCACTGTCCTTGGTTGTGAAGGGCACTTACGTAAAACCTACGTAAACTTATACTCATTACTGCCTCGGGTTGTGTCAGGCACTTACGTAAAACCTATGTAAACCCCCGCGTACCCCTGTCCTCGGTTGTGAAGGACACTTACGTAAAACCTACGTAAACTTTGTACGTACTACTGTTCTCGGTAAGAAGAGCACTTATGGTTGCGAATAGTCTAGTGTATATGCAAACATGGGAAGCCCCCACTAATAGAACATACTATTGGCCCAGTATAGCCGCACGTTACGAAACGAACTTGCATTTACGAACCTACTTACTGTGAACTTGCTCAACTAGTTGTTGACTCTCTGTTACATGCCTTGCAGGACCTTAGGTACCTTTGGAGCTTGCACGGGAGGCACGGTCGTTGTGGACATGGATCGTGAACGTGTTGTTAAACTTTATGACATTTTGTACTTAAACTTATGTTGGGTTTTACATTATTGCTTACGCTACAAACTTGTTTATGTTGGTTTTGAAAACACCTATCGTATTGATGAATGACTTTTACTATTTTACTTATGTTCAATATGATTGGTGGCTTGATCCTGGTCATGTCACGCCTCCAAGCGGTGGTACTCCGCGTGTGGATTTTGGGGGTGTGACAGTTGCAGCCAATAACATGAGTGTGTTGCTGGTCCTCATAACCACGTTATTGGATCTTAGCATTTCAAAATATTGAGTATTGGCCACTATCACTCCTAACTATCACTTTAAATCCCACCACTTCCAACTTAATACTTTGTGTATTGTGTCACTCAATTTGAGTGGATTTTGGCTGATAGTTGAGAGTGGTAGCGGCCAATACCCAATAGTTGGGAGTGATAAAATCCAGTAACTCCATAAAAACTATAAAGAGACCCTTGAAACCATGGATTCATCTTTTTAATGTGTTTTACTTGAACAACATGATGTGTTTGTATGTGTTTAAAGCTAAGCAGTTAATGCGGAAAAATATCGGTTATCGGTCAAGGACCAATATTTGAGATATCGTTTATCGCGGTGAGATATCGGTAATTTATAATATCATGCATAAATATATATATTCATATCTAGAGCCTATATATATATATATATATACTTGAAGTCTAGAACCTATATAATTTTAATAGCAAAATAAAGATTTGTTCATCAAGAGGTGGTAGAAATCTAGGTGTGGGAATGAAAGTCTCAGAATGTGGTAAATACTTTGTCCCACATTGGTGTGGGAACAAAGTGAGTGGTTATTTATAAGGTAAAGTCTTTACTACTCCATTGTAGCTTTATGACATGTTTTACCACAAGTCCTACCCGCGCACAGGGGGGGTGCAAAAAATGAGTTTCTGAACTGGAATTTAATTGAACTCGTGCGCGCCCGCACGTCCTGCGGACACGAATGCAGCTTTGAAAACCCGGGCCTGCGAGCGAGATGAATTTTTTAATGGCTATTTGACCCGTTTATTCAAATCTCTTAACTTAGAAAAGAAATTTACTATGGTTTTTTTTATTGCGGGGAGATTGAATATTTTTTATGTTGAAATATAGAAGAGATGTTTATTGTATCTTGTGCGATAATCAACATCTCGCCGCAACGCGCGGGTAGGCGTCAACTCGTTTAGATACACATTTTGGGTCACTTATCTTGCAAATCACTTTACTAGACTTGTAAAATATATTATGACCTAACTCGGCCCGATCTAACCCGAATCGGTATGAAAAAATTTATTCATTCATACTATTGTCTGTGATAACATTTTTTCAAACTTAGTTCTAGCATCATGGATGTTGAAGAAGAAAGCGATTTCTTGGATAGGAATTTGACAAATGAATCTGAAAGCGACTCCTCGGATATGGATTTGACAGAGAACATAGTACTTAAAACAAAAACACCAAAGAGAGGGTTGACCGGTTACCAAAAATGCGTACAACATTTACAAACTCGGGTGGAAGAAAACATAAAGTTACATTTGATGAATTCGGGAGTTTTTTTTGGAGAATAATGATCAGAATTTTCAACTTTCTTGGTAGACCTAGTAAGGAAATATGTTGGATTTAGGTTTTTAGGATGGGAAACAGTGCCAACAGAAGTAAGGGATAAACTGTGGGAAGAAATAACGGTCAACTCTTATTAATCCTAATTATAAATTCATTTTTACGGTTTTACAATTTCATTTCATGTGACTAACATACAACTTGTATTAATATTGCAGCGTTTTTATGACATTGATGCATGTCGTATGCGTTTTGTAATGGTACGGCTTGGTCACCTACTTCGAAATTTTAGAAGAAAAGTGTACGCGGGGTACATAGTACCTAACCTAGATAAACCAAAGAAACTTACACAAATTCCGAAGCGGTATCGTTCAACGGTGGAGCAAACAGACTGGGCAAGTTCGTAACATATACACAATCAAAGAAGTTCAAGGTTTTAATATTTTATTTTAATGTTCATCATTTTTTTTGTCTTTATTTTTTTAAACTTTATTGAAATAATTACAATTATTTTGTAAGGATGTGTCGGAAAAAACAAAAAAAAAAAGCACGATCAAAGTACGTTTATGATCATCACTTGGGACGGACATACTTATCTAAGAGAGAAACTGGTAACTTCATTCCTTTAATTAAAGGTTTTTTTGTGCTTATAATGATTTTTTGGTTGTATGTCTAATGTGTGTGTCTGGTATTTCTGTTGTATATATTACAAGGTATAAAATAATGAACTTTCAGTTGATGAGATCCCCTCCCATGCTTTAATGTGGAGGAAAGCAAGGGAAAACAAAAACAGAGAATACAAGAATGTTGTAAAAGACATGGCTGATAAATTAGTAAGTTTAACTTTAAACTTTTTTTGGATTTATTTTCTCATTACTATAATACATGTTCATTTGTTAAAAATTATATAACTATAAATTTTTTTGCATTTTTTTACAGATTGAGAGTGAAACGCAAATTAAAGATGGAGTCCTAAACCTTGATCCAGGCACGGATGCACTCACAGTAGTATTTGGCAAAGAAAAAGGTGGGTTTTTAAAAGGTGTTGGTTATGGAGTGACTTCCAGTAAATATTGGCAGGGTCCTAAAACAAAAGGATCATCAAAAGAACGAATTGCACAACTGGAGTTTCAACTATACAATGAGAGAGTTGAGCGTGAAAAAAAAGATGAAGAAATTAAGACCTTGTCGATGCAGATGGCAGAAACAAATAACATACTTAATCAACTTTTAGCTCATCTAGCAGCACAAGGACAAAGGTTACCAATATGTTCATTATCTGCAGATAAAATGTGTTAGACACAAGTAAGTGACTTATTTTATTAGCAAATTAAAACCTTAATAGTTATAAAACGTTAACTATTGTTAGCTATCGTATATTGCAACCTATTTATATAAATTTAACATGTGCATTGCAATTTTAGAACTTGTCCTTGTTTCACCGAATGCTCCCTTGCATTTTGTAGGTAAATTCCGTGGACATACATGTTGGATCAACACATAATGCTAGTGTTACCGCGTCTAAAATAGTGCACAAAATGCTATTGATATTTGTTTTAATGTTTTTTTGCTTTAGGTACCAAATCTATCAAGTATTCAAACACAAAACACTACAAATCAAATGGCAAAGAAGCAAAAGATATGTTTCACAACGCTAGATAACATCAAGAAAACGACAAGGAGCAAGAAGAACATGAAAACACTAGAAACTAGTTCTTACTTTATGTGTACAATCATTTACTTTTCCAACAATGGTAGACAGTTATTTATTACAATTTAAATTTTGGTATTTAAATTGAAAGCATTATGCACAACTTTTGGTTTATTAATTTTAATATTATTTGGTTTTAGATTTTCTCATGTTTCATGATGTTTTTATTGTACGAGAATGGCCACATAAAACCACAATATACATATGTGACCAAATGTTAGTCATTAGCCATGCTTAAAAGGACAACTTCATGTGGCTTTACATAAACATTAGTCACACTATCGTCACTTTATTATTTTATGTGACAAAATGATAGCAAACGTCATGTAAAAACAGATTATGTGTGACCAAAGGTTAAACTTTAGGCACACTTAAAATTAGAAATTTTCATGTAGCTTTACATAATCATTAGTCACATCATGGTTGTTTTGTTAATTTTGGTGTGACAAAATGTTAGCAATTGTCATGTGGGAAAAATATAATGTGTGGCTAAAGGTTATACGATAGCCATATCTAAAGATATAAAATTTCATGTGGCTTTACATAACCATTAGTCACACCATCGTCATTTTGTTTATTTTTGTGTGACGAAATATTAGCAAACGTCATGGATAAAAATATTATGTGTGACAAAAGATAACACAATAGCTACACTTAAAAATAAAACTTCATGTGGCTTTATATAACTTTTAGCCACACCATCCTTATTTTGTTTTTTTATGTGACGGAATGATAACATCTGTAATGTGCAAAATGAATATGTGTAGCCAAAGGTTAGATGATAGCCACACTTAAAATTATAAAGTTTTATGTGGCCTAACATAATCATTAGCCACTATAGTTAATTTGTTTTTTATGTGACGGAATGATAGCAAACGTAATGAGAAAAGTAAATTATATGCGACCAAAGGTTAGCCAATAGCCACACTTAAAAGCACAAAACTTCATGTAGCTTTACATAAACAATAGCCACACATCGTCACTTTATTCTTTTTTGTGTGACGGAATGATAGCATACGTCACGTGGAAAAAAAATGGTGACCAAAGATTAAATAATAGTCACACTTAAAATTACAACTTTATGTGTGACTAAAGGTTAGACAATAGTCACATTAAAATTACAAAGTTGTTTTGTGTGTCTAGAAATAGATTTTAGCCACACTTATAGTAAACTCATGTGACTAAATAATAGAAACGACCACACTTACAGTGAGTTTATGTGGCCATTACTACCATTTAGTTATACTTAATGACTGAAATGCTTGATTACAACAACTCTTTTTGCCACGTTTTTTTAGATTGATGTGGCTAAAACAAACTTTTAAGTGACCATATAATAGAAACGACCACATTTATAGTAAATTCGTGTGGCTGTTGCTACCCTTTAGCCACACTTATCGTACAAAGTGTCTGATTCCATCAAGAAATGGTGGTGCCCTTTAGCCACACTTTTAAGTTGATACGGCCACTAAACGTGAATGTAGCCGTATGATACCTACGATGACTCGACCTTTGGTCACACTTGAGTTGAAAAAAAAAGTGTGGCAAAAGGCATATGGTCACACTTTTTTTGTGTGGCCGTAAGCCTTTTTTGACGTAGTGTAATGTATTTTTGATGTTGGACCTACTCCTAGGCCCTAAATCTATTGTCTGATTGTATTCTGCAGTCATGCTGACGCAGCTTGTCTTACTGGTGAGTTTACTAGTCGTTCCGACGCAACGCTTAATGTAATGCACAATGCAATAATTGAAGTATAAAACATGCATGAATTCATATGTAAAGCAAGTAAGCACATAATGTTGACGTTTAAGCACGTAATTGCAGGAAATAAATAATTATTAAAATAGTACGGAATTTACCGGTTTTGTGCCAGTTGTCACAAACAGTGTTTGACTTTCGGTTTAGACCATGAATTGGTCAAGGCAAAGTTCAATTGAACTTTGCAACATGATCGTAATCACAATGGTTAAAATCCCTTGCGATCATACCTACTGATTACCACGTTTACTACTCGAAGTGACGAGTCAAAGTTTTGGTCAAGATGCATGTATGTGCATTTTACGACGGAAGTATTTTCGGGTATCCAAACACTTTGTTTCGATACCAAATTAGTTTTCCAACATAGTTAAACATGTTTTGACATGTTTAACTCATCACTTTTAGTTTAGTGCTTATTTAGGGTCGTAAGTCGAGCGGTCTTGACCACCGCTTTGACTTTCGAACCCGACCCGTTTGGTCGATCTTAGGATCCGACCAAACACATATTTGTGACAATAGTTGTATAGGGAATAACCTACTGAGGTTATACCTTATGGTCACTTTGTTTGGTTAGTTATTTGATAAGTTGTTTATATGCCCTTTAAAAAATGACCAAAATGCCCTTTTTGTGCATAAAATCATTTAAGCTTATGTAATCAAACTTTTGATATCTAAACTGATATAATAACATTTTTAAACATGTTTGGGCATATAGGACTTATCATATGACATATATAACCATCCGACCATACTTTTACGCTGTGAGCGTGCTCGCAGGAGTCGGTTCTCTCTCTAAGATGAAGAACGTGGTGCGAATCGATCAATACAGAGGTGCGGAATCCCTCGGCATCGTCAGAGAATCATCAACAGCGATATCAACAATAAACATGCCCAATCTCATTCACTGATATGAAAGTACAAAAGATCCTGATGACAACTGGACAGAGCTTCGCTATGCAATCCGACAAAAGGTTCTAAACTATGACCCCTGCACTCCTATTTATAGGGAATCTGGGAGAGGTGGTGTCATCCGGTCGGATGGTCATCCGTCCAGATGGCCATCCGTCCGGATGACTTATGCCATCCGACCGGATCACATAACAAACTTAAGTCCCGTCTCCCGTTCCGTATAGATACAAAATAATATACATACACAACTGTTCAATGACACATACATGACAAAATACACAGACTCGATACAGACGGAAGCTACAGACATAATGCACCAACAGACTCCCCCCTTGGATGTAGCTGCAGTCTTCCTTCCTGCATAGTCTTTATTTCACCTTCCTGCTGCCCCTAGTAGCCTTAGCTTTCTGTCTCCTGGCCTCTGCTTGCTCTGCTAACATTTTGCGCCTTAGAGACCTACCAACCTCATTCCAGTATTTCCTGTACAAAGGATCTCCATCTCTCTTTCTATCCCACCTTGGTATCTTCTTCTCTTCAGATTCTATTGGTGTTTTGTCTATCGGTGGAGGCCTGAAGAGTTTCCTTCTTCCTAGAACAGCAGCTCTTTCAGCTATCTTTTTGAATTTTTCGCTCCTTTTCTCTTTCTTCAAGAACTCCTCCAACTCTAAGTCTCTAAACTTTGTCTGCCAATATCTAACAGAGTTTATATCCTTTGCCTTGCATAAGTTCTCCATCTTCTGATACTGTTGCGCTTGAGCTTTGTCAGGCATATCATACACAATCTTGTTGAAGAATAAACAGTCAATATCCTTCTTCGAACAATTCACCAACCACATTGGATCTAACATGTTTACGCCTTGCTTCTCCCATCTTCTTATCAAATAAAGATATCAATGCTTCTACCGTGCTTTTGTTATACATCCAGCCTTGAAAATCTTCATGAAAGTCTTGTTCCATTGCAAGCAGTGGCATATTCTTTAAGCATCTTGGCGGCTTTATCTTCAGAGTAATGTCTTTCTCTTTTGTTACTGGATCAAACTTTATAACTTGTTTTGGAAAGTGCGGCTTCCAATCAGGGAACTTGTTCTTTGCCTGGAGCTTGATGTAGTTCCATAACTTCTGGTCATATATCTTCACATCTGGACTGTAATAGAACTGTTTGATGTTTTAGGTCTGCATTAGCTCCTCCACATCCCACCACGGGAGTGTTTTGATATCTGACAAGAACTCGAAATACTGTACCCCATGCTCCCTTCTAATTGCATACACCTGCAAATCCTCAAGATAACCCCAAGAAAGAATGTCACCCAGAGATTTATCTGGACGATCCGTGAAGTATTGAAGTGGCCTTTTGTACTTTCTTTCCTTCGGCATCACTTTAAACAAATTCTTTCTGCCTTCTAACAGCTCTTCCTGTGGAACCACCTCAGGAATACCTTCAGTTGATATTCTTTCTACCACTTTCCTCCTAACTTCATCTTCATTATGTGTTTTGAACATTTCAGCAAATGTAGGAAAGGTATCATCAACCCCTGAGTAGTGAAATGGTGTATCTTCTTCGGATATATCAGAACCCTCTTCAACTTCAACATTATTGAAATTATCTGCTTCATTTGCAAATTTAAATTCATATTCTCTCTTTGGCGACAGTGGAATCTCATCTTCTATATCAAACTTCAGATTCCCATCATCTATACCCAATTCTTCTAACATCTCCTCTCTCGTCCTATGTACCTCTAGCTCCCCCTCAAACGTAAAATGCAAGTAAATAACTTTGGGTTGAGTTAAGAATACCTGATCAACATGTTGTTTGCCAGAAGAAGAAGACTCATGCTGCTGATCCTCCACTTATTCATTCAGCTCATCATTAAGAAAATCATTAAGCGATTGTTGAACATTTGGCTTCACAACTAGCAACCCAGTTGCCCCTTGATCATCATCATCGTCATTGTCTGGATCATAGTTGTTGATGTCAACAACTCTTTTAACTCTTCATCATCCAACTTTTCCTCTTCATCTTCTTCGTGACCATCTTTCTCTTTTTTTTATAACAAAGTAATTTTGTATCAGAATCATTTTCAGTATGAGCTCTTCTCGCCTTCCGTTTTAGCTGATCAACTTTCACTAAACGGATAATCTCTTTCAAACTATATGGTAATGAAAAAGATTCACCAATAAGAACAAAATCTTGTTCTGGATCAACTTCATTCTCAACATCCTTGTGTTCCTCTTCAGCATTCTCCTCTGCATCTATCATTTCAACATCAGTACCTTCAGGATGACTAGAAGATCCTGCAACCTCTTCAGTTTCAACTGCCAAACCTTTCTTCTTCTGTGTTGCTTCTTTCGCTAACTCTTTTTCCCTAGCAACTCTTCTTTCCTCGACCCTTTGAATCTCCAAGTCATTATACACAACTTGGACATTGATTCCAAGCTTGTGTTCCATCACAGCATACAACATATTTAATTGTTCGTCTTTCACAACCTTATCTGCCCTCAAAGCTTCTATCTCTTGCTTTAGAACTTTATTTTCATTCGATGAAGATTCATGCAACTCACCTATCATCTGATGCAGTGTCTTGTTTGTTTCACTTAACAATTCATACCTTTCATTCACTTCTGCAAACTCTGTAGTGAGTTGATCAATGACTTTAGCTTGTTCTCCAAGATCATCCGTCAATTCATCAATTCTATCGGCATGATCATTCATGTCACACCCCGACCGCGTAAAACAACAAATCGCGGCGGAAACATCGGGGCGTGTTGCAACAGAATTATTATTTCATAACCATGGATACAAAAGTGTTTCGTTTTATTGATAATATTAAACATTAACATTGTCTTAACACATAACAAACAAGTTTTATATAGACTATCATAGTTTTATTTCACTAAGGCTTCGTCCCGATCCTACGTGACTCATGCATCCTAGAAATCATCATCAAGCATCAATTCCTGAAACATATGTGAAAACAAAGTCAGCAAAGAAATGCTGGCGAGTACATAGGTTTTATAGGAGTCTCGAAATCATGGCTCGTTTAGATGTTGCAATACTTTATTAAAAACCTTGTTTTGAAAGGAGTATAATATTGCAACTTAATTAACCAACTCAAATCAAGCGGTTTATAGTTTATAAAACCTCGTAGCCATGATTCTTAACCCAAAAACCTTTGTTTTAGTAAAGCACATTGTAAAACATCTCGTAAAGCTTGTTAATAAAACTCGTTTGTTACTTCGAAAACATCGTTGTGTGACATCGTTTTGCTATCGTTTACCCAGGTGTACTAAATAACGCCACGGTATGTAATATGTTGAAAACATTTATATATAAGAAGTACCAGCGCCGTATCTACCATGCTTTCACCATATCACACCCGTCCCGTTATCCAAACACTTAACCAAAGACCAATCGTTTACCCAAATCGTTTAACATTGTTTACTAATCGTTTATAAATCGTTTACTTGTTCAAATCGTCCCAATTCGTTTACTTGTTTAAATCGTCCCAATTCGTTTACTTGTTTAAATCGTCCTTGTTTTAATTGTGAGAACTCATATATGGTCGTCTCGCTAATAACATTCAAACCTTCATGACTCGCTCATCGTTCCACTCGCTCTCGCATTAACAAACCACCAAAGGGTAAGTTAACAATTATCAGATTCAGTCGTTACCCACAACCCCCACACATAACCACGGGTGTTGTAAAATAACGGGATTTGTCAGATCCTATGGTACCATAACCTAATACTGGTCGGCTTGATCATTGCTAATGAATGTCATTTGTTATGTAACCCAACCAACAAGTTCGTTCACATTATTGAAATCGTTATTAGTTTTGCATAAACCATTGAAAATCGTTTGTGAAACCATCGTTATAACATCGAAAATCGTTTGTGAAACCATCGTTATAGCCTTGAAAACATTTAGCATATATGAATCACCCCAAAACAATTGAAAACAGTAAAATAGGGGAACTATGTACTCACAGTAGTGCAAGGTATCGTCAATCAATAGAACTTCAACAAACTCGAGCAAACCAGTGAAATCAAACAACACCTAGTAATCGAACCGCTAGTCAAACAACAGATTTCCTAAATCGGAAGATCGGACAGAATGAGGTCTTGTAAACCAAATGAGTGTTGAAACTCAAGTGATATGGTTTAACAAAGCCTACATCCTAAATCGGAATTTAACCTAAGTGCTTTCGACCCATCGTGACCCATTAAGGTAGCTTACGCCACTTTAACGCGTCGTGCGCGCAAAGCGCGTTCGGAACGCCTAACTAGTCCTATGACAAGTAAAATATGCCTTAACATGTCTAATATTGTTGTCAAATCAGTTTAGATGTCAAATGTTATGTTACATATGTTTAATTACCAATTATACATGAAAAGGGTATTCTGGTAATTTACCTAAGGCATATAAACTACCTATCATACAACTACTTAAACGTCGTGACCATAAGGTATAACCTCGGAAGGTTATTCCCTATATACTATGGTCACCTAATGTATTTGGTCGGATCCTAATGATCGACCAAATGGGTCGGGTTCGAAGGTATAAGCGATTTATCAGATCGCTTACCCTACGACCCTAGACAACGTGGTAATCAGTAGGCATAGTCCCAAGGGACTATAACCATCGTGATTACAATCATGTTGCGAAGTTCAAACGAACTTCGCATTGACCATAAGCTGGTCAACGCTGAAAGTCAAACAAAGTTTGACTTTCGGACTTGAAAAGCAATAAAAGAACGAAAGAATACTTACGAAGGGTCCCCGAATGCTAATCTAGATCCAAATAACTCAGGTATGAAACAATGGTTCCAGATTAGAGTCTTTTAGATCAGATTCTTGTGAGTTTAGAAGTGAAGTGTGTTGGGTATTTATAGTATTCGGAGAACCGTTAAGATCGTTTCTTGGAAAAGGGGGCATGATCAAGGCCGTACACTTGTCGTAAAGTTGTGGTAACTCATTTGGCACTCACCATAGGGTTTTGAAAAGTGTCCTTGGCCTTTGGAGGGTGTTAAGGGCTGAACAAATGAGTTTATGCATTTTTTATATATATTTTTTTTCTATTTTTTTTATTATTTTTGCAGTTTTGCAGTTTTGGTTCCTGTGCGCGTATCGTCGTGTTATGGCACTTCTAACACCCGTCAAGCCCATTTTTAAGCTTCACAAGGATTTTAAAGTATAGGGAACATGAAACATGCTCAAAAATATCTCGGATGTCGGTTCGTTTGGTCGTACGATCGCGATGTTCGCTTAATTACGACGGTATGCGCATAAGCGCGAAAAACGATCCAAATGACGCGACGAATGGATTTTTATTATGCCAAACACTAAAATAAAATATTTTAGTGCTTACATAAATTTTTGGATGTCCGGATGTATTCAGAACGTAAGATATGCGCGAAAGTGCAAACTTGTGCACTTTTTGACACTTTTAGTCCCTGAATGAGCATAAAGTTTATTTTAGCATACCGTACTCCTCAAAGCATATTTCTAAGCTATGTAAAGGATATTTAGGGTATGTTTAACTTATGATCAAGTTCCGGAATGTTTGTTACTGTGTAAATCCTCATAGTTTCACAGTTTGACACGATTAGTCCCTGTGATCGAATAGACTTGTTTTCAACACACCAAACCATTCAAAACTTATTTCTAAGTTATATAAAGGTTATTTAAGGTATGTTAAGCCTATTTCACTATTCCGGAGTGTTTTTTGCATTAAACTGGTTATATTTACGCATCTGTGCGCGTATAACCTTCCAGAAAGCGATTTAAAGCTTGAAATCGGAATAGAATCGAATTGTAAAATCACCAAACATAATTGCACACATAATAACATCAAAACACATTGTTTTATTAATAATCAACATTGTTTTACATCGTACATCGATTACAGAGTACAGTTGTCACAGTCTCCACTACTTCAGGAAATTTCTTCCCGAAATTTTAACTAGAGGAAGCTTGTGAAAACAAATGCGGATACTTCGTCTTCATCTGGTCCTCACGTTCCCAAGTAAACTCAGGACCACGTTTGGATTCCCAGCGAACTTTGACCAAATGAATCCGTTTGTTCTTCAACTGTTTGTATGTACGTTCCACTATCTCCACAGGTTTCTCGACAAAGTGCATCGTTTCATCTACTTGGATCTCGTCGAGAGGAATGTGAAGATCAGCGTCAATTAAACACTTTCGCAAATTGGACACGTGAAAAGTCGGGTGAACATTTCCAAGCTCTGGAGGTAGCTCTAGTCGATAGGCAACCTTTCCAATTATTTCAACAATCTTAAATGGTCCAACATATCGTGGTGCAAGTTTTCCTTTCCTTCCAAATCTCACGACTCCCTTCCAAGGTGAAACCTTGAGTAGGACACGATCTCCGACTTGAAATTCTAAGGGCTTGCGTCGTAAATTCGCATATCTCTTTTGACGTAATCTAGCTGTCACAAGATTATTGCGGATTTTCTTGATCTTGTCTGTTGTTTCCAGAACGAGTTCAGGTCCAGTAAGCTGAGCTTCACCGGTCTCGTTCCAACAGATAGGTGAATGACATTTTCGACCGTAGAGAGCTTCGAATGGTGCCATTTTAATACTAGTATGATAGCTATTGTTGTAAGAGAACTCGATCAGTGGCAGATTAGAATCCCAACTACCACCAAAGTCTATTACACATGCTCTAAGCATATCCTCCAAAGTTTGAATCGTTCTCTCAGATTGGCCATCTGTTTGGGGATGATAAGCAGTGCTTAGATTTAATTGGGTTCCTAAAGCAGATTGCATGGCCTTCCAAAAATGAGATGAAAATCGTGCATCACGATCGGAAATGATTGTGACAGCTCGAATTTCCGACATTCTTTATTCGCATTTATTGCACGTTGACCGTCTTGATTTTTTTTACTTACACGAATTATTTACCTGGTAATTGTGCACACTAAATTGTAGTTAAGATGATAATCTTGAATTTTGAGTGATAAGGTGTAAATACTTGACTGCATGATTAACTGTAAACTGTTTGAGACCTGAACAACTCGACGAAACACAATATCTGTTTCGCCATAACCACTCTCGACGAAACAGATTGTTTCGCCAACAACCCTCTCGACGAAACAGGCTGTTTCGCCGAGCCCAGATCCACCGAAGCCCAGTTCGGGCCCAACACGTTATTTTGAGTCTTAAAACGTGAAACATCATCAGTTTCACACATTTATCATAACAACCGAAACCCTAGAGTCTCTCCTTCTCTGTTGACGGCGATCTAGCATTCCCGAAGCCTCGAATCGATCAAGTTATTATCTCATTCTTCTTGGTTAGTGTTTAAGCTATGCGTGTTGTTTGATTTATATCCATTGCTAACTGTTTTGCTTGAAAACGATAAGGCTTGATGTTATATAACGTTTACACTCGTGTTACTTGATGAATTGATATTGCTTGAGCATATAATATGGATTTCGATTCTTGTGTTATGAGATTTATGATTCAATTGCTGTTGATGATTGTTGCTGAATGGGAAAGGCCAGCATAGAGGATTTAGGGTTAGCACATGATTATGATATACAATGTTATGTGAAGTATGATAACCGATGATTTCTGTATGAGGATTAGAATGTTTTCTGTGTTGTTGATGATTGATGATATTGATGACGGCTGTTAGAAAGATTAGGGTTTCTGTGATTTCGTAACTGAACTGTTCGACGAAACAGAACTCTCGGCGAAACAGAATGTGTTTCGCCAAGGACAATCGACGAATTAGAATTCTGATTCGCCAACTAAGACCACGACAAAACAGAACTTGTTTCGCCAAATGTGTGTTTCGCCAACTTATGTGTTTCGTCAATATCTGTGTTTCGCCAACATGTGTGTTTCGCCGAATAGCTGATCTGTGCAGGAACTTGGGTTAATTCTGTTAAGCATTAACTGGAATATTTAACTGCTGTTAAGTGTAACCATCTTGTATATGATTGTGATTACGTGCTACATGTTTATACGTGAACAAATTGAACACAAACTGATTTCACATACGTGCCTACTTTAGGACGCGATTGATTACTTGTGAGCATACACTTAGCATACCGAGCAAACAAGGTGAGTTCACACCCTTACTAAGGCATGGGATTCCCAGGGTTTGGGGAATGGGATGGAAGGAATAAGGTTGAATAGATTTGTACATACACTGATACTAGACTACCATACCATTGTCCTCGGTTGTGAAGGATACATACGTAAAACCTACGTGAACTTATACTCAATACTATCCTCGGTTGTGAAGGATACTCACGTAAAACCTACGTGAACTTATACTCAATACTATCCTCGGTTGTGAAGGATACTCACGTAAAACCTACGTGAACTTATACTCAATACTATCCTCGGTTGTGAAGGATACTTACGTAAAACCTACGTATACTTATGCTATTTACTATCCTCGGTTGTGAAGGATACTTACGTAAAACCTACGTATACTTATGCTATTTACTATCCTCGGTTGTGAAGGATACTTACGTAAAGCCTACGTAAACTATGTACGTACTACTGTTCTCGGTTGTGAAGAACACTTATGGTTACAAATAGTCTAGTGTATATGCAACATGGGAAGCCCCCACTAATAGAACATACGATCGGCCTAGTAGCGCCACATGTTACGAAACAAACTTACAATTACGAACTTATTTACTGTGAACTCGCTCAACTAGTTGTTGATTCTCTGTTACATGCCTTGCAGGACCTTAGGTACATATGGAGCTTGCACAGGAAGGAGCAGGTCGTTGTGGGATACGGATCGTAGACGATATTTAAACTTATAACTTATTTTGGGTTTTCATTATTATGCTTCCGCTACTTAAACAATGTTTGGTTATGAACATCAGTCATGTCAAGATGAATTACCTTTTCCTACTTTTACACTTAAATACTATGTTTGATATGATTGGTGGCTTGATCCTGGTCATGTCACGCCTCCAAGCGGTGGTACTCCGCGGGTGGATTTTGGGGGTGTGACAGATTGGTATCAGAGCCATTGGTTATAGAGAACTCGGTTTTAATAGAGGAAAAACGATTTTGTTAAAACCAGACTATAACCAGAACAGTGCTCTCAACGATCCACAACGACGCTTCGCTCCACGTGCAAGGCTCAACATCATAGGTACTACTATTCATGTTACTTTACCTACTTGCTAGAATTACAAAGAACTTTGCTCGTGGTATGCTTAGGTTACAGAACCTACTATATGTTACTGCTTGAAAACGCTTACGTGCTCACTCTCTTCTGTCACCGCACTATTCGCGAACCTCTCTCACTCATGTTCTCCTTGATGTCAAGATCATGAGTGGACGCGCTAACCTAACTCAAGCCCAGTTGGCGGCTTCGATCACTGAACAAGTTACTGCAGCACTCGCAGCTGCCCAGGCAGGAGGTGTAACCTGCCATCACCACTTACTTTAGGATCTTTAGATCCTACTCTCGTAACTCAACACTTGTGCTTAATTTTGATTACTCTTACGCACACGACAAGTCAACACGCTCAGCCACCTGTGTGCACATACACGATTTTTATGGACTGTCGTCCTACTACTTTCAGCGACACTCGAATCGGCCTTCAAAATGTGCGAATGACCTGAGGCTCGTAAGGTGAAATATGCCACTGATATTCTCGAAGGTACTGCGCAAACTTGGTGGAGCGCGCAAGTTACGATACTGGGGCTGGCGGCTGCTAATGCCACCCCATGGAATGATTCTAAGGAACTGAATATGCGACAGCGACGATGGGTCGAATTGTTGAATGACTATGAATGCTCAATTAGGTACCACCCAGGCAAAGCCAATGTTGTGGCTGACGCCCTCAGTCGAAAGGACACCGCGCCTAAGCGCGTGCGAGCTTTACAACTCACTATACAGTCTAGTCTACCTTCTCAGATACGAAATGCTCAGGCAGAAGCATTGAAACCAGACAACGTCAGGGCTGAAGCCCTACGCGGCTCAAGGCAACGCTTAGAACAGAAGGAAGATGGTGCTTACTACGTCACTGGACGCATCTGGATCCCACACTTTGATGACTTACGCGAGCTGGTAATGGATGAAGCTCATAAGTCTCGCTACTCGGTACATCCAGGTTCGGATAAAATGTACCACGATATCAAAACTATATACTGGTGGCCTAGCATGAAGGCCCACATAGCCACATACGTTAGCAAATGCTTGACTTGTGCGAGAGTCAAGGCAGAATATCAGAAACCGTCAGGTCCACTTCAACAACCTGAGATACCTCAATGGAAATGGGAACAAATTTCCATGGATTTTGTTACTGGCTTACCTAGATCTCAGCGCGGAGACGATACTATTTGGGTGATCGTGGATCGACTCACAAAGTCTGCTCACTTCTTGGCTATCAAGGAAACGGATAAGTTCTCCACTCTAGCAGACATATACCTTAAGGAAGTTGTCTCGAGGCACGGGGTGCCAACCTCTATTATCTCTGATCGGGACGCACGATTTACTTCAAAACTATGGCAAGCAATGCATAAATCTTTCGGCTCTCGTTTAGACATGAGCACGGCGTATCATCCTCAGACCGGTGGGCAGTCTGAGCGCACTATTCAAACTCTAGAAGACATGCTTCGGGCGTGCGTAATTGATTTTGGCAAGGGCTGGGAAAAGCATCTGCCACTTGTGGAATTTTCATACAACAACAGCTACCACACCAGCATTAAAGCTGCTCCATTCGAGGCATTGTACGGGCGTAAATGCCGGTCACCTCTCTGTTGGGCAGAGGTGGGAGAGAGTCAAATCACAGGTCCAGAAATGGTAGTCGATACTACAGAAAAGATTGCACAAATACGACAACGCATGGCGGCAGCTCGTGACCGTCAGAAAGCATACGCTGATAAAGATAGAAAACTACTCGAATTCCAAGTTGGGGATCGAGCGCTACTCAAAGTTTCGCCCTGGAAGGGTGTGGTTCGTTTTGGCAAACGCGGCAAACTCAATCCACGATACGTCGGACCTTTCGAAGTTATTGAGAAAATAGGCAAAGTAGCCTACAGACTGAACTTACCACCTGAACTCAGTGCAGTTCACAACGTCTTTCACGTGTCGAATCTGAAGAAGTGTACGTCAGATGAGACCCACATAGTTCCCTTGCAGGAACTCACTATCGACGAACGGTTGCACTTCGTCGAGGAACCTGTTGAAATCACGGACCGGGATGTTAAGGTCCTCAAGAACACGAGAATCCCTCTTGTACGAGTTCGTTGGAACTCCCGCCGCGGCCTAGAGTTCACCTGGGAGCGTAAAGATCAAATGGAACTCAAATATCCCCAGTTATTCGGAAACCAAGCAACTACTACTGAGGCTGAAGCTACCAAAACAGAATTTCGGGACGAAATTCCAAATCAACGGGGGGATAATGTGACACCCCAGGAAAACTTCGCAAACTTGCTCGGGGAGCCGCGATACGATACAGGTAAACGTCACACCACTAGCTTCCTCAGTAACCGCATGCTAAATTTCGGGACGAAATTTCTTTCAAGTTGGGGATAATGTGACAGCTCGAATTTCCGACATTCTTTATTCGCATTTATTGCACGTTGACCGTCTTGATTTTTTTTACTTACACGAATTATTTACCTGGTAATTGTGCACACTAAATTATAGTTAAGATGATAATCTTGAATTTTGAGTGATAAGGTGTAAATACTTGACTGCATGATTAACTGTAAACTGTTTGAGACCTGAACAACTCGACGAAACACAATATCTGTTTCGCCATAACCACTCTCGACGAAACAGATTGTTTCGCCAACAACCCTCTCGACGAAACAGGCTGTTTCGCCGTGCCCAGATCCACCGAAGCCCAGTTCGGGCCCAACACGTTATTTTGAGTCTTAAAACGTGAAACATCATCAGTTTCACACATTTATCATAACAACCGAAACCCTAGAGTCTCTCCTTCTCTGTTGACGGCGATCTAGCATTCCCGAAGCCTCGAATCGATCAAGTTATTATCTCATTCTTCTTGGTTAGTGTTTAAGCTATGCGTGCTGTTTGATTTATATCCATTGCTAACTGTTTTGCTTGAAAACGATAAGGCTTGATGTTATATAACGTTTACACTCGTGTTACTTGATGAATTGATATTGCTTGAGCATATAATATGGATTTCGATTCTTGTGTTATGAGATTTATGATTCAATTGCTGTTGATGATTGTTGCTGAATGGGAAAGGCCAGCATAGAGGATTTAGGGTTAGCACATGATTATGATATACAATGTTATGTGAAGTATGATAACCGATGATTTCTGTATGAGGATTAGAATGTTTTCTGTGTTGTTGATGATTGATGATATTGATGACGGCTGTTAGAAAGATTAGGGTTTCTGTGATTTCGTAACTGAACTGTTCGATGAAACAGAACTCTCGGCGAAACAGAATGTGTTTCGCCAAGGACAATCGACGAATTAGAATTCTGATTCGCCAACTAAGACCACGACGAAACAGAACTTGTTTCGCCAAATGTGTGTTTCGCCAACTTATGTGTTTCGTCAATATCTGTGTTTCGCCAACATGTGTGTTTCGCCGAATAGCTGATCTGTGCAGGAACTTGGGTTAATTCTGTTAAGCATTAACTGGAATATTTAACTGCTGTTAAGTGTAACCATCTTGTATATGATTGTGATTACGTGCTACATGTTTATACGTGAACAAATTGAACACAAACTGATTTCACATACGTGGCTACTTTAGGACGCGATTGATTACTTGTGAGCATACACTTAGCATACCGAGCAAACAAGGTGAGTTCACACCCTTACTAAGGCATGGGATTCCCAGGGTTTGGGGAATGGGATGGAAGGAATAAGGTTGAATAGATTTGTACATACACTGATACTAGACTACCATACCATTGTCCTCGGTTGTGAAGGATACATACGTAAAACCTACGTGAACTTATACTCAATACTATCCTCGGTTGTGAAGGATACTCACGTAAAACCTACGTGAACTTATACTCAATACTATCCTCGGTTGTGAAGGATACTCACGTAAAACCTACGTGAACTTATACTCAATACTATCCTCGGTTGTGAAGGATACTTACGTAAAACCTACGTATACTTATGCTATTTACTATCCTCGGTTGTGAAGGATACTTACGTAAAACCTACGTATACTTATGCTATTTACTATCCTCGGTTGTGAAGGATACTTACGTAAAGCCTACGTAAACTATGTACGTACTACTGTTCTCGGTTGTGAAGAACACTTATGGTTACAAATAGTCTAGTGTATATGCAACATGGGAAGCCCCCACTAATAGAACATACGATCGGCCTAGTAGCGCCACATGTTACGAAACAAACTTACAATTACGAACTTATTTACTGTGAACTCGCTCAACTAGTTGTTGATTCTCTGTTACATGCCTTGCAGGACCTTAGGTACATATGGAGCTTGCACAGGAAGGAGCAGGTCGTTGTGGGATACGGATCGTAGACGATATTTGAACTTATAACTTATTTTGGGTTTTCATTATTATGCTTCCGCTACTTAAACAATGTTTGGTTATGAACATCAGTCATGTCAAGATGAATTACCTTTTCCTACTTTTACACTTAAATACTATGTTTGATATGATTGGTGGCTTGATCCTGGTCATGTCACGCCTCCAAGCGGTGGTACTCCGCGGGTGGATTTTGGGGGTGTGACAATGATGTCCAAAGGAACACCATGTCGTGACACTATCTCATCAACATAAATCTTTGCAAGTTTATCAGCAGAATAATCCTCGCGAATCGCAATGAAATGAGCTGATTTCGTTAATCGATCGACCACAACCCAAATAGCATCGTGACCTTTAGATGTACGCGGTAATTTAGTGATGAGATCCATCGTAATGTTCCCCCACTTCCAAACCGGTATTTCTGGCTGTACAAGCAAACCAGAAGGTCGTTGATGTTCGGCCTTGACTTTGAGACAAGTTAGGCATTTCGATACATACAAGGCAACATCCTTCTTCATACCAGGCCACCAGCACGAAGTACGAAGATCCTTGTACATTTTATCAGCACCAGGATGGATAGAATATTGAGACTTATGAGATTCGTCCATTACCAAGGTGCGAAGATCGTCCTGATTAGGAATCCACAAACGATCCATGAAATAGAGCAATCCATCGTCTTTCGCTTCGAGTTTAAGCTCAAGTTGATGTGGTAATTCATTACCTATCAAATTTTGTGAAACACAAAATTGCTGAGCTTGAAGAACACGAGTTTGAAGATCAGATAGCATTTGAACAGAATGAAGCTTGACTCGTTCTTTTCGACTAAGCGCATCGGCTACGACATTTGCCTTACCAGGATGGTAGCGAATCTCGTAATCGTAATCGCTCAAGAGTTCAACCCAACGTCGTTGCCTCATATTCAGCTCTTTCTGATTAAGAATATGCTGGAGACTTTTGTGGTCTGTGAAAACCACACACTTCGTTCCACAGAGGTAGTGTCTCCAGATTTTAAGCGCAAAAACCACAGCTCCTAACTCAAGATCATGAGTCGTGTAGTTCTTCTCGTGAATTTTCAGCTGTCTAGATGCATATGCAATAACTTTACCTCGTTGCATGAGGACGCAACCTAGGCCTAAGTTGGATGCATCGCAGAAGACAACGAAATTATCGCTTCCCACGGGCAGAGATAGAACAGGAGCATTACATAACTTTTACTTCAGCGTTTGAAACGCTACTTCTTGCTTGGGTCCCCACTCAAAAGGCTTTTTCTTCTGAGTCAAAGCAGTGAGTGGAACCGCAATCTTCGAGAAATTTGAAATGAATCGCCGATAGTAACCAGCAAGACCAAGGAAAGATCGAATCTCTGTAGGCGTCGTCGGTGTATTCCAGTCCTTAATTGCAACAATCTTGGATGGATCTACATGAATACCCTGCTCGTTGACAATATGACCCAAGAACTGAACTTCTTTAAGCCAGAATTCACATTTGGAGAATTTAGCAAAAAGTTGTTCCTTCTTCAGGAGTTCCAATGTCAAACGAAGGTGTTGCTCGTGCTCGACTCGAGACTTTGAATAGATCAAGATGTCATCAGTAAAAACAATGACGAACTGATCCAAATAAGGCTTATAGACCCTATTCATTAAGTCCATGAAAACAGCAGGAGCATTTGTCAAACCGAAAGGCATGACAGTGAACTCGTAATGCCCATATCTTGTGCGAAAAGCAGTTTTGGGAATATCTTCTTCGAGAACACGAAGTTGATGATACCCAGAACGCAGATCGATCTTGGAAAAGCATGAAGCACCCTGCAGCTGATCGAAGAGGTCATCAATTCGAGGTAGGGGATATCGATTCTTGATGGTGAGCTTATTAAGCTCACGATAATCGATACACATTCGAAAAGATCCATCTTTCTTTTTCACGAAGAGGACAGGAGCTCCCCTAGGTGAAAAGCTTGGTCGAATGAATCCTTTATCAGATAACTCTTGGAGCTGCTTCGATAATTCTTGCATCTCAGATGGTGCAAGTCGATAAGGCGCTTTTGCAATCGGGTTGGCGTTGGGTACAAGGTCAATATGAAACTCGACTTGACGAACTGGAGGCAAACCAGGCAGTTCATTAGGAAACACCTCTGGATAATCCCGAACAATCGAAATATCCTGAATACTCTTGCTCTTGACTTTCTCCTCGGTGACATGTGCCAGAAAAGCAACATATCCCTTCTTTAAAAACTTTTGGGCTTTCGTACACGACATCAGCTTCAAACCACCAGATGGTTTCTCGCCACGAATCTCCAGAACATCGCCAGAAGAGAAAGGAATACGAACAATCTTGTCGAAACAAACCACCTCAACCAATCCATTCCAATGATAATGTCGAAGCTTCCAAGTTACATCGGTGTGAGGTCAATAGGAAAAAGATGGTTATCAAGGTTCAACTGACAACCATGAATAACAGAATCGAGAACAACAGGTTTACCAGTGGCAATCTCAACAGATAAGGGTTTCCTCAGTTTAGTTCTAGGTATCGCAAGCAAAGGCTCGAATGATAATGAAACAAAACTTCTATCGGCACCAGAATCAAAAAGAATAGACGCAGGTCGATTGTTAACAAGAAACGTACCGTTGAAAACCTCGTTGTCAGCCCTTGCTTCGTTTGCATTCAAGTTGTACGCTCGTCCACGAGGGGGATTCACATTGACGTTGACGTTTGCATTCGGGTTTGCGTTAGCATTTGCTTTTGCATTTATCAGTCTCGGACAGTTGTTGCGGAAGTGACCATACTCTCCGCAATTATAACATGATCCCGGTGGGAATCTCACAGCATTTCCCTGACCCGGAGCTGGAACCTGGGCAACCTGATTTTGTCCAAAACGACAAACATTGGCCATATGCCTAAGTCTGCCACACGTCGTGCATTGCCTGCAAGCTTGTTGTGCAGCGTGATGACCGTTGCAACGTGCACAATGAGGTGCCGTACCGGCATACGCTTTCTTTGCAGGTGGTTGAGCTGGTTGGTTCTGCGGGTTCTGAGCGGCCTGTGCTGTAACAGCAAAATTTTGTGCACCCTTTCGCTTCCTTGATTTCTTCGACGTCTCACCTTCCTTCCCCTTACCCTTATTCTTGTTTTTCTCAGAATCAGTCGCCTTCTTTTTATCACCCTTACGGGTGAGTTTACCCTTCCTGACTTGTGTCTCAGAGAGGGTAGCAGACAACTCGATAGAGGGTTCAAAACCTTATAACAGAGGGTTCAAAACCTAGTAATCAATCATCCTAGAATGGATGATTAATTTTTGAAGCAGATTCGAAATTGAGTTCTTGTTGTGGTAATCACCTAAGGATAGGTGATAGTTTTGTTTTAAAATCTAAACACAAGATAACTTGTGTTGGGTCCTAGAAGTTATAGTCTAGGTCAAAGAGTTACTAATAACCTAATTCCCTATAACCATTGGCTCTGATACCAACTCTTCTGTCACACCCCGACCGCGTAAAACAACAAATCGCGGCGGAAACATCGGGGCGTGTTGCAACAGAATTATTGTTTCATAACCATGGATACAAAAGTGTTTCGTTTTATTGATAATATTAAACATTAACATTGTCTTAACACATAACAAACAAGTTTTATATAGACTATCATAGTTTTATGTCACTAAGGCTTCGTCCAGATCCTACGTGACTCATGCATCCTAGAAATCATCATCAAGCATCAATTCCTGAGACATATGTGAAAACAAAGTCAGCAAAGAAATGCTGGCGAGTACATAGGTTTTATAGGAGTCTCGAAATCATGGCTCGTTTAGATGTTGCAATACTTTATTAAAAACCTTGTTTTGAAAGGAGTATAATATTGCAACTTAATTAACCAACTCAAATCAAGCGGTTTATAGTTTATAAAACCTCGTAGCCATGATTCTTAACCCAAAAACCTTTGTTTTAGTAAAGCACATTGTAAAACATCTCGTAAAGCTTGTTAATAAAACTCGTTTGTTACTTCGAAAACATTGTTGTGTGACATCGTTTTGCTATCGTTTACCCAGGTGTACTAAATAACGCCACGGTATGTAATATGTTGAAAACATTTATATATAAGAAGTACCAGCGCCGTATCTACCATGCTTTCACCATATCACACCCGTCCCGTTATCCAAACACTTAACCAAAGACCAATCGTTTACCCAAATCGTTTAACATTGTTTACTAATCGTTTATAAATCGTTTACTTGTTCAAATCGTCCCAATTCGTTTACTTGTTTAAATCGTCCCAATTCGTTTACTTGTTTAAATCGTCCTTGTTTTAATTGTGAGAACTCATATATGGTCGTCTCGCTAATAACATTCAAACCTTCATGACTCGTTCATCGTTCCACTCGCTCTCGCATTAACAAACCACCAAAGGGTAAGTTAACAATTATCATATTCAGTCGTTACCCACAACCCCCACACATAACCACGGGTGTTGTAAAATAACGGGATTTGTCAGATCCTATGGTACCATAACCTAATACTGGTCGGCTTGATCATTGCTAATGAATGTCATTTGTTATGTAACCCAACCAACAAGTTCGTTCAGATTATTGAAATCGTTATTAGTTTTGCATAAACCATTGAAAATCGTTTGTGAAACCATCGTTATAACATCGAAAATCGTTTGTGAAACCATCGTTATAGCCTTGAAAACATTTAGCACATATGAATCACCCCAAAACAATTGAAAACAGTAAAATAGGGGAACTATGTACTCACAGTAGTGCAAGGTATCGTCAATCAATAGAACTTCAACAAACTCGAGCAAACCAGTGAAATCAAACAACACCTAGTAATCGAACCGCTAGTCAAACAACAGATTTCCTAAATCGGAAGATCGGACAGAATGAGGTCTTGTAAACCAAATGAGTGTTGGAACTCAAGTGATATGGTTTAACAAAGCCTACATCCTAAATCGGAATTTAACCTAAGTGCTTTCGACCCATCGTGACCCATTAAGGTAGCTTACGCCACTTTAACGCGTCGTGCGCGCAAAGCGCGTTCGGAACGCCTAACTAGTCCTATGACAAGTAAAATATGCCTTAACATGTCTAATATTGTTGTCAAATCATTTTAGATGTCAAATGTTATGTTACATATGTTTAATTACCAATTATACATGAAAAGGGTATTCTGGTAATTTACCTAAGGCATATAAACTACCTATCATACAACTACTTAAACGTCGTGACCATAAGGTATAACCTCGGAAGGTTATTCCCTATATACTATGGTCACCTAATGTATTTGGTCGGATCCTAATGATCGACCAAATGGGTCGGGTTCGAAGGTATAAGCGATTTATCAGATCGCTTACCCTACGACCCTAGACAACGTGGTAATCAGTAGGCATAGTCCCAAGGGACTATAACCATCGTGATTACAATCATGTTGCGAAGTTCAAACGAACTTCGCATTGACCATAAGCTGGTCAACGCTGAAAGTCAAACAAAGTTTGACTTTCGGACTTGAAAAGCAATAAAAGAACGAAAGAATACTTACGAAGGGTCCCCGAATGCTAATCTAGATCCAAATAACTCAGGTATGAAACAATGGTTCCAGCTTAGAGTCTTTTAGATCAGATTCTTGTGAGTTTAGAAGTGAAGTGGGTTGGGTATTTATAGTATTCGGAGAACCGTTAAGATCGTTTCTTGGAAAAGGGGGCATGATCAAGGCCGTACACTTGTCGTAAAGTTGTGGTAACTCATTTGGCACTCACCATAGGGTTTTGACAAGTGTCCTTGGCCTTTGGAGGGTGTTAAGGGCTGAACAAATGAGTTTATGCATTTTTTATATATTTTTTTTTCTATTTTTTAATTATTTTTGCAGTTTTGCAGTTTTGCAGTTTTGGTTCATGTGCGCGTATCGTCGTGTTATGGCACTTCTAACACCCGTCAAGCCCATTTTTAAGCTTCACAAGGATTTTAAAGTATAGGGAACATGAAACATGCTCAAAAATATCTCGGATGTCGGTTCGTTTGGTCGTACGATCGCGATGTTCGCTTAATTACGACGGTATGCGCATAAGCGCGAAAAACGATCCAAATTACGCGACGAATGGATTTTTCTTATGCCAAACACTAAAATAATATATTTTAGTGCTTACATGAATTTTTGGATGTCCGGATGTATTCAGAACGTAAGATATGCGCGAAAGTGCAAACTTGTGCACTTTTTGACACTTTTAGTCCCTGAATGAGCATAAAGTTTATTTTAGCATACCGTACCCCTCAAAGCATATTTCTAAGCTATGTAAAGGATATTTAGGGTATTTTTAACTTATGATCAAGTTCCGGAATGTTCGTTACTGTGTAAATCCTCATAGTTTCACAGTTTGACACGATTAGTCCCTGTGATCGAATAGACTTGTTTTCAACACACCAAACCATTCAAAACTTATCTCTAAGTTATATAAAGGTTATTTAAGGTATGTTAAGCCTATTTCACTATTCCGGAGTGTTTTTTGCATTAAACTGGTTATATTTACGCATCTGTGCGCGTATAACCTTCCAGAAAGCGATTTAAAGCTTGAAATCGGAATAGAATCGAATTGTAAAATCACCAAACATAATTGCACACATAATAACATCAAAACACATTGTTTTATTAATAATCAACATTGTTTTACATCGTACATCGATTACAGAGTACAGTTGTCACAGTTTCCCCTACTTCAGGAAATTTCGTCCCGAAATTTTAACTAGAGGAAGCTTGTGAAAACAAATGCGGATACTTCGTCTTCATCTGGTCCTCACGTTCCCAAGTAAACTCAGGACCACGTTTAGATTCCCAGCGAACTTTGACCAAATGAATCCATTTGTTCTTCAACTGTTTGTATGTACGTTCCACTATCTCCACAGGTTTCTCGATAAAGTGCATCGTTTCATCTACTTGGATCTCGTCGAGAGGAATGTGAAGATCAGCGTCAATTAAACACTTTCGCAAATTGGACACGTGAAAAGTCGGGTGAACATTTCCAAGCTCTGGAGGTAGCTCTAGTCGATAGGCAACCTTTCCAATTATTTCAACAATCTTAAATGGTCCAACATATCGTGGTGCAAGTTTTCCTTTCCTTCCAAATCTCACGACTCCCTTCCAAGGCGAAACCTTGAGTAGGACACGATCTCCGACTTGAAATTCTAAGGGCTTGCGTCGTAAATTCGCATATCTCTTTTGACGTAATCTAGCTGTCACAAGATTATTGCGGATTTTCTTGATCTTGTCTGTTGTTTCCAGAACGAGTTCAGGTCCAGTAAGCTGAGCTTCACCGGTCTCATTCCAACAGATAGGTGAACGACATTTTCGACCGTAGAGAGCTTCGAATGGTGCCATTTTAATACTAGTATGATAGCTATTGTTGTAAGAGAACTCGATCAGTGGCAGATTAGAATCCCAACTACCACCAAAGTCTATTACACATGCTCTAAGCATATCCTCCAAAGTTTGAATCGTTCTCTCAGATTGGCCATCTGTTTGGGGATGATAAGCAGTGCTTAGAGTTAATTGGGTTCCCAAAGCAGATTGCATGGCCTTCCAAAAATGAGATGAAAATCGTGCATCACGATCGGAAATGATGTCCAAAGGAACACCATGTCGTGACACGATCTCATCAACATAAATCTTTGCAAGTTTATCAGCAGAATAATCCTCGCGAATCGCAATGAAATGAGCTGATTTCGTTAATCGATCGACCACAACCCAAATAGCATCGTGACCTTTAGATGTACGCGGTAATTTAGTGATGAGATCCATCGTAATGTTCCCCCACTTCCAAACCGGTATTTCTGGCTGTACAAGCAAACCAGAAGGTCGTTGATGTTCGGCCTTGACTTTGAGACAAGTTAGGCATTTCGATACATACAAGGCAACATCCTTCTTCATACCAGGCCACCAGCACGAAGTACGAAGATCCTTGTACATTTTATCAGCACCAGGATGGATAGAATATTGAGACTTATGAGATTCGTCCATTACCAAGGTGCGAAGATCGTCCTGATTAGGAATCCACAAACGATCCATGAAATAGAGCAATCCATCGTCTTTCGCTTCGAGTTTAAGCTCAAGTTGATGTGGTAATTCATTACCTATCAAATTTTGTGAAACACAAAATTGCTGAGCTTGAAGAACACGAGTTTGAAGATCAGATAGCGTTTGAACAGAATGAAGCTTGACTCGTTCTTTTCGACTAAGCGCATCGGCTACGACATTTGCCTAACCAGGATGGTAGCGAATCTCGCAATCGTAATCGCTCAAGAGTTCAACCCAACGTCGTTGCCTCATATTCAGCTCTTTCTGATTAAGAATATGCTGGAGACTTTTGTGGTCTGTGAAAACCACACACTTCGTTCCACAGAGGTAGTGTCTCCAGATTTTAAGTGCAAAAACCACAACTCCTAACTCAAGATCATGAGTCGTGTAGTTCTTCTCGTGAATTTTCAGCTGTCTAGATGCATATGCAATAACTTTACCTCGTTGCATGAGGACGCAACCTAGGCCTAAGTTGGATGCATTGCAGAAGACAACGAAATCATCGCTTCCCTCGGGCAGAGATAGAACAGGAGCATTACATAACTTTTACTTCAGCGTTTGAAACGCTACTTCTTGCTTGGGTCCCCACTCAAAAGGCTTTTTCTTCTGAGTCAAAGCAGTGAGTGGAACCGCAATCTTCGAGAAATTTGAAATGAATCGCCGATAGTAACCAGCAAGACCAAGGAAAGATCGAATCTCTGTAGGCGTCGTCGGTGTATTCCAGTCCTTAATTGCAACAATCTTGGATGGATCTACATGAATACCCTACTCGTTGACAATATGACCCAAGAACTGAACTTCTTTAAGCCAGAATTCACATTTGGAGAATTTAGCAAAAAGTTGTTCCTTCTTCAGGAGTTCCAATGTCAAACGAAGGTGTTGCTCGTGCTCGACTCGAGACTTTGAATAGATCAAGATGTCATCAGTAAAAACAATGACGAACTGATCCAAATAAGGCTTATAGACCCTATTCATTAAGTCCATGAAAACAGCAGGAGCATTTGTCAAACCGAAAGGCATGACAGTGAACTCGTAATGCCCATATCTTGTGCGAAAAGCAGTTTTGGGAATATCTTCTTCGAGAACACGAAGTTGATGATACCCAGAACGCAGATCGATCTTGGAAAAGCATGAAGCACCCTGCAGCTGATCGAAGAGGTCATCAATTCGAGGTAGGGGATATCTATTCTTGATGGTGAGCTTATTAAGCTCACGATAATCGATACACATTCGAAAAGATCCATCTTTCTTTTTCACGAAGAGGACAGGAGCTCCCCAAGGTGAAAAGCTTGGTCGAATGAATCCTTTATCAGATAACTCTTGGAGCTGCTTCGATAATTCTTGCATCTCAGATGGTGCAAGTCGATAAGGCGCTTTTGCAATCGGGTTGGCGTTGGGTACAAGGTCAATATGAAACTCGACTTGACGAACTGGAGGCAAACCAGGCAGTTCATTAGGAAACACCTCTGGATAATCCCGAACAATCGAAATATCCTGAATACTCTTGCTCTTGACTTTCTCCTCGGTGACATGTGCCAGAAAAGCAACATATCCCTTCTTTAAAAACTTTTGGGCTTTCGTACACGACATCAGCTTCAAACCACCAGATGGTTTCTCGCCACGAATCTCCAGAACATCGCCAGAAGACAAAGGAATACGAACAATCTTGTCGAAACAAACCACCTCAACCAATCCATTCCAATGATAATATCGAAGCTTCCAAGTTGCATCGGTGTGAGGTCAATAGGAAAAAGATGGTTATCAAGGTTCAACTGACAACTATGAATAACAGAATCGAGAACAACAGGTTTACCAGTGGCAATCTCAACAGATAAGGGTTTCCTCAGTTTAGTTCTAGGTATTGCAAGCAAAGGCTCGAATGATAATGAAACAAAACTTCTATCGGCACCAGAATCAAAAAGAATAGATGCAGGTCGATTGTTAACAAGAAACGTACCGTTGACAACCTCGTTGTTAGCCCATGCTTCGTTTGCATTCAAGTTGTACGCTCGTCCACGAGGGGGATTCACATTGACGTTGACGTTTGCATTCGGGTTTGCGTTTGCATTTATCAGTCTCGGACAGTTGTTGCGGAAGTGACCATACTCTCCGCAATTATAACATGATCCCGGTGGGAATCTCACAGCATTTCCCTGACCCGGAGCTGGAACCTGGGCAACCTGATTTTGTCCAAAACGACAAACATTGGCCATATGCCTAATTCTGCCACACGTCGTGCATTGCCTGCAAGCTTGTTGTGCAGCGTGATGACCGTTGCAACGTGCACAATGAGGTGCGGTACCGGCATACGCTTTCTTTGCAGGTGGTTGAGCTGGTTGGTTCTGCGGGTTCTGAGTGGCCTGTGCTGTAACAGCAAAATTTTGTGCACCCTTTCGCTTCCTTGATTTCTTCGACGTCTCACCTTCCTTCCCCTTACCCTTATTCTTGTTTTTCTCAGAATCAGTCGCCTTCTTTTTATCACCCTTACGGGTGAGTTTACCCTTCCTGACTTGTGTCTCAGAGAGGGTAGCAGACAACTCGATAGCTTGGCGAAGGGTAGGAGGATTAACACCGGTCACAATCTCTAGAATAGAATCAGGTAGGCCATCGATATATCTCTCGATTACTTTATCCGGAGGGGTAACCATGGTGGGACACAATAAACTGAGTTCTTCAAAACGATCCGTGTAAGCACGGTGTTCAGCTCCATCTTGCTTTAAGTTGTCAAACTCTCGTTCCAAAACCCGAATCTCGTGACGGGGGCAAAACTCCTTCATCATGAGAGCCCGAAGCTCTTCCCATGTTTGTGCCATCGCCACTTCGGCACCCCTGTCGCGCTTAATACCATTCCACCAGGTAAGCGCTCGCTTCTCAAACACGCTCGAAGCAAATTCAACCTTACGCGCATTCTGACACTGCACATGTATGAATGTGCTCTCGATACTCTCAAACCATTGTAGGAGCGCAGTTGCTCCTTGCGATCCCGAAAACTTAAACGGCTTTGCGGCATTGAAATCCTTGAATTTACACGGTGCGTTATTGTTGTTGTTATTGTTGTTGAATATCTCGTGGACTTGGGTTACAACACCGGGAAGCACAGCAGCCACTTGCTGAGAAACCAGGGCTGCAATTTCTTCAATAGTAAAAGTTCGAGGATCACGTCGAGGAGGCATTGTCTAACAAGGAAACAAGAGAATCGAGTGAGGTTGAGATTTAGGAAAAATAAAAGAGGTATCGACAAAACATAAGGAAGGCGATCATTTGTTTGTTACCTCGAACAAACAAACGACACGCAGTGACTAATCAAAGTAATTGGATTAAAAATAATGTATCGCGAAGACATGCTCGCCTATAAGTGAACACTCATCCCATGAATTCCCAGGTAAGCACAACTGGTCTCGCGTCTGATGAGATATATACGAAGTGCTTGCCTAGACAGAAAACCCAGAATACAGGCATTCACTCTTCCAGTTTGCACGTGTTCACACTATTTAGAACCCAAAACTTTGACGAGATTTTGAAAACTTAGAGGGTTCAAAACCTTATAACAGAGGGTTCAAAACCTAGTAATCAATCATCCTAGAATGGATGATTAATTTTTGAAGCAGATTCGAAATTGAGTTCTTGTTGTGGTAATCACCTAAGGATAGGTGATAGTTTTGTTTTAAAATCTAAACACAAGATAACTTGTGTTGGGTCCTAGAAGTTATAGTCTAGGTCAAAGAGTTACTAATAACCTAATTCCCTATAACCATTGGCTCTGATACCAACTCTTCTGTCACACCCCGACCGCGTAAAACAACAAATCGCGGCGGAAACATCGGGGCGTGTTGCAACAGAATTATTGTTTCATAACCATGGATACAAAAGTGTTTCATTTTATTGATAATATTAAACATTAACATTGTCTTAACACATAACAAACAAGTTTTATATAGACTATCATAGTTTTATGTCACTAAGGCTTCGTCCAGATCCTACGTGACTCATGCATCCTAGAAATTATCATCAAGCATCAATTCCTGAAACATATGTGAAAACAAAGTCAGCAAAGAAATGCTGGCGAGTACATAGGTTTTATTGGAGTCTCGAAATCATGGCTCGTTTAGATGTTGCAATACTTTATTAAAAACCTTGTTTTGAAAGGAGTATAATATTGCAACTTAATTAACCAACTCAAATCAAGCGGTTTATAGTTTATAAAACCTCGTAGCCATGATTCTTAACCCAAAAACCTTTGTTTTAGTAAAGCACATTGTAAAACATCTCGTAAAGCTTGTTAATAAAACTCGTTTGTTACTTCGAAAACATTGTTGTGTGACATCGTTTTGCTATCGTTTACCCAGGTGTACTAAATAACGCCACGGTATGTAATATGTTGAAAACATTTATATATAAGAAGTACCAGCGCCGTATCTACCATGCTTTCACCATATCACACCCGTCCCGTTATCCAAACACTTAACCAAAGACCAATCGTTTACCCAAATCGTTTAACATTGTTTACTAATCGTTTATAAATCGTTTACTTGTTCAAATCGTCCCAATTCGTTTACTTGTTTAAATCGTCCCAATTCGTTTACTTGTTTAAATCGTCCTTGTTTTAATTGTGAGAACTCATATATGGTCGTCTCGCTAATAACATTCAAACCTTCATGACTCGTTCATCGTTCCACTCGCTCTCGCATTAACAAACCACCAAAGGGTAAGTTAACAATTATCAGATTCAGTCGTTACCCACAACCTCCACACATAACCACGGGTGTTGTAAAATAACGGGATTTGTCAGATCCTATGGTACCATAACCTAATACTGGTCGGCTTGATCATTGCTAATGAATGTCATTTGTTATGTAACCCAACCAACAAGTTCGTTCAGATTATTGAAATCGTTATTAGTTTTGCATAAACCATTGAAAATCGTTTGTGAAACCATCGTTATAACATCGAAAATCGTTTGTGAAACCATCGTTATAGCCTTGAAAACATTTAGCACATATGAATCACCCCAAAACAATTGAAAACAGTAAAATAGGGGAACTATGTACTCACAGTAGTGCAAGGTATCGTCAATCAATAGAACTTCAACAAACTCGAGCAAACCAGTGAAATCAAACAACACCTAGTAATCGAACCGCTAGTCAAACAACAGATTTCCTAAATCGGAAGATCAGACAGAATGAGGTCTTGTAAACCAAATGAGTGTTGGAACTCAAGTGATATGGTTTAATAAAGCCTACATCCTAGATCAGAATTTAACCTAAGTGCTTACGCCACTTTAACGCGTCGTGCGCGCAAAGCGCGTTCAGAACGCCTAACTAGTCCTATGACAAGTAAAATATGCCTTAACATGTCTAATATTGTTGTCAAATCAGTTTAGATGTCAAATGTTATGTTACATATGTTTAATTACCAATTATACATGAAAAGGGTATTCTGGTAATTTACCTAAGGCATATAAACTACCTATCATACAACTACTTAAACGTCGTGACCATAAGGTATAACCTCGGAAGGTTATTCCCTATATACTATGGTCACCTAATGTATTTGGTCGGATCCTAATGATCGACCAAATGGGTCGGGTTCGAAGGTATAAGCGATTTATCAGATCGCTTACCCTACGACCCTAGACAACGTGGTAATCAGTAGGCATAGTCCCAAGGGACTATAACCATCGTGATTACAATCACGTTGTGAAGTTCAAACGAACTTCGCATTGACCATAAGCTGGTCAACGCTGAAAGTCAAACAAAGTTTGACTTTCGGACTCGAAAAGCAATAAAAGAACGAAAGAATACTTACGAAGGGTCCCCGAATGCTAATCTAGATCCAAATAACTCAGGTATGAAACAATGGTTCCAACTTAGAGTCTTTTAGATCAGATTCTTGTGAGTTTAGAAGTGAAGTGGGTTGGGTATTTATAGTATTCGGAGAACCGTTAAGATCGTTTCTTGGAAAAGGGGGCATGATCAAGGCCGTACACTTGTCGTAAAGTTGTGGTAACTCATTTGGCACTCACCATAGGGTTTTGACAAGTGTCCTTGGCCTTTGGAGGGTGTTAAGGGCTGAACAAATGAGTTTATGCAGTTTTTATATATTTTTTTTCTATTTTTTTTATTATTTTTGCAGTTTTGCAGTTTTGGTTCCTGTGCGCGTATCGTCGTGTTTTGGCACTTCTAACACCCGTCAAGCCCATTTTTAAGCTTCACAAGGATGTTAAAGTATAGGGAACATGAAACATGCTCAAAAATATCTCGGATGTCGGTTCGTTTGGTCGTACGATCGCGATGTTCGCTTAATTACGACGGTATGCGCATAAGCGCGAAAAACGATCCAAATGACGCGACGAATGGATTTTTCTTATGCCAAACACTAAAATAAAATATTTTAGTGCTTACATAAATTTTTGGATGTCCGGATGTATTCAGAACGTAAGATATGCGCGAAAGTGCAAACTTGTGCACTTTTTGACACTTTTAGTCCCTGAATGAGCATAAAGTTTATTTTAGCATACCGTACCCCTCAAAGCATATTTCTAAGCTATGTAAAGGATATTTAGGGTATGTTTAACTTATGATCAAGTTCTGGAATGTTCGTTACTGTGTAAATCCTCATAGTTTCACAGTTTGACACGATTAGTCCCTGTGATCGAATAGACTTGTTTTCAACACACCAAACCATTCAAAACTTATCTCTAAGTTATATAAAGGTTATTTAAGGTATGTTAAGCCTATTTCACTATTCCGGAGTGTTTGTTGCATTAAACTGGTTATATTTACGCATCTGTGCGCGTATAACCTTCCAGAAAGCGATTTAAAGCTTGAAATCGGAATAGAATCGAATTGTAAAATCACCAAACATAATTGCACACATAATAACATCAAAACACATTGTTTTATTAATAATAAACATTGTTTTACATCATACATCGATTACAGAGTACAGTTGTCACAATTCACAGTTGTCTTTAATTCTTCATTCTCTGCCAATGCTTTCTTAAGCTTCTTTTTCAAATCATCGCGTTCAGTTTCTTCTTTCGCCTTTGCTTTTCCAAACTACTCACCTTCTTTGTAAGAATTTTGATCTTTACATCATGAAATATATCGTAATCACCTTCAGGAAGATCTAATGGAAATTCCCCATGCACCTTTGGAAAACCATCAAAAGAACCAGAAGAAGTATCTTTCTTTTCAAGTGAATTCTTTGGATCGTCTTGAATGTGGATCGTTGGATTCACTGGTGGAGGTGGTGGAGTAGACTCTCTTTCACCATGAATTGAACTTCATCATCATCATCTTTCTCAGCTTCAACATTCTTTTCGACTTTCTCAAAGATAGGACTTTCAGGAGCTTTCTTTTTCTCAACTTCAGGATTTTCAATGCTTTGAACTTAAACCTCTAGAATGCTTGTAGTTTCAGCAAGCTTTTCAACTTCTGGAGCTTTAAAACTTTGCATCTCAGGCATTGTTGCTGCTCCCTTTCTTGCCCTAACATTCATTGGAATAACACCTGATGGATGAGCTTTACGCTTTCTCCTGAGTTTCTTCTTTTCCTCAGGTGTTGGAATGTAAGTAGAATCCTCTTCATCAAAATCCTTTTTCTTCTTTTGAGGCTTCACTTTCAACGTTATCTTTCCAACTCCCAACTTTGACATATCAAATTCAGGTTCAGTATAACTTGAATCACTTACAGTTGCACTGGAATCTGTGTGAGCAACTCCTTCAACTTCTTTTTCTTTCAAACTTTCAGCTTCAATGTTCTTTTTAGAAGTTTCAGCTACCTTTTCAACATGAGAACCTTGAAGCCTTGCAGCTTTAGCAGCTTCAGCATCTGTATGCTTGATATATTGATCAAATGTCATGTTCAGAAGATCTGCTCCTTGCTTTATTAGCTCTGTTGGATCAACCACTGGTTCATCAATCAACTTTGTTGGAGACTTCTTTTCTATTTCTGCAAAACAAACATCAACACTTATTAGTAAAACATTTAATAAGAATAATCTATCAACCTCTTTGGTGACTCCCCCTTTCCAACTTTACCCTTAATAACAATTTTCGGTGTAGTCACTTTAGGTGCAGGCACTGTTGGAGAAACCTTTGGTGTTCTTTTTCTTTTTCCATCCTTCTCAAACCAAAACTAAAACCAAAACCTTAGCTTCTTCTCAAGCATGCCCCTCAATCTATCTGTTTCATCCTCAGAATTGCTATTCTCATGCCTCCATGCATCATTCTCAGGTGCCACATAGTTCTTGTTTACAATCTTTCCAAACATTCTTTTCACCCTTGGCTCCTGATCTTCTGTCAAACCTTTGTATTTGTTCAACCTATTCAATGTTTCAGTATTCATGTGATGCAGTTTCAGCTCGTCTGCTCGACCCTTTGGAAGATTTGGTACTTGATCATTCAATATCATCTGTATAAACCTCGGGTACATGATGTACTTCTCGCCTTTTACATTATCAACCATGTGAGAGAATAACACCTGTGAGATGTTATAAGGCCTGTTAAGTACCAAACATGTGATAATGTTCATGATGTAATCAGATGTCTCATCATAGGCTCCTTTCCTATGAGAGAGTGCATGAACAACACAATGCACTAAAAACTTGTAAGGCCTGCAAAATCTTCACTTTATGTAACCTTTATCGTTCACATGACCTAAATATCCCATCCTAAACCAGAATCCCTTGCTCAGCCTTTCCGGAATAATAATAGGATCATCATCACTGTCCTTTAGATCTAAAATCCTTCTTACATCTGCCACTATGAACTTAACTTCCACATCTATGTCCTTATCATTCTCGTCTTTCAATCTAACTGCAGAATATATGGTCTTTTCCTTCTCGTCATATCTCACTGACTTCCAAAGCATCCTAAGATGCGACTCATAACATATCGTCTTTTCCGTCAAAGCCTTAGCGATTCTACTCTCTTTCATAAAAGGTATTATAACGTTAAACGGTTCCATGTTCGGGTAATTCTCATCCAATATGCAGTAGATGTTATGATTTGAATGCCAATCAGTTGCTCTTGTCTCAAAAATTATCAACGTTAGAATCTGCACAAACTTCGAGACATAAAGTGAAAAGTGACAAGTTTCAAAAAATCACAAAAAATTTCTAACACTTTTTACCTCTTACACTCTTACAGTACTGATGATCAGATGGCCATCCTATCGGATGAGCTTATCCATTAAAGATCAATCATTCAAGACATGTACACTTGGATCAAATGGCCCTCCGATTAGATGGTCATTAGATCGGATTGTCATTCGTTCCAAGTGATGAACATATAAGCATATTTTAGAAACAAGCATGTGATAGTGTGATTTTGTATTGGATGGCCCTCCGATCGGATGGTCATCCGATTGGATTGCCATTCGATTGAAAACAATAACATTAGCAACAGTCAAGCTTGAACATGAGCATGTGATGAATAACAGTCAAAACACTCAAAAAATCCCAAACACTTAGAAAATTATTCAAACACATAATGGTGACATGGATCGGATGGCCATCCGATCGGATGGTCATCCGATCGGATTGCCCTTCGATCCAAGGGACCATGAAGAACAGTTTGAATCTCACATGAACATCAAAAAATTTCTAACAATTTTGCAAAAATTGATCACAATTTCTCTTAAAGATTTGGCCGACTAACAAAACCCTATGTTCAATTTTTCTCAAAACTTAATGGTTTGTGTTTAATTTGGCTTTTTGTGCTTCGGCTGCCGACATCCTCTATCAAGCTAACTTCAAATCTAATGTGTTTATCATGAAATTGGCTTGGTAAAATCATAGATCTAAGGCCGATGAACAATACCCTATGTTCAGATTCTAACTAAAATTCCTAACAAAGCCTAGATCTAAGATCTAACATGAACAGCCGCCGACACTATGTTCAAACCTCAAAATCATCAAATTTAACGGTTAAAATTAGGAAACTTACCTTTCCCATAGTGAAGGTTGAGTGTGCCAACAATCCTATGTAACTTGGAAAGCAAGAAAGTGAGATCAAAATCAAGAACAGTTGAGAGTGTTTGTGAGAGGGACGAAGGGCGGTCCGATCGAATACCCTCAATCCTCTTTTCAAGATTCATCGATATTGAATAAATTGAACTAAGTTTGACTAAAGACCTTTGACCCTCTTATATAGCATTGACCACCACTCGGATGGCCATCTGATCAGATTGCCATCCGATCAGATTGTCATCCGATCCAAACTCAAATTTTTCAATTTTTTAACTCTTTCAATTTTTCAGTTTTTATCTGGTTTGGTCAGTTTTAGGTATCCACTCAAGTATCTAGGTCCAAATTAATGACCCTAGGTACTCAATTTGCCTACCAAGTCCAAGTTAATGACCTTGGTTGACCCGAAACGAAACATCTGACATTTTGTTCAAAAAAAAAAATTCAAACACTTTTTCTAAAAAAACTTTACAAGTGTCAACTTAATGAACTTGTTTATTCGATGAAAATCTCAAACTTTCAAGATTAGCTCCCAACCCAGTTGTTCAGCCCAGAAACTTCCTGCTTTGCTTCACTTCTGAGATTCCGAAGATCAACTTTCCACTTTGGTATGTCGTAAACTAAAGCATAATATAAAATCTTTTTGGGATTTTAAGAAAGTTTATACTGAAACACGCTATAATCTTTTTGGGTTTTAAGCTAAACTGAAATGAAATGCAGTAAAGTAAAGTAAACAATAAACTATTTACAAACATATTTTTGGTGAGCGTGTTAGAGGATCATATCAGCTGCCGACTAGTTACAGGTACCGTTGAGCTTAATTTCACATTAAGTTTTAAACAGTTCACTTAGATTGTCGATATACTGATCTTTTTAAATTCTTACACAGACTTCAACTTATTCAGGATACGAATTAGGTGATTTAAGTACTTAACTTATACGCGTGTCCCACCCTCAGAATATACTATCGTATCCAGACTTCTATATTTAGTCTTACAAGTGAACGTACAATAATGATATCTGTAAAGGGTAGTGCGAGGCCATGAGAGCTCTGGTTAGAACTTCCGTTCAGACAAAGAGATGATGGCTCGAATTTCGGTGTGTCCCGTTTGGGGATCTTTTCTTCAACAGCACATGATTCGCAGTTTGCAATGTTTATCATTTTTTATGCTGAGGGGAGGCTTTAAAGATTAAAGCTGTGTAGAGTATTATACGAGGACTAGGCTATTGCTTCCGCAAAATCAGAAGCCCTGGTATAATACTCCAGATATCATCAAGTACATAGACCTAGTATGTCAGAAATAGAAAATCTTTCAAACACGATTTCAGGAGTTACCTATATATCCGAGAGATGTTCCCCACGAAATAAGCAAGTTGTGTATTTTTTATGTTTATATCCCGAAAAGTCTACTAAGTGTGTAAAAACCTATCGGCATATCATCAGTGAGACCGTTTAACTCTTTTAAACATTACATTTCTTTAGCATACCGTAATTGTCTAGCTGATGTACTATCATTACCTCTTTTTACACAAACTCCTTTTGGTTTTCTATTATTTTTGGATTTTGAAAATATCTAATGTTTTTGGATTTTTGCATTTTTTTTTGTTTTTGTATTTTCTGAAATAATATCTATCTCCCTCTAAATACGAAAACACCTAAAAAGTTGACAAACCAAAGCAGTCTGCTTTTCAACATCCTCTGCAATGGTTTTCTCATCAACGCCAAGTATTTCCTCTGCCGCCGACAAAAGCTTCATACCATTCAATTTTAATAGATACTGAAAACGTGATTTATCAAAAACTTTGGTATGTAAATCTGCCTTTTGTTCGTCGGTGTGGATTTTATCTATTCGAATCAACTTCTTCTAGAAACAGTCGCGAATGAAGTGATGTCAAATTTCTATGTGTTTAGTTTTAGCGTGATGTACCGGATTTTTCGTTATTTTGATTGCAGCCTCATTATCAACAAATATAGGAGAGGTAAGAAATTGCAAACTGTAATAGTGTATCTGTTGCTGAATCCACAGGATCTACGAGCAGCAGCTGCTGGCAGACACGTGGTGCTTCACATGTCGAAAGAGCAACAGATGTTTGCTTCTTACATTGCCACGTGACCAAGCGAGGTCCGAAGAATTGGCATCCTGCAGTTGTTAATTTTGCGTTGACTTTGCATCAACCGAAATCTGAGTCTGAATATCCTTCGAGCTTGAAGTCACCATCTTTGGGATACCACAACCCCAGGCTTGGAGTTCCTTTCAGGTAGCGTAGATCCTTTTGCCGATATACATGTGCGAGGCTCTAGGACTTGAATGCTATTGCGCCGTGAGGCATGTCAGGTACATTATATCAGGTCTGGATGTTGTCAGATACATCAGCGAACCAATCATTGAGCGGTATAGCGTCTAGTCGAACTTCTCTTCAGTGAGATTAGGGTTAATACCATGATTTGTTTCTAATGGAGTGGATATGGGAGCCGTCTTGGACATCCTAAATTTCTCCAGAATGTCATAAACGTACTTCGTTTGATGTATGAAAGTTCCCTCGGGCATCTGATCAACTTGCAGCCCTAGGAAGAACTTCATCTCACCAATTGACGACATTTCGAACTTCTGCTTCATCACTTGTTCAAATTCTTTGCAGAGTTCTTCGTTCGTCGACCCAAATATAATGTCATCAACATATATCTGAACGATCAGCATATGACCAGCGACCTCCTTAGTGAAGAGTGTGGCGTCCACCTTTCCTCGGATAAAGCCGTTGGCAAGCAAGTGTTGAGAAAGCGTCTAGTACCAGGCTCTCGGGGCCTGATACAAACCATACAACGCTGTGTCCAAGAGGTAGACCTTGTCTTTGTTATCGGGTCGGTAAAGCCCGATGGTTGTCTGACATATACCTCCTCTTTCACCTTTCCGTAAAGGAACGTCGACTTGACAACTAGCTGGTAAACTTTAAAACCTTTCCATGAAGAAAAAGCAAGGAATATTCTGATGGCCTCAAGACGAGCAACTGGAGCGTAAACCTCTATGAAGTCTATTCCCTCTTGCTGACTAAAGCCCTGAACAACGAGTCGAGCTTTCTTTCTGACTATCATTCCATGATCGTCTCTCTTACATTTGAACACCCACTTGGTGTTTATCTTTTTGTGCCCATCAGGTAGATCGACAAGTTTCCAAACTCCAATTTTTTTCAAATTGACCCAGCTCCTCCTTCATCGCATTGACCTAAGATTCTTCCGTCAGTGCTTCTTTGTATGTTCGCGGTTCAATGTGAAATAAAGCAACTGATTGAGAATTCAGTTTGTAATGGAGAAATTTTAGTATAAAAGCAAGTAAGGCCATGGTCAATTAGGCTTCTTGTGCGAACTCCTGATTACAATTCTCCTATAATCAGCTCCTCGGGGTGATAAGATAGAGTCCTCGGCATAACTTCACCGGGAACTTTCACCTCGCCTTCCAAATTTGTGAAATTCTGGTCCGCAACTTGCTCATCAACATGAACTATCTGGTTTAAAGATTGGATCTGCTCCCCCTCAGATTCTGAATCACCGCGATCAAAGGTCGGGCTAACCGAGTCAGACGCTGAATCATCATCATTAACTGTTGTAGTCTGATTTTGTGGAGCAGGCTCTTGTTCTGAAGTAGTCTGAGTTTGCTGAACTACATCATTTTCTCTAGCATTACTTAGACCAGCTTCATGATCATTGGAAGTATGTTGACGTTTAGAATACTTTGCTGTCAATCTACCCTAGTATGCTTCAAAATCCCGTAATATGTCTAATTCATCAAAGTACTCAGGGTCTTCTTCTAAATCGAATGAATCCCATAGGGCATCATAATTGAATCGCCATGAGTCTGCGGGCTTCTGTGGAGGCATTGAGTAGCCATGACATTCTACGTGTTGTGCTTCGATGATCCTCCCAAGACTTGGAACGTCTGGGTGGACTGGAATAGCCCACAAAGATACCTTCCAAATTTTTCGAACCAAACTTTCCATTGGGATCTAGAACTATGCAGGGAGACCCGAACGACTCTAGATACTCAAGATTAGGCTTGCGGTTGTTGAGGAGCTCGAAACATGTTTTATTATGCTTCTTCACAGTGAGTACCCTGTTGAGAGTATAGCAAGCGGCAGATACAGCTTCACCCCAAAAGTTGATAGGTAACTTTGAATCAGCTAGCATCGTTCGTGCCGTTTCGATCAGCGTTTGATTCTTTCTTTCTGCAACTCCAATTTGCTGAGGAGTATATGGTGCGCTGAACTCTTGCATATACCTCGTCTGTTGCAGAATTCTTCCATTCTGTTGTTTTTGAACTCCGTACCATTGTCACTTTGTAGTCTACAAATGTGGGTTTGGTACAGGTTTTCTATCTTTCTGAACAACTTCAGCAAACTCTCAAAAGTTTCATCTTTTGACTTCAGGAACATCACCCACGATAATATCGAATTATCATCGGTAACCACTAGGCAGTAAAGATCTCCAGTAATGCTTTTGACATTCACAGGACCGAAGAGATCCATATGAAGTCTTTCAAGTGGCTTCGAGAGTGAGTTCACCATTTTTCTTGGATGGGATTTCTTGTGTTGCTTTCCTTTCAGACAACTAATACATTCTCCCTCTAGGTGAAAATTCTTCAGATGAACACCTTTAACAAGATCGTTATGCAACGGATAGTTCATCTTACGTAGGTGTATGTGGCCTATTTTTCGATGCCACACCACTGACTCCTTTTCGGTAGCTTTCGATATGAAACACTGAGGGTGACCTGTGGTAGTCGTAGCAACGCTCATGTCCAACATGTACAGATTATTTACCCTTGGTGCTCGCATAATGATCCACTCCTCGGGGATGACAAACCTCGGCTTCAGGATCAGACACTCCTTGTCAGTGAAATGTGTTGAATACATCCTGTCACAAATCTAAGAAATGTTGAGCAAGTTGTTCTCCAGCTCTGCTATGTAGTTGACTCTTTCAAATGTAACGACACCGTTTGATAACGTGCCCTCCCCGATAATACGTCCTCCTTAGTTTCTCGCGAAACTGACATAACCACCGTTGAGACCTCTAACGTCGTATAAAAGGGTCTTTCGCCCTGTCATGTGCTGGGACGCTCCACTATCCATAATCCACTTCGAGATAGATCTTGGGAGCTCCTCCACATTTCACAAACAGATTAGTTAGAAGTTGAAGCAACCCAAGCCTCCTTTGACTCGGGTAGCTTGACGTTAAGGTGAGTTGTTGTTGTGTATAGTGGTGGGAAGTTTTTGTCCTTCATTTTCAAGCTTTCCTCGGTTCCAACCTCAACCTCTTTGTATAGAAAGAATTCGTCTTTTTGAGGTTGACCAGATGGTTGAACCGTCTTTGGAACATACTTCTTCCCTGTTGGGGTCGAAGTTTGTTTCTCAAGCTTTTCATATAAATCCAAAGGTACATCCATCTTAACCGATTTGGTTGAAGATGGTTGTTTTGACTGAACCTTTGATTCTGACTCTTTTGATGTCTTTGCCTAAGAAGCAACCCGTTTGTAAAAATGATCATTTTTATTTACAACTTGTTTCACGGGTTCAGATTTGGTTTTATCATGTTTAGATTTTGAAACCTTCTTCTCAACAAACATTGGTGCTTTACCTTTGACATCATTTTTCTTTTTTCGATTCTCAACAACCACAGACTTAGGTTTCAAGTTGGTACACTTTCGTGCAATGTGACCAACTTGGTTGCAATTAAAGCAAGTACGGGTATCAACTTCCCGACTTTTACCTTCGGTCTGTGGCTGTGAGGCCTTCTTAGCAAAAAATTCTTCATTTGTCTTTGAAAAGATTTCCGATTCTTGTTCAGAAATTGAGCTTGAGCTCTTTACAAACACTTTCTTTTCAACAAACTTTTGTTTCTGAAAGTTCCTTTTTGGGTAATTCTTACCACCCTGATATCCACCCGACCATCTATTTTGATTGTTTTTGTTAAAACGTGGTGGCACAACAGGTTTCTCGTAGTAAGATTTATCAAGTTCAAAGTTTAAAAGCCTTTTGGAACTTGTTAACCCCTTAACCTCAGAAACATCGATCTCAACAAGTTTGAAAACCTTCCTCAGTTTGTCCACATTCACATTCTCGATCGGAAACACATTATCCGAGTACAACTTATCAGAACCACACATCTTGTACATGACAAGAGTAGGTTTATCACTTGAGTTGTCCTGGGATTTTGGTTTCGGAATGTAGTTGTTTAGAAAACATTCATCATCATCAGTGGAATCACTGTCTGATTTTAACACATTTTCAACAACATTTTTCACAACTTCAGATTGAACACTGTCCTCATCAGATTGTGAAGTAAATGTGACACAATTGTTTCTGGCAATTTTTCAACATCGGTTTTCTCACTTGTTTCAGATTTGTTAGCCAACCCAGATTTTTTTCTTTGAGAAGTTGTTGAGCACAGGTGGTGGAACATTATGATAACCCACCCTTGTTCCATCTGAGTAAATGTCTTCACCAGTTTTGTTCTTCCCGATTGGTTTGGGAACTATGTGTTGAAGAACAAAGCTAGCGGAGTTATAGCTGTTTAACTTTAGATTGATTCTCTCATTTTCAATCTTAGCTTCTTGGAATTGAAGCTTGAGACTTGCGATCTCATCCAGTTGCTGGTTTATCAATTTTTCTTTCGCTTGAAGGACTCCTGATAAATGAATGTGTTCTTTGTAAGTTTTACCATTTCGTTCATCTGAATCTTTTACCATTCTTTTGAGCTTATCAAAATTTTCAGAAATCTTTCTATTTTCAAGAGTTAATTTTTCATTTTCCTTTTGAAAATGTTCAACATCACTTTTATCTTTTTCAATCTTTTCGGTTAATTCTTTGATTCTTTCACTTGAAGCTTTAACCAATTTATCTCGTCCTAGAACTTCTCTATCAATTATACCGATTTTTTCAACCAGCTCCTGGATTTGCTTATTTGCGAGATACTCATGTGTGCTGCAGACTTTGCACTCTTTCGTGCAATTTCTGCAAACACTTTCTGTTTTAGCACAATCATCCTTACCTGATTCGTTTTCCGAACCACTACTACTGACCTTTCCTGATGACTCAGAACTAGAAGCAGACTTGGAATCTACCTCAAGTGCTTTCGCCAATAGAACTTGGTCTGCCATTTTCGTCAAATTCTCTACTGGCATCTCCTTTGTAGTGTCGATGATCCCTTCGTCCACCTTCTTTGGCTCTTGGGACTTCAGGTATCTTTGACGACTTTCCACAATTAGCCTTTCTTTCTCGGGTCTCTTTGCATCGTCGATCTTGATCTGTTCTTCAACTAGTGGAATTGATTTCATGAGAGTTTCGACATCAACTGTTGATGGATCAACGCAAATGTTGCCCTTTGGATCTAAGTAACATTCACGATCCGGATCCCATCTTTTTGCCTTTTTGGCTTCTTTCCAAGCTTCGTAGATCTTTTTCTTCATTTGTTGTGCCATAGCCCTTTCACGGTTGTATGTTGACTCTTTTGCTGTTGTTTGAGTTGTTGCCATAAATGCGAAACCGACCGCATCCTCTTTAGGAAGGACTTTGCTCCAATCAAATCCCTCATCATCCTGGATAACCTCTAAAGCTCTTGATTTTTCTTTTGGAGTTTCCTCAATCTACTTCATTCTCGATGGCTCCTCACTGTTTCGATGATAGACCACCTTTTTATAATAATCATCGTGAAAAGGATTTGCTGTCTCATCAGTTGCAGAGTTTTGACATTCTCGTTTGAAGTGTCCTTTCTGCTTGCACTTGAAGCAAGTCACCTTGGATTTGTCGAAGCCGAGCTTTGTTAAAGGACCTTTAATAGAGTTTCTGTTGGTAATTTCCATAAACCTTTGCGCTCTGTGAATCACACTCGCCATGCACCAGCGAATATCTATCAATTCCATCTCCTCTGGATCGATTTGATCGTAGTCCTCTTTGGTGAGATTGGTGTTCCCAATCTTTCCGGCAACTAAACTTTCGTACGACTCCAGAATCGATGCAAGGAATACCATCTGCTGCTTTGCTGTTTCTTCGTTGAAATTCTATGCGTTGTTCAGATTAACAGCAAGGTTGCACTGGAATACATTCTTTGAAGCATTTTGTGACTGCTGATTGTTTGATGCGGATGAAGAAGATGTACTCAAACCAGTTCCATGATAACCGCTGTTTGGTGAAGAACCGCTGCTGGGCTTTTCTTGTGTCACAGCATTAGAACTCTCAGCACTAAAGGCTGTTTTCGGTGAAGTAACCTTTGGAATCATATTGCCTCGATAGTATAGATCAACGTTTTGTTGATATGTCATGCTGCTTACTTTGTTCATCTTCTTTATCTTCAGCTCATGACCTTCAAGTCGTTCGATCAACCAATCTACTGTCATCTCTGCTGCTGGCTTGGTGTTTTTGAGCACTAGACCGAAATATTACCAGTCTTGCTCATTTGGCAAAGCCTCGAACATTTTGTCAACCATCTCATCCTCGTTTTTCTTGATTCCATATCTGATTAATTCTGCCTTCAGATGACAGAATCTTTCAATCATTTGACGTACACTCTTGTTTTTCATACGTGTAAACAAATCAAATTCCTTTTTCAACAAACTTTTGTTATTTTTCACTATTTCCTCACCCCCTGTACGTTTCTTCTCGAGTTTTTCCCATAAATCTTTTGAATTATCATAGTCAATCAGTGATATGATATCATCTCAAACGGATTGATGTAGTAGAGCAATGCATTTCTGTTCAGCTATAAAAACTTCCTGTTCAGTATCAACCAAATTTTCATGATCATGCCTTGAAGCCGTGAAACCATTTTTCATACATCTCCAGCTATCGTACGCAAACACCTATAACCACCACTGAACCTCTTTGCCCATCTATTATAATCCTCGATCGCCATTAGCTTTGGAGGTTTGTTGTACGTGCCGTAAGCATTATCGCCGCTCAGCGAGTAAGAGATCGCCTTGGTAGCAGTCTTTGGGTTCGTGTTGGTATTGGTGTTGGAAGACGTGTTGTCACACCCCGACCACGTAGAACATACAAAACGTGGCGGAAACATCGGGGAGTGTTGTAACAGAATTAATGTTTCACAACCATGGAAATTTAAGTTTCGTTTTATTAATCAAACATGAGAGTTACATTGTCTTTAAACAAGAAATAAAGAGTACATAACGAAAATTAACTAGTTCTTGTCTCGTTTTAAGTCACCAAGGCACAGGTCCGCCTAAGTATGTCTTGATAAGTCCTATGCATCATCTCCTGAAAAACACATGTGAAAATAGGTACGTCAGCATAAAAATGCCTGTGAGATACATAGGTTTTGTGAAAATAGGATTCATGACTTATGTTTGAGAAAATGTTTAGTCATGAACCTTGTTATTTGCTTTGTTTTGTAAATCATTTGAAAATCGATAAGATCAGATGATATGTATAAATATTGTATGGTTAAATGAATAACCATGTAAAATGAGTTTGTATAAGATATGTTGTTTGTAAAACAATGTCTTGTGAAAAGTATGTTATTTGTATAAAATGTTATATGTCTCAAATTGAGATGATTGAAATAACGCTACAATATGTGATACCATACAAACACTTATATATAGGAAGTACCAGCGGCGTATCCACCATGCTTGTATCATATTACACACGCCTCGTTACTTAATCACTTACTCAAACCAAACCACCATGATGTAATGTTTAACAATTGTAGAAATGTTTATGTATAGTCAAATGTCTATTGTCAAATATAAATCATGTCAACAGATACAATTGGTTCACACGGTTCAACAGTTACAAACGGTTCATATAATCAAAGGGTTACGACAGTTCAAAATGTAGTATGATGTGTTCATATGCTGGATGAGCATATGCAACAAAAATGCAATGTAAAACAATGTACTAAGTACACACACAATGGGCATACATAGCATAAAATGTATTGAAATCATGTACTATAATGTACTAACGAACATAGCAGGTATATGATGTGAAAACATGTAAAGCATGAAAGTAACAAGTAGGCACATGTGTTTCACCCCAAAACAGTTTTGAAAACAGTAAAAGAGGGGTCTATGTACTCACTTGAGATTGCTCAGAAGTCCTAAGATAACCACCAAGCAATGCTAGAGATCACGGAATCAAACGGCACCTAGTATAGGTAACTATGTTAATAAACCGGACCTAAATCGGAGGATCGGATAGAATGAGGGTTCGTAAACCAAACGAGTATGGAAACTCGTGTAATATGGTTTAACAAAGCCTACATACTAAATGAAACTTAACCTAAGTGCTTACGACCCATCGTGACCCGTCTAGGTAGCTTATGCTACTTTAACGCGTCGTTCGCGTGAAACGCGTTCGGACCGCCTAACTAGTCCTATGACAAGTGTTATATGCCTAAACATGTTACATAATCAGTTATGTGACAAAAGTTTAGGTTACATATGCTTAATTACCAATTATACATGAAAAGGGTATTCTGGTAATTTACCTAAGGCATATAAACTACCTATCATACAACTACTTAAACGAAGCGACCATAAGGTATAACCTCGGAAGGTTATTCCCTATATACTATGGTCACCTAATGTGTTTGGTCGGATCCTAAAGATCGACCAAATGGGTCGGGTTCGAAGGTATAAGCGATTTATTAGATCGCTTACCCTACGACCCTAGACAACGTGGTAATCAGTAGGCATAGTCCCAAGGGACTATGACCATCGTGATTACAATCACGTTGCGAAGTTCAAACGAACTTCGCATTGACCATAAGCTGGTCAACGCTGAAAGTCAAACAAAGTTTGACTTTCGGACTCGAAAAGCAATAAAAGAACGAAAGAATACTTACGAAGGGTCCCCGAATGCTAATCGTGATCAAAATAACTCAGGTATGAAACAATGGTTCCAACTTAGAGTCTTTTTAATCAGATTCTTGTGAGTTTGAAGCAATGGGGGATGGGGTATTTATAGGAATACCCGAACCGTTAAGATCGCTTGTCGAATATCGTGCCTTAATCGCATCCGTACAAGTGTCGGAAACTCATGGTAGCTAAAAATGGGTCTAAATGAGCTGAATGTGCAGTTGTGAGCTTGTGGTTGTGGTTAAAACAGCTGGAATATGCTGACTGTTCATTCTGATCTGTTCTGGAAGGCTGAGGCGGCCCGCTTCAGGATCAGACAAATCTAATGCGGGCCGCATGGCCCTTCTGATCAGCATATAACTTTCAAAAATGACAGTTTCAGCCCCTGCACGTGTTTAAGGCCATTCCCGACACTTCTAAGGCCCGTAAAGCCAACTTTAAGGCCCTAAAATGATGCCTAAACATTGTGGACATGAAACATGCTGAAAAATATGTCGGATGTCAGTTCGTTTGGTCGTACGAACGCGATGTTCGCTTAATTACGACGGAATGCGCATAAGCGCGAAAAACGATCCAAATGACGAAACGAATGGATTTTTCTTATGCCAAACACTAAAATAAAATATTTTAGTGCTTACATAAATTTTTGGATGTCCGGATGTATTCAGAACGTAAGTTATGCGCGAAAATGCAAACTTGTGCACTTTTTGACGCTTTTAGTCCCTGAATGACACAAAAGTTTATTTTAGCACACCGAACCCCTCAAAGCCTATTTCTAAGCTATTTGAAGGGTATTTAAGTTGTGTTTAACTTATGGTCATGTTCTGGAAAGTCTGTTACAGTTCAAATTGGCATACTTTCACAGTTTGTCAACTTTAGTCCCTGTAAGCGATTAAACTAGATTTTTGCCATACCAAAGCCTTCAAAACTTATTTCTAAGTTATGTAAAGGTTATTTAAGGTATGTTAAGCCTATTTCACTATTCCAGAATGTTCGTTGCATTAAACTGGTTATATTTACGCATCTGTGCGCGTATAACCTTCCAGAAGGCGATTTAGAGCTTGAAATTGAACTAGAGTTGATATGTGCAAACGATACACATATTTTTACAAATCCCAAGTATGAAATACAATATTTCATTGGTTTGGCATTTGTTTGATGGTTGGAGTGACACAGGTGTCACAGTCTCCCCTACTTTAGGAAATTTCGTCCCGAAATTCATTCGTAGGAGTCTATCTGCGGCTTTGTGTTAAATAACCACCAAAGATATGAAAGGCATAATCCTGACATTTCCTTAACGGACATTCTTCAGAACCGAAAATGAACGAAATGAGTCATTTTCCACAACTTCTTCAGAACCGAAAATGAACGAAATGAGTCATTTTCCACAACTTCTTCAGAACCGAAAATGAACGAAATGAGTCATTTTCCACAACTTCTTCAGAATCGAAAATGAACGAAATGAATCATTTTCCACAACTTCTTCAGAAACGAAAATGAACGAAATGAGTCATTTTTCACCATTTCTTCAGAAACAAAAATGAACGAAATGAGTCATTTTTCACCATTTCTTCAGAAACAAAAATGAACGAAATGAGTCATTTTTTCACCATTTCTTCAGAAATGAAAATGAATGAAATGAGTCATTTTTCACCATTTCTTCAGAAACAAAAATGAACGAAATGAGTCATTTTTCACCATTTCTTCAGAAACGAAAATGAATAGGGTTAACTCTAGATACACGACAAAACTTGCTGTGGTTTCTGTGCACTGAATTCCATAATTATGTATGCATCCATAATTACGTAATTCCTTGCATAGGCCGCACAGTTTGTCTTGAAATGTTTTAGGGGAGGAAAATCAAACCTGTGATAAGTATGACTAGACTACCATAAGGTCCTTTTAATTAAGCCACCAAGGAGTCCTTTCAGCTATCTCATCACATGATATTCCTAACCAGATTTTTGGATCAATCTGTTTAACTAGACCTCTCTAGGGGTCAAATCATGGAATAGTACAATATAATCCAAGGGTCTTTACTATTACGTAAAAGCCCATTGAGGATTTAATATAGTACACAAAGATATGGAAGATTCTACAAGGATTTAGATAACAAAACTTGGATTACACAAGAACATAAAAGGGAACACATAAGCACATAATCACATAGTTGTTTAATTTGTTATTAACTTGTTATCGGTTGAAAATGGATATGGAAACCAGTCAATGGACTTCAATGTCCTCTGGGATCTATCTGAAAAGATATGAAAATCTTCCAAAAATTCGATTTTGTTTTCAAAGAAACATAATATCTGAATTAAGGGACACAACGATTTTAGGATTCACGAAAATACCCCTAAGGTACCCTATTAAGGATTTATAGTGGTACTTTGGGTATTCGTCCAGTGTTGTAACTTGCGCCTTGTACTTCGTTTTCCTTAGAAGAAACGGGTACTTAGGAATTTCATGGAAAATGCAAGAAATCATAAAGTGGAAGAAAGTTTGGGGGGTAGTTTGCTTTTCAAGGAATATGATTCCTTGATTGTCGGGATTGTAAGGGATATGTTGTTTATACATACAACCACATGAATACATTGTAATGTAAATAAAATATTTATTTATAAACAATGATAACAACTATTTCATGGACCTTGACAACAAAAGAAAATAATACATAAGACATGATTATTTCTAAAGAGTGTTGTCTTCTAGTCGGTCAGATGCTCATCTCTGTGCTGGATTAGCATTAGCAAGCTTTGGGCAATTTCTTCGGAAATGACCCATCTCGCCACACTTGTAGCAAGAACCTGGTGGAAAGCGAGCTTGAGCAGGATTGTTGTTAGCTTGATTTGGTGCAACTGCGGCTACGCAAACTTTTGCTGTATGACCTTTATGTCCACAAATTTGGCATTCGCGGCACTTCACCATAGCATGATGATAAAGGTTACATTTGTTGCACAAGGGTGAAGTTCCATTGTATGGCTTCCTAGTACGGGGTTGAGCCGGTTTGTTGGGGACGGCTTGACCATTGTGAGTAACCATGGCGAAGTTCTGAGAAGCCTTTCGCTTCTTTGACTTCTTAGGGGATCCAGGCTGTTCATCCATGGTCTTTGATTCCTCGATTGGTTTCGATTCCTCGACCGGTTTCTTGTCACCCTTTCGGAAAAGCTTACGTTTCCTGATCTGAGATTCAGTCAAGGTTGCAGATAGCTCAATGGCCTGCCTAACCGTAGTGGGGTTACTACCGGTAACAATGTCTTGAACTGAGTCAGGGAGACCATCAATGTATTTTTCGATCGCCTTATCCAAAGGCGTAACCATGGTAGGGCACAACAGGCTCAGCTCCTCATATCGATCAGTGTATGCTCGATGTTCACCGCTGTCTTGCTTAAGATCGTCGAATTCCCTTTCCAAGGCCCTGATCTCGTGACGAGGACAGAATTCCTTCATCATCAGTGCTCGAAGTTCTTCCCAAGTTTGGGCCAGTGCCACTTCGGCACCCCTATCTCTCACCACACCGTTCCACCACGTCAAAGCTCGTTTCTCAAAGACACTAGATGCGAAATCTACCTTTCGCTCGTTTGGACATTGAATATGCCTGAAGGTGCTCTCGAGACTCTCGAACCATTGCAGAAGTGCAGTCGCTCCTTGAGACCTAGAAAACTTTGATGGCTTAGCCGAGTTGAACATCTTGAAGTTGCAGAGGGCATTATTGTTGTTGATAGCTTGGTGACATTGGGCAACGATGTTCGGGATTGCAGCAGTTATTTGCTGTGTAATGACAGCTGCCAGCTCATCAATAGATACCGGGTTTTCGCGTCATGGAGGCATTCTAAAAAGAGGAAACATGAAAGGAAACGAGTGAGAGAATTAGACGAAAAGAATGAGATGAAACAAATCTGATGAAAGCAAGGGTAGTGGTCATTTGTTTGTTACTACAAAGCAACAAACGACCTCGGTGATTAATCAAAGTAAATAGGTCAAAAATAATGTATCGCGAAGACATGCTCGCCTATAAGTGAACACTCATCCCAAGAATTCCCAGGTAAGCACAACTGGTCTCGCGTCTGATGAGATGTATACGAAGTGCTTGCCTAGACAGAAAACCCAGAATACAGGCATTCACCCTTCCAGTTTGCACATGTTCACATTATTTAAAACCCAAAACCTTGACGAGATTTGAAAATTCAAAGGGGTTTAAAACCATGTAACAGAGGGTTCAAAACCTTACAATAGAGGGTTCAAAACCTAGTAATCAATCATCCTAGAACATATGATTAGTTTTCAAAGCGGTTTTGAAATTTATGTTCTTGTTGTGGTCGTCACCTAAGGATAGGTGACAGTATTGTTTTATGACTAAACGCAAGTAAACTCGCGTTAGGGTCCTAAGAAGGTTATAGACTAGGTCAAAGCATTACTAATAACCTAATTCCCTATAACCATTGGCTCTGATACCATCTTTTCTGTCACATCCTGACCACGTAGAACATACAAAACGTGGCGGAAACATCGGGGAGTGTTGTAACAGAATTAATGTTTCACAACCATGGAAATTTAAGTTTCGTTTTATTAATCAAACATGAGAGTTACATTGTCTTTAAACAAGAAATAAAGAGTACATAACGAAAATTAACTAGTTCTTGTCTCGTTTTAAGTCACCAAGGCACAGGTCCGCCTAAGTATGTCTTGATAAGTCCTATGCATCATCTCCTGAAAAACACATGTGAAAATAGGTACGTCAGCATAAAAATGCCTGTGAGATACATAGGTTTTGTGAAAATAGGATTCATGACTTATGTTTGAGAAAATGTTTAGTCATGAACCTTGTTATTTGCTTTGTTTTGTAAATCATTTGAAAATCGATAAGATCAGATGATATGTATAAATATTGTATGGTTAAATGAATAACCATGTAAAATGAGTTTGTATAAGATATGTTGTTTGTAAAACAATGTCTTGTGAAAAGTATGTTATTTGTATAAAATGTTATATGTCTCAAATTGAGATGATTGAAATAACGCTACAATATGTGATACCATACAAACACTTATATATAGGAAGTACCAGCGGCGTATCCACCATGCTTGTATCATATTACACACGCCTCGTTACTTAATCACTTACTCAAACCAAACCACCATGATGTAATGTTTAACAATTGTAGAAATGTTTATGTATAGTCAAATGTCTATTGTCAAATATAAATCATGTCAACAGATACAATTGGTTCACACGGTTCAACAGTTACAAACGGTTCATATAATCAAAGGGTTACGACAGTTCAAAATGTAGTATGATGTGTTCATATGCTGGATGAGCATATGCAACAGAAATGCAATGTAAAACAATGTACTAAGTACACACACAATGGGCATACATAGCATAAAATGTATTGAAATCATGTACTATAATGTACTAACGAACATAGCAGGTATATGATGTGAAAACATGTAAAGCATGAAAGTAACAAGTAGGCACATGTGTTTCACCCCAAAACAGTTTTGAAAACAGTAAAAGAGGGGTCTATGTACTCACTTGAGATTGCTCAGAAGTCCTAAGATAACCACCAAGCAATGCTAGAGATCACGGAATCAAACGGCACCTAGTATAGGTAACTATGTTAATAAACCGGACCTAAATCGGAGGATCGGATAGAATGAGGGTTCGTAAACCAAACGAGTATGGAAACTCATGTAATATGGTTTAACAAAGCCTACATACTAAATGAAACTTAACCTAAGTGCTTACGACCCATCGTGACCCGTCTAGGTAGCTTATGCTACTTTAACGCGTCGTTCGCGTGAAACGCGTTCGGACCGCCTAACTAGTCCTATGACAAGTGTTATATGCCTAAACATGTTACATAATCAGTTATGTGACAAAAGTTTAGGTTACATATGCTTAATTACCAATTATACATGAAAAGGGTATTCTGGTAATTTACCTAAGGCATATAAACTACCTATCATACAACTACTTAAACGAAGCGACCATAAGGTATAACCTCGGAAGGTTATTCCCTATATACTATGGTCACCTAATGTGTTTGGTCGGATCCTAAAGATCGACCAAATGGGTCGGGTTCGAAGGTATAAGCGATTTATTAGATCGCTTACCCTACGACCCTAGACAACGTGGTAATCAGTAGGCATAGTCCCAAGGGACTATGACCATCGTGATTACAATCACGTTGCGAAGTTCAAACGAACTTCGCATTGACCATAAGCTGGTCAACGCTGAAAGTCAAACAAAGTTTGACTTTCGGACTCGAAAAGCAATAAAAGAACGAAAGAATACTTACGAAGGGTCCCCGAATGCTAATCGTGATCAAAATAACTCAGGTATGAAACAATGGTTCCAACTTAGAGTCTTTTTAATCAGATTCTTGTGAGTTTGAAGCAATGGGGGATGGGGTATTTATAGGAATACCCGAACCGTTAAGATCACTTGTCGAATATCGTGCCTTAATCGCATCCGTACAAGTGTCGGAAACTCATGGTAGCTAAAAATGGGTCTAAATGAGCTGAATGTGCAGTTGTGAGCTTGTGGTTGTGGTTAAAACAGCTGGAATATGCTGACTGTTCATTCTGATCTGTTCTGGAAGGCTGAGGCGGCCCGCTTCAGGATCAGACAAATCTAATGCGGGCCGCATGGCCCTTCTGATCAGCATATAACTTTCAAAAATGACAGTTTCAGCCCCTGCACGTGTTTAAGGCCATTCCCGACACTTCTAAGGCCCGTAAAGCCAACTTTAAGGCCCTAAAATGATGCCTAAACATTGTGGACATGAAACATGCTGAAAAATATGTCGGATGTCAGTTCGTTTGGTCGTACGAACGCGATGTTCGCTTAATTACGACGGAATGCGCATAAGCGCGAAAAACGATCCAAATGACGAAACGAATGGAATTTTCTTATGCCAAACACTAAAATAAAATATTTTAGTGCTTACATAAATTTTTGGATGTCCGGATGTATTCAGAACGTAAGTTATGCGCGAAAATGCAAACTTGTGCACTTTTTGACGCTTTTAGTCCCTGAATGACACAAAAGTTTATTTTAGCACACCGAACCCCTCAAAGCCTATTTCTAAGATATTTGAAGGGTATTTAAGGTGTGTTTAACTTATGGTCATGTTCTGGAAAGTCTGTTACAGTTCAAATTGGCATACTTTCACAGTTTGTCAACTTTAGTCCCTGTAAGCGATTAAACTAGATTTTTGCCATACCAAAGCCTTCAAAACTTATTTCTAAGTTATGTAAAGGTTATTTAAGGTATGTTAAGCCTATTTCACTATTCCGGAATGTTCGTTGCATTAAACTGGTTATATTTACGCATCTGTGCGCGTATAACCTTCCAGAAGGCGATTTAGAGCTTGAAATTGAACTAGAGTTTATATGTGCAAACGATACACATATTTTTACAAATCCCAAGTATGAAATACAATATTTCATTGGTTTGGAATTTGTTTGATGGTTGGAGTGACACAGGTGTCACACGTGTCTCCTGTGTTGTATGCAAAAATATCATTGAATGGATTCATGAATTCATCTGCCATGATCGTACCTGAAAAGTGAAACACTTGGTCGAATTTTAAAAAGTCAAACTGAAACACTTGGATCGGATGGTCGTTCGTCCGAATGTCCGTTCAGATGAATGAGTATAGTGAACAAAGTAACAAATGCCCAAGTAACAAATGGCACAAGTGATGAATGGCAATCCGATCGGATGGTGATCCGATCGGATGGTGATCCGATCGGATGGTCGTTAGTTGGTTTGAGACTTGAACTATTAAACAACAATACTTATTCGGTCGGATGGCGATCCGATCGGATGAGTATGACGTCAGCAATGAAACTAAGAACAATATCTAGTGCAATCCGATCGGATGGCAATCCTATCGGATGAGTGACGTCAGCAAGTGCGATGAACAGTTCATAGTTTTTGATCAATTTGAACATGTTTTAGCTCGAATTTTGGATTGAAACTTTGTAGGATTATGCTATGATAGATTCCGATCAGTTTGATATCAATTTTAGTCCAATTTGTCCGTAAATTGTCCGTCAATTTTGAATTTTTAGTAGTTTTAGGTGTGAAAATATGAAAAACAGTAGAAATGTAGAAGAAGATGATGAAATTGTCAAAATCTCCGGTGAGATTTGACTGAAAACGGCCAAAATCCGCTGAAATCCTCCTGAAATCCCTGTAACTGTCTCCGATTTGACCTCCTGTGGCTCTGATACCACTTGTGAGCGTGCCGGCAGGAGTCGGTTCTCTCTCTAAGATGAAGAACGTGGTGCGAATCGATCAATACGAAGGTGCGGAATCCCTCGGCATCGTCATAGAATCATCAACAACGATATCAACGATAAACATGTCCAATCTCATTCACTGATATGAAAGTACAAAAGATCCTGATGACAACTGGACAGAGCTTCGCTATGCAATCTGACAAAAGGTTCTAAACTATGACCCCTACACTCCTATTTATAGGGAATCTGGGAGAGGTGGTGTCATCCGATCGGATGGTCATCCGTCCAGATGGCCATCCGTCCGGATGACTTATGCCATCCGACCGGATCACATAACAAACTTAAGTCCCGTCTCCCATTTCGTCTAGATACAAAATAATATACATACACAATTGTTTAATGACACATATAGGACAAAATACACAGACTTGATACAGACGGAAGCTACAGACATAATGCACTAACATACGCAAATGACACGTTAAAATAGCGTAAACTACCTTAACGAGTCGTAACGGGTCAAAAGCACTTAGGATTACTTTCTAATCAGAATGCTAGATTCATTAAATCATGCCATATGAGTTCCAATACTCATTTGATTTATAGAACTTCATTCTCTCCTATCCACCAGTTTAGGACCCGACTTTTAACATAGTTATCTATACTAGGTGCCACTTGATTCCTTGATCCTTCAAGCATTGTTTGAACTTTATTACAAGACTATTACGCAATCTCAAGTGAGTACATAGTCCCCTCTTTTAATGCTTTCAAATATTTTGGGGTGAAACACTTGTGTCTATTGTGACTTTCATGCTTTCATGACATATACATGCTATGTTCATCTAGTACAAATATAGTACATGATTTCAATTATGTTTTGCTTCGTATGTTGACTTAGCATGCTTAGCACATTGATTTCAAGGATATTTTTGCTGCATATGTTGACTTAGCATATCTAGCACATTGATTTAAATTGCATTTTGCTTCGTATGTTGACTTAGCATGCCTAGCACATTGATTTTAGACATACTTTTGCTATAATACGTTGACTTAGCATATTTAGCACATTGATTTCATGGAAATTTTACTTTGTATATTGATTTAGCATACTTCGTACATGGTTTTAAAGACAATTTACATGACATGCTTACATTGACTATGACATTTGGTATGTTTAACGAGACAAGATACATTCATTAACATTGATCACGCTGACCGGTAGTATGTAATGGTCCATAGGATTTGGCAAATCTCGTTCCCGTTTCCTAGGTTTGTTTGGAAGTGACATTTTAGGGAACGACATAATCCGATGAACATTTTTTATAAACCTTTGACCTGATAAAGGTTTATCCGACAGTCACAAGGCTTGAGTGTATTCGGATAACAAACCACATAAATGTACATATCAATAAAAGCAATGGTTTTCAAAACATAACTTTTGACTTAAACTTTTGTTTACTCAAAGACATTGTTTTGTACATGACATTTGGTTACACAAGACATTTGGTTATACATGACATTGTTGCATGTGGTTTGAGTAAAGACTTTTTACTTGCCATACAAGACATTTGTTATACAAGACATGGTTTATACTTGACATTAGACATGGTTTACACATGACATTTGACATTGGTTTAAACAAGACATTATTTGATGGTTATTGGTAAGTGATTTAAATAATGAGACGTGTGTAATATGATAAAAGCATGGTGGATACGCCGTTGGTACTTCCTTTATATAAGTGCTTTTATTATATTACATATCGTAGCGTTATCTAAACCACTTCGACAAGAACAAGACATGGCGTTTTTATACAAGACACGACATTTTTACACAAGACATGATTATTTTATAACAAGACATGACATATATTATACAATTCATTTTCATTGGTTATTTATTTAACCATACATCATTCTTTTATATCATCTGATTTTCATATTGATTTTCATATGATTTTACAAAAGAAAACCTTTTATAAGGTTCATGATTACTTTTTCGTTAAACGCTTCTTTTAACTACCAAGTCATGAATCCTCATCAATAAAACCTATGTATCTCACAGGCATTTTTATGCTGACGTACCTATTTTCACATGTGTTTCAGGAGCTAATGTTTGAGGTTGATCATGCTACACTTAGGCGGACTTGGGCCTTAGTGACGTAAAATCAAGCAAGACAGTTTAATTTATGTTATGTTTTTAGTTTAATCCAAGACAATGTAAACATCTTATCAAATAATACACAACTTTAAATACCATGTGTTATGATACAATAATTCTGTTACTCGACTCCCCGACGTTTCCGCCGCGGTTTGTTGTTTTACGCGGTCGGGGTGTGACATGTATGGTGGTTGCTGAACAATAATAAGCGATGGTGGAGTGGTGTGTTTGTTGTTTGTTCTTTGGAGAGACCCGTGTTCGATCTCGTGATCCTCCATTTTATTTCATTCTTTTTCAATTCAAGTTTTATAAGTTACACTAAGGTCCCTTAACTTTGAAGAGTTAATAAATCAGTTAGGTTTACTTTGTTTAAGTTAGATTTCATTTAAAAAAACTAACTTTACAACCTAACATAGTTAACTAGGTTATCTTATGAAATAAATAAACAATTCTTTTAATTGTAATATTAATTAAATTAATTAAAAAATATAACTAACTAAACAACCTAATTAATTAGATTAAAGAAATAATCCTTTGACGACGATTTATTTCGTGAAAATTCTTGTGGTTTAATGGTTGTGATCCGAATTTCAAAACGGGTAGAATTTCTGGATATCCGTTTTTTACAGATGTTACAATGGCGGTGAAAGAAATATGGAAAGTTGAAAATTGGCCCATTTATATATTTTTTATTTTTTGGCCTAATGTCATGGGCTTGTTTGTTTTATGCATTTCTTTTTTGTTATTTGTATAAATTTTAGTTTCTAACATAATTTATAAACATAGTGTGGTACAATAGTTGATTGAATGGGTCTCGAATATCAAATTTACACAACATAAGTCGGTTTTCGAATGATTTAAACGTGTTTTGATGATTATATAAATAACACCTATGTTTGATTGAACAATTATTGAGAGAGAAAAAAATAAATTAAATGAATTCCATTATGATCTTTAGTCTCGAATTAGAATGGCTGAATACGAAAACACAGAAACGAATAATACTATAAATGCGGAATGTTACATATGTGGTCTCAAATAAGCCCCTCGTGCTTGATTTGAGAAGTTATCTATAGTGATTAGTTCCCTTGGTTTTGTTTCTAGTAATCATGATTCTACATTATTTGTTTGATGTACGGGTGTAGGTCGCATTCTTTTGTCTCTATATGTGGATGATACGATTATTACATGTACTGATTATGATGGTAACGAGTCTTTGAAGTGTTATTTGGATCACCATTATTTGGGTCTTCTACAATATTTTTTGGGTATTGAGGTGGCTCAGTATGGCCGTTTAAACCGCTCGTCGCTCGTTCGGAAATTGCTCGGAAAATGCTTTTTCGATTTAACGCTCAGTTGTAAACGAGATGCTCTGCTCGGTTCGGTTCGGTTTGTAAACGAGCCAAGCATGAGCAAAGGTCCGCTCGGCTTGGTTCAGCTCGAATTATTATTTTTAATTAGAATATATATATATATATACACACACACACACATATATATACACATACACATACATATATACACATACATACACAAATATAAGTTATACATATAAACAAACACACCTATATATACACACACATACATATGGGCTTAAATATAAATTAAATTTATAGTTTTATATATACCACTCTATTAGATTTTGGTCCACTATATACAAATTTACAACTATATCTATACTGACTAGCCCAATCACGCCAATAAAAAAATTACTATCAAATCTAAAAGTTAAACCCTAAAATGATAAACGACAAACTGCCCATCGCCTCAATGTTTCATGTTGTTACTCTAAGTCGATCGTCTCCTGCTCTCAACGTCATTGTTTGTGCAATATGATCATCGCCTCGTCGGCCACAACATTGTTATTCATAAGAAACATATTATGCCATTTAGTTTGTCTGTTATTAAAGTCATAAAAACTTGAGACCCAACATTGTCACTATCTCTCTCAACAAATTTAAATCGAGCGATACGATAGTCTAATCGCTCGAACTTCGCTCGACGCTCGCTCGGAATATTTACCGCTCGGAAAATGCTCGCTTTTTGAGGCTCAGTTTTAAATGAGTCGCTCTGCTCGGTTCGGTTTGTAAATGTCACACCCCCAAAATACCACAAGCGGAAACCCCCGCGAGGCGTGTGATATACCAGGATCTAGCCACCAATCACATTGAACTCATAGGTATATTTAAATAAAACTTTCATTGATTAACATTAAGTGTTACACGTTACAAATAATTCACGGTATACAGCGGAAGCATAATTTATTCGTTAAGTGTTTATAAACCACATGTAAAAACCATTAGTCTTGTGTTGCGATTCCATGTATCTCGACCCATGACCACTCCAGCCTCCCAGACAGCAAGTTCCAACAATATGCACCTAAAGAACTGCAAGGCATGTAACAACGAATCAACAACAAAGTTAAGCGAGTTCGCAGTTGGGTGTCTGTTTTAGGTTGTTTCCAAAAACATAGTTTTCCTTTAGCTGGCTTACTTGCCGTGGGGGTTACCCCATAGTTGAAAATATGATTAACCAATTCCTTCTTTCCTAAACCATAACCAGTGGGGGCTTCCCCATGTGAACCACTAGACCGTTACCATATCGACAACTGACTGAGAAAGTTGTGCCCTACGTCAATGTCTATCATCATTGACTAAGTGCCCAGATCCATTAGTACACGCCCGTCCTCCTGGTAATAGCACTATTAACTAATGACCCGCTCGCCATTGGCCGGCGATTAAGTCGATATAAAAATGAGGGACTTCATGATAGAGTTTTGTCTAGTAAGTTATATGTTGTCATCCTTCCTACGGAGGAATGGAGGTACGTAATCTACCCAAGGAGAATACGCAGGTTTAATGTTGTCATCCTTCCCATGGAGGATGGAGGTACATATTCTACCCAAGGAGAATATGCAAGTTTCGTTTTAGTTTCTTAACCCATTCCCAAACCACCGGGAATCCCATGCCTTGTAGAAAGTGTGAACTCACCTCGGTTTGCTCGGCAGATACACAAAGAGGTCAATCAAGCTGCTAGTGGTCAACCACTTCCTAACATGGTTACCATACAAGTCAGGTCTAGGTTCAAGTAGTGCACGTATGTTTACACAGATTTAGCAAATCAAGAACACGTAATAATCATGGCATACATGGCATACACATAGGACATGTTAAACAGGTCAGTTAAATAAACCCAAAGTTCAACTTGTGCGATCCAAAAGGTTTGGGCCAAACCATTTGTGCAATTCACTAATGAGGCCCAACTAGACACCCCGGGCCAGCATGTTGTGTGATCAGCACAACCTTGTGCGATCCACAACATGTTGTGCGATCCAACATGAACCTGGCCCACACAAATAAGAAGCCCAACAACATACGCGGCCCAAACAATTTCCCAGTTTAATAATCTTGTGCGATCCTAATGAACTTGTGTGACTGATTTGGGCTGCATGGCCCAGTAACATAACAAACTCAAACATCTATGTGTGTGTGGCCCAAGGCTTGTGCGATCAGCACGGGCTTGTGCGATCCACAAGTCTTGTGCGATCATGCATATCATAGTTGTACTGTGTGCTTTGTTTAGTTGTACCTTACTTGTGCGATTAGCCCTTGTGCGATCTAAGGGCTTGTACGATCAGTCTTTATGGACCTGATCTTGTTCGGTTCAACGGCCTTGAGCGATTAACTATCTGAATCCCTGATTTTATGCAAATTAGTTATTCCTTCCTTATTTACCCGGTTACAACCTATCAATGCTAACAGTTTCGGTTTTTACCAACAATCGATTAAACCAATAAACATCAACTAAATCCTCATGAACCCTAAGACAATTCATCATCAATACTTCATGTATATATACCCATAGCAGTTGATAATCTTATATTCGGTTCTAGATTAGCAGTAACATCATAAAATCATCAATCTTATATTGATCAATTACAACATACATGAGAGCCGATTATCATTTATCTCATGAACCTATAATACCAATGATTCTATTACAAGCACCCTAAGTCATCATGAAAACACTCATACAATCATCCATACAAACATAACAAACATGGCATCATGTATCATATATGTAACACCTGTGCCTCCACGGCCATCAAACAAATACCGAACCAATGAAATATTATATTTCATACTTGGGATTTGTAAAAATATGTGTATCATTTGCACATATCAATTTTTGTTCAATTCCAAACTCTAAATCACTTTCTGGAAGGTTATACGCGCACCGATGCGTAAATATAACCAGTTTAAATGCAACAAACACTCCGGAATAGTGACATTGGCTTAACATACCTTAAATAACCTTTACATAACTTAGAAATAAGTTTTGAAGGCTTTGGTATGGCAAAAACAAGTTAATTCGCTTACAGGGACTAAACTTGACAAACTGCGAAAGTATGATGATTCGTACTGGAACAGACATTCCGGAACATGACCATAAGTTAAACACACCTTAAATATCCTTTACATAGCTTAGAAATAGGCTTTGAGGGGTTCGGTGTGCTAAAATAAACTTTTGGATCATTCAGGGACTAAAAGTGTCAAAAAGTGCACAAGTTTGCACTTTCGTGCATAACTCACGTTCTGAATACATCCGGACATCCAAAAATTTATATAAGCATGACTATATTATATTTTAGTGTTCTCCATAAGAAAAATCCATTCGTCGCGCAATTTGGATCGTTTTTCGCGCTTGTGCGCATTCCGTCGTAATTAAGCGAACATCGCGTTCGTACGACCAAACGAACCATCATCCGACATATTTTTGAGCATGTTTCAAGTCCACAATGTTTAGGCATCATTTTAGGGCCTTAAAGTTGGCTTTACGGGCCTTAGAAGTGTCAGAAATGGCTTAAACACGTGCAGGGACTGAAACTGCCAAAAATCAAACAGGTTTCTGATCTGTGCAGACCAGGCGGCCCGCGTAGTACTAAGCTTAAACATCACGCGGCCCGCATCCGACCTTCTGACCAGATTAATTGAATCTAACAGCAGATTGCAGCTGATTAATCCACAACCACATGTTCTAAATTGTCTAGTCAGCTGATAAGGATCAATTCTTAGCCACCACAAGTTTCCGACACATGTACGGATGCGATTAAGGCACGTTTTCCATGAAACGATCTTAACGGTGGACCGAATACTATAAATACCCCATGCCCCCCATTGCTAAAATCACTAGAATTCTGATTTGAGAAGCTCTAAGTTGAAACCATTGTTTCATACCTGAGATTCTTGGATCGGGATTAGCATTCGGGGACCCTGGGTAAGTATTATTTCGTTCTTTTATTGCTTTTCGAGTCTTTCGAGTCTGAAAGTCAAACTTTGTTTGACTTTCTGCATTGACCAGTTTATGGTCAATGCGAAGTTCGTTTGAACTTCGCAACGTGAGTGTAATCACGTTGGTTATAGTCCCTTGGGACTATGCCTACTGATTACCACGTTGTCTAGGGTCGTAGGGTAAGCGATCTGATAAATCGCTTATACCTCGAACCCGACCTGTTTGGTCGATCATTAGGATCCGACCAAATACATTAGGTGACCATAGTAGGTAGGGAATAACCTTTCGAGGTTATACCTATTGGTCACGACGTTTAAGTAGTTGTATGATAGGTAGTTTATATGCCTTAGGTAAATTACCAGAATACCCTTTTCATGTATAATTGGTAATTAAGCATATGTAACCTAAACTTTTGTCACATAACTGATTATGTAACATGTTTAGGCATATAACACTTGTCATAGGGCTAGTTAGGCGGTCCGAACGCGTTTCACGCGAACGACGCGTTAAAGTAGCATAAGCTACCTAAACGGGTCGTAATGGGTCGTAAACACTTAGGTTAAGTTTCATTTAGTATGTAGGCTTTGTTAAACCATATCACATGAGTTCCTACACTCATTTGGTTTACAAACCCTCATGCTACCCAGTCTTCCGATATAGGTCCGGTTTATTAACATAGTTACCTATATTAGGTGCCGTTTGATTTTCGTGATCTCTAGCATTGTTTGGTTGTTACTCAAGGACATCTGAGCAATCTCAAGTGAGTACATAGAACCCCTCTTTTACTGTTTTCCAAACTGTTTTGGGGTGGAACACATGTGCCTACTTGTTACTTTCGTGCTTTCCTGTTTCCACATCATATACCTGCTATGTTCATTAGTACATTATAGTACATGATTTCATTGTGTTCATGCTAGGTGTGCCCATTGTGTGCATTACTTAGTACATTGTTTTACATGACTTTTCTGCTTTGTATGATGACTTTGCATACTTAGTACATTGTTTTACATGACTTTTCTGCTTTGTATAATGACTTTGCATACTTAGTACATTGTTTTACATGACTTTTCTGCTTTGTATGATGACTTGGCATACTTAGTACATTGTTTTCACATTGCATCTCTGTTGCATATGTTCCAGTAACATATGGACACATTGTTTTACAGCTCTACCTTGTATGTTTACTCTAGCATACTAGGTACATTATCTTCATAAAACATGCTTACATTTTGGTATGACATTTGGTTTGTTTAAACTATACTATACATTCATTAACACCGATCATGCCGCTCGGTAGTAGGTAGTGGTACCATAGGACTTGACAAATCCCATTCCGGACATCCCGGGTAGGTGGGGATGAAAGGAATGACCGAATCCGAATACATATTCTTTTGATAACTCACTTTTACATAGTTATCCGACTGTCTCAAGGCTTGGATGTATGAATTTTCATAACACCGCATAAATGTTCATATTCAGCATAGCATGCATATATTTTACAAAACATAACTTTGATTTAAACCAAGTTTTACTTCAATACTTTGTTTTGTACATTTTTACTTATGGTTTAAGTAGTCTTATTTTACTTACCATACATATCATTTGGGTTACACATTACTTGGCTACTTTTGGACTATAAACATTTGACATGGTTTATACAAGGACTTTTGACTATTTGTTTAAACATAGACTTATTACATTGTTGGTTTGGTTTGAGTAAGTGATTAAGTAACGAGGCGTATGTAATATGATACAAACATGGTGGATACGCCGCTGGTACTTCCTATATATAAGTGTTTGTATGGTATTACATATCCTAGCGTTATTTGAATCATTTCAGTTTATGACATATAACATTTTATACAAATAACATACTTTTCACAAGACATTGTTTTACAAAACAACTCATCTTTTACAAACTCATTTTACTTGGTTATTCATTTAACCATGCATTATTCTCTTAATTATACGTATCATCTGAACTTATTATTTTTCAAATGATTTACAAAGACAAAGCAAATTACAAGGTTCATGACTAAACATTTTCTTAAACAGAAGTCATGAATCTTATTTTCACAAAACCTATGTACTCGCCGGCATTTTTATGCTGACGTACCTATTTTCACATGTGTTTTCAGGAAATGAAGCATAGGATTGATCAAGATACACTTAGGCGGACATGGGCCTTAGTGACAATAAAAGATGCAGACTAGTTAATTTATGTTATGTACTCTTTGTTTCTTGTTTAAACAATGTAAACTCTCATGTTTGATTAATAAAACGAAACTTAAATTTCCATGGTTGTGAAACATTAATTCTGTTACAACACTCCCCAATGTTTCCGCCACGTTTTGTATGTTCTACGTGGTCGGGGTGTGACAATATAAACAATAGTAAGGTACTAACAGGATTGTTATTGGAACAAAGAAAACCCGAAGGATCAAAGGCTGTCGTTTACCTTCAAAGAGGAGGAAGAGGGAGGTTTAGGGTTTGTGTGTTCTTGTGTAATTCGCAAATGATAAGGAAAACAAACCCTCGAAAGGATTATGTGCCGGTTTATATAGTAAAGTGACCAAAACCCCTAATGGGCTGCCCATTCGGTTCGAATTTGAGCATGGTGGGCCGAGCAGGGTAAGCGAATTAAGACAATGATGTGCAGCCCAAGTGTGTTGTGTGATTGGGGTTAATGTTGTGCGATCCAAGTTATTTATATACATACCTATATTCTCATAACCACATCTTAGTTAGAAACATAACACTTTATTACAAACAATCACGTAGTCACATAATCCAAACATGTTACATCAATGTACAACGAAAGGTTCTAAATTATGAGTTGTCACAGTAAACGAGATAAGCATGAGCAAAGGTCCGTTCGGTGTAGGATCGGTTTGTGACCCAAACGAGTCGTTCAGAGGAGTTTTAATCTATTTCAAAGGCGGAAACAGAGAAATAGACTTCGAAACAGCTTTCAAATCACTTTAAACTTCTTTCTGATTGATATAACAACAATTACAATCAAAAGACAGACCGGCAGCACCTCGGTACAAAATCAGAGAACCGTTCCAAATGATTTCCCTTGGACCCTATATACAGATATGGTGATTCCGCTTGAAGGTGATATAGTGCAGTTCAAGCGGAATTAGTTAATGTGATTTCGCTTGAAACAAACACTTGTCATTTCAAGCGGAAACAACCCCTTTCAAGCGAAATAAGCTCAAATACTCCTAAAACCTATTTTCTCGAACAACGAGCCTGATCTAATACTTCTAGTACAAGACTCGATACAAGACGAAGTCGATAGACGTAGTGCACTAACAGACTCCCCCTCGGATATCGACGAAGTCTTCAGTGTCGAGTCTTCACAATCTTCAGTCTTTATCAGTCTTTGGGCTTTCAAAATCTTGACTTGGCTCTTGCCTCCTCTAACTCTCTAACAGACTCCTCCTCAACTTGTGCTGGAATCACAGGATCAGGATCGTGATCTGGCTCTCAAGCTTTCTAATTCTCATGATCAGATCTCTTGATTCCTTAAGTTCATCAGCATCATCTGCTTCCGGATTTTTACCTGATGAACCACTAGTATGCAAATCTTAAAAATTTTTCATTTAAAAACATACTCCCCATCACTAAATGTCATCATGTTTAGCACTTGGAATTTTGAAAATCAGCTCTTCAACATCAGTTGTCGAAAATCTTTTTGAATTTTTTAAAATTATGCTAAAACACACCGAAAATCTTTTTAAAATTTTTGAATTAACAGAAATGCAATAAAGAAATATTTACAGACAAACTTTTTGTGAGTTTGTGTAAGAGGATCATATCAGTTTTTGAGACAAATCACTAACACCGTTAAGCTTTAAACATTTTCAGTTCCAAACGATTCACGTTGATTGACGATATTGTTGTCCACTGATACGTTAAGGTATATTAATTTTGCACTAAATTCTTATGCACCCCACGATCTCAGCATATCCCCTCATCATGCAATACACTAACTCAAATAATGCCTTTAAACTTTCATCAACTGTGATATGTGCAAAAATAAAGCAGAATGTTTAACATTAACAATCAGGTCGATACTTCCGTATACGCAGAGAAAGTCCAATGTTTAAAAAAAATAAGAAAAATAAAAACAAGTTGAAGTTGTTTAGGCTTTAACCACCAGGTCGATACTTCCGTATACGCAGAGGTGATCCAAAGCTTAAACGAAACACCAAAGAAAATAAAGCAGAACGTTTAGGCAATAACATCCAGGTCGATACTCACGTATACGCAGAGGATGTCCAATGCTTAAACAAAATAAAGAAATAAAACAAGTTTAAATCTTTGCAAAATAATATGCACAATCACAGAGACTTTTTAGCAAAGTTGTGAAAGTTCACAAACTTAACCAGTTTTATGTCTTTCGACAATCAGCGATTACCGAGTAGGCACACAGTCAAGAAGGACAAAACTAAGTACTATGCTTTCAACCGTGTTTCCCACTAGAAATAGGCTTTTTGCTTTATGTTTGTATCGTTATCGTAGTCTAGCCGAGCCTATCGTCACATCTTTAGTGAGACCGTTTATCACATTTTAACTTTCCAATTCTTTAGCATGCTGTGACAGTCCACTGATGTACTATCATTTCCTCTTTTTCTCAACAAAACTCGTTTTTTATTTTATCATGTTTTTGACTTTTTCAAATTTTCAAATGTTTTTGGATTTTCTGAAAATTTACTCCCCCTAAAATTCAAAATCATTAAAAAGAAATTGAAAAAAAAAAACTGTACAAAAATGACAACTGATCTGAATCGCTTCAATTTGCCATCCACTTGGCATAAACAATCAGAACTCCCCCTGACAACAAACTATTTTCTCATTATGATTTCAAAACACTTAAGTTTGTTTTAATCAAAATGATTTTTCCGGAAAATTAGTTTTGTTGATTTTACCACTTGTAGGTTAGGAGTTTCATCACATTGTTTTCAATCACTTGTAGGTTTAACATTTCTCGATTTTATCAATCATCAATAACTTGTAGAAAATCAGATACAAATTAATGTCCCTGATTTACCACTTGTAAGTGAAAATCTCTTCAACCATTTGTAAGTCGAAATATCACAGTTACCATCCTATGAATTTCTCAAGAAAGATGCCGATTCCTACTCCCCAATTACCAACCTGGGAGTTCTGGCAATTCCAGCAGTATGACTTGCCAAAATTTAAACATTTTCAAAAATATTTTGAGAAAGATGCCGATTCATGCTCCATGATTACCAACTTGAGAGCTCCGGCAAGTCAAGGTTTTTCATTTACACATATCCACCCAAGCCTTAACAACCTTGGGTGTTTTCTCCTCAACTTCACTTGGGTAAAAAGTTACTTTCTTTGTTTCATAAAAGTCTTTTACCCCTTTGACCTTTCCTTCAACCATTTTTCCAAAAATCTTTTTAACATTTCCATTAAAAACTTTGTCAACATCAAATTCTTTCTTCTCAGAATAGAATTGATTCGAAATATCAACCTTACCAACCTTTTGTTTGAAATTTTCAATCCTTTCCTTTTTAATCTCAACTTGTGGCTCCTCTGATTTTGTGGAATCAGATTCATCACCAGATTTCACATCTGATTTCTTAACAACCCACACTTGGTTGTCATTTTTAGCTTTCTTTTTATAAAAATGTGTCTTTGAACACTCACCAACTTCATTTGTTGAATTTTCAAAAATTTTAACTGTTTCAGTTGGTGGTTCATTTTTCTCAACAACTTTTTCTTTGAGTTTTTTAGAAACTTCCTGTTTTGATTTTGTTGCTTGAGAACATGTCGATGCAATGTGACCAACTTCATTACATCTAAAACAGGTTCTTGTCTCCTTTACATGAAACACTCCAGTCCCTATTCTCTCTTGCTTCTGGATAAGGAATTCTCTGTTTGATTGTTTCTAGAATGAGCTTTTTGATTCCTCATCACAGCTTGTACCTGAAACAAAATTAACTTTTGAATTAAAATCTTTAACATATTTTTCATTTTTCTGTTTTTCAGATGGAATAAAACCTAATCCTTTCTTTTTGAAATTACCATTATGGTTTGGTTTCTTTTGAAAACCATAACCAGAATTGTAACCCTTTTTCTTGTTTAAGCGTTGTTGAACTCTTGAAGTGTACTTTTTAGGTTTTTCATTAAGATTTACATCTTTTAATTCAGAAATATTGGTTTCTGTTAGTTTGAAAACCTTTTTGATCCTTTCAACTTGAATACTTCTTATTGGAAAATCTTTATCAGAATATAATTTTTCAGAATCATTCAAAGTATATGCAACTTCAAATGTTTCATCATTCAAATTAGATTTTGATATCAAAAACTCTTTACTATAAACCCTTTTAACCAATGGTTTTGGACAGTTGACCGACGAACTTGAACTTCCAGACTCGGACTTTGACTCAGACTCCTCATCTTTATCCAACACCTGATCGACCACCATTTTTATTAACTCAGACTCATGATCAGTGTCAGACGATGTAAAAGTAACGTCAATGTTTTCTGGTAAATCATCGGTTATTTCTGACTTTAGCTTTATATTAACTGCCTTTTCGACTTGCTCCTCATTTGGTTTTCTAGGTGAATAACCTTCCCAAATAGGAGGAGGACACTTGTTATAACTAGTACTCTATTTCTTACCAGTATCCTTCTTGTCATTCTTCACATCTTGAAAAACTTCCATACCTGCAACAGTTGGATAAATTCGATCAACAAGATAATCAGAACTAGAATAACTCTATAATAATCGTCTGATTCTCTCATTCTCTATCTTTTCTTTTTCCAACTCTTGCTTCCATTTTGCACTTTCTTCAATGTAGAAATTAATGGCTTTCTGCTTCGACATCATCACAACATTCATCATGGTCAATGCATCTTCTCTTTCAGAATTTGTCTTTTGAAGACCAGTTACTGTTTTGTTTAACACGTCATATGACTCTTTCACATAATTGAGATTGAACAGTAATTGTTCTTTCATCTTCTCAAACTCAGCCAATTTTTCATCTTTTGCTGCACATTCCTTGCAGGATTCTAAACACTTTAAGCAAGGTTTGATGACTTCCACAATTTTTTCTACTTCAATGATCTTCTTATCTTCAAACACTATTTCAGCTTCAATTACCTTCTCAGCTTCACCATTCCTCTCAGCAACATTAACTTCCTTCATTCTTTTCAACTCTTTTGCTGCTTTTTTCTTCTTCAATTTCTCCAAGCGATCTGCAAAATAAAATTGAAAACTTTCAGGAGATAAATGAGTTTTTGCAACGTCAATATGCATTTCTTCCTCATAATCACTATTGTCATCAGTTGATGATTTATCAAACATTACTGTCTTTTCTGAACTGTCATCGGATAACCCAGAATCAGATGGTGTTTGATCAAAAACCATTGTTTTTTCTGAACTTTCATCTGAAGTAACAGATTCTTTATCTTGATTCTTAGCATTAACATCAATCACTTTCATCCATTCTGTAAACAAATCTGGTTTTTGAATGGCTTTTGCAATGAGAGCAACAATTTTTGAATCAGATGGAATGTATTTGTCCCAACTGAATCCTCCTGCTACTTTTTCATCATCTTGATCAATGATACCATAGTAAGCTTTCTTGTTTGCATCCTCGATCATTCTAGCATGAGCAGTTTGTGGTTCCTTTTGTTGATTTGGTTGATGAGCAACCTATTGATATATGGCTTTCCGATAGTAATAATCTTTTCCAAAAGGATTCTTTGCTCCACTAGCTTCTTGATTTTTGCATTCTCTCTTGAAATGACCTTTCTCCCTGCATCGAAAACAAGTAACTTTAGATTTATAAAAACCCAAAGTAGAAACATGTGCATCCAAGAAATCATTTCTTCCTGTAATCATTTTGAATTTTTCTGCTCTCCTCAAGACACTAGCTAAACACCATTTTATATCCATGAGATCCATCTCTTCAGCGTCTATCTGATCGTAATCGTCTTTTGTCAGCATAGGATTTCTGATTCTCCCTGCAACTAAACCTTCATAAGATTGTAGCACAGTTGCAAGTAACTCCATGTGATCTTTTGCAACTTCTTCAGAAAAACTTTGACCATCTGGAAGATTCAATGCAATGTTGCACTGTATCACACAACCATTTCCACTTTTTGAACTTTGAGAATGAAAACTTGAAGTTGAACTCTTAGGATTAACACTTGGATATGAAGAAAAACCACTGTTGCTATTTGGACTTTGTTCAGCAGTTCCAGATGAGTCTCCAGCACTAAAAGCAGTTTGGATTTTTGGACTCTTTTCAATTTCTTGAACACTGCCTTTGTAATACATTTTCACATCTTGCTGACTACTAGGATTGTTCATCCTTGCAATCTTTTGCTGTTCAAGATCTTGACCTTCAATCTTTTCAATGAACTGAGAAATCGTCAAATCATCATATTCCTCGGTGTTCTTTAAGATTATCAAAAATGTACCCCATTCTTTTTTAGGTAAAGCATCAGCTAGTTTGTCGACCAATTCCTCTCTTTCTTTGTTAATACTCAACAAAGACATAGAACGCACTAAGTGGTAATATCTTTCAATCAACTTCTATGTATCTTCCCCTGGCAGACTTGTGAATAGATCAAATTCTTTCTTAAGTAGTGCCTTTTTACTTTTAATCATCTTTTCACTTCCCTCAAACTTAATTTTAAGAGCATCCCAAATTGATTTTGAAGTTTTGTCATGTTGAAGCAATACAAAGATGTCTTCTTTAGTAGCTTGCTGAAGTAGACTAATCATCATCTTTTCAGCTTTGTACATATCTCGTTCTTTGTCAGTGAATTCAGAGAATACACTCCTAAGATCTCAAATGATTAGTACGTGGTAAAACATACTTTTCAGTTTTCTCAACTTGCAGATCAGTACGTGGTAAAACATACTTTTTCAGAATACACTCCCAATATCTCAAATGATTAGCTTGAACCCAGTTTTCAAAACGATCTTTCCATCCGTAATACTCCTCAATGCTCATTAGTTTCGGGGGTTTTTGCATTGTTCCAGTCTCATTTTCTAAGTTCATGTTTTGAGCAAGGGCAGCCGGAGTAGTAGGGGTAGCAAATGCGCTGTAAAACTCGTTTTCCATGATTCGGTACCAAATTTCTCAAATCAGACAATTTCAAGCGGAATTAAGTTCAAGCGAAATCCCTTTTCAAGCGAAATAACTATCTCAAGCGAAATCAGTTCAAGCGAAAACACCAATTTCAAGCGGAATACCAATTTGAAGCGGAATCACTGATTTCGTTTGAAACTTTTCAAGCGGAATAGCACACTGAAGCAAAATCAGACTGTTTCAAGCGGAATCAGTCAAACAAAATAACGTTTTCAAGCGGAATCAGACAGTTCGCTCAAGCGGAATAAGGTTTTTAGTCCATTTTTATCACTTTTAAATCGAATTTTGATCTGAAACTTTCAAGGGTTTGTTAAAACGTAGTTTCGCACAATATGTGAGAAAATTAGCCGATTTTAACCGTAAAAACTTGTTAATTTTGAAAAGAAGGCGTAGAAAACAGAAATTTTAAGCTGAAACGGTAAGAACTCCTCTTCCTGAGCTCTGATACCACCTGTAGGATTGGTTTGTGACCCAAATGAGTCGTTCAGAGGAGTTTTAATCTATTTCAAAGGCGGAAACAGATAAATAGACTTCGAAACAGCTTGTAAATCACTTTAAACTTCTTTCTGATTGATATAACAACAATTACAATCAAAAGACAGACCGGCACCACCTCGGTACAAAATCAGAGAACCGTTCCAAATGATTTCGCTTGGACCCTATATATAGATATGGTGATTCCGCTTGAGGGTGATATAGTGCAGTTCAAGCGGAATTAGTTAATGTGATTTCGCTTGAAACAAACACTTGTCATTTCAAGCGGAAACAACCCCTTTCAAGCGAAATCAGCTCAAATACTCCTAAAACCTATTTTCTCGAACAACGATCCCTGATCTAATACTTATAGTACAAGACTCGATACAAGACGAAGTCGATAGACGTAGTGCACTAATATTCGGTTCGGCTCGTGAACAACCCTATGGCTCAGTTTCAGAAAGGATACCTCCTTTCTCAGTATATATATATATATATATCTGATTTGTTTTAGTGGGAAAGACTTTCTGATAACAGAATTGTGACACTCCTGTCGAAACCAATATGCGATATTCTGCCACTGATGGTGTAGCGTACTATTGTAGGCAGCTTGTTTTATCTTACAGTTACTCACTCGGATATTGCTCATGTTGTACATGTTGTTAGCCAATTTGTTAATGTCCCTACGTCTGGGAAGTTGTTCTTTGTATTCTGAGATATCTTCATGGCACTCAGTTTCAGAGTCTTCTATTTCCCTCAACATCTTCTCTATATTTACATGCCTACAATGATACTGATTGGGATAGTGATCGTAATGATCTCAAATCCACCAATGGTTTTTGTGTTTTCCTTGGAGATTCATTAATCTCATGGAAAAGTAAGAAATATGATGTTGTTTCAATGTCTCCTGCTGAGGTTGAGTATCGTGTTATGGATGTGAGAACATGTAAGATCTTTTGTTACGATGGCTTCTTGTTGATATGGGAGTTACCATCTCTCAGCCTACTCCCTTACACTGTGATAACCAAAGTGCTATGCATATTGCTAAGAACTCTGTTTTTCATGAGCAAACAAAACATATTGAGATTGAATGTCACTTAACTCGTCAACATCTTCATCTCGGAACCATCTCGCTTCCATATGTTCCATCATCCTTGAAGATTGTTGATATTTTCATAAAGGCTCAGTCAGTATCTCTGTTTCGTTTCGTGTGTGACAAACTCTCAATGCTTATTACTGTTGCATTGTGAGTTTGAAGGGGGATGTTAGCTTAATAAAGTTAGTGGGATCGTTTTATTTTGGGTTTATTGTTTAGTTCGTTTAGCTAGTAACCCTAGATAATTTCTCTATTTATAGTCTTGCTTTTCTATATTTTATGCATTCACTTTTGATTATAATAAAACCCTAGCCGTATTTGTTTTCTGTAAATGTTTATCGATTAAAAAAAAGTTGTAAAAACTTTGTCATTAATTTCACCGTCAATATATAGGGTTGACTGGATTTTTATAACAACAATTTTTAAACTCCAAAATGCCATATTTTTTAACAATATATATATATATAGGGAGGAGATCATGCGAGAACCACCCCTATTGTGAGAACCGCGAGAACCAATGTGAACGCAACCTAAAATAGCTAAAAAAACCTAACCCCCCCCCCTAAAAAAACCTAAACCCCCCACCCCCCCCCCCCTCAAGCTAACACCCCAAGCTAAATGCTAAAAACTAAAACCCCCAAAAAACCTAACCCCCTCCCCCCAAAAACCTAAACCCCCCTCCCCACCCCCCAAAAACCTAAACCCCCCCCACCCCCCACCCCAAGCTAAAATGCTAAAAACGAAACCCCCAAAAAACCTAAAAAAATCTAAAAAAAATCTAAAAAAATAAAAAAAAATCTAAAATTTTTTTTTAATATTTTTTATGCTCAAATCGCTACTTTTAGTGGCCAAAAAAATTTTTTTTGTTTTAAAAAAAAATTTTTAAAATTTTTTTTTTTGGCTTCGAAAAGTTGCGATTTTTATATAAAAAATATTAAAAAAAATTGTGTGATTTTTAGCTATTTTTAGGCATTTTTGGTTGTGTTCACATTGGTTCTCGCGGTTCTCGCAATAAGATGTGGTTCTCGCATGATCTTCTCCCTATATATATATATATATATATTGGGTGGGGATTAAATAGGAAGTTTATTTTAGCTAGGAAGGATATGAAGCAATAGGATTATGACATGTGGCAAAACTTAAAATAAAGAGGAAGGGTATTTTAGTCAATCGTATCATTTCTTCTTCCTTCTTCTCCCAGTAACTTCAAAACCCACCATCTTCAACCTTTTCTTCACTTTCTATCTCAATAACCACTACATAATAGTGCGATTTCCGTCACCAATCAATGATTCAAACACCCAATCAACGTATTCTTCAACTTTTTTGAAAAAGACCCAGTTTAACTTCATATAATATCTCATTTTTTCCTGTGATTTTGAAGCGAATCACTCGATCCGTTCGATTCTATCGTTGATAAGTGTTTCTATCATTTAAATTTCGTCAATTATTGAAGAAATCGGCTTCGATCCATGTAAGAAATTCTTGAATTGCGTTTTTACGATCTGGGTTTTGAATTGAGTTATTGCGTTTTATGATCTTGGCGGGGGTCCGGGGGCAGCGCCCCTGGGAGCAGGGTCCAAGAGGCGGCAGCCCCTGGCGGGTTCTAAGGGGGCAGAGCTGCCAGGTCAGCTTGGATTTTTTTTTATTAAATTGATTTAATAAAACTGCATCAGAAAATTTAATTTTCTATAAATTCCCTCATTTCGTAGACAGTTTTTGATCTCCTGGTTCACACAATTCACAGACAAAACATACCCTGGTTCAATGCGTTTTAGAGAAAACACTTTCTTTTGTGTTTTTAGCCCATTGCGTTTTAGAAATAAGACATTTTTATATGTTTTCTGGCCATTGCGTTTTAGGAAAACACTTTTTTGAAGTGTTTTTAGTCATTGCATTTTAGGTATAACACATTTTTATGTGTTTTCAGTCCATTGCGTTTTAGAGAGAACAGTTTCTTTTGTGTTTTTAGACCATTGTGTTTTAGAAATAAGACATTTTTATGTGTTTTCTGGCCATTGCGTTCTAGAAAAACACATTTTTGAAGTGTTTTTAGCTGTTGCGTTTTAGGTAAAACACAATTTTATGTGTTTTCAGTCTATTGCGTTTTAGAAAAAAAGGACATTTTTAAGTGTTTTCTGGCAATTGGGTTTTAGAAATAAGACATTTCTTTGTGTTTTTGGTGCATTGCGTTTTTGGTAACACACATTTTTGAAGTGTTTTCAGTCCATTGCGTTTTAGAAAGTATATTTCTTTTGTGTTTTTAGGCTATTGCGTTTTAGAAATAAGACATTTCTTTGTGTTTTCTAGCCGGTGCGTTTTACAAATAAGACATTTCTTTGTGTTTTTCGTGCAGTGCGTTTTAGAAAAAAGTCATTTTTTACGTTTTTTTCATTGCGTTTAACTGGGTTTTCTTCCATTGCGTTTTACGCAACTGGGTTTTCGAATTTTTTTTTCGAAAATATAGCAAAATAGTATACCTGTTTTAAAGATAAAAACCGTTCGTTTTTTTGGTGCAATTTTTGTAAAAAAATAATGTCGTATGAAAAGTTATTAACATTTAAAAATGGGGGGGGGGGATTGGAGGAGAGATAAACTATTGTCCTGGATTGACTACAATGCCCTTACACAAACCCACGCGCCTCTTTATTCTCTTCGATTTCACCCATTTAATCTTCGCGCTTGATTAAATCAATTGATGGTCAATATTACTTCCTAGCAAAAAAAACATCCTATTATATTCTAACCCTATATTTATATACTATTAATTTGAAACATTAATGTGTATATTTGGTTGTAAGTTGTGCTTAAATGGTTGTATCTTAATCAAATATAGGTCTGTAAGTTGTGTTTAAGTGGTTGTACCTTAATAAAAAAATAATGGTTTCATTACCTTACCAAATTCAATCTGTTTTGATGCATGTATGGTTGTAAATTGTGCTTAAGTGGTTGTACCCTAATCAAATAATGGTTTCATTATCTTACCATATTCAATCGGTTTGATCCATTCAAAGTTGTGTTGTTTTATTTGTAAATTATTATTATTTATAATAATCTAATTAATTTAGCCAAAATCTTGTATAAATATAATTTGCAACATATTGATGCAATGGTTGTTGTAATGTATGCATTATGGTTTATATAGTGGTAATGATATATATTATATATGGATCACGATGAACCTGTCAAACGAGAAAAATTTTGACGCGGGTTCATCGGAACGCGCGAGTCCTAGATCAACTTAGTTATTTTATTCTATGTTTTACGTTTCGGTTTAATTTCTTCGCATTAACACCGCAACTTCAGTGTCGGTGGTCGCTGACAGTAGTGTGGCGGCATTAGTGCTCGCCCCCGCCGCAACGCGGGAGGTGCTTAATACTAGTTATTAATAATGAAAAACATGACTAGCCAGAATCTAGACGTGGAGAACCAAAATAGTTACATATGTATCATTGGATTGTGTAACCACTCGCTCCAATTTAATCTACATATGTGGTTCCTTGATGAATGCCAATAGAAAAAAAGAGATTGTGTCACACTCTGGCTTTTGCGAAAGCGTGGTTATTTTGGTGTGACTTCTTAATACCATAGCAACAATCATAACAATGCTATATGATAAAAATACGAGATGTTCATCCATTAATACAGTGAGAAAATACCACAACACCATTGTTTGAAAACATCGACACTTAAAATAAGTTACAAACCATGACAAGTTTAACCGAGTTCGCAAGGACTCAACAAAAGTACGTAAATAAAAACCTGAGTTTAGAGTCATGTATCCCGTCCAGGAAAGGGATACACTTCCTAAACTCAACAACCCCGGTTGACATCTTTATTTCACTACGCAGCTTGACACATGCATACTCCGCCAGATCCACTAATTCCCTGAAATACATGTAGTTTGAAAAATCAACAAAAGTTGAGCGAGTTCATGTGTAAGTGAGTATGTATAAACCTTTGTAAACCGTGTAAGTATGTATGTCCTGGTATGATTGCAAACAAGGAAAAGATCACCAATGGTTTGCAAGGCCACTGATATGTGTGACGGTGTAGGAAGACTCAAACCTAGCAAAGTTGTACCACGCTCCCGGCTGGAAGACATAGTCACCACTATGGGCCTCCCCGGCCTCATGGGTGTGGACTCGCTACACCCAAATAGATCTATCACTCATGCCCGTCGGTCCTGATACGAGGATTAATGGTCCCAAGTATCCGCCTACCCTATCACATGATCTATGGTTCTTTCCTAGGCTAATCATACCAATAGTATTGTAAGTATCCCTTTGTAACATGTATTTCACCCCCGAAGTAAGTAAACAAAACAGTTTAAAGAAAAGGGGGTCATGAACTCACAGTAGTGCGTCTCCTGCTTGTAACTCAAGCTCCGTCAGCTACACGACAACCTACAACGTACTAATGTCTATTAGACGAACGGGCCGTGCCTTTGCTTAGTATGAGGGTTTTTGAGTTACGTTTTCTTGTGTTTCCCAATATTATTCCAAGTATAATTATTTGTTAAAATAATAATTATTTTAACCTTATATTATATTTGGTTTTGGAATAATTTATTTAGCCAATATGTTTGTATTCATACTTCTCAAGTATTTTAATTTCCGTATTTCCTTCCCAAGGATGGGGGTATTTATACATGTATTTTGTAGTTTCCGAAATAATATATTTCTAAGTCTCGCTTAAAATATAGACAACTTATTTGTCGAAAATAACGTATCCCAAAATATATATTTTCACTTCCTTAGTTTCCAGAATAATATTTACCAAAAATATATGTGTGTAAGAGTATTTTCTGGAATATTTCATAAGTTACGTTTTTGCGTTCGGTTTCACAATATCAAGTGTGTAACTTAAATATTTATTCCTTGAAACTTTTGGTATTATTTTGGAGTTGTAAATGTCATGGCAAATGTAAGTTATATTATTTTACCCTAAAATAATATAACTATTCCACAAAATAAACAAGTATTCACACAAGTGTTTTAGTATAAAATATATATTCTAAATATATATTTATCCGCTTTTGTTTACGAAAACCAACCTCCGACACTTTGTATTTTTGTAACAAAACCTATGGCGAAGTTTATTTTGAAAAACAAAGTTAAAACATATTTGTAAACACTTGGTAGGAAATAATTTCAAAGTGTTTATATTTTTAGAAAATTTCGCCATAGTTTCCCCTAAAACACAGAGGTGCACATGCTATTAAAGCATATCATTTTCTTTTCAAAATAGTCACAATAATCAACAATCAGTCTTTAAACAATTTTACATCACCAAGAGCAAAAACTATATGCGTTACATATTAATCATGAATTTGATATATCACAAAAAAACGCGTAGTAACTTGGTAAAGCGTTTAGTGGACTTAGTTACCTTCCAAAGTGTATTTACTCCTTTAAAAATCCCATTCTTAAAAGAACTAAGTGTTTACAACTTGTAAACATTTTCTACAAAAATTAATCTTTTGAACTCTTCTTGTAAATAAAGTGTTCATACACTTATTTTATTATAAAACATGGTGTAAGTGCAAGTAAAGGTCATGATCTTTTTTTTTAAATCAACTCTTGAACTTGGTTTGTTTAGAAAAGTCTTTTGTAAACCTCGGATCTACATGATCATCAACCTTCTTGTTTTACTATATCTCAAGAAATCATTTTTATTTATCAAGTTCACATTTTTATTAGAAGGTGATTATTCTATGTAAACACATGATCACCTCCTAATCTTGTTAAAACATGTTTCTAATCATCATTTAACAAGTTCCATATGGTGATTAATCATCACATTACCAAGAAATCAACAAGTAATCATCACATATACAAAACAACATCATACTAGTGTTGGTTCATCATATTTCATCTTCCTGTAAACTTTATGTTTAAACTTTTAGTTCATGTTCTTTAGTGTTCTTGTTATAAACAACATACTACATCTTTTAATCATTAAGGTAGAAGTAAATAAGGGTTAATCAAGAACTTACAACTAGCTCAAAGGCTAGGGAAGAACTCAAGAGAAAAGATGATGAAAAGTGGATGATGAAAGCAAATGAGAAGGATTCTTCAAGATCTTCAAGCTCCAAACTCCATGTATCACCTTCTAAGCTTGAATGAACTTGGAATTGGATTGATATGGTGGTGACAAGGTGGTGGTGGTGGTGGTGGTTATAGAGTGAGCCGAGAGGAGAGGAGAGAGTGAGGGATGGGGAGTGAAGATTGAGTGAAGATATGATATGATCTTTAGAAGATAAGGGCCATACTTATAATCATCATCCTTCCAATATTTTGTTCAAAATATCAAGCAAGATATCAAATAAAATAATCAACAAATCTAGGAGGCATGGTGTGAGGGATGGTGGTGATGGCCGATTCTAGGCCTAGGGGGAGGGGGTCTAGATGTAACTTGTAACCATTAGTTATATTATAACTTAAAACCAAGCATATAGTTAGTCTAGTTAGTTTACTAGATATTTTAGTGGGTGTTAGGATGTACGGGGATCATAACTAGCCAAGAAATAATAAAAAAATGTTTCTGGCAAAATTTTGGTGTTCCGGGTAATGTCCGGTTGTTCGGTTAGATACCGTTCCGTTAAAGTGTCAAGTGATACCGTATAGTGTCCTTTTTATAACCTTTTATGTCACATTTAATTCCCAACACTTAGGAAAGCATACAGGACCATTTTCTCATGTTTTTGCATGTTACTAGTATGTAAAAATGCTGAATTTTTGTTAATAAATGCAGAATTCTGCATTATTAGTGAGTTTTAGGCACTTCCCGGCACTTTAACTATCACCTAGTGACGCAGTTTTATGGTCCTTACTTCCCTACACTCCATACTAGTGTAGTACCTTGTCCCTGGCTCATACTGGCCTCAAAACATTGTCTGTCTAGGTGCTAGCATTGTCAGCATGTTTATGTGTTATCCGCTCACTGTGCTAACTGTGCTTTGTGCATCAAGTTTGTCACTAAAGTTTGTGTGTAATAAATGGAGTGACAGTATGAAATATAATGCATATGTATGTATGATGCAAAAATCATAAAGCAGTTTATATCAACAGTTGTAATTAAGCACAGTCATTAAGCACAAATTTATAATTAATTAATTGTACGGATACTTGTAATTATGAGGGTTGTCACATTCTCCCCCCGTTAAGAAAATTTCGTCCCAAAATTTTAGTTCTGCTACTTGATGCAGGGGTCTTGGGGAATAAATGTGGGTGTTTGGCCTTCATGCGATCCTCACGCTCCCACGTGAATTCTGGGCCATGTCGTGCATTCCATCGAACCTTGATGAGCTTGACACTACTCCGGCATGTTTTGCTAACCTTCTGTCACACCCCTATTTCCACGTGTCACCGGTGGGCCCGGTGGGGAGTATAGTGACGTAGTTGGTATCATCATAGACAAACAAAACAATATATAAATGCACAGCGGAAGCAAAGATAGATTCATTTCAACTTTAATAATGTGTAATATTAAATATCACAAATAGTTGAAACGGATCCACAGGCGGATCAAAATAAAATAAGATGTTGTTCAACAGTTTATTGTCATCCAAGCTTGCGAGACTTATTGTGGACGCTCTAGAAGACAGCCAGCCTAGTACGAGTAGTACCTGCACTTAACCTTTTGGGAAAAATACGTCAGTTTACACTGGTAAATACAATTTAACTGACTCATTTTGAAAAGAGTTGAAAATTGATTTGAATGCACGTGGCACAAAACATTTTATAACTTGGGATAATTATGCAATATAATCTTGTAAGGGATTTACATATTACTTATGCGTTCAGTAGCCCGATCCATAGACCGGGTTAAAGATTAATAGACACACCACAAAAATTGAGTTATACACTGACAGGTGTACGCCTACACCCCGTGCTCAGGTCGTGGCCATCTCGTAAGATGATGCCAAGGATATCCGGGACATGGTCATTAACCCCCCAAAGGCTTTAAGCAAACAAAACACATTCAAAACATAGCATGTCAATAAATTTAACCTCTATTCGATTAAAGAATTCAATGCCGGACCAAGCGGTATTTTATATACCGTACCCCAAGCCCGTATAGGGTAAATAAGTTAAAAGTATTTACCTTGGTAAGTATCAATCACAATAAGCAAATTGCAAGTAGCTTTTACTGGTGCTCCAAATCTGGAACGAAGGTTTATAATAACCTATTAGATTTCTAACGGGTCTTTATTTAAGCTTAAGCTTAGACCGGCTAGTTTTAAGGACGAAACGGTTCAAACGCATGATTAAGCGAAGACCAGATAGAATGTGATTTAGACCCAACAAGTTTGAATACTTGTATAATATGGGTATACTAAATACATTCTGGATTTTGAGACAAAGATGATAAGGTTTGACCCGTTTCGGTCAATTTATGCAAACTAGTTACATAAACCGAACCGAGCGCGAAAAGGGTGTTACGGGTAACCATAAGAGTCATATGCAAGTTCCCTGAGTTAATATACTTTAAATATGTTGTGACATTAGTAAGATGTCTTCTATTATGCCCCAAATGAATTTAAACCCGAAATATGCCTCATAAGGGCATTTTGGTCATTTAAAAGATTATACAAGAGTTAAATTTGTAATCTGAGTTACAGATCTGATTTATACAGTAAATATACTTAATTTAACATATTATAATAGTAGGGTATGACCTATATGTGAAACTTATCATTTAAAACCAAACTATGCACCTTAGGGGTATTTTGGTAATTTCACAAGGGATTAAAAGGTCAAAATTTGAAACCTGAGTTCAAAAACTTGTACTTACTGTTATTATATAAAAATATACTAAAAATATCAGTAGGTATCAACCTTATATGTTAAATATGGTTATAGTACATGCTATGCGTTAAAAATGCTTAAAAAGGCGATTTGGAGCCGTTTCCGGGTTTTCAAAAGAAAGCTGATATTTTTATAATTCCAGAATGCTCAAAATATTTTATTTATCAAATAAAATCAGAAGAAAAAGGTTTGGGGTCAAAAGGATTTATAAAACTCATTTTATGACCTAAAAGGGCAAAATCGGTAATCACCGAATTAAGCTTAGAGACCTGTGTTATGCTCAGCCAAAAATTAAATAAAAATCTTCAAAAATCCCAAAATATTATATTATATCAGTGGGTAAAAAGTTTGATATCAAAAAGTGGTTTAAATAGGTTATATGCTAATTACGCCGTTTAAGTAACATAAAGCTTTCAAATTACGCTAATGAGCATAACTCTTAATCTAGACCTCAAACTGATGTCAAATTTTAGGTGCAAGTTTATATATCAGTAATTAAGGTTTCTACTGTTTCACTTTTTCAAAAATCACTTTTTATAGTCAAAAGGGCATATTAGTCAACATTTAAGCATTAATCGGAAACATGCATGTGAAACGGATAAGTATTGAACCAAGTTGTATAAACTTAGAGAGTTATACTTATATGAAACCTGGTCCAAAATAAGCTCTAAGGCAGATCTCAAACATGCATAAACGGATCAGAACTGATAGTCAGAGCAAAAGTCAATTTATGCGACTTTCGGTTCTGATTCGGGTTTAAACTGAAAATTGTCGAGTTGATCATGTTGAAACATGTTCTTACATTAGTTACAAAGTTATTTTGATGATCAAACAGGTTGCATGTAACCTACATTGCTAATTATGCTTAATTTTGCAAATAATCATTCTGTTGACTTTTTAAGACAAGCTTTGACTCGACAATTAACATAGTTAGAGTGGGAATCTGGAAATACCCTTTTAAGGGTTTGTTACCCACATAAATACCAACTTGTAGGTACTTTCAATTTGAGAAATGACAGAGCCAATTTCGTTTAATCTCAAAGTCAAATTTAAATTACGATGGTTTAACTTTCGGTTAATAAACTAAGCTAGAACGAATTTGAGAGGGTTATGAATACTTACAAGAGTCCTAAATAAGCTTAGAGAGCACTAGAAAGTTGGCTTGATGTCCAGAGAGCTCCAGAGATGATCTTGTGAATTTTTGAACATGCAAATGTTGAATGTTGTAAGCTTCAAGACCCTTTTATCACTAGTTTGATCTCATTAGATGCTGCCACAACAGTCTAGGGATGTTGTAAGATGAGTCCAAGTGCCCCTAAATGCATGTACATCCATTGGTGAAGATCTGGGATCGGATACAGCTGGTTACAACTCGAAAACAGGCCTGCAAATGGCACCTGCTCTGTTTTGTTTGCTGGTGACTCGTAGGCGGGCCGCGAAGCCCCTTACGCGGGCCGCGTACCAGCTGGTAACCAGCTTAACAAGTTTTCAAGTTTTACAATTTGGTCCTTGTCCTTTGATACGTGGTTTTTGCTATTTTCCTTGCACTCTAGACCCTCAAATCTGATTTTTAAGGGCCTTGGAACACTTACAAACATGGTAAAGTCCTTGGTTAACTTTGAGCTTTCCCGAAAAGTCACGAATTTTAACGTTAACGCATTTAACCCTTCGTGCACGGTTTTGATCATAACTTTCTCATACGATAATGAAACTTGATGAAATTTTTATCACATATTCTAGTGAGTATATTTTACCATTACAAAGCTTCGGGTTTGCCAAAAGGTCACTCAGAGGTATACTTTCAACATGTTGACACGTTTAGCCCCTGTAGTTTGTAATTCCTCACTTTCTTTCATTTTTCGCTTTGTATGATCCATGATTTAATCGTTTAAGATTATAAACACCATGTAGGGTTATTGTAGGGCCTATTTATCCATTGTTGACACTTTGGACCCTTATATTCACATAGTTTCACCGTTTGTCAACTTTAGTCCCTCCAAAGTATGTTTTCACATATTCAGAGTCTATGACACGTGTCAGTACATTATTGGACGTAAATTTTCGAGGTGTTACATCCTCACCCCTTAGAAGAAATCTCGACCTCGAGATTTATTGAAACAAATGAGGGTATTTTTCTTTCATCGTGGATTCTACCTCCCACGTGTATTCGGGACCTCTACGGGCATCCCATTTGACCTTAACAATAGGCACATGCTTCCTTCGAAGCTTCTTTACCTGTTGATCCTCAATCGACAATGGTTTCTCCACAAATTTCAAACTTTCATCTATATGAACATCCGTATGTGGTATGACCAGTGATTCATCAGCGAAACACTTCTTCAGATTACAGATGTGAAAAACACTATGTATAGCACTAAGCTCTTCAGGCAAGTTTAACTTATAAGCAACTGACCCGACACGTTCGATAACCTCGAAAGGTCCTATGTATCTCGGGCTTAGCTTGCCTTTCTTACCAAATCGCATCACCCCCTTCCAGGGTGATACTTTAAGCAATACCTTGTCACCTACTTCGAAGTGAAAAGATTTACGCTTTGGATCCGCATAGCTCTTCTGCCTATCCCTGGCAGCTTTCAAACGATCGCGAATCTGGACAATCTTGTCCGTTGTTTCAAAGACCAAATCTGGTCCTGACAATTGAACGTCTCCTACTTCCGCCCAACAAATAGGTGTTCTGCATTTTCTACCATATAATGCCTCAAAGGGCGCAGCCTTAATACTAGTATGGTAGCTATTGTTATAGGAGAACTCGACCAATGGCAGATGCTTATCCCAACTGCCACCTAAATCAATCACACATGCACGAAGCATGTCTTCCAATGTTTGGATGGTACGCTCACTATGTCCGTCTGTCTGTGGGTGGTAAGCCGTACTAAAATTCAAGCGCGTGCCCAAAGACTGTTGGAAACTTTTCCAAAAATGAGAGGTGTATCTCGTATCCCTATCGGAGATAATTGACAATGGTACACCATGTAGAGCTACGATCTTATCTACATATAACTGAGCTAACATGTCGGAGCTGTAAGTTTCCTTAATGGGTAGGAAATGTGCTGACTTCGTCAGTCTGTCCACTATGACCCATATAGTATCGTTTCCCTTTCTCGTCTTTGGCAATTTGGTGATGAAATCCATCGTCACCATCTCCCACTTCCATGTGGGAATTTCAGGTTGTTGTAACAAACCTGACGGCTTCTGATGCTCAGCTTTGACTTGCGCACAAGTCAAACATTTAGCTACATAGGCAGCTACAGACTTTTTCAAACCAATCCACCAGTAGTTTGCCTTTAGATCCTGGTACATCTTATCAGCTCCAGGATGAACAGAATATTTGGAACTGTGGGCTTCCTGGAGGATAACATCCCGTAGTCCTCCATAAACTGGAACCCATATTCGTCCATTCAATATTAGCATTCCGTCCTTGTCGCAGGATACCTGTTCCTCAGTTACTCCTAGTTTTTCTTCAGGATAGTTAGCTTCTAGCATAGCTTTCTTCTGTGCAGCTAACACCCTTTCGTTCAAACTATTCCTTATTTCAATGCGCTTGGCATTGATTCTTATCGGCTTCACTCTTTCTTTTCTGCTTAAGGCGTCAGCAACTACATTTGCCTTGCCTGGATGGTATTTTATCTCACAGTCATAATCATTTAGAGTTTCCATCCAGCGTCGCTGCCTCATGTTCAAGTCCTTCTGATTGAACAAATGTTGAAGGCTCTTGTGATCTGAATAGATCACACACTTGGTTCCATATAAGTAATGCCTCCATAATTTCAATGCAAATATAACGGCACCCAACTCCAAATCATGGGTGGTGTAATTCTTCTCATGCACCTTTAGTTGTCGTGAAGCATAGGCAATAACCTTGCCTTTCTGCATAAGTACACAGCCCATACCAGTGTGTGATGCATCACAGTACACCACAAATTCTTCTATACCATCGGGCAATGTTAATACTGGTGCATCGCTCAACTTTTTCTTCAGAATGTCAAAGGATTCCTGCTGCTTAGGGCCCCAATCAAACTTAACCTTCTTACGTGTCAACGAAGTTAGGGGCGCAGCAATCCTCGAGAAGTTTTCGATAAAGCGCCTATAATATCCTGCTAAACCCAGAAAACTGCGAATCTCAGTAGGCGTCTTTGGCTCTTGCCAATTCATAACTGCTTCTACCATAGTGGGATCCACTTGGATACCACGCTCACTTACCACATGTCCAAGGAATTGGACTTCTCGAAGCCAAAACTCGCACTTCGAAAATTTGGCGTAGAGTTTCTCATGATGTAGAAGTTTGAGAATACAACGAAGGTGTTTCTCGTGGTCAGCTTGGTTCTTCGAATAGATGAGAATGTCGTCAATGAAGACGATGACAAACTTATCTAGGTACGGCTTGCAGACGCGATTCATGAGATCCATGAATGCAGCCGGTGCATTAGTGAGCCCAAAAGGCATCACTAGGAACTCGTAATGTTCATAACGAGTCCTAAACGCTGTCTTGTGTACATCTTCATCTTTGACCTTCAACTGATGATAGCCTGACCTCAAGTCGATCTTAGAGAAGTAGCTTGCCCCTTGCAATTGATCGAACAGGTCGTCGATCCTGGGCAAAGGATACCTATTCTTGATAGTGACTTTATTAAGCTCACGGTAATCGATGCACAGACGCATCGATCCATCCTTCTTCTTGACAAACAATATCGGCGCTCCCCAAGGAGACGAACTAGGTCTAATAAAACCTTTGGCTAGCAGATCATCTAACTGCGTCCTTAACTCCTTCATCTCCGTTGGTGCTAACCTATAAGGTGCTCTAGTAACAGGTGCTGCTCCAGTAATGATGTCAATTCGGAATTCCACTTGCCTATCTGGTGGTAAACCAGGTAGTTCTTCGGGGAAAACTTCAGGATATTCTGAAATGATAGGGATGTCTTCAATCTTGGGCTTTGGCTCATCAATAGTAACTTGTGCCATATAAATGACACAACCCTTCTGCAGACACCTGGATGCCTTGAGCATGGACACTTGCTCAGGCAATCCATGCTGAGTATCCCCTTGAATGGTAAGTGACTCCCCGGACGGAGTTTTGATTACCACCTGCTTTCTGCTGCACATAATCTGGGCTTGGTTATGCGATAACCAATCCATGCCTATAACTATATCAAAACCGGCTAGCTTAAAGGGAAGTAAAGACAAAGGAAAAGAATGATTCCTATTGGATATAACACATCCATCTAACACAGTTGAGGCGGTTTCTATGGTTCCATCAGCTAATTCCACCTCATATTTCACACTTAAGGGTTTTACAGGCAATTTTAACAACTCACAAAACTTATTATCCACAAAAGATTTATCTGCTCCAGAATCAAACAATACTCTAGCAAAAACATCATTTACGAGAAAAGTACCTGTGATCACGTTGCCATCCTGAACAGCTTCCTTAGCGTCCATCTTGAAGACCCTCGCATTGGTCTTCTTCCCATCCTCGGCTTTCTTGGTGTACTTTGGACAATTGGACTTAATGTGCCCTTTCTCATTGCAACCATAACATGTTGCATCTTTCAGCTTCTTACACTCCAAAGTCTTATGATCCGTAGATTTGCAAATTCCACAGGGTCTTGTGTGAGACTGGGATTTCGACTCAAGTCGACACCTCCCAAAATGGTTCTTCTTACAAGTTTTACATTTGGGCTTATCCCCTGATTGTTGCCCATCTCTCTTAAATCCTGACCCTCTCTTGTGGTCGTCATTTCTTCGGTGTCTCTTATCTGATCTTCATGAGGTATCGTCCTCACGCTTCCTCTTATTCTCTTCTGAGTTCCTGAGCGCTCTCAACCTGACTACATCCAAGGTAAGAGATAGAGATAGATCAGCTGCCGATCTGAAGGTTGCAGGCCTTGATGCCTTAACACTTGCTTTAATTTCAGGGGCTAAACCCCCGATGAAGCGAGCAATCCTTTTAGGTTCTGGGGTTACCAAGTACGGAACCAACCTAGATAGAGTATTGAAAGTGGTGAGATATGCTTGGCAATCTAAATTTTTCGTCACCAATGATAAGAAATATGACTCGATTCTTTCCACTTCGTGTTGCGGGCAAGAATTCTCTTTAATAAGAGCAACGAACTGATCCCATGATAAATTGTAGAGTGGGATCTTTCCAGCAGCTTGTATGAGAGACTTCCACCACGCCAGTGCTTCTCCCTTAAACGATTGGGATACGTATTTTACTACGTCCCTTTCAGCACAACCGCTGATGTCTACAACCGTATCCATTTCGTCCAACCAAGTCATACAATCTATTGCTCCTTTCTCCCCAGTGAAGTCCCAGGGCTTGCAAGAAACAAAGTACTTGTAGGTACTAGACTTGGTATGAGGTTTGGCATCATACACCTTCCTTTTTGGGGGAACACTGTCGTGATTAGATGAATGTCGGTCATCATCCTTCTTGGGCTCATCTTTCTTAGGTTCATCTTTCTTAGAGGGCGGTTTGCTATGAGCCTCCGAGTGTGTCCTTGGCTTGGAATGTGATGCGGATCGGGTCCTACTTCGGGTCCCGCTTGCTTCACTATACTGTCTATTTAGTGCTTCGATAACAGCATCATTCACTAGTGCTTTCAGCTCCGCACCAGTTACTAATATCTTAGTATTTTCAGGGTTTTCTGCTGGACGACTGTTTAATTCTTCAGACTTAGTCATGTTGTCTTAATTGCTACATAAAAAAAAGGACAAGGTCTATTTAGAAGCCTAAACAGTATTATCGTTCTTTGACGATTTATTAACCATGGTAAATAAAAGCCATATTAGTTAATTTATTCAATAATTTCATTCGGGATTTTACTAGTAATCTTTTTAGAATGAAATATAATATTGGCATAATAGGCCTAGTCACGTAGATAAATTTCTAAATTACAATTTAGATCTTATAGGATTAAAGTTTGAATAAATAAGACAAATCAATCCTTTTCTTGGCAGGGAGTTTATAAACTACGGCTGCCTTTTTATATGACATTAATTATAACCCGTAGGCATTTTGTCACAATCAAATATATATATAAAAAAATAAATTTGGATAATTTAATAAAAATGGTGACATGTGTGATTTTGCGGATCACATTAGCCAAGAATGTTAACATGTTTACAGATGTTAACAGAGATTTGAATCTTTTTAAATAGGTTGTACCATATTGGCCAGGTCTTTAATATGACATTTAAGCTAGGTTTTACCTTTTTAAGATTCGTATTATATTATTAAAATGGTAAATCAAAATAATAAATGTTATTTTTCATTTATTCATATACTATGTTTATGCACATGATTTAAAAATGAAAAACTTAAATTAACCATTCCAATAAAAAAATTAAACCAGTACGAGTTTGCCCTAAACGGGACTTTTACATAAATAACACGCCCATGCAGGGGCCAAACAAACTAACAACAAACCCACGCAGGGGTCAAATAAAAGATGTGCCCACGCAGGGGCGGAACAGAAAGAAAATACCCACGCAGGGGTAGAGTACAGAAATAAATGTCCTCACAGGGACATGATTACAACTAAAATAAATAAACAAATAAAGGATTTTAGTGATCCTTCTTGCTTTTTCCCTTGATCAAATTCACCATCTTCTTCAACATCCCCCGGTTATGCCTCCGTTCTTCCCGCATTTCATGTCGCACCTCTTGTCGTACCTCATGTATCTCATGAAGGATTTCTTGAAATTGTGGCGGCGACATCACCGGTGTCTGCGGTGGTTGCTGGTAATGCGGAGGTTGAGGAGGCTGTGGTTGATAATGCGGAGATTGAGGAGGCTGTGACTGCTGATACCCATATGATGGGTATCCATAGGTCAAGTGTCCCGCAGTCCAGGGACCTCCATAGGAACCTCCCGGTTGGAGAGAGTTTGCCGCTACCCAGTAGGGATCTTCTGTAAAGTTGTAACCTGTGTGGATCTGCTGCTCGAAGGGATTGTACGCTGCCGTACCAGTGTAAGTGGGAATTGGGTCTCCGAAACCCAATGGTGGCTGTGGCGCGACTGGCGCAGAGACTACCTCTGAGACGGGGTGTGAAGATTCTCCCATCTCCGGCTCTTCGTGAAGTGGCGAGTACCGGCTGCCACTTGAATGTGGAGGGGTGCTGATGCGTATTCCCCCTCGTGCGGATATTCACATGGTCGTTCTCCTTCGCCTCGGGGGCGAGGGAGGCTGAAGCTGAGGCGGTGCTGCCGACGGAGTGACCGCGACAAGTCGGGAATCCTCAGAAGGATTCTGTTGCTGTTGTGGCTGCTGCTGCTGGTGCAGGGGAGAGTTGTGCTGCAGCTGGTGTAGGGGAGAGTGGTGTGGCTGGTGTAGGGGAGAGTTGTGATAACTGGGAGTAAATACCCAGTCATACTGTTTGAAGTTCTCCTCAAAGCTGTCGGGACCATTGTAAGGTGATCCCACAAACGGTGACCCATCTGAAATCTCAATGGGATGGGTAGGAGTTCCGGATGGTGGCATTGCAGGATCGGTATCCTCATCGATGTCCATCGGGTTGCCACCAGAAAAATGGTCTTCGGGTCCAAGTGGGTTAAAACCCACTGCTACTCCTAAGTAGTCATCAGGGTTGAACTGACCCTGGAAGACGGGTGATGGATAGTCAAAGGGTGAATTGTGTCCTAGTAGAGGAATGTAGGACTGGTGAGAGTTGTGGGGCTCATTTTCTGAATGAGGCCCGGAGGAGTGTGGGATGGAAGGTGAGGTACTCAGTGAAACTGAGCGCCTAGCTGGTTCAATAAAAGACCTCCAAAGATTTTGGGCATCTAAGTTATGAGGATCTGAAGGTGTTCGCCAGTGCGATGGTCCGGCTTCATGGTTGTTTGGGGCTACATGTGCTCCTTGCCCCTTTCCACTTCCTCTCATACGTGGCGGCATTTTGTGAACCTGAAAAAAACAAACAACTGATACAACAAGAAATATATATAAGACATAGTTAGAAATAAAACAAAAATTTGGGAAATTCCTAAGTTCTTTGTCTAGACTCGAGAATCGAGGATTGTGTAATAGTGTAACTGAGATTAAACACAAAAAGACTAGTGTTTAATTCACTCAGAGTTGGCTCTGATACCAACCTGTCACACCCCTATTTCCACGTGTCACCGGTGGGCCCGGTGGGGAGTATAGTGACGTAGTTGGTATCATCATAGACAAACAACACAATATATAAATGCACAGCGGAAGCAAAGATAGATTCATTTCAACTTTAATAAAGTGTAATATTAAATATCACAAATAGTTGAAACGGATCCACAGGCGGATCAAAATAAAATAAGATGTTGGTCAACAGTTTATTGTCATCCAAGCTTGCGAGACTTATTGTGGACGCTCTAGAAGACAGCCAGCCTAGTACGAGTAGTACCTGCACTTAACCTTTTGGGAAAAATACGCCAGTTTACACTGGTAAATACAATTTAACTGACTCATTTTGAAAACAGTTGAAAATTGATTTAAATGCAGGTGGCACAAAACATTTTATAACATGGGATAATTATGCAATATAATATTATAAGGGATTTACATGTTACTTATGCGTTCAGTAGCCCGATCCGTAGACCGGGTTAAAGATTAATAGACACACCACAAAAATTGAGTTATACACTGACAGGTGTACGCCTACACCCCGTGCTCAGGCCGTGGCCATCTCGTAAGATGATGCCAAGGATATCCGGGACATGGTCATTAACCCCCCAAAGGCTTTAAGCAAACAAAACACAATCAAAACATAGCATGTCAATAAATTTAACCTCTATTCGATTAAAGAATTCAATGCAGGACCAAGCGGTATTTTATATACCGTACCCCAAGCCGGTATAGGGAAAATAAGTTGTATTTACCTTGGTAAGTATCAATCACAATAAGCAAATTGCAAGTAGCTTTTACTGGTGCTCCAAATCTGGAACGAAGGTTTATAATAACCTATTAGATTTCTAACGGGTCTTTATTTAAGCTTAAGCTTAGACCGGCTAGTTTTAAGGACGAAACGGTTCAAACGCACGATTAAGCGAAGACCAGATAGAATGTGATTTACACCTGACAAGTTTGAATACTTGTATAATATGGGTATACTAAATACATTCTGGATTTTGAGACAAAGATGATAAGGTTCGACCCGTTTCGGTCAATTTATGCAAACTAGTTACATAAACCGAACCGAGCGCGAAAAGGGTGTTACGGGTAACCATAAGAGTCATATGCAAGTTCCCTGAGTTAATATACTTTAAATATGTTGTGACATTAGTAAGATGTCTTCTATTATGCCCCAAATGAATTTAAACCCGAAATATGCCTCATAAGGGCATTTTGGTCATTTAAAAGATTATAAAAGAGTTAAATTTGTAATCGGAGCTACAGATCTGATTTATACAGTAAATATACTTAATTTAACATATTATAACAGTAGGGTATGACCTATATGTGAAACTTATCATTTAAAACCAAACTATGCACCTTAGGGGTATTTTGGTAATTTCACAAGGGCTTAAAAGGTCAAAATTTGAAACTTGAGTTCAAAAACTTGTACTTACTGTTATTATATAAAAATATACTAAAAACATCAGTAGGTATCAACCTTATATGTTAAATATGGTTATAGTACATACTATGCGTTAAAAATGCTTAAAAAGGCGATTTGTAGCCGTTTCCGGGTTTTTAAAAGAAAGCTGATATTTTTATAATTCCAGAATGCTCAAAATATTTTATTTATCAAATAAAATCAGTAGAAAAAGGTTTGGGGTCAAAAGGATTTATAAAACTCATTTTATGGCCTAAAAGGGCAAAATCGGTAATCACCGAATTAAGCTTAGAGACCTGTGTTATGCTCAGCCAAAAATTAAATAAAAATATTCAAAAATCCCAAAATATTATATTATATTAGTGGGTAAAAGGTTTGATATCAAAAGGTGGGTTTAAATAGGTTATATGCTAATTAGGCCGTTTAAGTAACATAAAGCTTTCAAATTACGCTAATGAGCATAACTCTTAATCTAGATCTGAAACTGATGTCAAATTTTAGGTGCAAGTTTATAAATTAGTAATTAAGGTTTCTACTCTTTCACTTTTTCAAAAATCACGTTTTATAGTCAAAAGGGCATATTAGTCAACATTTAAGCATTAATCGGAAACATGCATGTGAATCGGATAAGTATTGAACCAAGTTGTATAAACTCAGAGAGTTATACTTATATGAAACCAGGTCCAAAATAAGCTCTAAGGCAGATCTCAAACATGCATAAATGGATCAGAACTGATAGTCAGAGCAAAAGTCAATTTATGCGACTTTCGGTTCCGATTCAGGTTTAAACTGAAAATTGTCGAGTTGATCATGTTGAAACATGTTCTTACATTAGTTACAAAGTTATTTTGATGATCAAACAGGTTGCATGTAACCTACATTGCTAATTATGCTTAATTTTGCAAATAATCATTCTATTGACTTTTTAAGACAAGCTTTGACTCGACAATTAACATAGTTAGAGTGGGAATCTGGAAATACCCTTTTAAGGGTTTGTTACCCACATAAATACCAACTTGTATGTACTTTCAATTTGAGAAATGACAGAGCCAATTTCGTTTAATCTCAAAGTCAAATTTAAATTACGATGGTTTGACTTTCGGTTAATAAACTAAGCTAGAACTAATTTGAGAGGGTTATGAATACTTACAAGAGTCCTAAATAAGCTTAGAGAGCACTAGAAAGTTGGCTTGATGTCCAGAGAGCTCCAGAGATGATCTTGTGAATTTTTGAACATGCAAGTGTTGAATGTTGTAAGCTTCAAGACCCTTTTATCACTAGTTTAATCTCATTAGATGCTGCCACAACAGTCTAGGGATGTTGTAAGATGAGTCCAAGTGCCCCTAAATGCATGTACATCCATTGGTGAAGCTCTGGGATCGGATACAGCTGGTTACAACTCGAAAACAGGCCTGCAACTGGCACCTGCTCTGTTTTGTTCGCTGGTGACTCGTAGGCGGGCCGCGAAGCCCCTTACGCGGGCCGCGTACCAGCTGGTAACCAGCTTAACAAGTTTTCAAGTTTTACAATTTGGTCCTTGTCCTTTGATACGTGGTTTGTGCTATTTTCCTTGCACTCTAGACCCTCAAATCTGATTTTTAAGGGCCTTGGAACACTTACAAACATGGTAAAGTCCTTGGTTAACTTTGAGCTTTCCCGAAAAGTCACGAATTTTAACGTTAACGCATTTAACCCTTCGTGCACGGTTTTGATCATAACTTTCTCATACGATAACGAAACTTGATGAAATTTTTATCACATATTCTAGTGAGTATATTTTACCATTACAAAGCTTCGGGTTTGCCAAAAGGTCACTCATAGGTATACTTTCAACATGTTGACACGTTTAGCCCCTGTAGTTTGTAATTCCTCACTTTCTTTCATTTTTCGCTTTGTATGATCCATGATTTAATCGTTTAAGATTATAAACACCATGTAGGGTTATTGTAGGGCCTATTTATCCATTGTTGACACTTTGGACCCTTGTATTCACATAGTTTCACCGTTTGTCAACTTTAGTCCCTCCAAAGTATGTTTTCACTTATTCAAAGTCTATGACACGTGTCAGTACATTATTGGACGTAAATTTTCGAGGTGTTACACCTTCCAATCAGTAAACTCAATGGGTTCTTCAGTAAAGTGGAGTGTGTTGTCAATATGAACTTCGTCGGCAGGAATGACCACTGTTTCTTGAGTTGGACTCTTTTTCAAATTGGATACATGAAATATATCATGAACGCTATTAAGTTCAGCAGGTAAATCCAACTTGTAGGCTACTAGACCAATCCTTTCCAGGATTTTAAATGGACCAATATATCTGGGGTTCAGCTTCCCATGCTTTCCAAAGCGTGTCACACCCTTCCAGGGTGAAACCTTTAATAACACCATATCCCCCACTTCAAATTCCAGAGGTTTCCTTCTTCGGTCCGCGTAACTCTTTTGATGATCACGAGCCGCTTTAATGCGCTCTCGGATCTGGAAAATCTTGTCAGTCATTTCCTGGACCAATTCCAGGCCAACAAGCTGTCTATCACCCGCGTCAGCCCAGCAAACTGGTGATCGACACTTACGCCCATAGAGAGCTTCGAACGATGCGGCTTGAATGCTTGCATGGTAACTGTTATTGTATGAAAATTCAACCAATGGTAGGTGAGTGTCCCAACTTCCACCTAGATCCATTACGCAAGCTCGCAACATGTCTTCCAACGTTTGAATCGTTCGTTCGCTCTGTCCGTCTGTCTGCGGATGAAATGCAGTGCTCAGATTCAACTGAGAACCGAAAGCTTCTTGGAAGGATTGCCAAATCCTTAACACGAATCTTCCATCTCTATCAGAGATAATTGAGAGAGGCACTCCATGTCGTGCAACAATCTCTCTCAAGTATATCTCAGCAAGCTTGCTCGTGTTGTCTTTTTCCTTGATGGGCAAAAAGTGTGCAGATTTCGTTAAACGGTCTACAATTACCCAAATCGTATCGTGACCTTTGGGCGTCCTTGGAAATTTCGTTATGAAGTCCATCGAAATCTGTTCCCAATTCCATTGGGGTATTTCAGGTTGTTGCAAGAGACCTGAAGGCTTCTGGTATTCGACCTTTACTTTGGCGCAAGTTAAACATTTGCCAACATATATCGCAATGTCGCCTTTCATCCTCGGCCACCAATAGTAATCCTTTAGATCTTGGTACATCTTATCCGCTCCTGGGTGGATCGAGTACCGTGACTTGTGAGCCTCCTCGAAAATAACGTTTCTCAAACCACCAAACAAGGGAACCCAAATTCATTTCATGAAGCACAACGTTCCTTCCCCGTTTGGTACCAACTTGTGACACCTGTGTCACTGCGACCATCAAAAAAATTCCAAACCAATGAAATATTGTGTTTCATACTTGGGATTTGTAAAAATATGTGTATCATTAGCACATATCAAATTTTGTTCGATTTCAAGCTTTAAATCACTTTCTGGAAGGTTATACGCGCACCGATGCGTAAATATAACCAGCTTAATGCAACAAATACTCCGGAATAGTGACATAGGCTTAACATACCTTAAATAACCTTTACATAACTTAGAAATAAGTTTTGAAGGCTTTGGTATGGCAAAAACAAGTTAATTCGCTTACAGGGACTAAACTTGACAAACTGCGAAAGTATGCCAATTTGAACTGTAACAGACATTCCAGAACATGACCATAAGTTAAACACACCTTAAATATCTTTTATATAGCTTAGAAATAGGCTTTGAGGGGTTCGGTGTGCTAAAATAAACTTTTGGGTCATTCAGGGACTAAAAGCGTCAAAAAGTGCACAAGTTTGCATTTTCGCGCATAACTTACGTTCTGAATACATCCGGACATCCAAAAATTTATGTAAGCACTAAAATATTTTATTTTAGTGTTCGGCACAAGAAAAATCCAATCGTCGCGTCATTTGGATCGTTTTTCGCGCTTATACGCATTCCGTCATAAATAAGCGAACATCGCGATCGTACGACCAAACGAACCGACATCCGAGATATTTTTGAGCACATTTTAAGTTTCCTATACTTTAACTTCATTTTAGAGCTTTGAAATGGGGTTAACGGGCCTTAAACGTGTCAGAAATAGCTTAAATACATAACAGGGACCAAAACTGTAATTCTGCCAAACTTACATGCTTGCGCATCGTAACAATGGGAGTGCTATGATGCGCAAGGGGTCTGCAGACCAGATGCAGTGTATTAAACAGCCTGTTTTCAGCTGTTATCCACTTCCAAATCCTTTGCCACATGTTGATACCCTATGGTGAGTGGCCAATTTAGTCACCATAACATTCCGACAAGTGTACGGCTTTGATCGTGCCCCCTTTTCCAAGAAACGATCTTAACGGTTCTCCGAATACTATAAATACCCCATGCCTTCAACTTCATTCCTCACAAGAATCTGAATCATTTGTGCTCTAAGTTGAAACCTTTGTTTCATACCTGAGCTATTTTGATCTAGATTAGCATTCGGGGACCCTTCGTAAGTATTCCTTCGTTCTTTTATTGCTTTTCGAGTCTTTTCGAGTCTGAAAGTCAAACTTTGTTTGACTTTCTGCGTTGACCAGTTTATGATCAATGCGAAGTTCGTTTGAACTTCGCAACGTGAGTGTAATCACGTTGGTTATAGTCCCTTGGGACTATGCCTACTGATTACCACGTTGTCTAGGGTCGTAGGGTAAGCGATCTAATAAATCGCTTATACCTTCGAACCCGACCCATTTGGTCGATCATTAGGATCCGACCAAATACATTAGGTGACCATAGTAGGTAGGGAACAACCTTCCGAGGTTATACCCTATGGTCGCTTCGTTTGAATAGTTGTATGATAGGTAGTTTATATGCCTTAGGTAAATTACCAGAATACCCTTTTCATGTATAATTGGTAATTTAGCATATGTAACCTAAACTTTTGTCACATAACTGATTATGTAACATGTTTAGGCATATAACACTTGTCATAGGACTAGTTAGACGGTCCGAACGCGTTTCACGCGCACGACACGTTAAAGTAGCATAAGCTACCTTAATGGGTCGCGATGGGTCGAAAGCACTTAGGTTAGGTTTCATTTAGTATGTAGGCTTTGTTAAACCATATGACACGAGTCTCTATACTCATTTGGTTTACGAACCCTCATTCTATCTAAATCCTCCGATTTAGGTCCGGTTTATTAACATAGTTACCTATATTAGGTGCCGTTTGATATCCGCGATCTCTAGCTTTGCTTGGTTGTTGTGCAAGACCTCTAAGCATTCTCAGGCGAGTACATTATTTCCCCTATTTTACTGTTTTGGGGTAACTCATATGTGCTAAATGTTTTATCAATGGTTTCAAGAACGATTACAATGATTTCAAAAACAATTACAATGTGGTTTCAAGAACGATAACAATGGTTTCAAGAACGATTACAATGATTTCAAAAACTAATAACGATTTCAAAAAGTGAACAAACTTGTTGGTTGTAGTTACATAACCAATGACATTCATTAGCAATGATCAAGCCGACCAGTATTAGGTTATGGTACCATAGGATCTGACAAATCCCGTTATTTACTACACCCGTGGTTATGTGTGGGTGTGGTGGGTAGCGACTGAATCTGTAATTATTAATTTACCCTTTGGTAAGGGTTTGTTAAGAATGAGAACGAGTTGGAATGATGAACGAGTCAAGAAGGTTTGAATGTTATTAGAGAAACGACCATAAAGTAGTTTCACAATTAAAACAAGAACGATTTGAACGATTAAAACAAATTGAACGATTTGAACGATTTCACGCGATGTTTTAACGATTGGGTAAACATTTGGACATGATTTACATTTGATCATGCATTTCCACGAAACATAACATTGATTTAAACCAAGTTTTACTTCAATACTTTGTTTTGTGCGTTTCACCTATGGTTTAGTTGATGCATTTCACTAGCCATACATATCATTTTGGTTACACATTACATGGTTTACATTTGACACATAAACACTTTTGACATTGGTTATACATTACATGATTTACATCTTGACATGAACATTTTGGCATATTATTTCAATACATTTGGCAGTTGGTTTAAACATAGACATCTTACATTGTTGGTTTGGTTTGAGTAAGTGATTTAAGTAATGAGGCGTGTGTAATATGATATAAGCATGGTGGATACGCCGCTGGTACTTCCTATATATAAGTGTTTATATGGTATTACATATCGTAGCGTTGTTTAAATCATTTCATTTTAGACATATAACATTTTATACAAATAACATACTTTTCACAATACATTGTTGTACAAACAACTTAACTTATACAAACTCATTTTTACATGGTTATTCATTTAATCATGCATTATTCTCTTATTTATACATATCATCTGAACTTATTATTTTTCAAATGATTTACAAAGACAAAGCAAATTACAAGGTTCATGACTAAACATTTTCTTAAACAGAAGTCATGAATCTTATTTTCACAAAACCTATGTACTCGCCAGCATTTCTTTGCTGACCTCGTTTTCACATATGTTTCAGGTATTGTTGAAAGATATCGATTGATAGGATGCATGCTCACATAGGACTGGACAAGGCCTTAGTGACTCAATAACAATGATAGATTATGTTTAATTTGTGTATTTAGATTTCCAGACGATGTAATTATTCAATGTTTAGTAAAACGAAACACTTTTTGTATCCATGGTTATGAAACAATGATTCTGTTGCAACACGCCTCGATGTTTCCGCCGCGCTTTGTTGTTTTACGCGGTCGAGGTGTGACAGAAAAGTTGGTATCAGAGCCAATGGTTATAGGGAATTAGGTTATTAGTAATGCTTTGACCTAGTCTATAACCTTCTTAGGACCCTAACGCGAGTTTACTTGCGTTTAGTCACAAAACAATACCGTCACCTATCCTTAGGTGACGACCACAACAAGAAAACAATTTTCGAATCTGCTTTGAAAACTAATCATCTGTTCTAGGATGATTGATTATAAGGTTTTGAACCCTCTGTTATATGGTTTTGAACCCCTTTGAGTTTTCAAAATCTCGTCAAGGTTTTAGGTTTTAAATAATGTGAACACGTGCAAATTGGAAGGGTGAATGCATGTATTCTGGGTTTTTTGTCTAGGCAAGCACTTCGTATACATCTCATCAGACGCGAGACCAGTTGTGCTTACCTGGGAATTCTTGGGATGAGTGTTCACTTATAGGCAAGCATGTCTTCGCGATACATTATTTTTGACCCATTTACTTTGGTTAGTCACTGTGTGTCGGTTGTTGCTTTGTAGTAACAAACAAATGACCACTATCCTTGCTTTCATCAGATTTGTTTCATCTCATTCTTTTCGTCTAATTCTCTCACTCGTTTCCTTTCATGTTTCCTCTTTTAGAATGCCTCCTCGACGCGAAAGCCAGATAGTGATTGCCGAATTGGCAGAAATCATTGCGCAGCAAATGGCTGCTCAATTCCCAAACCTCTTTGCTCAATGGAACCAAGCCAACAACAACAACAATGTTCCATGCAAATACAAGGATTTTAACCAGGCTAAACCACTCAAGTTTAGTGGTTCTGAAGGAGCGACTGGGCTTCTTCAATGGTTCGAGAGCATTGAGAATACTTTCCGCCACGTGCAGTGTCCTGACAATCGCAAGGTCGAGTTTTCTTCGAGTGTGTTTCAGAAGAGGGCTCTCACATGGTGGAACGGGGTTATGAGGGATCGTGGTGCAGAAGTTGCTCTAGCACAGACATGGGCTGAACTTAGAGCTCTTATGATGAGGGAGTTCTGTCCTCGTCATGAACTGCGAGTGTTGGAGAAGGAGTTTGATAATTTGAAACAAGATAGTGGTGAGCACAGGGCATATACTGATAGGTTTGAGGAGTTGAGTCTGCTTTGCCCGACAATGGTTACCCCACTCGACAAGGCTATCGAAAGGTACATCGACGGCCTACCTGACTCGGTACAAGACATCCTTACTGGTAGTAGCCCTACCACACTCCGTCAGGCGATCGAGTTAGCTGCGACATTGACTGAGTCGCAGATTCGGAAGAATAAGTTGCACAGAAAGGGTGACAAGGGTAAGAAGCAGGGATCTGACAAGGAGGATAGCAAGAAAGGTCAAAACAAGAAGGGTAAGGAAGGTGAGACGTCAAAGAAATCAAGAAAGCGAAAGGGTGCTCAGAACTTTGCTGTTATAGCACAGACTACTCAGAACCCGCGGAACCCACCAGCTCAGCCACCTGCAAAGAATGCATATGCCGGTACCGCACCTCATTGTGCACGCTGCAACGGTCATCATGCGGTACAACAAGTTTGCTGGCAATGCACGACGTGTGGTAAACTTGGGCATTTGGCCAATGTTTGTCGTTCGGGACAAAATCAGGCTGCTCAGGTTCAAGCTCCGGTTCAAGGGAATGCTGTGAGATTCCCACTGGGTTCATGTTTCAACTGCGGAGAGATTGGTCACTTTCGCCACAACTGTCCGAGACTGGTGAATGCAAATGCTAACGCAAACCCGAATGCGAATGTCAACGTCAATGTGAATCCAGCACGTGGTCGAGTGTTTAACATCAATGAGGCACTCAATGATGGAGGAGTGAACAATTAGCATTTTGTATTTCCTCTGGTTGTTATCTAGTAACATTTAAAGACAATGCGGTTGTTATATAAATAAAAATTTGTGGTTTTTATTTTTAACTAATGCAATTGTATGAATGTTTGATCCAACCTTATGATGTCAACACAAAGACAAAACTACTCGTGTGGTTCTGTCATTTTTATGATCACTTGTGATCTCCCTAAGAACCTCAAACGCTTGTTTCTTTTAAATCTAAAGTATCTTATCGTCTTATACCGTTCAAGATGCAAGAATTATCAAAACAGCTTCAAGAGTTATTTGATAAAGGATTCATCCGTCCGAACTTTTCACCTTGGAGAAACTCCTGTCCTCTTTGTGAAAAGAAAGATGGATCTTTTCGAATGTATACCGATTAACGTAAGCCTAGTAAGCTTACCATCAAGAATCGATATCCCCTACCTTAAATCAACGATTTCTCCGATCAACTGCAGAGCGCTTCATGCTTTTCCAAGATCGAATTTCATTCTGGGTATCATCAACTTCGTATTCTCGAAGAAAATATTCCCAAAACGGCTTTCTGCACGAAGTATGGCCATTACGAGTTTACAGTCATGCCTTTTGGGTTGACAAATGCTCCAGCCATCTTCATGGACTTAATAAATAGAGTCTGCAAGCCTTATTTGGATCAGTTCGTCATTGTTGTTAATGATATCTTGATCTATTCATGTCCTGAGCCGATCACGATCAACACCTTCGTTGACATTGGAACCCCTAAGGAAGGAACAAACTTTTCGCTAAATCCTCCAAGAGGAAATTTTGGCTTAAAGAAGTTCAGTTTTTTTTGGGTCATGTAGTCAACAAGTAGGGTATTCTTGTGGATCCATCCAAATTGCTGCAATTCAGGATTTGGTTCCCAGTATGCTTTAAATCCCCGTGTCCAAAGATAACAAATTAAACGATTATGCGATTATGTGATTACGTGTTATGTGTTCTCCTTTATGTTTTTGTGTGATCTGATTTTCAAAATCCTCATAGAATCTTTCATATCTATATATGAGGGATTCATAGTAGGATATTCAAAAGGTACTACCTTAAATCCTTAATGGGCTTCTACGTGGTAGTTAAGACCCTTGGGATTATATAGTACCATTCCATAACTCGAAGAGAGACCTTTTAGTGGTCTAGTAAAAAAGATTGATTCACAATCTGGTTAAAAAACGACATCTAGTGATGTAGCTGGACAGACTCCTTGATAGTCTATTTAGATCATTTACTGATTTAATTAAAAAGACTCTATGGCGGTCTAGTCACACTCATCACAGGATTGTTCATTTGGTTTTACCCTACACATTATAAAATAGACGGTGTAAACTGTGCAAGGAATGGTCTAATTATGGACGCGTACATAATTATGAAATTTAGTGCACAGAAACCCAGTAAGATTTATTATGTGTAAGGACCGATAGTGACAACAATAACAAAATGAGAACGATGTAATGGAGGTATGGTGGACGCACCAATGGCGCTTCATATACTTGTATATAAGTGTCCCTCTTACATTGCGAGCATAATGTTATTATGGTTACTAGAAGTTCAGAACCCTAACCAATGGTGTTTGATCTTTTCAACTTCATGTTTTCAAGCTCTCACAAGTTTCCTCTGATTAAATTTCGGGACGAAATTTCCTAAAGTAGGGGAGACTGTGACACCTGTGTCACTGCGACCATCAAACAAATGCCAAACCAATGAAATATTGTGTTTCATACTTGGGATTTGTAAAAATATGTGTATCATTAGCACATATCAAATTTTGTTCGATTTCAAGCTTTAAATCACTTTCTGGAAGGTTATACGCGCACCGATGCGTAAATATAACCAGTTTAATGCAACAAATACTCCGGAATAGTGACATAGGCTTAACATACCTTAAATAACCTTTACATAACTTAGAAATATGTTTTGAAGGCTTTGGTATGGCAAAAACAAGTTAATTTGCTTACAGGGACTAAACTTGACAAAATGCGAAAGTATGCCAATTTGAACTGTAACAGACATTCCAGAACATGACCATAAGTTAAACACACCTTAAATATCTTTTATATAGCTTAGAAATAGGCTTTTAGGGGTTCGGTGTGCTAAAATAAACTTTTGGGTCATTCAGGGACTAAAAGCGTCAAAAAGTGCACAAGTTTGCATTTTCGCGCATAACTTACGTTCTGAAAAATCCATTCGTCGCGTCATTTGGATCGTTTTTCGCGCTTATACGCATTCCGTCATAAATAAGCGAACATCGCGATCGTACGACCAAACGAACCGACATCCGAGATATTTTTGAGCACATTTAAGTTTCCTATACTTTAACTTCATTTTAGAGCTTTGAAATGGGGTTAACGGGCCTTAAACGTGTCAGAAATAGCTTAAATACATAACAGGGACCAAAACTGTAATTCTGCCAAACCTACATGCTTGCGCATCGTAACAATGGGAATGCTACGATGCGCAAGGGGTCTGCAGACCAGATGCAGTGTATTAAACAGCCTGTTTTCAGCTGTTATCCACTTCCAAATCCTTTGCCACATGTTGATACCCTATGGTGAGTGGCCAATTTAGTCACCATAACATTCCGACAAGTGTACGGCTTTGATCGTGCCCCCTTTTCCTAGAAACGATCTTAACGGTTCTCCGAATACTATAAATACCCCATGCCTTCAACTTCATTCCTCACAAGAATCTGAATCATTTGTGCTCTAAGTTGAAACCTTTGTTTCATACCTGAGCTATTTTGATCTAGATTAGCATTCGGGGACCCTTCGTAAGTATTCCTTCGTTCTTTAATTGCTTTTCGAGTCTTTTCGAGTCTGAAAGTCAAACTTTGTTTGACTTTCTGCGTTGACCAGTTTATGGTCAATGCGAAGTTCGTTTGAACTTCGCAACGTGAGTGTAATCACGTTGGTTATAGTCCCTTGGGACTATGCCTATTGATTACCACGTTGTCTAGGGTCGTAGGGTAAGCGATCTAATAAATCGCTTATACCTTCGAACCCGACCCATTTGGTCGATCATTAGGATCCGACCAAATACATTAGGTGACCATAGTAGGTAGGGAACAACCTTCCGAGGTTATACCCTATGGTCGCTTCGTTTGAATAGTTGTATGATAGGTAGTTTATATGCCTTAGGTAAATTACCAGAATACCCTTTTCATGTATAATTGGTAATTTAGCATATGTAACCTAAAATTTTGTCACATAACTGATTATGTAACATGTTTAGGCATATAACACTTGTCATAGGACTAGTTAGACGGTCCGAACGCGTTTCACGCGCACGACACGTTAAAGTAGCATAAGCTACCTTAATGGGTCGCGATGGGTCGAAAGCACTTAGGTTAGGTTTCATTTAGTATGTAGGCTTTGTTAAACCATATGACACGAGTCTCTATACTCATTTGGTTTACGAACCCTCATTCTATCTAAATCCTCCGATTTAGGTCCGGTTTATTAACATAGTTACCTATATTAGGTGCCGTTTGATATCCGCGATCTCTAGCTTTGCTTGGTTGTTGTGCAAGACCTCTAAGCATTCTCAGGCGAGTACATTATTTCCCCTATTTTACTGTTTTCAACTGTTTTGGGGTGACTCATATGTGCTAAATGTTTTATCAATGGTTTCAAGAACGATTACAATGATTTCAAAAACAATTACAATGTGGTTTCAAGAACGATAACAATGGTTTCAAGAACGATTACAATGATTTCAAAAACTAATAACGATTTCAAAAAGTGAACAAACTTGTTGGTTGTAGTTACATAACCAATGACATTCATTAGCAATGATCAAGCCGACCAGTATTAGGTTATGGTACCATAGGATCTGACAAATCCCGTTATTTACTACACCCGTGGTTATGTGTGGGTGTGGTGGGTAGCGACTGAATCTGTAATTATTAATTTACCCTTTGGTAAGGGTTTGTTAAGAACGAGAACGAGTTGGAATGATGAACGAGTCAAGAAGGTTTGAATGTTATTAGAGAAACGACCATAAAGTAGTTTCACAATTAAAACAAGAACGATTTGAACGATTAAAACAAATTGAACGATTTGAACGATTTCACGCGATGTTTTAATGATTGGGTAAACATTTGGACATGATTTACATTTGATCATGCATTTCCACGAAACATAACATTGATTTAAACCAAGTTTTACTTCAATACTTTGTTTTGTGCGTTTCACCTATGGTTTAGTTGATGCATTTCACTAGCCATACATATCAATTAAAGTTTCAAATCCATGGCAATTAAAGTTTCGCTTTATTGATTAAAAGTGTTACAATGTCTTAACAAACAAAGAAATACAACATAATTAACTAGTCTTGCATCTTTTATTGTCACTAAAGCCCAAGTCTGCCTATGTGTATCTTGATCATCTTATGCAACAGCTCCTGAAAAACACATGTGAAAATAGGTACGTCAGCATAAAAATGCCTGTGAGATACATAGGTTTTGTGAAAATAGGTTTCATGACTTATGTTTGAGAAAATGTTTAGTCATGAACCTTGTAATTTGCTTTGTCTTTGTAAATCATTTGAAAAACAATAAGTTCAGATGATATGTATAAATAAGAAAATAATATATGGTTAAATGAGTAACCATGTAAAATGAGTTTGTAAAAGTTAAGTTGTTTGTAAAACAATGTATTGTGAAAGGTATGTTATTTGTATAAAATGTTATATGTATCAAACTGAAATGATTCAAATAACGCTACGATATATGTAATACCATACAAACACTTATATATAGGAAGTACCAGCGGCGTATCCACCATGCTTGTATCATATTACACACGCATCGTTACTTAATCACTTACTCAAACCACCAATGTAATAAGTCTATGTTTAAACCAATAGTCAAAAGTCCTTGTATAAACCATGTCAAATGTTTATAGTCCAAAAGTAGTCAAGTAATGTATAACCAAAATGATATGTATGGTAAGTAAAATTTAGACTACTTAAACCATAAGTAAAAATGTACAAAACAAAGTATTGAAGTAAAACTTGGTTTAAATCAAAGTTATGTTTTGTAAGATATATGCATGCTATACTGAATATGAACATTTATGCGGTATTGTGAAAATTCATACATCCAAGCCTTGAGACAGACGGATAACTATGTAAAAGTGAGTTATCAAGAGAATATGTATTCGGATTCGGTCATTCCTTTCATCCCCTTTCCCTGGGATGTCCGGAACGGGATTTGTCAAGTCCTATGGTACCACTACCTACTAACGAACGGCATGATCGGTGTTAATGAATGTATAGTATAGTTTAAACAAACCAAATGTCATACCAAAATGTAAGCATGTTTTATGAAGATAATGTACCTAGTATGCTAGAGTAAACATACAGGGTAGAGCTGTAAAACAATGTGTCCATATGTTACCGGAACATATGCAACAGAGATGCAGTATAAAACAATGTACTAAGTATGCAAAGTCATCATACAAAGTAGAAAAGTCATGTAAAACAATGTACTAAGTATGCAAAGTCATCATACAAAGCATAGAACACCATGAAATCATGTACTATAAATGTACTAATGAACATAGCAAGTATATGATGTGAAAACAGGAAAGCACGAAAGTAACAAGTAGGCACATGTGTTTCACCCCAAAACAGTTTGGAAAACAGTAAAAGAGGGGTCTATGTACTCACTTGAGAATGCTCAGTAGTCCTTGAGTGACAACCAAACAATGCTAGAGATCACGGAAATCAAACGGCACCTAATATAGGTAACTACATTAATAAACCGGACCTAAATCGGAAGATCGGATAGAATGAGGTTTCGTAAACCAAACGAGTATAGAGACTCGTGTCATATGGTTTACCAAAGCCTACATGCTAAATGAAACCCAACCTAATAGCTTACGACCCATTACGACCCGTTTAGGTAGCTTATGCTACTTTAACGCGTTGTTCGCGTGAAACGCGTTCGGACCGCCTAACTAGTTCTACGACAAGTGTTATATGCCTAAACATGTTACATAATCAGTTATGTGACAAAAGTTTAGGTTACATATGCTTAATTACCAATTATACATGGAAAGGGTATTCTGGTAATTTACCTAAGGCATATAAACTACCTATCATACTACTACTTAAACGATGTGACCATAGGGTATAACCTCGGAAGGTTATTCCCTACCTACTATGGTCACCTAATGTATTTGGTCGGATCCTAATGATCGACCAAACTGGGTCGGGTTCGAGGGTATAGGCGATTTATTAGATCGCCTACCCTACGACCCTAGACAACGTGGTAATCAGTGGGCATAGTCCCAAGGGACTATGACCAACGTGATTACAATCACGTTGCGAAGTTCAAACGAACTTCGCATTGACCATTACTGGTCAACGCTGAAAGTCAAACAAAGTTTGACTTTCTGACTCGAAAAGCAATAAAATAAGGAAAAGAACGAAAGAATACTTACGAAGGGTCCCCGAATGCTAATCCCGATTCAAGAATCTCAGGTATGAAACAATGGTTTCAACTTAGAGGTTCTCAAATCAGAATTCTTGTAATTTTGAAGCATGGGGGGTGGGGTATTTATAGTAAAAGGTCCACCGTTAAGATCGTTTCATGGAAAACGTGCCTTAATCCCACCCGTACAAGTGTCGGGACCTTATGGTGACTAAAATGTGATCCTTATCAGATGACTAGACAAATGAGAATGTGTGGTGGTGGATCAAACAGCTGCAATCTGCTGTTAGAAACATTTAACCTGGTCAGAAGGTCTGACGCGGGCTGCCTGGGGATTAACAGAATCTGAGGCGGGCCGCCTAGCAGTCACAGATCAGAACAAAGTTTCAGAAATGACAGTTTCAGTCCCTGCACGTGTTTAAGCCCATTTACGGCACTTCTAAGGCCTGTAAAGCCAACTTTAAGGCCCTAAAATGTTGCCTAAACATTGTGGACATGAAACATGCTCATAAATATGTCGGATGTTGGTTCGTTTGGTCGTACGAACGCGATGTTCGCTAAATTACGACGGAATGCGCATAAGCGCGAAAAACGATCCAAATGACGCGACGAATGGATTTTTGACAAGCCAAACACTAAAGCATAATATAGTCATGCTTACATAAATTTTTGGATGTCCGGATGTATTCAGAACGTGAGTTATGCGTAAAAATGCAAACTTGTGCACTTTTTGACGCTTTTAGTCCCTGAATGACACAAAAGTTTATTTTAGCATACCGAACACCTCAAAGCCTATTTCTAAGCTATGTAAAGGATATTTATGGTATGTTTAACTTATGGTCATGTTCCGGAATGTCTGTTACAGTTCAAATTGGCATACTTTCGCAGTTTGTCAACTTTAGTCCCTGTAAGCGATTAAACTTTGATTTCACCACACCAAACCTTCCAAAACTTATATCTAAGTTATGTAAAGGTTATATAAGGTATGTTAAGCCTATTTCACTATTCCGGAGTGTTCTTTGCATTAAACTGGTTATATTTACACATCAGTGCGTGTATAACCTTCCAGAAAGCGATTTAGAGCTTGAAATCGAACAAGAGTTGATATGTGAAATCGATACACATATTTTTACAAATCCCAAGTATGAAATACAATATTTCATTGGTTTGGCATTTGATTGATGGTTGGAGTGACACAGGTGTAACAACTGTGCTTGTAATCGCTATGAACAGTTCTATTATCAATAAAACAATGTTATTTGATCCCAATGTTTGTTTGATTGTGTTTTACATTTTTCATGTTTTGACTTTTGTTCAATTCCAAGCTCTACATCACTTTCTGGAGAGTTATACGCAAACTAGTGCGTAAACGTACTCAGTTTAATGCGAGAAATACTCTGGAACATCAACATATACTCAACATACCTTAAATAACCTTTACATAACTTAGAAATAAGTTTTGAAGGCTTTGGTATGGCAAAAACAAGTTAATTCGCTTACAGGGACTAAATATGACAAACTGCGAAAGTATGTCAATTTGAACTGTAACGAACATTCCGGAACATGACCATAAGTTAAACACACCTTAAATATCCTTTACATAGCTTAGAAATAGGCTTTGAGGGGTTCGGTATGCTAAAATAAACTTTTGGGTCATTCAGGGACTAAAAGTGTCAAAAAGTGCACAAGTTTGCATTTTCGCGCATAACTTACGTTCTGAATACATCCGGACATCCAAAAATTTATGTAAGCATGACTATATTATATTTTAGTGTTCGCCATAAGAAAAATCCATTCATCGCGTCATTTGGATCGTTTTTCGCGCTTGTGCGCATTCCGTCGTAATTAACCGAACAACGCAACCGTACGGTTAAACGAACCGACATCGGAGATATTTTTGAGCACATTTTAAGTTCCCTATACTTTAACTTCATTTTAGAGCTTTGAAATGGGGTTAACGGGCCTTAAACGTGTCGAAAATGGGCTGAATGCATGACAGGGACCAAAAGTGTAAATCTGTCAAACTTAAGCCTAGCGGTGCGCTACACTTTTAGCGTAGCGGTGCGCTAGTGGTCTCCAGACCAGGTGCAATGTTTAAACAGCCTGTTTGCACATGTTTTAACCACAACCACATAATCATAATTGTCTAGTCATCTGATAAGGATGGATTTCCAGCCACCATAAGGTTCCGACAAGTGTACGGGTTGGATTCATGGCACGTTTTCCATGGAACGATCCTAACGGTTCGGGTATTCCTATAAATACCCAACCCACACAACCTCATTTTGCACAGGAATTCTGATTTGAGAGCTCTAAGTTGAAACCATTGTTTCATACCTGAGTTCTTGGATCGGGATTAGCATTCGGGGACCCTTCGTAAGTATTCTTTCGTTCTTTTCCTTATTTTACTGCTTTTCGAGTCAGAAAGTCAAACTTTGTTTGACTTTCAGCGTTGACCAGTAATGGTCAATGCGAAGTTCGTTTGAACTTCGCAACGTGAGTGTAATCACGTTGGTCATAGTCCCTTGGGACTATGCCCACTGATTACCACGTTGTCTAGGGTCGTAGGGTAGGCGATCTAATAAATCGCCTATACCTTCGAACCCGACCCAGTTTGGTCGATCATTAGGATCCGACCAAACACATTAGGTGACCATAGTAGGTAGGGAATAACCTTCCGAGGTTATACCCTATGGTCACATCGTTTAAGTAGTTGTATGATAGGTAGTTTATATGCCTTAGGTAAATTACCAGAATACCCTTTTCATGTATAATTGGTAATTAATCATATGTAACCTAAACCTTTGTCACATAACTGATTATGTAACATGTTTAGGCATATAACACTTGTCGTAGGACTAGTTAGGCGGTCCGAACGCGTTTCACGCGCACGATGCGTTAAAGTAGCATAAGCTACCTAAACGGATCATAATGGGTCAATAAGACTAAGATTAAGTTTCATTTAGTATGTAGGCTTTGTTAAACCATATCACGTGAGTTCCTACACTCATTTGGTTTACAAACCCTAATGCTACCCAGTCTTCCGAGATAGGTCCGGTTTATTAACATAGTTACCTATATTAGGTGCCGTTTGATTCCGAGATCTCTAGCGTTGCTTGGTGATTATCTTTAGACATCTGAGCAATCTCAAGTGAGTACATAGACCCCTCTTTTACTGTTTTCCAAACATTTTGGGGTGGAACACATGTGCCTACTTGTTACTTTCATGTTTTCCTGTTTTCACATCATATACCTGCTATGTTCGTTAGTACATTATAGTACATGATTTCATTACATCTCATGCTAGGTGTGCCCATTGTGTGCATTACTTAGTACATTGTTTTACATTACATCTCATGCTAGGTGTGCCCATTGTGTGCATTACTTAGTACATTGTTTTACATTACATTTCATGCTAGGTGTGCCCATTGTGTGCATTACTTGGTACATTGTTTTACATTACATTTCATGCTAGGTGTGCCCATTGTGTGCATTACTTAGTACATTGTTTTACATTACATTTTCACGCTATGTATGTTCATTTGATTACATACTTAGTGCATCAAATGCTTACATTTTGTTATGACATTTGGGTTGTTTACAATGGGACAATACATTCATTAACATTGATCATGCCATTCGTTAGTAGGTAGTGGTACCATAGGAATTGACAACTCCCGTTCCGGACATCCCAGGGAAAGGGGATGAAAGGAATGACCGAATTCGATATACATAACTTAGATAAACCTTTAATTTGTTTAAGGGTTTATCGCCACAGTCTCAAGGCTTGGATGTATGCATTTTAACAATACCGCATAAATGTTTGTATCAGTATAGCATGCATTTCTTACACAAAACATGACTTTGATTTAAACTGTGTTTTACTTCAATACCTTGTTGTTGTGCATTTTACATATGGTTTAGTTGATACATTTCAATTACCATACATGACATTTTGGTTACATATACATGATCTACATTGAACATAAACATTTGACATTGATATACACATTGGTGGTTTACCTTGGACATATACATTTTGATATGGTTTACACAATAACACTTGACAATTGGTTTGTACATGGACAAGTTACATTGGTGGTTGATTTGGATAAGTAATTTGAGTAACGAGGCGTGTGTAATATGATACAATCATGGTGGATACGCCGCTGGTACTTCCTATATATAAGTGCTTGTGTGATATTACATGACGTAGCGTTACTTAAATCACTTCAATGTTTGATATATTACATGTTACAAATAACATATTTTCCATAAGACATTGTTTTACAAAACAGTTTGTTTTATACAATTCATTTTACATGGTTATTCATTTAACTTTACATTTATTAATACATATCAACTGATATTATCGTTTTTCAAATGATTTACAAGACAAAGCAAATTACAAGGTTCATGACTAAACATTTTCTCAAATACAAGTCATGAATCCTATTTTCACAAACCTATGTATCTCACAGGCATTTTTATGCTGACGTACCTATTTTCACATGTGTTTTCAGGAGCTTTTCCATAGGATGTTGATCATGATACTAGGGCGGACCTGTGCCTTAGAGACTTTAAAAGAAGATAGACTATGTTTAATTATGTTCTGAACTCTTTAATTTCCTGTTTGAAACAATGAAACACCTTTGTTTATAAATAAAATACAACTTTGTATGCCATGGTTATGAAACAATTAATTCTATTGCAACACTCCCCGATGTTTCCGCCACGCTTTGTATGTTATACGTGGTCGGGGTGTGACAACAGGTGTCACAGTCTCCCCTACTTTAGGAAATTTCGTCCCGAAATTAATTCGTAGGAGTCTATCTGTGACTTTTTGTCAAATAACCACCAGAGATATGTAAGGCATAATCCTGTAATTTCTCTTTAACGGACATTTTTCATAAAGGAAAAATGAACGGAGTTATTTTCAACAGGCATTCTTTAGAAAATGGAACATGAAGGAATAAACAAGGATATTCATTTCCCTCGATGGATATTCTTCAGAAACAAAAATGAACGGAAAAGTCATTTTTCACAACATCTTCAGAAACAAAAATGAACGGAAAAGTTATTTTTCACAACATCTTCAGAAACAAAAATGAACGGAAAAGTCATTTTTCACAACATCTTCAGAAACAAAAATGAACGGAAAAGTCATTTTTCACAACATCTTCAGAAACAAAAATGAACGGAAAAGTCATTTTTCACAACATCTTCAGAAACAAAAATGAACGGAAAAGTCATTTTTCACAACATCTTCAGAAACAAAAATGAACGGAAAAGTCATTTTTCACAACATCTTCAGAAACAAAAATGAACGGAAAAGTCATTTTTCACAACATCTTCAGAAACAAAAATGAACGGAAAAGTCATTTTTCACAACATCTTCAGAAACAAAAATGAACGGAAAAGTCATTTTTCACAACATCTTCAGAAACAAAAATGAACGGAAAAGTCATTTTTCACAACATCTTCAGAAACAAAAATGAACGGAAAAGTCATTTTTCACAACATCTTCAGAAACAAAAATGAACGGAAAAGTCATTTTTCACAATATCTTCAGAAACAAAAATGAACGGAAAAGTCATTTTTCACAATATCTTCAGAAACAAAAATGAACGGAAAAGTCATTTTCCAGACACACGACCAAACTAGCTGTGGTTTCCGTGCACTGAATTCCATAATTATGTATGCATCCATAATTACGCAATTCCTTGCATAGTCCGCACAATTTGCTTGTAATGTGAAGGGGGAGGAAAATCAAACCTGTGATGAGTGTGACTAGACCACCATAGGGTCCTTTTAATTAGATCGACAAATGATCCTTTTAATTAGGCCACCAAGGAGTCCTTTCAGCTATATCATCACATGATATTCCTAACCAGATTTTTGGATCAATCTGTTTACCTAGACCACTCAGGGGTCTAATTATGGAATGGTACAATATAATCCAAGGGTCTTTACTATTACGTACAAGCCCATTGAGGATTTAATATAGTACCTTTGGATATCCTACTATGAATTCCTTATACGAAGATATGGAAGATTCTACGAGTGTTTGGATAACAAGAATTTGGATCACACGAAAACATTAAAGAGAACACATAAGCACAAAATCACATAGTTGTTTAACTTGTTTATTAATTTGTTATCTTTGGACGCGGATACTTAAAGCACACCAGGAATCCAATTTGTGGATTTCATTTAGCACTTTAATCATTTCAAGAATCTATCTATGAAGATAGGATAATCTTAAAAGGAATTCGGCTTTGTCCCTATTGAATTGTGATGTACGTATTGAATCATACAAAGAATTCAATTAAGGACTCCGATGAATGATACCCATCCACAAGGATCTAATTATGAGGATAGAAAGATCCTACATGGATTTTTGGAGTTTGTGTAACGGGAGGTGTTCCGACACCTTGCACTAGGCGTGCTTACGTCGATACACAAGGTAGAAAGTTCATGAGGTTGAGGCGCCAGATATGTCAAGCGACATATGAAGCAGAGTTTGAAGGTTGAGCAGCAGCAGGATTTGTAACAGCTTTGCTTTGGATTACAAAGCGGCACATGTTAACCAAATGTCTCCATCGTCCACCGTGGGTACATTTGAAACAAGGTATTTGATTTGAATAATGACGATGGCATTGATTGCACCAAGGAGCAGTTCCCTTATACAGCTTCATCCTTGAGGCGAGTCATGGTGATAGCTAAGTCAACGGTCCTCTGGAGTATGACGCCTATTCGCTGGGTAATTGCAGCACCTGGTTCGGACATTGTTGTTGCGATGAAGAAGCATCTTGAAGATAACGAAAGGCATAGGAGGAAACAAGCGAAAGATAGTCAAAAGAGAATAACAACACATGAAGATTGTGACCATTTGTTTGTTACCAAAGGCAAACAAATGAGATGGTGACTAACCAAAGTAAATGGGTCAATATAATGTATCGCGAAGACATGCTCGCCTATAAGTGAACACTCATCCCAAGAATTCCCAGGTAAGCACAACTGGTCTCGCGTCTGATGAGATGTATACGAAGTGCTTGCCTAGACAGAAAACCCAGAATACAGGCATTCACCCTTCCAGTTTGCACGTGTTCACATTATTTAAAACCCAAAACCTTGACGAGATTTTGAAAACTCAAAGGGGTTCAAAACCATATAACAGAGGGTTCAAAACCTTACAATAGAGGGTTCAAAACCTAGTAATCAATCATCCTAGAACAGATGATTAGTTTTTTAAAGCGGTTTTGAAATTTATGTTCTTGTTGTGGTCGTCGCCTAAGGATAGGTGACGGTATTGTTTTATGACTAAACGCAAGTAAACTCGCGTTAGGGTCCTAAGAAGGTTATAGACTAGGTCAAAGTATTACTAATAACCTAATTCCCTATAACCATTGGCTCTGATACCATCTTTTCTGTCACACCCCGACCACGTAGAACATACAAAACGTGGCGGAAACATCGGGGAGTGTTGTAACAGAATTAATTGTTTCAAATCCATGGCAATTAAAGTTTCGCTTTATTGATTAAAAGTGTTACAATGTCTTAACAAACAAAGAAATACAACATAATTAACTAGTCTTGCATCTTTTATTGTCACTAAAGCCCAAGTCTGCCTATGTGTATCTTGATCATCTTATGCAACAGCTCCTGAAAAACACATGTGAAAATAGGTACGTCAGCATAAAAATGCCTGTGAGATACATAGGTTTTGTGAAAATAGGTTTCATGACTTATGTTTGAGAAAATGTTTAGTCATGAACCTTGTAATTTGCTTTGTCTTTGTAAATCATTTGAAAAACAATAAGTTCAGATGATATGTATAAATAAGAAAATAATGCATGGTTAAATGAGTAACCATGTAAAATGAGTTTGTAAAAGTTAAGTTGTTTGTAAAACAATGTATTGTGAAAGGTATGTTATTTGTATAAAATGTTATATGTATCAAACTGAAATGATTCAAATAACGCTACGATATATGTAATACCATACAAACACTTATATATAGGAAGTACCAGCGGCGTATCCACCATGCTTGTATCATATTACACACGCATCGTTACTTAATCACTTACTCAAACCACCAATGTAATAAGTCTATGTTTAAACCAATAGTCAAAAGTCCTTGTATAAACCATGTCAAATGTTTATAGTCCAAAAGTAGTCAAGTAATGTATAACCAAAATGATATGTATGGTAAGTAAAATTTAGACTACTTAAACCATAAGTAAAAATGTACAAAACAAAGTATTGAAGTAAAACTTGGTTTAAATCAAAGTTATGTTTTGTAAGATATATGCATGCTATACTGAATATGAACATTTATGCGGTATTGTGAAAATTCATACATCCAAGCCTTGAGACAGACGGATAACTATGTAAAAGTGAGTTATCAAGAGAATATGTATTCGGATTCGGTCATTCCTTTCATCCCCTTTCCCTGGGATGTCCGGAACGGGATTTGTCAAGTCCTATGGTACCACTACCTACTAACGAACGGCATGATCGGTGTTAATGAATGTATAGTATAGTTTAAACAAACCAAATGTCATACCAAAATGTAAGCATGTTTTATGAAGATAATGTACCTAGTATGCTAGAGTAAACATACAGGGTAGAGCTGTAAAACAATGTGTCCATATGTTACTGGAACATATGCAACAGAGATGCAGTATAAAACAATGTACTAAGTATGCAAAGTCATCATACAAAGTAGAAAAGTCATGTAAAACAATGTACTAAGTATGCAAAGTCATCATACAAAGCATAGAACACCATGAAATCATGTACTATAAATGTACTAATGAACATAGCAAGTATATGATGTGAAAACAGGAAAGCACGAAAGTAACAAGTAGGCACATGTGTTTCACCCCAAAACAGTTTGGAAAACAGTAAAAGAGGGGTCTATGTACTCACTTGAGAATGCTCACTAGTCCTTGAGTGACAACCAAACAATGCTAGAGATCACGGAAATCAGACGGCACCTAATATAGGTAATTACATTAATAAACCGGACCTAAATCGGAAGATCGGATAGAATGAGGTTTCGTAAACCAAACGAGTATAGAGACTCGTGTCATATGGTTTACCAAAGCCTACATGCTAAATGAAACCCAACCTAATAGCTTACGACCCATTACGACCCGTTTAGGTAGCTTATGCTACTTTAACGCGTCGTTCGCGTGAAACGCGTTCGGACCGCCTAACTAGTTCTACGACAAGTGTTATATGCCTAAACATGTTACATAATCAGTTATGTGACAAAAGTTTAGGTTACATATGCTTAATTACCAATTATACATGAAAAGGGTATTCTGGTAATTTACCTAAGGCATATAAACTACCTATCATACAACTACTTAAACGATGTGACCATAGGGTATAACCTCGGAAGGTTATTCCCTACCTACTATGGTCACCTAATGTATTTGGTCGGATCCTAATGATCGACCAAACTGGGTCGGGTTCGAGGGTATAGGCGATTTATTAGATCGCCTACCCTACGACCCTAGACAACGTGGTAATCAGTGGGCATAGTCCCAAGGGACTATGACCAACGTGATTACAATCACGTTGCGAAGTTCAAACAAACTTCGCATTGACCATTACTGGTCAACGCTGAAAGTCAAACAAAGTTTGACTTTCTGACTCGAAAAGCAATAAAATAAGGAAAAGAACGAAAGAATACTTACGAAGGGTCCCCGAATGCTAATCCCGATTCAAGAATCTCAGGTATGAAACAATGGTTTCAACTTAGAGGTTCTCAAATCAGAATTCTTGTAATTTTGAAGCATGGGGGTGGGGTATTTATAGTAAAAGGTCCACCGTTAAGATCGTTTCATGGAAAACGTGCCTTAATCCCACCCGTACAAGTGTCGGGACCTTATGGTGACTAAAATGTGATCCTTATCAGATGACTAGACAAATGAGAATGTGTGGTGGTGGATCAAACAGCTGCAATCTGCTGTTAGAAACATTTAACCTGGTCAGAAGGTCTGACGCGGGCCGCCTGGGGATTAACAGAATCTGAGGCGGGCCGCCTAGCAGTCACAGATCAGAACAAAGTTTCAGAAATGACAGTTTCAGTCCCTGCACGTGTTTAAGCCCATTTACGGCACTTCTAAGGCCCGTAAAGCCAACTTTAAGGCCCTAAAATGTTGCCTAAACATTGTGGACATGAAACATGCTCAGAAATATGTCGGATGTTGGTTCGTTTGGTCGTACGAACGCGATGTTCGCTAAATTACGACGGAATGCGCATAAGCGCGAAAAACGATCCAAATGACGCGACGAATGGATTTTTGACAAGCCAAACACTAAAGCATAATATAGTCATGCTTACATAAATTTTTGGATGTCCGGATGTATTCAGAACGTGAGTTATGCGTAAAAATGCAAACTTGTGCACTTTTTGACGCTTTTAGTCCCTGAATGACACAAAAGTTTATTTTAGCATACCGAACACCTCAAAGCCTATTTCTAAGCTATGTAAAGGATATTTATGGTATGTTTAACTTATGGTCATGTTCCGGAATGTCTGTTACAGTTCAAATTGGCATACATTCGCAGTTTGTCAACTTTAGTCCCCGTAAGCGATTAAACTTTGATTTCACCACACCAAACCTTCCAAAACTTATATCTAAGTTATGTAAAGGTTATATAAGGTATGTTAAGCCTATTTCACTATTCCGGAGTGTTCGTTGCATTAAACTGGTTATATTTACGCATCAGTGCGTGTATAACCTTCCAGAAAGCGATTTAGAGCTTGAAATCGAACAAGAGTTGATATGTGAAATCGATACACATATTTTTACAAATCCCAAGTATGAAATACAATATTTCATTGGTTTGGCATTTTATTGATGGTTGGAGTGACACATGTGTCACAATTTGGTTACACATTACATGGTTTACATTTGACACATAAACACTTTTGACATTGGTTATACATTACATGATTTACATCTTGACATGAACATTTTGACATATTATTTCAATACATTTGGCAGTTGGTTTAAACATAGACATCTTACATTGTTGGTTTGGTTTGAGTAAGTGATTTAAGTAACGAGGCGTGTGTAATATGATATAAGCATGGTGGATACGCCGCTGGTACTTCCTATATATAAGTGTTTATATGGTATTACATATCGTAGCGTTGTTTAAATCATTTCAATTTAGACATATAACATTTTATACAAATAACATACTTTTCACAATACATTGTTGTACAAACAACTTAACTTATACAAACTCATTTTTACATGGTTATTCATTTAATCATGCATTATTCTCTTATTTATACATATCATCTGAACTTATTATTTTTCAAATGATTTACAAAGACAAAGCAAATTACAAGGTTCATGACTAAACATTTTCTTAAACAGAAGTCATGAATCTTATTTTCACAAAACCTATGTACTCGCCAGCATTTCTTTGCTGACCTCGTTTTCACATATGTTTCAGGTATTGTTGAAAGATATCGATTGATAGGATGCATGCTCACATAGGACTGGACAAGGCCTTAGTGACTCAATAACAATGATAGATTATGTTTAATTTGTGTATTTAGATTTCCAGACGATGTAATTATTCAATGTTTAAAAAAACGAAACACTTTTTGTATCCATGGTTATGAAACAATGATTCTGTTGCAACACGCCTCGATGTTTCCGCCGCGCTTTGTTGTTTTACGCGGTCGGGGTGTGACACAACTGCTTCTCCATCCCACGGAGATATTCATTCTCAATATTTCTTTCCTTAAGAGCTTTTCTCTGCGCGGCACGAATGCACAACGAGAGGTCCGTTTGAACAATCATTTCCAAAGCCCTAACCCTTATGGGCTTGATCCTTTCCTTCCGACTTAGGGCATCGGTGACCACATTCGCCTTCCCTGGGTGATACTTGATTTCACAGTCATAGTCGTTCAGTAGTTCAACCCAGCGTCTTTGCCTCATGTTAAGCTCTTTTTGATCAAAAATGTGCTGCAGGCTCTTGTGATCAGTGTAAATTGTGCATCGCGTGCCATATAAGTAATGTCGCCAGATTTTCAAAGCAAACACCACTGCGCCCAATTCTAAATCATGCGTGGTGTAATTTTCTCATGGACTTTCAACTGGCGAGATGCATATGCTATAACCTTCTGACGCTGCATTAGCACGCAGCCTAAACCCTGACGCGAAGCGTCGCAATATACCACGAAGTCGTCCGTGCCTTCGGGTAGCGATAAGATTGGCGCGTCACAAAGCTTGTTTTTCAACAGCTGGAATGCTTCTTCTTGCTTGTCTCCCCAATCGAACTTCTTGTCTTTTTGGGTAAGGGAGGTCAACGGTTGAGCAATTTTCGAGAAATCCTCAATGAACCTGCGGTAATAACCAGCCAAACCTAGAAATTGTCGAATCTCGGTTGGCGTCTTTGGAGTCTCCCAGTTCTTGATTGCCTCGATCTTTGTGGGATCCGCATGAATTCCATTTCCATTAACTACATGACCAAGAAACTGGACTTCCCGTAACCAGAACTCACACTTTGAGAACTTCGCGTACAACTTATCCTTCTTAAGCAGCTCTAGAATAGCTCTTAAGTGTTGCTCATGTTCTTCTTTTGTCTTCTAGTAAATCAAAATGTCATCTATGAACACAATCACAAACTTATCGAGGTACGGCTTACAAACTCTGTTCATCAAATCCATGAATACAACTGGCGCGTTTGTCAAACCAAATGGCATAACCAGGAACTCGTAATGTCCATAGCGAGTCCTAAAAGCAGTCTTGGGAATACTTTCCTCTTGTATCCTTAACTGATGATATCCTGATCGAAGGTCGATTTTTGAGTAGAAACTTGAACCTTGTAACTGATCGAACAGGTCATCGATCCTTGGCAAAGGATATATGTTCTTGATTGTCAACTTGTTCAGCTCTCTGTAGTCAATACACATGCGAAAGCTACCATCTTTCTTCTTAACAAACAAAACTGGAGCTCCCCAAGGCGAGAAGCTTGGTCTGATAAATCCCTTGTCTAATAGCTCCTGAAGTTGTGTCGATAACTCTTGCATTTCCGAAGGCGCAAGTCGATAAGGTGCCTTAACTACAGGCGTGGCACCTGGAACTAAGTCAATATGGAACTCGACTTGTCTTTGTGGTGGCAATCCTGGCAAGTCTTCTGGAAAGACTTCAGGATACTCCTTCATGACTGGAATGTCTTCAAGTTTCGGCTCAACGGCTTCCTTATCCACGATGTGTGCCAAGAAGGCAACACATCCCTTCTTCACATTTTCTTGCTTTCAAACAGCTAATGATCCTCAGGGGCGCATCACGCTTCTCTCTGTGAACCACAATCATTTCTCCATCCGCCAGTGGGATGCGGATAGTCTTCTCGTGACATACAATCTCGGCTCGGTTACTTGACAACCAATATATCCCTACTACCACATCAAAGCTTCCTAACTCTACTGGCAGTAGATCCAGTGTAAACTCGCGTTCTCCCAGCTCTATCACACATCCTCTGATGACTTCATTCGTTTCAACTAGCTTTCCATTAGCCAGTTCAATTGAGTACGGAATGTCTAACTTACTAGCAGTTAACCCAAGCATTTTCTTAAATTCTAGCGATACAAAACTAAAGTCGGCACCAGTATCAAATAGCATAGATGCAAAGCGTTGATTAATAGGGAACGTACCAGTAACAACATTTGGATCCTGGCGTGCTTCCCTCGCGCCGATATTAAACACTCTTCCTTGGGCCTGATTTAGTTTTGGGCATTCCCGCTTAAAGTGCCCGATGTCTCCGCAATTAAAGCGTCCTGGTCCTCAACCATTACCATTTCCAGTACCGCCTTGTGCGTTGTTTGCTCCCTGGTTACCAGCTTGATTACCACGGTTTCCATTATTTCCTCGATTACCATTTCTGTCGTGCCCTCCTTGTGGGCGGTTTCCATTTCCATTACCTCCACGGTTGTTGTTTCCAAAACCCTTTTGACCGCCACGTCCTGTGCCAACCCAGCATGCTTCTTTTGAGTAGCCCGCTCTTCCACAAGATTCACATTTCCCAGATCTGCATCGTCCCTCATGATGCAACTGACAAGCGTTACACTTGGGCAAGGTGCCCATATACCCCTTTCCTTTGACCTTGGCCGGTGCGCTTGCCTCGCCCTTCTTGTTCAAACCACTGGTACCCTACTTAAAGTTGGAGAACTTCTGTTTGTTCTCTCCCGAGGACTCCACATGAGTCTCCTTTTTCTTCGGTTCAGAATTTTAAAACTTGTTTAGGCTGATAGCTTCCTCTGTCAGTGACACGCTCAGGTCGATTGCTTCAGTAATGGTTGCAGGCTTTGAAGAGGTTACCATGCTCATAATCTGAGGTGGCAACCCCCAGATGAAACGCTCCACGCGTTTGAATTCAGGCGTAACCATGTACGGTACCACATGAGACAGATCATGGAATCGTTGCACATACTCGGCGATTTTCGGGCCGTCCATTTTAAGATTCCAAAATTCCGTTTCTAGCTTCTGAATCTCGGCCCTGAAGCAATACTTTTTGTGCTTGAGCTCTTTCAGCTCGGTCCAAGTCATAGCGTATGCTGCAGCTTCTCCCAGTGTTTGAACCTGGAGATTTTACCATGAAAGTGCTCCGTCAGTGAACAGTCCAGAAATGTAGGTAACTTGCTGCTCGGGTGCACATTTGCTCATCCTTAACATGAAATCCATCTTCTCTATCCATCGGACATAGGCCACTGTACCCTCGGTGCCATCAAAGTTTAGCGGTTTACAGTCTAGGAATTGCTTGAAAGTATAGCCTGTACCAATAATGTTGTTCACATGAAGTATTAGCAATTGCACATGAAATAACCAAATGTAACGTAATGTGTCTCAAGCGACTTAAACATTACCATTTGGTTGGTTGTTCCTTGAGGTGTTTCCGCTAGTCTCGGCACGTGAGGCCTCGTAGTCAGCTATTGCTTGCGAGATTCTTGCTTGCAGTTCGGCCTCAGTAGTGGGCAGACGGTTTTCCCTTCTTGGAGGCATCTTCTATAAGAAGATTGTATTGGTCAAGTTGTAATAAGTATAATGAGTACGTAATACGCGTATGTAATAACATTCATTAACACAATAACACATAACATCCCATGTTATAACACCAAACATAATCCAACAAAGCATGTAATGAGAATACTGTGATTGAGTTATCATATAACCAGACCACAAATACTGTTTACAAGTTTAACAAACGTATCATACATCCAAATGGGACTAAGGGTCACATCGCCCTTATTTGAATCATCTAACAATATACAACAACCAAAAGTCAAATATCAAAAGTCAGAAGTCATCATGTGGTCTTCAAAATGCTGTGCAGTCAGGCTCAATCGCTGAATTCTCACCAAAAACATGATACCTACAACAAACCAAAAATCCTCAAGCTGATGGGGGAGGAGGAGGAGGTGGTGGAATGAAAAGCAATCGGCACAGATGCACCAAATCCTCCTCGAGTGCGTGCACAATACGCGACAAACAAGCGATCTGCTGCTCCATCGTCAAGAATCAGATATGATAATCTGGATAAGGAAATGATGGAGCAGGTGGAAAAACAGTCTGTGATGGATCAACAAAAGATGGAGGACACGGGATCCTCTTAAGCTCCACGACTCTTCGGCTCAATATATCCTGCTGTAACTGCAAGGATATAAATATATCATCCGTCGTATACCCAACATGAAAAGGATGGTATGGATCTGACAAAGGCATGACATTGGGCAAAGACCACATAAATGGCTCGCCCATGGGTGCTGACGAAGAAAAAGCAGTGTGTACGGCAGGTGCAAATGGTGGTACAAACGGAAAGGCTGCTGTCATAGGTGGTACGTGATCATGATGCTGAGTAGAAGGTCCTTCCCCTGGATGGGGAGGAGGAATGTCCTGGAGAAAGGTGATGGGTAAGTCTGTGCAGTGGACGTCTGATGTGTGAGGGTGATAACGTGGGACATCAAAGGGTGCAAAAACAGGTGCAGCAGGGGGAGTGACTGATCGAACAAAAGGAGGATAATCATCGTCATCCTCAATCCACCCTTTACGGGTGTCAGCATATCTCGGATCAATGTGTGTAGCAAATAGAGCACGGTCCATAAACACAGGGGCCGGGTCGGGCTGAGGTGCAACAACAACAGTTACATCCACAACTGGTGGTGCAATGACTGGAACATCAGTAACTGGTGGTGCAATAACTGGTGCATCAACAACGGGTGGTGCAACGACTGGAGCATCAACAAGAATAGGGTCGTGCATAGGTAAAGGGTCGAGAGCAAGAACAGGCTCTGGTGCTACCTCGGGCTCTAGATCAGCGGGAGCAAGCTCATGATCAGCGGGTATCTCAAGAAGCTGATCATCAGGAAGAATAGGGGCCTCGGCAGGCTGCTCCTCGGGGATAAATTCGACCTCCTGGTCTGAATCGTGATCGAGTGGAAAATAGGGTCAAACTCGTCCTCAAACTCGACATCCTGATCATCGTCATGTGGAAAGCCAGGGATGAACCCAAAACCCAGCAGTGGAATGGGCGCCTCAGACATAGCAGTATCGGTATCGGAGTCGGTGGGGTATCGCTGTAACCCCAGCGTATGGAGAGTGGAAGATGTCACTAACTTAAAAGAATCTGGACCAGAAGAATCAGAAGGAACCTCCATATCAGGAACCTCAACAACAAGGACAACAAGGTTATCAACCGGAATATCGTCATCCATAGGGGCCCCACCATCCTGGTCACCCTCCGGGGGACCCTCAATGAATAGATCGATGTCGTCATCAGATAACGCATCAAGTGGCAGATCCTCAACAGGAACTGCAGCGAGAGGGAGAAGAGCAGGGATCTGGACGAGAGGTAGATCCCCATCAAAAGGACCATCAGCTAAAGGCATATCATCTCCAAAGTCCGGTAGGGCGAATGGCTGGATATCATCCTCGTCGGTACTCGTGGTATCTGATGTATAAACCTCATCCTCCGGGATAATCTCGTCGTCTGAGACTATTGCTATAGGATCCAGTGTGTCTGACACTCTAGTATCAGAAGAAGATGACATGGTGTTTGTAACACACCCACACATATGCACATATATCAACATGTAATCAAATAAGCATGTAAGTCACAACAATGTATGCAAGTAATCATCCTAGTCTTCCCTAGACTATCCCACCCAGTCTCTTAGACTGAACTCCCTAGTCTCTCGGACTAACTCCCTGGTCTCTAAGACCAGCTCCCTGGTCTCTAAGACCAGCTCCCTGGTCTCTAAGACCAGCTCCCTGGTCTCTAAGACCAGCTCCCTGGTCTCTAAGACCAAACTTTCCCAGTCTCTAAGACTAAATCCCTGGTCTCTAAAGCCAAACCTCCCAGTCTCTAAGACTAAATTTTCCCAATCTCTAAGATTGAACCTCGCCAGCCTCTAAGGCTGAACCTCCCTCAGTCTCTAAGACTGAACCTCCCCAGCCTCTAAGGCTGAACCTCCCTCAGTCTTTAAGACTGAACCTCCCCAGCCTCTAAGGCTGACCATCCCCAGCCTCTAAGGCTGAACTCCCTCAGTCTCTAAGACTGAATTATAAATATAAATTTTGAAATGTGTATTTGTGCCTTTTGTTTGTAAAAATGTTTGTTCCCTGGATCTGGACGTTTTGTGTATGCAATGTAAAAATGTTTGAAAACATTTTCGTGAGAGCCCTGATGATTATAGTCTAGACTCGAGAAAGAATCCTAGTTTGCTATGATCGAGGCTCTGATACCAAGCTGTCACACCCTGGCTTTTTCGGAAACGTGGTTATGTTGGTGTGACATCTTAATACCATAGCAACAATCATAACAATGCTATATGATAAAAATACGAGATGTTCATCCATTAATACAGTGAGAAAATACCACAACACCATTGTTTGAAAACATCGACACTTAAAATAAGTTACAAACCCTGACAAGTTTAACCGAGTTCGCAAGGACTCAACAAAAGTACGTTAATAAAAACCTGAGTTTAGAGTCATGTAACCCGTCCAGGAAAGGGATACACTTCCTAAACTCAACAACCCCGGATGACATCTTTATTTCACTACGCAGCTTGACACATGCATAATCCGCCAGATCCACTAATTCCCTGAAATACATGTAGTTTGAAAAATCAACAAAAGTTGAGTGAGTTCATGTGTAAGTGAGTATGTATAAACCTTTGTAAACCCTGTAAGTATGTATGTCCCGGTATGATTGCAAACAAGGAAAAGATCACCAATCGTTTGTAAGGCCACTGATATGTGTGACGGTGTAGGAAGACTCAAACCTAGCAAAGTTGTACCGGGCTCCTGGCTGGAAGACATAGTCACCACTATGGGCCTCCCCGACCTCATGGGTGTGAGCTCGCTACACCCAAATAGATCTATCACTCATGCCCCTCGGTCCTGATACGAGGATTAATGGTCCCAAGTATCTGCCTACCCTATCACATGATCTATGGTTCTTTCCTAGGCTAATCATACCAATAGTATTGTAAGTATCCCTTTGTAACATGTATTTCACCCCCGAAGTAAGTAAACAAAACAGTTTAAAGAAAAGGGGGACATGAACTCACAGTCGTGCGTCTCCTACTCGTAACTCAAGCTCGGTCAGCTACACGACAACCTATAACTTACTAATGTCTATTAGACGAACGGGCCATGCCTTTGCTTAGTATGAGGGTTTTTGAGTTACGTTTTCTTGTGTTTCCCAATATTATTCCAAGTATAATTATTTGTTAAAATAATAATTATTTTAACCTTATATTATATTTGGTTTTGGAATAATTTATTTAGCCAATATGTTTGTATTAATACTTCTTAAGTATTTTAATTTCCGTATTTCCTTCCCAAGGATGGGGGTATTTATACATGTATTTTGTAGTTTCCAAAATAATATATTTCTAAGTCTCGCTTAAAATATAGACAACTTATTTGTCGAAAATAACGTATCCCAAAATATATATTTTCACTTCCTTAGTTTCCAGAATAATATTTACCAAAAATATATGTGTGTAAGAGTATATTCTGGAATATTTCATAAGTTACGTTTTTGCGTTCGGTTTCACAATATCAAGTGTGTAACTTAAATATTTATTCCTTGAAATTTTTGGTATTATTTTGGAGTTGTAAATGTCATGGCAAATGTAAGTTATATTATTTTACCCTAAAATAATATAACTATTCCACAAAATAAACAAGTATTCACACAAGTGTTTTAGTATAAAATATATATTCTAAATATATATTTATCCTCTTTTATTTACGAAAACCAACCTCCGACACTTTGTATTTTTGTAACAAAACCTATGGCGAAGTTTATTTTGAAAAACAAAGTTAAAACATATTTGTAAACACTTGGTAGGAAATAATTTCCAAGTGTTTATATTTTTAGAAAATTTCGCCATAGTTTCCCCTAAAAAACAGAGGTGTCCATGCTATTAAAGCATATCATTTTCTTTTCAAAATAGTCACAATAATCAACAATCAGTCTTTAAACAATTTTACATCACCAAGAGCAAAAACTATATGCGTTACATATTAATCATGAACTTGATATATCACAAAAAAAACGCGTAGTAACTTGGTAAAGCGTTTAGTGGACTTTGTTACCTTCTAAAGTGTATTTACTTCTTTAAAAATCCCATTCTTAAAAGAACTAAGTGTTTACAACTTGTAAACATTTTCTACAAAAATTAATCTTTTGAACTCTTCTTGTAAATAAAGTGTTCCTACACTTATTTTATCACAAAAAATGGTGTAAGTGCAAGTAAAGGTCATGATTTTTTTTTTTTAAATCAACTCTTGAACTTGGTTTGTTTAGAAAAGTCTTTTGTAAACCTCGGATCTACATGATCATCAACCTTCTTGTTTTACTATATCTCAAGAAATCATTTTTATTTATCAAGTTCACATTTTTATTAGAAGGTGATTATTCTATGTAAACACATCATCACATTACCAAGAAATCAACAAGTAATCTTCACATATACAAAACAACATCATACTAGTGTTGGTTCATCATATTTCATCTTCATGTAAACTTTATGTTTAAACTTTTAGTTCATGTTCTTTAGTGTTCTTGTTATGAACAACATACTACATCTTTTAATAATTAAGGTAGAAGTAAATAAGGGTTAATCAAGAACTTACAACTAGCTCAAAGGCTAGGGAAGAACTCAAGAGAAAAGATGATGAAAAGTGGATGATGAAAGCAAATGAGAAGGATTCTTCAAGATCTTCAAGCTCCAAACTTCATGTATCACCTTCTAAGCTTGAATGAACTTGGAATTGGATTGATATGGTGGTGACAAGGTGGTGGTGGTGGCGGTTATAGAGTGATCCGAGAGGAGAGGAGAGAGTGAGGGATGGGGAGTGAAGATTGAGTGAAGATATGATATGATCTTTAGAAGATAAGGGCCATACTTATAAACATCATCCTTCCAATATTTTGTTCAAAATATCAAGCAAGATATCAAATAAAATAATCAACAAATCTAGGAGGCATGGTGTGAGGATGGTGGTGATGGCCGATTCTAGGCCTAGGGGGAGGGGGTCTAGATGTAACTTGTAACCATTAGTTAGATTATAACTTAAAACCAAGCATATAGTTAGTCTAGTTAGTTTACTAGATATTTTAGTGGGTGTTAGGGTGTACGGGGATCATAACTAGCCAAGAAATAATAAAACAATGTTTCTAGCAAAATTTTGGTGTTCCGGGTAATGTCCGGTTGTTCGGTTAGATACCGTTCCGTTAAAGTGTCAAGTGATACCGTATAGTGTCCTTTTTATAACCTTTTGTGTCACATTTAATTCCCAACACTTAGGAAAGCATACAGGACCATTTTGCCATGTTTTTGCATGTTACTAGTATGTAAAAATGCTGAATTTTTGTTAATAAATGCAGAATTCTGCATTATTAGTGAGTTTTAGGCACTTCCCAGCACTTTAACTATCACCTAGTGACGCAGTTTTATGGTCCTTACTTCCCTACACTCCATACTAGTGTAGTACCTTGTCCCTGGCTCATACTGGCCTCAAAACATTGTCTGTCTAGGTGCTGGCATTGTCAGCATGTTTATGTGTTATCCGCTCACTGTGCTAACTGTGCTTTTTGCATCAAGTTTGTCACTAAAGTTTGTGTGTAATAAATGGAGTGACAGTATGAAATATGATGCATATGTATGTATGATGCAAAAATCATAAAGCAGTTTATATCAACAGTTGTAATTAAGCACAGTCATTAAGCACAAATTTATAATTAATTAATTGTACGGATACCTGTAATTGTGAGGGTTGTCACATTCTCCCCCCGTTAAGAAAATTTCGTCCCGAAATTTTAGTTCTGCTACTTGATGCAGGGGTCTTGGGGAATAAATGTGGGTATTTGGCCTTCATGCGATCCTCACGCTCCCACGTGAATACTGGGCCATGTCGTGCATTCCATCGAACCTTGACGAGCTTGACACTACTCCGGCGTGTTTTCTAACCTTCCAATCAGTAACCTCAACGGGTTCTTCAGTAAAGTGGAGTGTGTTGTCGATATGAACTTCGCTGGCAGGAATGACCACTGTTTCTTGAGTTGGACTCTTTTTCAAATTGGATACATGAAATGTATCATGAACGCTATTAAGTTCAGCAGGTAAATCCAACTTGTAGGCTACGAGACCAATCCTTTCCAGGATTTTAAATGGACCAATGTATCTGGGGTTCAGCTTCCCACGCTTTCCAAAGCGTGTCACACCCTTCCAGGGTGAAACCTTTAATAACACCATATCCCCCACCTCAAATTCCAGAGGTTTCCTTCTTCGGTCCGCGTAACTCTTTTGACGATCACGAGCCGCTTTAATGCGCTCTCGGATATGGAAAATCTTGTCAGTCATTTCCTGGACCAATTCCGGGCCAACAAGCTGTCTATCACCCACGTCAGCCCAGCAAACTGGTGATCGACACTTACGCCCATAGAGAGCTTCGAATGGTGCGGCTTGAATGCTTGCATGGTAACTGTTATTGTATGAAAATTCAACCAATGGTAGTGTCCCAACTTCCACCTAGATCCATTACGCAAGCTCGCAACATGTCTTCCAACGTTTGAATCATTCGTTTGCTCTGTTCGTCTGTCTGCGGATGAAATGCAGTGCTCAGATTCAACTGAGAACCGAAAGCTTCTTGGAAGGATTGCCAAATCCTTGACACGAATCTTCCATCTCTATCAGAGATAATCGAGAGAGGCACTCCATGTCGTGCAACAATCTCTCTCAGGTATATCTCAGCAAGCTTGCTCGTGTTGTCTTTTTCCTTGATGGGCAAAAAGTGTGCAGATTTCGTTAAACGGTCAACCATTACCCAAATCGTATCGTGACCTTTGGGCGTCCTTGGCAATTTCGTTATGAAGTCCATCAAAATGTGTTCCCAATTCCATTGGGGTATTTCAGGTTGTTGCAAGAGACCTGAAGGCTTCTGGTATTCGACCTTTACTTTGGCGCAAGTTAAACATTTGCCAACATATATCGCAACGTCGCCTTTCATCCTCGGCCACCAATAGTAATCCTTTAGATCTTGGTACATCTTATCCACTCCTGGGTGGATTGAGTACCGTGACTTGTGAGCCTCCTCGAAAATAACGTTTCTCAAACCACCAAACAAAGGAACCCAAATTCGTTTCATGAAGCACAACGTTCCTTCCCCGTTTGGTACCAACTGCTTCTCCATCCCACGGAGATATTCATTCCCAATATTTCTTTCCTTAAGAGCTTCTCTCTGCGCGGCACGAATGCGCAACGAGAGGTCTGTTTGAACAATCATTTCCAAAGCCCTAACCCTTATGGGCTTGATCCTTTCCTTCCAACTTAGGGCATCGGCGACCACATTCGCCTTCCCTGGGTGATACTTGATTTCATAGTCATAGTCGTTCAGTAGTTCAACCCAACGTCTTTGCCTCATGTTAAGCTCTTTTTGATCAAAAATGTGCTGCAGGCTCTTGTGATCAGTGTAAATTGTGCATCGCATTCCATATAAGTAATGTCGCCAGATTTTCAAAGCAAACACCACTGCGCCCAATTCTAAATCATGCATGGTGTAATTTTTCTCGTGGACTTTCAACTGGCGAGATGCATATGCTATAACCTTCTAACGCTGCATTAGCACGCAGCTTAAACCCTTACGCGACGCATCGCAATATACCACGAAGTCGTCCGTGCCTTCGGGTAGCGATAAGATTGGCGCGTCACAAAGCTTGTTTTTCAACAGCTGGAATGCTTCTTCTTGCTTGTCTCCCCAATTGAATTCTTGTCTTTTTGGGTAAGGGAGGTCAACGGTTGAGCGATTTTCGAGAAATCCTCAATGAACCTGCGGTAATAACCAGCCAAACCTAGAAATTGTCGAATCTCGGTTGGCGTCTTTGGAGTCACCCAGTTCTTGATCGCCTTGATCTTTGTGGGATCCACATGAATTCCATTTCCATTAACTACATGACCAAGAAACTGGACTTCCCGTAACCAGAACTCACACTTTGAGAACTTCACGTACAACTTCTCCTTCTTAAGCAGCTCTAGAATAGCTCTTAAGTGTTGCTCATGTTCTTCTTTTGTCTTCGAGTAAATCAAAATGTCATCTATGAACACAATCACAAACTTATCGAGGTACGGCTTACAAACTCTGTTCATCAAATCCATGAATACAGCTGGCGCGTTTGTCAAACCAAATGGCATAACCAGGAACTCGTAATGTCCATAGCGAGTCCTAAAAGCAGTCTTGGGAATACTTTCCTCTTGTATCCTTAACTGATGATATCCTGATCGAAGGTCGATTTTTGAGTAGAAACTTGAACCTTGTAACTGATCGAACAGGTCATCGATCCTTGGCAAAGGATATCTGTTCTTGATTGTCAACTTGTTCAGCTCCCTGTAGTCAATACACATGCGAAAGCTACCATCTTTCTTCTTAACAAACAAAACAGGAGCTCCCCAAGGCGAGAAGCTTGGTCTGATAAATCCCTTGTCTAATATCTCCTGAAGTTGTGTCGACAACTCTTGCATTTCTGAAGGTGCAAGTCGATAAGGTGCCTTAGCTACAGGCGCGGTGCCTGGAACTAAGTCAATTTGGAACTCGACTTGTCCTTGTGGTGGCAATCCTGGCAAGTCTTATGGAAAGACTTCAGGATACTCCTTCATGACTGGAATGTCTTCAAGTTTCGGCTCAGCGGCTTCCTTATCCACGATGTGTGCCAAGAAGTCAATACATCCCTTCTTCAAACATTTTCTAGCTTTCAAACAGCTAATGATCCTCAAGGGCGCATCACGCTTCTCTCCGTGAACCACAATCATTTCTCCATCCGCCAGTGGGATGCGGATAGTCTTCTCGTGACATACAATCTCGGCTCGGTTACTTGACAACCAATCCATCCCTACTACCACATCAAAGCTTCCTAACTCGACTGGCAGTAGATCCAGTGTAAACTCGCGTTCTCCCAGCTCTATCACACATCCTCTGATGACTTCATTCGTTTCAACTAGCTTTCCATTAGCCAGTTCAATTGAGTACGGAATGTCTAACTTACTAGCAGTTAACCCAAGTATTTTCTTAAATTCTAGCGATACAAAACTATAGTAGGCACCAGTATCAAATAGCATAGATGTAAAGCGTTGATTAATAGGGAACGTACCAGTAACAACATTTGGATCCTGGCGTGCTTCCCTCGTGCCGATATTAAACACTCTTCCTTGGGCCTGATTTAGTTTTGGGCATTCCCGCTTAAAGTGCCTGATCTCTCCGTAATTAAAGCGTCCTGGTCCTCGACCATTACCATTTCAGTACCTTTCTTGTGTCGATTAACCTAGAAAGTCGCATCGTTCCTCAGTCTCCAAATAGCCCATCTGATGAAACACAGGTTAGCACTAAGGTTAATCTGTAGGATTGTCTCTTCTGTGGGTTCAATCTCCTTCTCTGCTCGTCGAATGGCTATGGTCCTGCAAAACAGCAACGCCGTTAGCTCGTTAAGAGGGGAATATGGGGGTTTCTCTCTTAACCAGGCTCCAGCGTGAGAATAAGTACTGTTCTGTGGAATAAAACAGTGTGTGTTGAGTGTGAGAGTATGGAGTAGAGAATAGATTTAACCTGAATGATGAAGGGTCCTACTTATAGCCAGAGGGTGAAGGAGGGAGGAGCAACCTTGCCAGCTGCTATAGGGCGCCAGCAAAACTCTCGCTGGTAGGGTGTAAGAAGCGGTTGCGGATCTGATCCAAACACGTCTGTGACAACTCGAATTTTCAAGGTCTCTATTCGACTTAATCTTGTACTTATTTGCGAAGCGTGTTTTCTATATATTTGGTGTGCATTATATATGAGTGTATATTAATAAATTGCTTTGTGTTAATTTGTGTGTTATAATTTAATATGTAATCTTGGCTGAACACACCACTCTTTACGAAATCACCCCAGCCGAAATACCCACCCTTGTGGTGAAAACACTTTGTGTTTTCGTCCACTAGGGGGCCAACGAAAACAAGAATGGGCCTCGGCCCTGTATCGACTGAATATAGGAATTGTTTTAACTCGTGCTCGAAATCGATAATTGGCAAAACCCTAACCGCCTCTCACATTCTCTCTCACTCTCCTGTGAAACCCGACGGCAATCTTGTGTTCCCCGAATTTCCCAGATCGATCCAGTCATTAATCCGTTCATCAAGGTTAGTGTAAATCCTTATTCGTTTAGTTGATTAAAAGCACTTGTGATTATTTGTTTGATATTGTGAGATAACTGTTAGGTAATTTTTGTTTATGGATTTAATAGATGGGTATGTAATGCTAGGTCCAATGGTTTTCAAGTGTTCACGTGAATATCAGTGTGCATCGATTTTTTTTAAAAAAAAAGGTCAATTTCATTAGTGTTGTGTGCATCAGTGCATGTAATCAGACTTTTAAAAGGCCCAATCATTCTATTGCATTCAATATTTGTTGTCATATCATCACGTGAAAGGCTTCATGAATTGAAATCAAATTGTTGTGTGTCGATTAATTGAGTTTGTCGGCCATCATGATTAATATTGGTCCAGTAACCTCTTGAGGTGATTAACAGTTGTCGGCCATGATGGATTATAGGGATGATGATTTTATGAATAGATCTAAGGAGTTTAGGCCACTGATCACGTTTGAGGATTTCGTTAATTGAGTGTTGTATGATTTCGTGTTACTGTTTTGTAAATACATCGATGATTTGTTTGAATGATTTCGTGATGCTTGATCATGTAACTGTAACCGATGATTAGGGTTATTGTAGGGTGTAACTGTTTGATGATGATACCTTATCTCAACGAAAACAAACCAACGAAAACACAAGCTGGACGAAAACACTTAAGTGTTTTCGTCATACTTCAAGTCGACGAAAACACTTGGGATTTCGTCGCCCCAAAGGGGTTTTCGCCATAAAGTGTTTTCGCCACAATTATGATTTCGTCACATTAAACCTGTTAAGTTGTTAACTCTGTTAAGTTACGTATATAACTCTGTTAAGTATGTAACTATGTTTAGCATATTAACTGAGTTAAGTTTATTAACTCAGTTAACTTTATCAACTCTGTTAGATTCATGTATGACACTCTGTTAAGTGGGTAACTTTCGTTAACCCTGTTAGTTAATTCTGTTAGTTAATTAACAGTGTTAGTTTATTATTCCTGTTATGTATATAAATCCTGTTAAATTGCTAACTTCGTTAAGACTGTTAACCCTCTCAAGTATGTTAACGAATAACCATGTTAGTACAAACTGTGATGGACATTTATGTGAAACATAAATTGCATGAGAACAAACTAACTGTTATGTGCTACTTGATGATGATTTCATAAACACACTATGTGACATAAATGGCATGTGAATCATTACGAACTGGAACTGATTAAATACATGTACATACTTTAGGACTTGACTGATTACTTGTGAGCACATAGTTAAGCATACCGAGCAAACCAAGGTGAGTTCACACTCTATCCAAGGCATGGGATTCCCAAGGGTTGGGAATGGGTTAAAGAACTGAACGGTAACTACAAACTTGCGTATTCCCCATACAACAGGATACGTATGACCATAAGACCATCACTCTATCATTTGAAGTCCCTCATTTATCGACTTAATCGCCGAGGCCTATGGCGAGCGGGTCATTAGTAGATAGCGCTATTAGGTTTAACAAACCTCACACCGTGTCGTCCGAACGGGCGTGTACTAATGGACTATGGGCAAAGGGTCAATGCTGATAGACATTGACTTAGGGCACCTCTTACATTTTCGTAGCAGTCGATACGCGTGGTCTAGTAACACATGGGAAGCCCCCACCAATCTTCGCAAACATGTCTGGGAGATCGCGTTATGAATTAATACGATTCATGGTTTACAAAACGAACATATGATTTACGAAATGAATGCTACAACTAAACAGCCAACTGTGAACTCGCTCAACTTTGTTGTTGACTCGTTGTTACATGCCTTGCAGTTCGTTAGGTACTCATGGAGCTTGCACAGGGAGGCGCGGTCGTTGTGGGACATGGCAGTGTGTGCCATGCTAAAAACATTACTTTATTTCGTACTTAATACTTACTTTGGGTTTTACAATTATGCTTCCGCTAAACACTTAACAACGTTTTGGTTTGAAACACATTTCATATTGTGTGGTTGAATTTTGCGTATTACTTGTTATGTTCAATATGATTGGTGGCTTGATCCTGGTCAGTCACGCCTCGAAGCGGTGATACTCCGCGTGTGGATTTTGGGGGTGTGACAACGTCGGCTTCCCATCTGCCAGAATTGCTTCAACCATGGCACCACCGGTCTTTGGTTCAAGGACATTCAACAAGCTGTATCCAACTGTAAGACGCAAAAACATGAGTAAGAACACAACAAAATGAGAGGAAAACACAAACAAACAATCAACACTACTTACGTTTGCCCTGATAACCATAAACGGGGACATCCAAAGGGTTCTTCGGGACCCACAGCAGGCTTATACCAGCACCCACCAAAGCCATCTCATCAAGTTGAGAAATAGAAGTAGCTTTCTCTGTCACTTTCTTGTACCATGCTTGCTGAGCAAAATCTGCTACCACACTCACCTTGGGGATCCCCTCACTTCCTGCCCGATAATGCATGTCTACAGGGATAACACCACGACGGATATAAAAGAACTTCTGTTTCCAATCATTTAGGCTCTTCGGAGGATTGGAGCTGCAAGGGATAACACCACTGGTCCGGGAGTTAAAAGAGTAAAAACCACCAGTATAGGTCACCGTGTAAAATATATTGAACATCTCAAACGTCGGTTCAATACGATTGGCCCTGCAGATAAACTCGAAATGGGTAACACGAGGAAGCCCCAAAGCGTTGATTTGAGAAATATGAAGGCCGTAATTCGTCAAGACCTCAGCGGTGAACTTCTTCATAGGGAGTCTAAAATTACCCTCCCGGAAGAAGGCCGCATATAACGTAATGTAACCCGGAGGTGCGTCTAAGGCAGTAGAGTTTGGGGTCGGAAACTGGGCACCCCACTCAGGAAGGAAACCCATCTCTCTCACCAAGTTCTGAAACTCCTCCTCTTTCCAACCTATCGCCACCCGATCAGGGCCAGGAGGATTCCTACCCTTATTTCTCCTCCTTTTCAAAGAAGGATTAGCCCCAGAAGACATGTTTGTAAAAATTTGAAATGAAGAAATGGGACTGAACTTAGAAGAAGGAGAGAGGTAAAAAGGAACGAGAGAAAACCGGTGTTCAAATTTTGAAAAGTGAAAAGAATGAAGAGAACCGCCATGTATTTATACCCATCGCATTTAATGCGATGGGTAGTGGGCCGTCAGGAAGACATAAAGACGTCCAACCGGGAAGTGACACGTCATAAGGGAGAGAAACCGTCACCTCTTTTTTCGGAAAAGTAGGCGGTGCACACCTAACAACGTGGAAAAAAGTAACTGACAAAACACTGAAAAGGCGAACTGTTCACCTTCGACAAGACAGGGACACCAGACAGTCACATCAGTTGTCTTCATTCCAAGAAAGGAAACTTTCTTTCAGAAGGAACCAACAAGCCATGCGCCATGCGTCCAGTTGGCTCAACTTTGAAAAGTTACCAACACACCATGCGCCACGCGCCATGCGTCCAGTTGGCTAAACTTTGAAAAGTTACCAACACACCATGCGCCATGCGACCAGTTGGCTCAACTCTGCCAAGTCACCAACACGCCATGCGCCGCACATCCGCTCGGATCAACCGCGCCGGATAAACAACATGCATCAAATAAAAACCACTTACTTAAAAGTCCAGAATCCTTCCTAGACGATCAACTCAACTAGAAGGCACACTGGACTGGGGGGACTTGAAGAGGTATGGTCCCAATTCTTTGCCTACATGGCAAGGACCACACCACTTTTTCATCCAACATGGCGCTTACATCAGCAAGAACATCCAGAAGCTTCCAGAAGCCTCTGGAAAACATCAAGGTGGCACCAAAAGATGCTCCTCCCGACAAGAAGGACAACACGTGCCACCAGTCACCAAACGCCATGTGGACCTGCAACGAATCTAAGAAGCACACCGACAGCGGCGGTACGACGTCTCCAACATGGACGAATAGGGCGCGCCACGTGTACCACTACCCTGACCACAGCAGAGGAGACCAAGAGGATATTCCCCTTGGTCGGACAGCTGGCGCCCTTAGCAGCTGGCAAGGTTGCTCCTCCCTCCTTCACCCTCCGGCTATAAATAGGACCCTTCATCATTCAGGTTAATTCTATTCTCTACTCTATACTCTCACACTCAACACACACTGTTTTATTCCTCAGAACAGTACTTATTCTCACGCCGGAGCCCGGTTAAGAGGGAAACCCCCCATATTACCCTCTTAACGAGCTAACGGCGTTGCTGTTTTGCAGGACCATAGCCATTCGACGAGCAGAGAAGGAGATTGAACCCACAGAAGAGACAATCCTACAGATTAACCTTAGTGTTAACCTGTGTTTCATCACCATCAAACCACAAATATAATCGACCCCAACACATCTTTCTTTTGAGCCACTAAATTGATACTCTCGAGCCAAGCCAAGATCTGCAACAAGGAACGCACCTGAGGAAGAGAAAAATCCAACCAATAAGCCATCACCCCTAATATAACGAAACAATCACCAGATACATGATTGACCGTCTCTGGAGAAACACTACAAAATGGACATAGAACAGAGGAGATATCTACATTTTTTGAAATAGTATTTTTTTTTTTTGTAAGAATTTAAATTCAGAAGAAGCAAACATCATATCACCAGACTTTTTGGATTTATCATTCTGCACGCAAACAAATCATATTTTATTGTTGCAGTTGAAATATATTTTATTGTTGCAATTGAAAACGAATGAACCCCATTACCCATTTGTTTCCCAAAGGTAAAATAACGTTACTACCATGAAATCAAAAGATAATGACTATGTGTGCCACTTTAACAATTTGATGAGAGTTTGAGTTACCAATTTTGATCATCTTTGAATTTCAAACACATCTAATTTCCACAAGTAGATAGATACATAATCACCAAGATAATAATAATTAATTTCTTCCATTTCATAAATATAAACGTAAATAAGTTATTGAAAATCAGAATTTAGAATGTTATTCCTTTTGTATTTCACAACAACCTCTATTTCTTTGGGGTGTTGTATTCTTGTAGCAAGGCTACAAAGTTGTCAATCTTATGTTCCACGTTTGTACAATATATGTATAAGTCGACTTTTGTTTTGTTCGTAAAAAATGTCGAGCTAGATCCTCGTATTCTTTTCATTTTTACCATGTACCATATATGGTCAACTTAACACCAAATTTAATGTTTGTTTTAGTATTTGATTAAGTCTTTTTTAGGGAGTATTCGTGGCCGTCGCTAATTTAATTGTAATAATTAGGAGACCAAAGAATATTAAGACTGCGGGAAGTGGGGGGCTTGGGTTGGGGCTTTGAGCGACAAGTGTCAAGCTGGTGGGGTCACATGGATGGTGCGGCGTGGCGGGGCACATGGTTGAGTGTGGGTCGGCGTGGCCAGCCATGTGTCATTTGTTATTTATTATTTTTTTAAACTATTTAAATTTTATAAACAGAATACTAAATATAATTTAAAAAAAAACTACAAATAAAATTAAGAAAAAAAAACTACATAAAAAAGGTACATAAAATAAAAGGATGCATTGTAGAGGATGTGGGTTAAATTTATAAATTAAAAAAAAAACTGCAAATAAAATTAAGAAAAAAACTACATAAAAAAGGTACAAAAAATAAAAGGATGCATTGTAGAGGTAGAGGATGTGGGTTAAATTTATAAAAAATATAAAGACAGAAGACGTAGAAATGTAGAGAAAGTGATAAAAAAAATTGTAAAAAGGGGGTCATATTTATAGGGTGTAAAAAAGTAATTTTTTTTTTATTAAACTAGCCGTTTGGCTAACGGCTACCCCCAATGGTCTGATTCTCCCAGTCAATTCCAACTAGCCAGGTCCCCCTCCCCCCCCCCCCCCCCCTCGCCCCCAACGGCAGGCTTAATGCCAACGCTGCCACGGAGTGGGCTAGCCAGGGGCGGATTTATAGCCAACTTGGGGGTTCCTGGGAACCTGTTCGATTCGTATTTTATAGTGTTAATTTATATAAAGACTTCTCAAGGAACCCTTTAAAGTTTTGTGAGGGAACCTTGTAAACAAAACTGAAGATATTTCATTGGTAAGTACTCGCGCATATTAGACATCGAATCCTGTGTTCGAGTCTGATTTAGGCCGGGTTTTTTTCTTTTTTTTTTCTTCCTAAAAACGATTTGAGGGTTAGGAACTTATCACTAATGACTTATTCGCCCTGTGTGTCGCCCCTGCAGTCAAACCCAAACAAAACACACGCACACTGAACTGAAGTGAAAGCCCTTCGTCTCCAGCCATTCCTCTCCTGATTCCTTTGAATCACACGAACTTCTAGGTAATTACATTGCTTTTCATTGATAATTCCATATGAAACTGGTGATAGTTATGTTATTCAAAACGATAATATTTGGTGATAGTTCTTGTTTGATTGTAATTTTAATTTTAATTTTAATTTTAATGAATTAGTACAAATAATAATCTATTACTCCATTAGATCATAGCAGGATTAAAAATTCATGTTCCCTTTTTCTTATTGGTCTGTTTCATCATCTATTAAATGTGTGATTATTTTGATAAGTTAATTAAATTGCTATCAAACATTTGTTAGCATCTCTATTACCGATGCCTTGCTTTGCTTGAGTTGGTGTTGTTACTTTGTTTGTTGGGGGTGGATTTGCTTGTTATGTTTTTCTTTATAGATGTGTTGTTCTGCTAGCTTTCTTTTTTGCCATTTAACATAAGTGCTTTGCTATACAAAAAACATATTTGTGTTATGTTAAATATTGAAAGCAATTGGTCTCATAAAAGTATGCATCTGTAACTTTTTGGTTTGGAGTTGTTTGTGCATTGTTGAATGTATGAAACCATTTAGCCATTTTATGCGCTATATTGACATTATGCCTTTTCTTAGAAAATTGCAACGGCTAGCGTTAAAGAAGTTTTACTTCAATGAAGCATCTAAAGACGGAATTCTATAATAAGATGGGTGATGATACATGAATGATTCTTGAAGTTGCTAAATTGAAAGGGATTTCTTACAGCAAGTTTTGATCGAGAATGTAATGCAACATTTTCATAAGATGAAACATTGTATGGAAAAACTCTAGGTATGTTTTCTTATTCGTAAGAACCATCTTATTTATATTACGTTTTTTTTTTAATTTATCACCCGAACTGTCGAACCGACCCGATTTTTTTAAGTTCGGATATATGAAATTGGAACATATAAAAAAGTGAACCCCTTGGAAAAAATTCCTGAATCCGCCACTGGGGCTAGCCAGCGTTGCTGGCTTCCCCCACCCTAACCAACGCCACCACTCACCGCGTTCTAACAACATTGGCATTCTCCTATTCACTATTCAGAGATGACGGCTCTTGTTTAAACCATAATTTATTGACTAATAACGAAGAATAGGATAATTTACCAAACAATCACTGTCAACAAAGCCATCTTTAGGTTAACTTCACCTTCCTCCATTATTATTTATATTTTATGTATTGTATTTAACTAAGTTTGTGGGATTTATGCTTGTGATCATCGTATGTATAGGACCAAACTAAATTCGTTATTTTATAAATGATAATATCTAACATTATTAGGCCTGATTTTCTTCTTTTTGCGCTTCGATGCATGAATCTCGGAGTTTTGGTTGTTTATGAGGGGCATATTGACAAAATTAACGTACATGAACTATTAAGAACGTGAAAACATGTTAGTTTCAATTTGTAATAAAATCACGAAATAATAACAAAGTTTCAGTATTCATTCACTAAGATCACTCGCCTTTTTTTTCTAACAAAAAACTACTCAATTTCAATGATGTCACAATCTTGTGAATCTTTGTATGAATGTTAACTTTTTGTAAAGTAATCAACATAGAAGATATAGAAGATACTTGGTTCTTCAATAACTTCATTGTTGAAGAAACACTAGTCTAATTCGTAGGGATAGAACAAGAATGTCTCGGCTGAGGGTTTTATCTTTTAATCACCGTAAGCTCAAATCTAAAGATAGTCATATATACAAAACTAGAAACACCGTGAGACTCGTTTCAAGAAGGAGAGGTAGGGGTTGTTCTCGTAACCACCATTTGGCGTGAGAATAACTAATGTTCTTTCTAGAGAGAAGGAGAATAAATGTGTGATAAGAGTGAGAGTAGTGAGATCCGAGTCCTTAAACCTTTGCTGGAGTATGATATTTATAGTCGAAGGGTTGGAGAAGGAGATGAGTTGATTGGACGAGATGTCCTTGTCAAGGAATATTCATTTGTTCCTGTCGGACGTGGAAGTTAGTACCTGCAGAGGTGGGAGTACGATTGTGTGTCAGTGAGTGATTGACTAGTGGCTACACGTCGCTTTCAGGATGTATTTCTTGTCTCGTCTGTCATTAGCCATTAGTGGCGGTTAAGGAGAGGTGAAATGGCGCACGTTGATTGGCCATACGTCGTTGTCATCTGTATTGTTTGTCCCCTGCACGATTATGCATCGTGGGATTGTCTGGCATAGTGCCTAACAAGTGTTGATTGGCTGCACGTCCCTTTTGCCCTGTAGTGTCTGTAGTATCCGTGCTAGCGTAGTACCACGTTCGCGGGAGTGACCCATGATGTAACGTTGGACCAACTAAGTGTTTTTTGGTTAAGTGTGGATATGGTCTTATGCCCGCGTGCGCTTGGACGCCCACATGGTAGTTAGTTCCAAACTCTTTCAAATATAACCACGGCTGAATCTAACATGACATGTACTTTTCACATTATTAAAATAATAGAATCGTATTCTACACAAAATTGTATCCACGTTTTCTTAAACGTATCTAATTGTTTATTTACGCTTTTGCACACGAAGGTTAAAACTCAGTTCAACTTTAGCAGCCCTCATATTGTTTTTCATATTTCACACGACACATGAATCCTAGAAAGTCAGTGGTAGACTACAATGTGTTATTCTTAAACAACAGAACTCTTCAGCTTAGACCATAAATATGTGTATCATGTGAAATGTTTGTGCCAAACTTCAAAGATATCTTTATATGCAATACATTTTAGTAGAAACTTAATATATTAACCCATTGTTTAATAGCCTTTGAGTAAGAAACAAATATTAGTAAAATGTTAATATATATACATGAAGGGGTAAGGTCCCAAAAACCTCGCTTTAAGTACTTGAGACCATACCACAACCCCATCTTTAACCCTCTTTAGACCTTGCGCGGCCGCGCACTGGTCCAACAAAGAGGACACAGAAGAAAGACAACAAGCAACACCTGTGCGCCAAAAGGAAATTAATAAATCCTTACGCCACTCTCCATAACAGACAGGGATAAAAATCCCAGTAAGCACTCCCACTTAAATAATACCCAGACTTGGATATTATTTACTTCACTGATACCACACGATAAGGAGTCACACCGGATTACGGCTGTAATCTTCTAGAAGACTCAATCGTGCACCACCAGACGGTTATAACCGTCTAGGCCACGTGTCATCATCCCGGGCTCCCTTGAAGTCACGATGATGGCATGGAATTGGAGAGAAATCTCCACTTGCCCACTTTTCACGTGGCAATACCCCAGCCGTTGATCTAAATCGCGATCCGTGTGCTCTCACGTCCGATTAAGAGAATTAACGGAGGGAAAAATAACCGCTTACAGAGTTAGCACATTCCGTCAATATTTCAATAACAGGTTTTCCCGCCCAAACTTCGGCTATAAATAGAAGAGCAATTCAGGTACAACTTCAAGTTACTTTCACTTTACTCATACTTCTTCTTCTTCTTCTTCTTCTTCATATACCGATACTTATTCTCACGTCGGAGAGTAGTCACGGAGAGAACCCCCATTCTCCCTGTGGCGAGTCTGACGGTGTCTGTTTTGCAGCTATCGAGAAGAAGAGAAGAACTGTCCCCTTGAACCGAACGAGAAGGAACCAACCCTTTTTATGTAGAACCTAACCCCCTGGTTTATCTGATTCCGGTCATTTAACCAGTGTTTCTTCATTGGCGCCCACCGATTTCTCTGTTTCACTTGTTTCTTCTCGTTTCGATTCATTCTTTTCGTCATTCCCTGTTTCATATGGCAGAGAATTCATCATTTCACCCATCAAGTCCTTGATCTGAATACAATGGTTTTGCAACCCGAGACGTCCAGATCGACAGAATCATGGGAAATAAAGGAAGCAACAACAGTCATTCGGAAGAAAATGACTCCACGACACAAACAGAAGTTCATAATCGTTCAGATCTACCCCTGGAAAGAACTACAGAGTACTGGTTCAAAAGATTCCAGATCGTTATAAACCAAATGTCAGATCTGATACTCTGAAAGAAAGTAAAGGTAAATTTGACACTGCAGTGTTGGACCCATAGATACCTACTCAGTGGGACATCCAATCCAGTAGTCATGACGAGACGATTCAAAAATCAGAAGATACTAACCATCAGGAAGCCGGACCAAAGCAGATAAACATGGTGCAAGGAGGTCCTTCACGAAGGCCGAACAAACGAAGACATAATCAGCATTGGAGAGAGCAGCAAGTTGTATTTCCTGTCATCCCCGGAGGTCCCCAGGAAGAACGTCCAGTAATTATCACCGGTATCTTCGGCCACTACAGAATCGGCTACATGTTCATAGATCCAGGAAGCTCGATGGATATAATCTATGAACAATGTTTCAAACAGCTCGATCCAGAAGATAAAGCACGTTTAGAGCCAGTTGATTTCCCCCTCACTGGTTTCTGCAACGAAGCTGTGTTTCCATTGGGACAAATTGCATTTCCTGTGACTCTCTTAGATGGCGAGCATTCGCGCACAGTCACAGTAAATTTCATGGTCATACCAGCAACATCGCGCCACGATGTATTGCTGGGAAGAAGATCGCAAAAAGAATTCAGCATAATTACTTCCATTCCACATGCTGCTTGCGGCTTTCCAACGTAAACCGGAGTAGCAATTCTGTATTCAAGCAAGGAAGTCATGTACGTGGACGATGAGCCACCAGCAAAGGTGGCCAAACCATCAGCACCAAACGAACCAGAAAAATGGGTTCTCAACGAAGAGTATCCAAAGCAGACCATCTTACTAGTGCACGCCATTTCACCGGCAATACGGATACAGTTGAAGGAATTACTTTCAAACAATAAAGACATCTTCGCCTGGTGCCCAACAGACATGACTGGAGTCCCACGAGATATAGCGCAGCACTTTTTTAACGTCTGCCCCTCAGCAGAACCTGTCGCGCAAGGAAGACGCAGTCTCAGCACTGAAAAAACAGAAGCAATGAACGAGCAAGTAACAGAGTTACTCAACGCCGGGATCTTGCGCGAAGTAAAATACCAGACCTGGGTCGCTAACCCAGTAATGGTTCAAAAACACAATGGTGGATGGCGCATGTGTATCGACTTCAAAGACCTCAACAAGGCTTGCCCGAAGGATTGCTATGCGCTACCGGAAATAGACAAAAAAGTTGACTCTCTAGCATCTTTCCGCTGGAAGTGTTTTCTAGACTGTTATAAAGGCTACCATCAGGTCCAAATGAAAGAGGAAGATGAAGACAAGACAGCCTTCCGTACAGATAAAGGCATCTTGCTATACAAAAATGCCCTTTGGTCTCCGTAATGCAGGAGCTACTTACCAGCGCTTAATGGATACAGTCTTCGGGGAAGACATTGGTAAAACGGTCAAAGTATATATGGATGACCTTGTCATCATGAGCCAAGAAAAGGAAACCATGCTTGCAAACATTCAGCGTACGTTCGATTCTTTGTGCAGCGACAACCTGAAACTTAACCCAACAAAGTGCTCCTTCAGAATGGAAGAAGGAAAATTTTTGGGTTTCACAGTAACAAGAGACGGTTTTAAAGTTAATCCGGAGAAGGTACAAGCCATCCAGCTAATGCTGTCACCTGCAACAGTGAAAGAAATGCAACGACTCGTGGGACGATTAGCAGCCTTGAACAGATTCTTAGCAAATCACGCTGCAAAGTCTTATCCGTTCATTAGCACACTGCGTAATTGTGCCAAGAAAAGCCACTTCCAGTGGACACCAGAAGCGGAAATGACCTTCAAGCAAATGAAGCAATGTTTAATTCAGTTGCCAACACTGACAACACCGCGAGAAAAAGAACCGCTAATCTTGTATTTGTCCACAACAGAGGTAGCGGTTGGCGCAGTGTTAATGGTAGAACGGGAGAACATTCAGACCCCAATATATTATATTAGCAAGATGCTAACTGGCCCAGAGACGCGCTACTCGATGATAGAAACACTGGTTCTCACGCTAGTACATGCATCACGACGACTACACCGGTATTTCTTTGGTCATGTATTACAGTTCTCACTAATTATCACTTAGGCCAGATTCTATCCAAACCCGATGTCGCAGGTAGATTGGCTAAGTGGGCCATTGAGCTGGGATGATACAATATCCTATATAGACCTCGGCCAGCAATCAAAGGGCAAGTTTTAGCAGATTTCGCCACAGAAGTTCCCGTAGACAAAGTGCAGGAATGTGACGCGATCCAAAACCCTATTCCAGTTTTCGACGATAGGGTTTGGACGTTGCACACAGACGGGGCTTCTAATGATGATGGAGCAGGTGCAGGCCTACGATTGGTTAGCCCGGACGATCACGAGCTTACATACGCTATACGCTTGGATTTCAAGAGCACAAACAACAAGGCAGAATATGAAGCGTTCCTGGCAGGCCTCCGTTTGGCGCTTAAAATGGGAGCAAAAATCTTGAAGCTCACGTCGATTCAAAGTTAGTGGCCGAGCAAGTTAATGGGCACTATGATGCAAAGGGTGAAGCCATGACATTATACCTAGAACAAGCGCGAATGCTTATCAGCCAATTTCAAACGTTCAAGATAATTCACATAAACAGAAGTGAAAATAAGCATGCGGATGCACTAAGCAAATAGCCGCCACCAGTTTCAGACATCTAGCAAAGGATGTGCGCATCGAGGTATTGTCCATTCCTTCTGTTCCTCTTAAACAAGTAAACATCGTTGAGGTCGGCAACCCATCCTGGATGTCCCCGATCATCATGTACCTACAGCATGGCAAACTTCCGGAAGGAAAAGCGGAAGCTAGGAAGATCCAAAACAAAGTAATAAATTACGAAATGGTAGACAGAATTCTATACCGAAAGTCATTTATGGGACCACTCCTACGCTGTGTCGACAAAACAGATGCGTAGTACTTAGTCAGGGAAATCCATGAAGGATTATGTGGGATACACGCTGGACCGCGCATGGTAGTAGCAAAGATAATGAGCGCAGGCTACTATTGGCCCGGGATGCATGTGGACGCGGTGGAATTATTACGAAAAATGCGCAGCTTGTCAGCGTTACGAGCCAAAAACCATTCGTCCGAAAAATCCGCTCGTACCGGTCACATCCGCCTGGCCCTTCCAGCAATGGGGCATCGACCTTGTTGGTCCATTCCCTGACGTACCTGGCGCTGTGAAATTCATTATCGTGGTTTGTCCCGTATAGGTGAGAAGAAGACTGAAAGTTCAGGAAGCGCGGGGTCAAGGAACCCAGATGCTGGCGCTACTCATTCTTCAATCGCGCTGGATGAAGAGGAGGAAGAGGAGCAAGAGGAAGATCTTGTCCTCAAGTTGATAAGCCGGAAGAGAAGTAGAGAAGAGACTGATGCGGGCGTGAAAGTAGCGCAGAAGGCTGAGGGAGTCCCTGTGATAGGGAAGCAAAGCAAGCTGCGCTCCCTTTATAAATTCTCTTCAGGTTAGTGCTGTTAAGTTAATACTTGTCTTTACTTTAGTGACACCTCTTTTTAACACTTAGTTTCTGCAGAGGCCCAGAAGAAGGTCCCTGAGAAGACTAAGGGTGTTGAGATTAAGGATCCAAAGGAGCAAGCGCCAAAGAAGACCAAGTTTATCATCAAGCATCCCCAGACAACCGAGGGGACAGTTGAGAAGGTGGTTGAGAAGGAGAGTGGAAAAGAAAAAGAGAAGGAGAAAGAGAAAAAAAGGCGTTTGTGTGACAACCGGTGATTTACGGCACCTAATTACGTGATTAACAGATTATTAACGCGATAATAAATAGTGTTTATAGCGTAAATTAACTTAATTAGGCCTTTGAGAGTGCCTAGGAACGTTTATTCGACTATACAGTACGCGTGTGGTGGTTTACGGAAAAATCCGCTGAATGATAAACGGCAACGAATTATAACCAAACAGGATACTGACAACGGCGATAAATACGGATTTTCCTACAAATATTCTATATTCATGAAATTAATTTTTGTGAATTAATTGGACTTCCGAACGACACAAAACGTAGACGCAAACGAAAAACGCGGAAACGGTAACGCACTGACAATCAACGACAAAACTGACGCACCAGACTCGAATTTTGTCTCGATATTAATATATTATGATATATTTGATTTCGTTTTCGAATTTTAATGCTCGTAATTGAAACTGGATCGAAAAACGATTTTTACACGGCAACAACGCAAATCTACGCAACCATCCTCGTAAACGACAGACAGACGCACTAACGCGACTACCGACTCAGATTTTCATAATTTGATACTGAAATTTTGATTTACGACATTTCGCGGAGCTCAGGTTTGGAAATCGGGTCTTGTAGGAGATGTCGGGCCATTATAAACACGAGAATTGGGCTTGTGGGCCCTGGGCCCAAGCCCAAAAACCCACAACACCCAACCTGTATTTATATATATATATATATATATATATATATGACCCTGATCCTCATTCTCATACAAACAAATCAGATCAACACACCCACACCTGCATCGCTCTCTCTCGCTCGGCACCGGCCGAACTCCTGCGACCGGCGACGGCGACGGCGCCGCCGTTAGCGGCGGCGGTGGAGTTTCCGGCGAGCCTCGTCCATCGTACACCCTCTCCCCTGCCTCATCTACAACCGAACCCCCCCTCTCCTCTCGATGACAAAACAAACCACCACCACCAACCGGTGGTGGTGAGAGGCGACTACAAGACAAAGAAACAGAGAGAGGAGCAAAGAGAGAGAGAGAGAGTACCGGCGATGGTGGTGACCGGTGGTCCTTCACTCGGACCGGTGACCCTTGTCTTTATCCAACGGACTTCGTCGTTTTTCCGGCGGTCCCTGTCTTGGACCGGCGGTTCTTGCTTCAGGTCCGTCGGGTTTCACGAGTAGATGAATGATTGATAATGTTTGGGTCGGGTTTTTCAATCGGGTGACGTCGGGTTTAGATTTGAGGTATGTTCGGGTGACGATGTTGCAGACTTCGAGTTTCGGTTCGGACCCGGGTGTTGTTCGGGTCAGGTGTCGGGTCAAAGTTGCTGGGTTCCGACTTCATTTCGGTTTTGGGTGCGGCTTGCATCTCGGCTCAGACTACACGGGTCAAACTGGTCAGCGGGTGTGGTCGACTCGGTCAAACCGAGTAAACACAGTTGACTCGATCAACTCAGTGAGTCGACTCGGTCAACCCGGTCAAACGTGGTTCCGGTTTGGTCAACAAGTTCGAGTAAGGCAGTCGACGCGATTAGATGATTCGGTTCGGTTGACTCGATCGAGCCGAGTCAACTCGGTCAGGTTCAGTAAACTCAGTCAACCATTTCCGACGGTTCGACGATTCGACACGAAGATTCGGTAAAGATTAACGACAAGTTTAATATTTTTGTGTTTTTTTATAGTTTTATTTACACGTGACAAACGAGCTCGAACCGACTAATTATAATTTACATTTGATATAATATAGTTGAATTTTGATAAAATGACGACAACTTGTGTTGTCAGGGGGGGGTCAAAAAACAGAGGAAACTCTGCCCGTTTTTCGAGAAAAATCCGTAAAAGAAATACGTATTTAATATAAGAACACAACCGATCGACTACAAACGACTTTTATGGAAATAAGCACAAGCTTATAATATTTTCGATAACACTTTACGACAAACAAAGACAACGATTCGAAATTTATTTACAACTAATAAATATAGTTTTTATATTTATTTTAAACCTTGAAAATTCGTCAAAACTTTTGTAAAATCAACGTAATGATTTACAACGTTACAAATGTCGGATGATAATACGACTTCTTTACGTAAGGATAAATATAGTTATATATTTATTTGAAATATCAAACAACAAGAATTCATTTTTATAAAATAAATATGGGTTATACATTTATTTCCAACATCAAACTCTAACGAATTGTTTTACAAAAATATAGCTTATATATTTATTTCAAACATCGAGCGACTCGATGATGCTTCAATAAAATAAATATAACTTTATATATTTATTTCAACCGCCTAAACGGCAAGTACTCGTGTTTTGATAGTTATCATACGAAGCGATATACATAATATGAGTTTGTTAAGTGTTACTTCACATAATTATTCTCTTATACACGTACGACCTCTCGGAACGACTAACATTATTTTGTCGATATATTGATATTTTTGTATAAATATTTATATATGTCGAATTTCTCAAAAACTAAGTACTTTATAGACTTAGTAAATTACTAACGGTATCAAACGAGACTTAACGCGTATAACTTAGTCATTTTCGTTAAGTTAACAACTTACTGTTGAATCGTTCGGTTAACGATTAGGTAGAGCTCGGTGACACGTAGTTTAGTTACCACTTTTATTTAGAAACTTATAAGATATTCCATGTTAGGAATATTGTAGAATGCACACTAGCAAGTCTCATCTTGGAAACGACATTACGAAGTCGCATATAGCTTTGCACAGGAATATTCAGGTGAGTTCATGCTCCCCCTTTTCTTTAACTGTTTTCAGTTTTATAACTCTCGGGGGTGAAATACATGTCACTGAATGTTTACAAGAAAGTTCGTGTCCCCATTTTTAAATCTTTTACATACTTTTAAAACTTGGGGCGAACACATAAAAATTGATACTTGATAAAATAAACGAGAATTGATACTTGATATGATGAATACATAAACAAGAAGCACACTTGGTGAGAACGAGTACCGAGTATGATGCGATGTGAGAATACAAAAATACAAGAAGCACTCTTGGTGAGAAAGAGTACCGAGTATGATGTGCTTTAAGAAATGCCTAAAAAAAATACTAGATCATGTGAGCATAGACTAGATATTGAGATGCCATTAATACTTAATTAGGGACGAGGGTTAGATCTAACGGGTACGGCCGAACCCCACCCATGGTCAAAACTAGTACCTAGTAGTGCTTCGGAGTCCCAGTCGAGGTTAATCGACACAGTCAAGGGTAATCGACACAGTCAAGGTAAATTGACACAGTCGAGGTTAATCGACACATTCGAGGGTAATCGACACAGTAAAGTAGCCAACACTAATGCTCAATATGTCCTCACATGCCTTAAAGGAGTCAACACTAATGCTCCATATGTCCTCACATGCCTTAAAGGAGCCAACACTAATGCTCCATATGTCCTCACATGCCTTAATGTCTTTGTACAAACATTCAATTAGTACGTGGTGTACACAAGAAAACTTGATTTATACAAGAATACTTTATTGAAACAAGATACATACCATGTTTTATACAAGGTATGCAAAACGCATGAACTCGCTCAACTTTATGTTGATGTTTTCCAAAATTACATGTATTTCAGGTGACAGGATGGATCTTGGGCGCAAGGGTCGTAACTAGAAGTAGACTACAAACTTAGATGTCATCCACTTTTGTTGAATTGTAACCTAGACGAAGGTTTTGTTTTAAAACTTATATAACAAGTGTCTGTAATACTCAAATTTTCTGAAGGGATGAACATCGTTTTAAATCATGTAGTTGTTTATTATGATTGAATGCAATGATAACAAGCTAGTCACACATCATACGCTTCCGCAAAAGACAGGGTGTGACAGTTTGGTATCAGAGCTTCGATTGTAGTGAACTAGGATTCTTTCTCGAGTCTAGACTACATTCACTAGAGTTCTCTCACGAAAACATTTTACAAAAAAGGTTTTCATTGCATTCACGAAAGCGCCAAGATCCCCGAGTCAGACACTTTTCAAAAAGAGACAAGGCAAGGACATCAGTGGGGAATACCCTTAAGATAAGGTGCCAACTAAGGCATAGTCTACACAAGTTAGACTTGCCAAAGACAAAATGACCCCCCAAAACGAGGGTTATACGTGATATAATGCATCAAATTGCTTGATTATGCTTAGTAGCATATTTGTTATTGATATACATACATACGAATAAGTGTACGGAATAAATATTGATGTGAATACATACAAATAAGTGTACGGAATGATTATTGACGTGAATAAGATACTTTCGACTCCGACCTATTACTATACGTAACTCGCACGATGAAGCTACCGACCTCGCGTCCTTTGCAAAGCTCATGGCTGGGAGTGATTACTAAACAAGATTCTGAGCTTGCTTCCGTAGGAAATGGCTGCTCTTTTCTCTCGATCGCGAAGGTGCCTGACTACGATAGTGACGACGAGGCAGAGGCGGCAACCTTGAACGAATTCTTAATCAACGGGATGAGATCCCTGCGGCTTATGTGAAGCAAGATTGACGACATACTTGACCAGAAAAGGAAGATGAAGTATTCATCACGAAGGTGCCCCTCCAACTACTAGGAATTCTCCTTATTCCTACTTCATCTAATCATCGTGCCTATTCGCGCGTAACGACAACGAGTGTCAGCGCGTGGACCACCGCAATGGTCCTTTTCCATGACAGAGGTATAAGGACAGTAGTGTCCCCTCCTTGATTGATCATCTGCTTGGACGAGAGAAAATTGGGGTAACTGTGCAAGACAATTTATTATTACCGGGGCCCACGTAATAATGACTTGTAGTGCACAGAAATCCTGGTGGACTCTGCGGGTTGAGCTAATGAAAACCACACAAAATTAATCTATAGGTGTCCTCACCTTCATCTGGTAGAACAACACATAGATCAGTGCTTTAGCACGTTAGAAAGTAGGAAGCCTGTCTTAGCCTACTTCGTGACTGACACTTCTACCTGCTTACGAGACGTTTGAGAAAACGACATTTAAGCAAGTGAAGAGGAATAACATTCAGAAGGAATCAGTGACGATACACTCTCTATCACCTCTACACGAACAGCCCCATCTCTGGGAAAATATACACATCAATAAAGCTAATATAACTGGAAATAACTGAAACCTAAATGACCGAGGTGATGTAACCTTGAGTTCATTTTATTACAAACAATAAGCCAAGTTGGCAAGCCTATGTGAAGGCTCAGTAATTGTTTCCTCGCTCATACATTGAGTATATATACATGTGGAATTGGGTGATTACATGATGGCTTATGGGGCTATGTACCTCATAGACAATTATGAAATGTTGCCTAACCCACTTCAAAGCCCCAACCATCGCGGAGGCTATAGACTTGAGTGTCACTCTTACTGAAGAAGCTCTACGCATGGGGAAAATTTTCGGAATCTGAGGATAATAAGAAAGAGACTCATGTGGAGTCATCAGGCAACAAGGAGAGGAAGCCTTCAAACCTAAAGTCAAGCACCCAAGCCAGCTATAAGGCAAACACAGAAAGAAAGTGGACCCGCCACATGGCAGGAAAGCTGATGGAGCCACTAATGAGGCTGGAGGTAAGATTTACTCGGGCTAAACCGAGGTGTGAGGAATGCACTTTCCACCATGAAGGTCGACGTCTGAGGCCTAAGTGCGGAAAGTGTATAGCAAGGACGTCTGTTGGGCGAAGGATCCAGATGGGAGAGATAATAGAATACCAGATTGCTACTTATGTGGTGAAGCAGGACACTTTAGGAAAGATTGCCCTAGGAAGAAACAAGCAAGGAAGGGTTTTCACGATCGAAACTCGTGAAGCACACCAGGATTCAGATGCGGTTACGGGTACGTTCCCTGTTAACCAACCTAACGCATCTACTTTTAATTAATACTGGCATCAACTTTAACCTTGCATGCTTAGAACATAAGAAACTGCTTGTCCTAGTTTCGAGTAAAATAGACGTCCCGTATTCTTTAGAAATGGGCATATAGAAGGCTAGTTTAAGCAGACGAAGCGAGTAAGGAATTATATTTTAGGGACTCAGAAGGCCGGAACCTTCTGTTACCATTTACTTGCAAAGTCATAATATGATAGTCAGCATGGATTGGATATCCAAGTATAGAGCCTGAGAACATCCCCGTGATGGAAAAAGTTCCAGAAGCCTTTTCTGAAGACTTGCCAGGAACGCCCCTCCGCAGCGACAAGAGAGGTTTAAGATGAGCCTCGTGCCAGAAGCGGCACCAGTGCCAAATGATGCCTTACCGACTGGCTTCGTCCGCAAAGCATGAACCTCCGATATAGCTGCAAGAGCTGTTAGACAGAGGAAATTAAGGACATAACTGTTTTGGTCAAAAATTACCGAAGCAATTAAGTGATCAAATTAGTTAAGTGAGGTAGTGTGCTAAAAAGTGTGTTGAAAATATGCTGGTTAAGTTGTTTAGAAAAACAGTATTCAGGATACGGCTCAGGATATTGAGTTGTATCTCCGATCAAACAATGAGCAAAAAGTAAAGGGGACGACACAATATGTACGAGGAAAGCCCTTGATCAATTTAGATCGCGGGCACAAAACCTCGGGAGCTGACAATCGCAGCTGCCTTGTTCTTCTTATTGCTTTAAACTTCAGGATACAGTGCAGGATATCGACCAGATCGCTAAGTGTTACAATGATTTTGTGTGAAAGTACAGATTGCGTGAGAACAAGTGTTAGAGTGTAGTGAGTGTGATTGCAGTGTCCTATTCGATCTGATGTTCCTCCTATTTATAGTAACGAAATACAAACAAATATTCCTATAAATATGGGATGCTCCGAATATTCCATTATTAATGTTGTAGACCGAGTAATGCGGCTTCAACGTCTTTATTTGAACGACTTGGACCGAGTCTCCCGCGGAATAAGTCTTCGTGAACGTTGCCAGCTTCTAACCCGCGTACCTGCACATAATCCGTTAGTGATCCTGAGGATACCATTCAGGATGTTACCAATATACTGAATCAGCATCCCGGATGTGAACAGATATTATATAATCAAGATATAAGCCAAGATATTTCTCAGGATGTGAGCTCAGAAATTAGCCCACAACAATTGTCCCAAAAAATGTTACCGTTTAGTATCCTCACCACTAACGGTTACATTTTGCACGGAGATCGAGGCAATTAAGATATAAGACCCATGATTTGACCGTTTGCAACTACTCAGCCTATATTTACTCATTGCACCCTATATCTTCTCATCCTCATCTCTTTTTTAATTACTTCCGATATGAAAAAGTTAACATTCTCTCTCTAATCTTCATCTTCATCTTCCTTTCTCCGGTCAAAAAATCAAGCGATCAAATGCCGAGACAGACAAGATCCAGCTCTGGTGATTCGGTTCCCACATTTTTCCAGCAGAATCTTCTCCAAGAACCGGAGAAAGAGATATGCTCTTTTGATAGTGCCCACTTGTCGGCTCTCAAATCCTCCGGTATCTTTCTGGAATGAACGGTATTCTGCCCGTTCGACCGGGAAATCCGGTCGGATATGGTCTCCAATGAGTGGTTGTGCTTTAGTGCTTTTCCCTTCTCCTTAGGGTTACAGTTCCCCTTTCCAGACTTCATCACCAAATTCTTCAAGATCACAAAAATCTCCTTTAGCCAAACAATGCTGACGCTTTGGCGCGTTTTGTTCGTTCTTGACCAGATCAAGCGAAACCATATCCCTGATCTTTCTGTTCATGATCTTCCCCTAGCTTACCGGCTTAGATGCCATGGATCATGTAGATTTTTGTTTTATTCCACCTCCGACGACCCGCTGATACTTCGTGCCACCAGGAACGAGGATAATTGGCAATCTAAGTTCTTCTTTGTAAAAAGAGACTCAATCCCTGGTGGAACGGAATATCCGGTGCAATGGTTGAAAAAGGGTAGGATTTAGGGTTTAAGGATGATCCTGCCTCTTATCCTATTCCATATCCTGAACTGATCAACTTTATTTTTTCTGTTGTGTACAGAGCTGATTTTAGGAAGATTGCTCCTCCCCTTGCTGATTCAAAGAAAAGGATAGACGCCATCAGACTCCTTCCAGAGGCTGAAAGAAGTTTCAACCCGTCTCCACCATCTCCAAGTCCTCTTTCTAGCGCAAACATGTCTGGTAAGGATCCTGAAAAATATCATGTACATACATGTATTTATTTGATATACTTAGGAGAAATTTTACTCCCTGTATGCAGACTCCAGCAAGGTTCCAATCTACCTAGACCTTGATGAACTTGACAGCTACCCTACTCCAGTCACGGTCAAGAAAGAGACCCCTGCTGCCACCAGCTCCAAGCCACTCCCAGCTCCTAAGGCTAATCCGGGGTCTCGTGCTTCCACAGCAAAAAAGAGGAAAGCTCCTGAAGTCAGCGCTCCAGGTCCAGAAGGGTTTTCCTACAATGAACTCAGCTTTTCTGATTCCTTAGAGCCAATGACATCCTTCCTCAACAAGGTAATATCCTGCATATATATCCTGATAGGATATCCTGACAGGATATCCTGGTTAATATATTCTGACTCATACCTGAATTTGATGTGCAGGGCCTTCAGCATTTGCTCCACCTGTACAATGATGCCTGTGGTACTGTTGCACTCCATGAAGCCAGGATTAAGTAGCTTGAAAGTACCGTTGCTGACCAAGGTGCTATTGCTGAAGCAAAGAGCCGGCACTACGAGGGAATTCTGAAAAAGGTCACTCAAGATGCTGAGCTCAAACTTGCCCCCGTCCAAATGGATCACGAACAGGCCTTGGTTTCTTTTCGTGAGGGAATCAAAGCCTCTGCTATCGTCTCCCTGCTACAAGCTCGCATCAAGATGGCCTACGAGGCCAAGGAGACAGGCCTTGTGTGTCCATCCTGGCCGGTTGAGTCCTGGGTGGCCAAGCTGAAGGAGCTTGGAGGCAAAGCTGTGCCAGTTCCTGCTGAAGCCGGAGAATCCTCTAAGTCAGCAGAGGTGATGGACAAGGCTGGAGATAAGAAGGATGCTGGAGCGGATGCTGAAATGGATGCTGGTGAGGATGCTAGAGAGGATGCTGCCAAGGACGCTGAAGCTGGGAAGGCAGAGAAGGTTGGAGAAGATGCCGCTAAGTGTGGGCATTCAGGTGGGCAATGATGGATATATGTGCCAAGGCCGGAGCCCACCTTTTTAAATTTGATCGTTGGTTTGTAACCCCAAACAATTTACTTTTCTGCACTTTACTTTTCTGCACCAGAACAATTTACATTTCCTGCATGCTTTTTGAACAATACAATAGTTGGAGGTGGATGGGTCTCGGTTTGAGATGAAACCTTCAACTGTTGGGTAAATATGTTTAATGACTAATTGTGCTTTTGGTGGATGGATCTCGGTTTGAGATGAAACCAAAAGCACAAACTTTTGCTACGTTAATAATATAACCTTTCTTTTTTCCTTACCATTGTTGTTATTAGTGCACAAATTTTACTTATGAAAACTATTTTGTTCGAACATTCTTGGGAACATTATGGGAATACACTCTGAAAATATCCTGATAAGTATCCTAAGAGATATCCTGATCAGGATATTGTCATATAACTTGGAAAACTTAAATCATTTGAAAAAAGGAGAGATCATACCAAAGACTCTTAGAGAGTCAATTCCAATCTTCCACCTTAGGAATGTCCCCAGTGCATACTTACAAACTTGGATCCAAGCTTTGAATAGTATAATGTATGTCCCCTGTGTACGACACAGAAATGCAAATGTATTCATACTTTGGCATGAATAAAATCCAAACACCCCGAGGCAAAACCTTTGATATCCTGAAATGAATCCTTAGTATACTGGGGATAAACCCTTAATATCTTGGGGATAAACCCTGATATCCTGGGGATAAACCCTGATATCCTGGGGATAAACCCTGATATCCTGGGGATAAACCCTGAGTTTCATGCGTTACAGGCGAGAGTGTATAAACTCCAAATCTTAGAAAGGTGAAAACCTTTAAACCTTAGAGAGTATGAAAATACCCTTTCGTGAGAGAGGGTGATCAATCCTCATATACCTTCAGGATCCAGGATATAGCCAACAGTAACGAAATTGTCAGCCACTTTTACATGAACTGGTCCCGCTACCTTGAACTATACCTAGATAACTTGCGCTCCAGGCGAGGTGTTTAAACCCAATTCGAAAGAAAGGTGAATACCTTTAAACCTTTGAAGGGATCAGGATCCCTTAAACGTGAGAGAGGGGGCCAATCCTCTAATCTTTCGAGTTATCCTGAGTGCATATCCTGGAGCTATATCCTGAAACATATGCTGCAAAATAACTGAAAACTAAGGTGGGTGTTAGCTTGGCTAACACCCCTCCGATGCTTAAGTCAGTATTGGGTTCAAGATAATAAACAAATATATTTAAAAGAGATAGAATACATACCATTCTGAGATAGAAATTAAATTCTATCCTTACTTGAAATAGAGCTTTAAATGTATTGCATTCCAGGATCTTGGTAGCATATCCCCTTCCATATTCTTTAGTCGATATGCTCCTTTCCCTGCTTCCGACTCAACTTCATATGGTCCTTCCCATTTTGGAGCTAGCTTGCCATCGGCGGGATTAGTGGTATTTTGAAAAGCTTTTCTTAGCACCCAATCACCAACTCGAAATCTTCTAGTCCTTATGTTCTTGTTATATGCTCTGGATATTCTTTGTTGATATGCTGCCATCCTTAGTCTTGCCGCATCTTTTTTTTCATCTAAAGTGTCCAAATCCTGACATAAGGCTTCAGGATTCTGTTCAGGATCCTGCAGGATAGATCTTGCAGTAGGTATCGCCATTTCCGTTGGAATCACTGCTTCTGCTCCATATACCAAGGAAAATGGGGTTTGGCCGGTTGCATTCTTTACCGTTGTTCTATCAGCCCACAAAACAAAGGGTAATTCTTCAGCCTATCTTCCTTTTTTGGCTCCAAGTCTCTTCTTCAAGTTATTGACCATTATCTTGTTTGAGGATTCAGCTTGTCCATTTGCTTGAGGATGTACCGGAGTAGACGTGATCATTTTGATTCCCCAACTCTTGCAAAAGTCAGTAGTCCTCTTGCTTATAAACTGGGACCCATTATCACAAATGATTTCAGCTGGTACCCCAAACCTGGTCAGGATATTCCTCTTTATGAAGGATACTACTTCTTGGTCTCTAACTTGAACAAATGCTTCAGCTTCAACCCACTTAGAGAAATAATCCGTCATTGCTAGCATAAAGACTTTTCCTCCCGGAGCTTTTGGTAACTTCCCTACTATATCCATCCCCCATTTCATGAATGGCCAAGGGGAAGCTACAGGATATAGTGGTTCAGCTGGTTGATGTAGTATGTTACTATGCCTTTGACATGCATCACACCTTCGAGCATATTCTGCAGCATCTTTCCTCATTGTTGGCCAATAATATCCTGTCCTTAATACTTTCGAGAACAATGACCTGCCCCCAGTGTGGTTACCACAATCCCCTTCATGTATATCTTGAAGCACTTCTTTGGCTTCAGGATCCTCCAAGCACCTCAAATACGGTCCTGCAAGAGATTTCTTATATAAAACATTATTTATAATAGTGAATCATGATACCTTCATCCTAAATGCCTTAGGATTTTCATCTCCGGGGATGTGTCCTTCCTTGAGATATTTCATGATTGGAGCCGTCCAGGATTTAGGATCCTCTTCAGGATACTCTGCTCTAGGATCCTGAATACCCGCTACTTCTTTATCCTGAGGATTCGTTGCAGGATACAAGATATGTAATATTGGTATTTGGGTCCCTTCTGGTATCCTGATCGATGATCCCAGATTTGCTAAGGCATCTGCTTCAGCATTATCCTCTCTTGGTACCTGTTCAAGTGTAAAAACATCGAAATATCCTGCTAATTTTTTGAGAATATCGAGGTATTCGATTAATTTCTCACCCTTAACTGCATGGGATCCATTAAAATGGTTAGTAATTAACAAGGAGTCAACATATACTTGCAAATTCTTGATACTCATATTCTTAGCCAACTCTAATCCTGCAATTAAAGCCTCATACTCTGCTTCATTATTAGTAGCAGGGAACTCACACCTAATAGCCTGGGGTAATATGTCCCCCTATGGCGATTTTAGTAGTATTCCCAATCCTAATCCTCTAACATTAGATGCACCATCAGTATATAATGTCCAGGATCCTGAGGATTCCCCTAATTGTTGGACTTCTAGGTCTACCTCATCCTGAATGTCACTACTGAAATCAGCCACAAAGTCAGCTAAAGCCTAAGACTTTATGGCATTTCTAGGTTCATACACCAAATCATAAGCACTTAACTTTACTGACCACTTGGCCATCCTACCTGACATCTCTGGTTTCCTAAGCACATTTTTGATAGGATAATTTGTTTTATCATGAATCCTATGTGTCTCAAAGTAATGTCTAAGCTTTGTTGATGCCATAACTAATGCTAGTATCAATTTTTCTAAATGAGAATACCTAGTTTCAGCATTTAACAAACTTTTACTAACATAATAAACAGGATATTGCTGACCTTCATGATCCTTTACAAGGACAACACTTACAGCATTCCCTGATACTGCGAGGTATAGGGATAGTGGTTCACCATTCTCAGGCTTCATTAGTAGAGGTGTGGTTGAAAGATACTGCTTCAAATCCTGCAGGGCTGCTTCATGCTTCTCACCCCATTCGAACTTCTTGTTCTTCTTCAGGATATCATAAAACTCTTTGCATTTCTCTGAGGATCTTGAAATAAATCTGTTTAATGCTGCCACTCACACTGTTAACCGTTGAACATCCTTCATTTTCGAAGGTGATTTGATATCCAAGATGGCTTTAATCTGCTCCGGGCTCGCCTCTATTCCTCTTTTGGTCACCATATATCCTAGAAACTTTCCTGCCCCCACTCCGAAATGACACTTAGCAGGATTTAGCTTCATGTTATACTGATCCAGGATATCAAATGCTCCTTTAATATCCTGGAGGTGATCCTCAGCTTTCCTTGATTTTACCACCATATCATCAATGTATACCTCCATGGTGTCACCCAGCTTGTCTTTGAACATCATGTTTACCAATCTCTGGTATGTTGCACCTGCATTTTTCAAACCGAAAGGCATAGCAGTATAACAATAGATACCTGTTGATGTCATGAAGGCAGTATCCTCCTGGTCAAAAGGCTCCATTTGAATCTGCTGAAATCCTGAGGATGCATCCATGAAGGTCAACATTTCATGCCCGGCAGTGGCATCCACCATTGCATCAATGCGAGGAAGAGGAAATGGGTCTTTAGGGCAAGCCTTGTTCAAGTCTGTGTAATCTACACAGACTCTCCATTTCCCATTTTTCTTCTGTACCACGACTACGTCTGCTAGCCACCTTGGGAACTTGACTTCTCTGATCATCCTGGACTTCAACAATCTTTCAACTTCCTCTTGAATAATCGTATTCCGCTCAGGAGCAAATTTCCTTCTCTTTTGGTGAACAGGCTTGAACGATTTGTCAATTCCAAGCTTGTGAGTGATAATGTCTTTGGATATGCCTGTCATATCCTCATGCTTCCATGCAAACGTTGACATCCTGCACTTCAAAAAGTTAGTTAATTGTTCTTCAATATCCCGAGGGATATTGGTTCCTACGAGCACCGAGATATCAGGATTATCCTATTGCAGGATAATTCTCTTCACATCCTGCTCAGGATCCTCCACGATATCCTGGGCCCGCATCTTTAATTGCTATGCTGTACTAGGTTTGGTTGAGGATTTCATCGAGGATGTGTAGCATTCTTTCGCCTCCTGCTGGTCACTATCAACCTTGACAACCCCCCAAGGGGTAGGGATCTTGATGCATTGGTGATATGTTGATGGCACAGCCTTCATATCGTGAATCCATGGTCTTCCCAGTATGATGTTATAGCAGGATAGAGAATCCATCACACAGAAACGTTGTATTGAGTTGACCCCTTCAACATATACTGGTAACTTTATCTCTCCCACTGTGTTCCTAGCCTCTCCACTGAACCCAACAAGTACTGTGGACTTCGAAGTGATATCCATTGGAGATACATTCATTCTCTTCAGAGTCTCTAGTTGGATTATGTTGACGGAGCTGCCATTATCTACCAATATCCTGCGTACAAAATGGTTAGCCACATATAATGTTATTACCAGAGCATCATGATGAGGATCCTGGACAGTATCCCTATCATCAGCATCAAATGTGATCACTTTGTCAGTTGTGAGGGTAGTCATCCTGACAGGTTTGTCTCCCCTTTCGGCCTTAGCTTCTTTTGCATGTCTCTTGGCCGCCGAATACGAAGTCCCACAAATGTCGGATCCTCCCGAAATAAAGTTGATTATCTTGGCATCCGCGGGAGGTGATGCTGCTCGCTCAGGATCCTTCTCAGTATCCTGACCCTTATTCTTCTTTCTTCCTAAGAGATCCTTCAGATATCCCTTGCTTAGAAGATAGCTTATTTCTTTTCTCAGAGCAATGCAATCCTCAGTTACATGTCCGAAATCTTCATGGAAGGCACACCATTTTGACTTATCCTTCCAATCAGCTTTTTGTTGATTCTTTCGAGGCCACCTAGCCTTGTCTCCTAAACCCTACATGGCATACATCAATTCAGGAATGTTAACAGAAAAGCAATATTCAGATAATTCAGGATATTCTTCAGGATCCTCGTCTTCAACAGCATTCACTTTCTTGTTTTCATTTCTACCATATGGCTTAGAGCGATATGGCTTAAATGAGGATTCTGACTTCCTGTTAGTTGCCTCATAGGTGTTGGATGAGTTCATCCTCTCTTGCATCTTTCTGTCATCCTCCAATAGAATATATCTTAGAGCTCTGTTTCGGGCTTCATCCAAGTTCCTGCATGGGTTCATCACAAGGTCTTGGTAAAATTGAGAATCTTTTTGCAGCCCCATCTTGAAAGCTTGAACAGCCATTGCAACATCAAGATGTGGGATGTCTAAGGATTCCCGACTGAACTTGTTCACATAATCTCTTAAGGATTCCTGTGGTCCTTGAGTTATCCTGTGGAGATCACTTGTTAGTTTTTCAAAACTTCGACTACAAGATAATTGACTATTAAATAAATTCACTAGGTGAGCAAATGATGTAATCGAATGAGGAGGAACATTCAGGAGCCATTTCAAGGCTGATCCTGTTAAGGTAGAACCAAAACCCTTGCACAAGCATGCTTCCTTGAGCTCCGGAGGGATAGGGTTAATCTCCATCCTTTCCCTATACTGGGCAATATGCTCTTCAGGATCCGTAGTTCCATCATAAAGCTTTATGTTGGGGGTTTGAAATCTCTTTGGAATCTCAGCATCACAGATAGGATATGCAAAGCGAGATATCCTGTGGCTGTCTTGGGACACTTCCGGGATTGGCTGGACCACTCCAGGCACACTGGATATCATGTCCTTCAACTTCTGAAGCTCCCTAGTAAATGCTGATGTTACACATGTATCCTGCAAAGATCCACTATTGTTAGCAGCATGAGTATTATTATTATTTGACACGTTACTTGTCTGAGGATTCTGGCCATATCCTGAAGCATATCCTGAGCTCCTCACAGTTGACATCCTGACCGAGGAGGGTATTTTAGGAGTATGGTTCTGAGGAAGGCTGGGCACAATATTCCCCCTATTATCCTCAGTATACACAGCCGAACTGAAGTTCAAAGTTCTGGGTTGTAATGGAGTGACGATATCCTTAGCAGATCTGCTCGAACCAGACTTCAGGAGTTGTATTTCCCTCAACAGTATTTGGTTTGTTTCCTGTTGTTGCCTCATCTGTTCCTGCACACTTCCAAACAAGGTTAGAATTTCATCATTAGAAGCTAAAATGGGAGCAGATTCCTGAACACTCCGAGTAGGGATAACATCTTGAGTAAATGAAGAAGCTGGAATCCTTGGAGGAGGTGGTGGAAGCACTGGACCAGTAGTAGCAGAAGTTGTAGCAGAGACAGTGGAGGAGCTCATGTTTGATCTTGAGGCCATTGTAAATAATGTGGCAAAAAGTTTTGAAAATAGAAAACCGATTAACGATTTCACAAAGATTTTTAGTAAAGAGAGCACCACTTGCCCCACGGTGGGCGCCAAATTGTTTTGGTCAAAAATTACCGAAGCAATTAAGTGATCAAATTAGTTAAGTGAGGTAGTGTGCTAAAAAGTGTGTTGAAAATATGCTGGTTAAGTTGTTTAGAAAAACAGTATTCAGGATACGGCTCAGGATATTGAGCTGTATCTCCGATCAAACAATGAGCAAAAAGTAAAGGGGACGATACAAGATGTACGAGGAAAGCCCTTGATCAATTTAGATCGCCGGCACAAAACCTCGGGAGCTGACAATCGCAGCTGCCTTGTTCTTCTTATTGCTTTAAACTTCAGGATACAGTGCAGGATATCGACCAGATCGCTAAGTGTTACAATGATTTTATGTGAAAGTCCAGATTGCGAGAGAACAAGTGTTAGAGTGTAGTGAGTGTGATTGCAGTGTCCTATTCGATCTGATGTTCCTCCTATTTATAGTAACGAAATACAAACAAATATTCCTATAAATATAGGATGCTCCGAATATTCCATTATTAATGTTGTAGACCGAGTAATGCGGCTTCAACGTCTTTATTTGAACGACTTGGACCGAGTCTCCCATGGAATAAGTCTTCGTGAACGTTGCCAGCTTCTAACCCGCGTACCTGCACATAATCCATTAGCGATCCTGAGGATACCATTCAGGATGTTACCAATATCCTGAATCAGCATCTCGGATGTGAACAGATATTATATAATCAAGATATAAGCCAAGATATTTCTCAGGATATGAGCTTAGAAATTAGCCCACAACAATAACATCCTTAGTAAGGACACGAGGAGAAAGTTGACAGTTCCATTTTATATAAATTCCAGAGAACTGGATATCGAGGATTGGTATCATTTGCCAAGGACTGATAACATGAACAGACAAATCATCAGATTCTAGTTACCACTCAAAGATCGACTTAAGGACACGATGTCCTCAACTATGCATACAAGAAGGAAATATCCCTAAAACGATCTCTAGGATTCGCTTCGAGCATTACGAGTTCCTTGTCATACCATTTGGCTTAACACATGTATCGACAATATTCATGGACCTCGTGAATCGAACGTGTAAGCCATACCTGGATAAATCATGATTATATTGACTACATTCTTATATGGCCAACGACCAAGGAAGGTCGTGAGCAACAACTGCAATTTACCTTGCAACTCTTAGAGAAAAGAACAATTATGTGCTATGATGATAAAAAGCGGATTTTGAATTCGCGAAGTGAGAACGAAATTCATGCCAACCCTGCAACCAAGAGCTAAGGAGCTAGAGTTGCAATTATGTGATGCCTCTCGACAAAGTCTCGATTGTGCGTCGATGCAACGAGACCACAACATTGCATACGCGGCACATTGATTAAGGAATCATGAGAAGGGACCTTGAGATAGATACAGTAATTGCGCGCCGCAAACTGGATGTCATTACCTGAAAGAAAACATTGCACGATCTTTACTGATCACAAGGGTTGCAGCACACCAATGATCGTAAGAACTCGGATATGAACTGAGCTGTTGAACGATGCAGACTGTATGAACACGATACGTGCTTGTGTGATAAACTTTAATAAAAAGTTGGAACACTCACTTGCCCTTAGTGGAGTCTTCCTACAACAGTATTTATCACACCGCCGTTTAAACCGCTTCATGTGAAGCTTTAGAAGGAACATAATAAGTCGATTCCCGTCATGTTGAATGGAGACCGGAGATAAACAATCTACTGGCCCGAGATGGCCCAGGAAACTAGAGGCAAGATCGTTCAGATATGTGATCATATCAGGACAGCTTGCAGAATACAAAAAGATAGCGCCGATGAGCGGCAGAAGTCGTAAGAAATTGAGACAAAAATTATGACTAAAACGAGAGCCTCGCCTAGAGAACGTGTAGTGTGATTTGGAAAACGAAAAGGTTGAATCCCCGGTGTAGGGATCAGAACCATTGTTCACAAGATGAAGCTTCCAGAAAAAGATCAGTAGTGATCGCGACACATTCATGTGTCTAGTCTTTAGAGGAGTCTGACTCAAGGAACAGTCGTTATTCCCACAAATAAGATTCACGTCAATAACAAAAGACAAAATTTCTATAAAACCTGTTAAGGTTTCGGACCAAGAGTCCACAATACTATAGAACCTCTTAAGGTTTCGGACCAAGAGTCCACAATACTATAAAACCTGTTGAGGTTTCGGACCAAGAGTCCACAAGATACAGAGAAAACATGATTGATTTACTTGAGTACGATAGAATACATGACATGAGAACACGAAGAAATATTTTGAATATAAGTGACCGCGTTTGATTCACAACTCCCCTGCGACCGATGGCATCGCTTGAATTTCGAGGACGAAATTTTATTAACAGGGGGAGAATGTGACAACCGGTGATTTACGGCACCTAATTTTGTGATTAATAGATGATTAACGTGATAATAAATAGTGTTTATAGCGCAAATTAACTTAATTAGGCCTTTGAGAGTGCCTAGGAACGTTTATTCGACTATACAGTGCGCGTGTGGAGGTTTACGAAAAAATCCGCTGAATGATAAGTGGCAACGAATTCAAACCGAACAGGATACTTATATTCTATATTCATGAAATTAATTTTTGTGAATTAATTGGACTTCCGAACGATACAAAATGTAGACGCAAACGAAAAACGTGGAAACGGTAACGCACCGACAATCAACGACAAAACTGACGCACCAGACTCGAATTTCGTCTCGATATTAATATATTATGATATATTTGATTTCGTTTTCGAATTTTAATTCTCATAGTTGAAACTGGATCGAAAAACGATTTTTAAACGGCAACAACACAAATCTACGCGACTATCCTCGTAAACGACAGACAGACGCACTAACGCGACTACCGACTCAGATTTTCATAATTTGATACTGAAATTTTGATTTACGACATTTCGCGGAGCTCGGGTTTGGAAAACGGGTCTTGTAGGAGATGTCGGGCCATTATAAACACGAGAATTGGGCTTGTGGGCCCTGGGCCCAAGCCCAAAAACCCACAACACCCAACCTGTATTTATATATATATATGACCTTGATCCTCATTCTCATACAAACAAATCAGATCAACACACCCACACCTGCATCGCTCTCTCTCTCTCACTCGGCACCGGCCGAACTCCAGCGACCGGCGACGGCGACGACGCCGCCGTTAGCGGCGGCGGTGGAGTTTCCGGCGAGCCTTGTCCAGCGTACACCCTCTCCCCTGCCTCATCTACAACCGAACACCCCCCTCTCCTCTCTATGATAAAACGGACCACCAACACCAACCGGTGGTGGTGAGAGGCGACTGCAAGACAATGAAACAGAGAGAGGAGCAGTGAGAGAGAGTACCGGCAATGGCGGTGACCGGTGGTCCTTCACTCGGACCGGTGACCCTTGTCTTTATCCAACGGACTTCGCCGTTTTTCCGGCGGTCCCTGTCTCGGACCGGCGGTTCTTGCTTCAGGTCCGTCGGGTTTCACAAGTAGATGAATGATTGATAATGTTTGGGTCGGGTTTTTCAATCGGGTGATGTCGGGTTCAGATTTGAGGTATTTTTGGGTTACGATGTTGCAGACTTCGAGTTTCGGTTCGGACCCGGGTGTTGTTCGGGTCAGGTGTCGGGTCAAAGTTGATGGGTTCCGACTTCATTTCGGTTTTGGGTGCGGCTTGCGTCTCAGCTCAGACTACACGGGTCAAACTGGTCAGCGGGTGTGGTCGACTCGGTCAAACCGAGTAAACACAGTTGACTCGGTCAACTCAGTGAGTCGACTCGGTCAACCGGTCAAACGTGGTTCAGGTTCGGTCAACAGGTTCGAGTAAGGCAGTCGACGCGATTAGATGATTCGGTTCGGTTGACTCGGTCGAGCCGAGTCAACTCGGTCAAGTTCGGTAAACTCAGTCAACCATTTCCGACGGTTCGACGATTCGACACGAAGATTCGGTAAAGACTAACGACAAGTTTAATATTTTTGTGTTTTTTTATACTTTTATTTACACGTGACAAACGAGCTCGAACCGACTAATTATAATTTACATTTGATATAAATTACATATAGTTTAATTGATGTTGATTATATTGTTGAATTTTATTAAAATGACGACAACTTGTGTTGTCAGGGGCGTCCAAAAACAGAGGAAACTCTGCCTGTTTTTCGAGAAAATTCCGTAAAAGAAATACGTATTTAATATAAGAACACAACCGATCGACTACAAACGACTTTTATGGAAATAAGCACATGCTTATAATATTTTCGATAACACTTTACGACAAACAAAGACAACGATTCGAAATTTATTTACAACTAATAAATATAGTTTTTATATTTATTTTAAACCTTGAAAATTCGTCAAAACTTTTGTAAAATCAACGTAATGATTTACAACGTTAAAAATGTCGGATGATAATACGACTTCTTTACGTAAGGATAAATATAGTTATATATTTATTTGAAATATCAAACAACAAGAATTCATTTTTATAAAATAAATCTGGGTTATATATTTATTTCCAACATCAAACACTAACGAATTCTTTTACAAAAATATAGCTTATATATTTATTTCAAACATCGAGCGACTCGATGATGCTTCAATAAAATAAATATAACTTTATATATTTATTTCAACCGCCTAAACGGCAAGTACTCGTGTTTTGATAGTTATCATACGAAAGACGATATACATAATATGAGTTTGTTAAGTGTTACTTCACATAAATATTCTCTTATACACGTACGACCTCTCGGAACGACTAACATTATTTTGTCGATATATTGATATTTTTGTATAAATATTTATATATGTCGAATTTCTCAAAAACTAAGTACTTTATAGACTTAGTAAATTACTAACGGTATCAAACGAGACTTAACGCGTATAACTTAGTCATTTTCGTTAAGTTAACAACTTACCGTTGAATCATTCGGTTAACGATTCCGTAGAGCTCGGTGACACGTAGTTTAGTTACCGCTTTTATTTAGAAACTTATAAGATATTCCATGTTAGGAATATTGTAGAATGCACGCTAGCAAGTCTCATCTTGGAAACGACATTACGAAGTCGTATATAGCTAGCTTTGCACAGGAATATTCAGGTGAGTTCATGCTCCCCCTTTTCTTTAATTGTTTTCAGTTTTATAACTCTCGGGGGTGAAATACATGTCACCGAATGTTTACAAGAAAGTTTGTGTCCCCACTTTTAAATCTTTTACATACTTTTTTAACTTGGGGCGAACACATAAAAATTGATACTTGATAAAATAAACGAGAATTGATACTTGATATGATGAATACATAAACAAGAAGCACACTTGGTGAGAACGAGTACCGAGTATGATGCGATGTGAGAATACAAAAATACAAGAAGCACTCTTGGTGAGAACGAGTGCCGAGTATGATGTGCTTTAAGAAATGCCTAAAAAAATACTAGATAATGTGAGCATAGACTAGATATTGAGATGCCATTAATACTTAATTAGGGACGAGGGTTAGATCTAACGGGTACGGCCAAACCCCACCCATGGTCAAAACTAGTACCTAGTAGTGCTTCGGAGTCCCAGTCGAGGTTAATCGACACAGTCGAGGGTAATCGACACAGTCAAGGTAAATTGACACAGTCGAGGTTAATCGACACAGTCGAGGGTAATCGACAGAGTAAAGGAGCCAACACTAATGCTCCATATGTCCTCTCATGCCTTAAAGGAGTCAACACTAATGCTCCATATGTCCTCACATGCCTTAAAGGAGCCAACACTAATGCTCCATATGTCCTCACATGCCTTAATGTCTTTGTATAAACATTCAATTAGTACGTGGTGTACACAAGAAAACTTGATTTATACAAGAATACTTTATTGAAACAAGATACATACCATGTTTTCATACAAGGTATGCAAAACGCATGAACTCGCTCAACTTTATGTTGATGTTTTCCAAAATTACATGTATTTCAGGTGACAGGATGGATCTTGGGCGCAAGGGTCGTAACTAGAAGTAGACTACAAACTTAGATGTCATCCACTTTTGTTGAATTGTAACCTAGACGAAGGTTTTGTTTTAAAACTTAAATAACAAGTGTCTGTAATACTCAAATTTTCTGATGGGAAGAACATCATTTTAAATCATGTAGTTGTTTATTATGATTGAATGCAATGATAACAAGCTAGTCACACATCATACGCTTCCGCAAAAGACAGGGTGTGACAGTTTGAGAAGCCTGTGGTTGATAAGTCGAAAGAGACCGAGACCGCTGCTACTACCGCGCAAGAGAAAAGGCATGGTCCGGAGGTCGTTCACATTACGGTGCTTGACCAGCCCCTTAATGAAAAAGAAAAAGAAGCTACCCAAGGGAAGGGACCCGAGATTGTTAAGCCAACCGAGCCTGCACAGGTTGATGCCCCCACCCATACCGTGTAAGTGACTTCCGCTGCTGGGGGATCAGCTGCTGCTGCGCATAAAGAGACTACCACTACTACTGGTGGTGATGTCCGTCCAGGCGCTTTCGCGGTTGGTCAGGCTGGTGCGGGGAGCCAAAGCTCGATGCCACATCCTCCGATATGTCCAAAGGATACCTTAGGGGATATCTATTACAAGACTTATACCGAGGAGGCTCGCGGTGATGCTTCTCACCATCCTCCATGGGGCTTAAAGCAGAAAGACACGTTCTTGGAGTTTGCTCCTTGCCGTGATTGGTTCTTGAACTCTTTCCCTCCAGGTGAAGTTAATATGCAGAGAGGGCGAACCCACGATGGGTTATACCATGCCTACGTTGTTGGAGAAGCCAATACCCGCTCCGCTAACCACCAAATTGTGCGCGAGTGGCGTACAATAGTTAAAGAGCCGGGTGATTGGGAAAAATACCGTGATCGTTTGTTGAGGCAGGTTACGGAGTTGAGAAGATGAAGAGCTCGTTTGTTGAAGAGAAAGCCGCCTTTGAAGCGGAGAAAAAATCTGAAGAGTGGGGGCGCGAGGATCTACGGAGAAAGCTTCGCGCTGTTAAGGAGCTTTTATCTAAAGAGTGGGCTGAATGGAAGGAGGTATGTAAAAAGATAACTAGCGCATGTTTGCCGCTCGCTCCAAGATTACCGACCTTGAGGCTCAGATTGCCACATTAAAGAAGAAGGTTGAGGATGTTGAAGCGAACAAAGAGCATGTTGAGGTTCAACAACTTAACCCTTTCCTCTTTATGTTGTTTTGTACTTATAAAAATATTTCTTAAATATGTTTTCATCCTTCGCAGGCTAAGTTGCAGGCGCAGGTGGCCAGCAGGGACAAAGACTTAGCCGCTAAGGACGTGGAAATTGCAGAGTTGAAGCGTCGTTTGCACAAAATGCAACATATAAATTACATCAATTGTGGCATAAAACTAACCCTTTTTAGTACTAATGTTCGAAAAAGTGTGCTTTTGTCTTCCTTTTGTATTTTCAGGATTAAATGAGCTCAAATGAACAAAAGAAGCAAAAAGGCAGCTAAATCTGACATAAATACAAGAAAAGGAACAAACGTGGTATGCCCGACCCCCCGATAGCATCTTCCCAAGCAAAACAAGAGAACAGAAGGCTGAACACGCCCCGTGCTCAGTGAGCACGGGGGCGTGCCCAAGTGTCAGCAGAAAATACAAAGTTGTAGAAGCTTCTATCGCCCAAATTTTTTCAAAAATTTTCATTTTTTTACTTGTCTAGGTTTAATTTGGGAATTTCAAATTCTAAAAAGGTTATATTTTTACAAATTTACAACCGATAGCGTCGTGATAAAAAGAACCAACATAAGAAAATTATGAAACGACATGACAAGCTTAGTTAAAATTTGATTATATATACTTGATCACATAAAAACCCATTCCCACAAAAAGTGAGTTTTGAGCCTTTATTGAGCATACAAATACATATCTTTAAACTAAATGCTCATTTTTCGTTTCTTGTGTGAATAGCCGCTTGGTTCTTACGACTCTAGAACTTGCCACGACGATACATTCCCGGTCCTTACCAACTTAAACCCGAGTAAGTAAATTATGGAGGCATTAGGACTAACCCTTTTTATTTCTACACCATTATTTTTTTTTACCACCTACCCAAAATCACCCTAGTTAACCCCTTTGAGCCTAAACCTTTTCATTTCTTAACCCAAACCAAACACCCTTTTTACCCACCTAAACCCTTTTTCATTTTAAACCCTTTATTTTAGTAACAAAGCTCGGTTTTTCTTATGACTTGGTTATGTTGAAAAAAAATGATGATGATGAAGCCAAAAGAAATAAACAAACAAGTTTGTCAAAAATAACTTTGTTTGAAAGAAATACTTCATCAAAATAAAAAGCTATGAAAAATAGAAAAAGTCTTCCAAAAACCGACGCTTTTTATGCTTTTTACGCTTTTCGCCCTTTTTCTAACCACTAACCCAACCACCACCTTTAGCCCAAGCCTAACCCTTCACCCAAAAAGTCCTCTTGATATTTACAAAGGTGTATAGTTAAAAAGGAGGAGGAATGATTGCTTGGCAAGCTTATGGCAGGAATAAGTTCCATGCCGCTCTAGAGTGATTCACTAAAATACATCTTCGGCCGAGTGTTGAGTGATTCCCCCGTGAGGTATGTGAACTTGTATATAAATAAAATTTTTAAAAAAGGCATGTTATGCCCTAATAAGTAATTTATCTTATGTAACGTTTTTAATAAATCATGACGAATAGGATTGTAAATAAATAAAAATAAAACTTAATAAAGAATATTGGAAATCCCGACACTCTATGACAAGCACAAAAACCTTCTCTTCTACCCATTCCATTTGGGGGTGATAAAGCAACATTATAAAGAGTTTTGCTTGAGGACAAGCAAATATTCAAGTGTGGGGGTATTTGATGTGCACAAAATGCAACATATAAATTACATCAATTGTGGCATAAAACTAACCATTTTTTAGTACTAATGTTGGAAAAAGTGTGCTTTTGTCTTCCTTTTGTATTTTCAGGATTAAATGAGCTCAAATGAACAAAAGAAGCAAAAAGGCAGCTAAATCTGACATAAATACAAGAAAAGGAACAAACGTGGCATGCCCGACCCCCCGATAGCATCTTCCCAAGCAAAACAAGAGAACAGAAGGCTGAACACGCCCCGTGCTCAGTGAGCACGGGGGCGTGCCCAAGTGTCAATAGAAAAGACAAAGTTGTAGAAGCTTCTATCGCCCACCACGGGGCCGTGCTCAGCGGACACGGGGCCGTGGTCAACTCTAAGATTCGCAGGATCTAGGGAAATCTCGATAGTACAGATACGCTTCAGCACACGGGGTCGTGCTCAGCGGACACGGGGGCATGGTCAACTAATGCAGACAAACTGCATTTAATGAAGAAAGATAGAAGGATGGACACGGGGCCGTGCCCAATGGACACGGGGCCGTGCCCGAGCTTCTGTTCAGCCTATAAATAGGAGTGCTTCGATCACTTGCAACTCATCCCTTGGCACACCACCTCTCTCACACTTCACCCACCACCCACCACCATCACAACACCATCATCCACCACCATCATCCATTGTCCATCATAGAGTGTGTGAGTCGTCTCGGGATCCAAGATTGATCGTAAGAGTTCTTGACAATCAAAGGCCATGCTTGCCTAAGTCTCTTACATCACTTGGTGAAGACAAGTGTTTAGTGTAATACTTTTTATTTTTAATCTTTTCGCACTTTTAATTTGGTTATGTATTAATGACTTTAATAACTAGCTTCTTATGTTGAAGGTGATTCTTCCTTATCGTTTGTCCGTGGTGTCTTGGCATTATTTTACTGTCTATATAAAATAAAAGATTTTCACCATTCATATCTTCACGGTCTATATGGAGATATGTTGGCTACCTGGTCGGGGGTTAAGGGAACGGTTTGGTAAGAGTCTTGCCATTGTTCAGTGTATAGATCCTGCAAAGGACATGGGTCAAATTTAGTAGGACCTCCTTCAATACCCACCGGTATTGGATGGCGGGGGTCCAAACTCTTTGATCCCCTCATAAGTTAAACTACTATTAAAACTTTAACCTGGCTACTTAGGACTGTATCCCTGCTGACTCAGACTACTTAGCCGAGGGTAACGTCACCTTCAAAAGAGGGGCCTACCACATTATGCATTAATAACTTAATTAATTATCTTTCAATAATCCGACCCTTTAGGATTGTGTCCTTGCTGACTCAAACTACTGGGTTGAGGGTAATGTCACCTTCAAAAGAGGGGCCTACTACAATAACTAAGATAATCTCTTAAAAAATGCAAAAGTGCAGAAATAATCAAAGGTTACACTACACACGAGTCGGATCCAAGTGATTCATCTTGTCTATTTGTTTTTATTTTTATTTTATTTTTCAGCATTTTAGTTAGTTTTATATTTCTTTTAGTTTAAAAACCTTTTTCTAACATTTTGATTTGATTAGACGTTGAGGATAAACCGGTACTAAAAGGTCTTGTGTCCTTGGACGACCTCGGTATCTTACCAACACTATACTACGTCCACGATGGGTGCACTTGCCCATATGTGTGTTTAGTGTTAGTAAATATCGTGTTTTATAAATTTAAAACTTGGCTAAAAAGTGTAAAAGGGCTTAAAAATATACACCTAAAATATATTACACTACACGCACATCAAGTTTTTGGCGCCGTTGCCGGGGACACAAGGATTTTAAGAAAGTTAGGAATCAACGGCCTAATCCTTTTTTCTAAATTTTTCTGTTTTTTAGGATTTTCTTAATTTTTCAGTTCCTGCAGAATTCAGCACGGGTCGTGCCTGGTCGGACACGGGCCGTGCCTAGCATTGTTACTGGCAGTTTTTTTTTCTGAGTTACAGAGAGCTGAGCACGGGGCCGTGTCGGTGCAACACGGGGCCGTGTCCAACTCCCCAGTAACAGGGATCCGGAAAGTAGTCACTGTACCTCCGACCACGGGCCGTGTTCATCTGAGCACGGGGCAGTGGTGAAGCTTTTGACCAACGTTCTTTTTCTTTTTATTGCAGGACTTGGAACTCAGGCGCCACATTTGCATTTTCCACGTAGTGTATGAGCTCCAGTTCCAGTAGAGACATAAAAGAACCCCTAGACGAACCCGAACGCTTTCTACGAAAGAGACTCAAAGCTAAAAACCAAGAGAAAGTTTCGGGGGACCTACTTCCAATGGCGGACCAACGTACCCTCATGGATTACCTACGACCCACCGTAGGTAATCTAGGCGCCGCTATCAATGCACCGAATGTCAAAGCCAACAACTTCGAACTTCGGCCACATTTGATACAAATGCTTCAAAACTCCGCAACCTTCCATGGGCTTGCGGACGAGGATCCTCATCTACATATTACTAACTTCTTAGAAATATGTGATACCTTTAGGATCAATGGAGCATCAAACGACGCCATCCTCCTTCGAATGTTTCCATTTTCACTAAAAGACCGAGCTAAGGCTTGGCTCAACGCCCTCCCAGTTGGCTCGGTAAACACCTGGGATGAACTAGCCCAAAAGTTTCTATATAAGTATTTCCCCCAACTAAAACGGCTAAATTAATGACTGAAATTAATACATATTCACAAGAGGATGGGGAATCCTTATATGAAATTTGGGAGAGGTTCAAGGAGCTACTAAGAAAGTGTCCTCATCACGGTCTTGCAGTGTGGCAACAAGTATCCACTTTCTACAATGGGTTGTTGCCACACACAAGACAAACACTTGACTCTAGCTCTGGGGGACTTTTAGGTAATCGTCGCCCAAATGAAATATATAATCAAATTGAGGAAATTGCTCAAACTAATTTTCAGTGGCACACTCCCCGAGGAAATAAATCTATTGCCCCAGGCACCCATAAGGTTGATGAAAGCACTTCTTTACAAGCCCAAATCGAGGCCCTTTCTTCAAAAATCAAAAAGCTAGAAATGACAAAAACCGCCTCGGCCATGGCTTGTGAAGGGTGTGGTGGGCCACACGAAAATTGGAGTTGTATGAAAGAGTTAGATGATCAAACAGAGTCGGTAAACTACATTGATAATAGACCTAGGCCGTTGGGTCCTCCAACGGGTACCTACAACCAAGGATGGCGTAACCACCCTAACCTTGGTTGGAGAGAACCCGACAATAGTAGTAACCAACAAAATCTAAACCAACGAACAAACTTTCAACAACCAAGAAACGAGTCACAAAATTTCTCTCAACAACAAAGTGGACGAGAAAGGCTTGAAGATACTGTATCTCGCCTCATCTTCGACACCGAAAAGAAAAACTCAGATCGATTTCAACAATTGGAATCGAATTTTAGAAATCAACAAGCTAGTATACAAAACATTGAAAAACAACTAAATCAAATAGCTCAGAATTTCTCCGAGAGACCACAAGGCGCGTTACCAAGTAATACCGAAACCAACCCGAAAGCACAAGTCCATCTCATAACATTGAGAAATCGTACCGTGGGTTCCGAAGAGGCTCCACCACCGCCGACTGAAAGAAGCACAACTCCGCCCCAACAAGAGAAGGCTTCTCCACCAATTCAAGAGCCTACTAAGGCTCCTCCGGTTCCATACCCCGGTCAGTTAATTCGCCAAAAGACCGATGAGCAATTCGAAGAATTCAAAAATTTATTAAAACAATTGCATGTTAATAATCCATTTATCGAAGTCCTAACTCAAATGCCTAAATATTCAAAATTTATGAGAGGCTTCCTCACTCATAAAAGGAAAATTGAATCATTTCAATTAGTTAACTTAGGCGAAGAATGCTCCGCCTTACTACTCAACAAACTCACGAAAAAAAAGATTGATCCTGGAAGCTTTACGATTCCTTGCTCAATTGGGGAGTCCCCCATTCGCAATGCACTAGCCGATCTTGGGGCTAGCATAAACCTCATGCCCGCCTCAATGTTTAAACGACTCGGCCTAGGAAAAACGAGCCCTACAAAGATGAGCATACAACTTGCCGACCGATCCGTCAAATATCCACAAGGTGTCGCTGAAAATCTATTGGTCAAAGTCGACAATTTCGTCTTCCCGGCCGACTTTGTCATACTAGACATGGAAGTGTAGGTCCCCGTAATCCCATATGGATCGTAACAAGACTGTTAATCTATCAAGGGTGCGGAATCCCCTTGATTGATCTTCGAACACAGAAACAAGAATATGTAGATGAACAAGAACACGAACACACAAACACACAAACTTTCAAACTGATCTTCTGTGATTATCAAACCTTAGAAAACGTTTTACAGTCACTAAGATCTACAAGAACCTAACAGCCGATTTCTGTTTTGTTCTTAACCTCTCAAACTTGAATGCTCTCTCAAGTTGTCTAAAGTGTCTTCTTCAAAGTGTCTAACCCTAAAACTCTAGTCTAAGGCTGTTTATATACACACAGCCAAGACCTGCGAATTGGGCTTTGCCCATATTACATTTGTTACATAACTTGGGCCTAATAGACTTAATACAAACTTGGACTGATTGGGCTTCATAGAACTCGTTTTTCTTTAAGTCTTCATGATCCAATCTTCTGTTTAATATCCAAAGACCAATCCAAAGCTGTTGTCATATAACATGCACCAACAAACTCCCCCTTGATAATAGCTTACAAATGAAACTTTAGTCTTCAGAACCTCACAGTCTTTGGTCTTTGGATAGCGTCAGCTTCAACATGAATTCTGTCTTTGTCAGCAACAAGCTTCAATATGAATTCTGTCTTTGTCAGCAACAGACTCCCCCTAAGCTGATGCATCCAATCACCAAATCTTCCAAGTTTTGAGACAGCATTCCATGTAAGTCTTCACAGCATCCACTCTGCATTGTAGAAGGAGGATTCTACCAAGCAGCAACAAACTCCTCCTCTCTTCACAGCAACTTCTCATCAACAAACTGCTTCAATCTGTATACTATAAAACAAACATCTCGAGAAACCATAAGAATTTTTCAACATAGTTAAAGAATTATTATTATACAAGAGATAGTTAAACTGTATCAGATTAAGCTTTTTCAAATTAAGCACCAACACGCACAAATTTTAACAAACACCTTATAACCTGCAAGATTAAAAAAAAAATTTTGAACCCACTTTCTAACACAGTCTCCCCCTTTCGGTAAAAATTTCTCCAAGAATAACAGTTTTCCGTACATTAAGAATTTTAACAGAAAAAGACACTATTTTTGGATTTTTATATTTTCTGAAAGCAAATAAATACGAAAAGCATTAAACACTCTATTTTTGTGAGAATCACCGGTAAGAAGATCATATCAGCACAATCAAACTGTTTCACACAATTTATATAATTCTTTATTCAAGTTTTAGTGAAAAGCAGTTCAAGACGATTACCAGTATGTTTGTCCACCTAAACAAAATGCATGAACATTTCAAGTACCATTACCGTATGATACGTTAAGGTAATTTTATTATACCGAAATACTAGTGTGTCCCACTTCAGGATATACCCCCGCGATCAAGGTATGCATAAAGATTCATCGTAGTAGGCGAGTATACTGATTATCATCTGTTTAACCGTATAAATGATGTGAGAAACTCACTTATTTTGATTGAAAACAAGCCCTATGTGATAGAATCACTTATTGATGAGGAACTTGATTTTCATATGCATGAGGGCACAGGAGCAAATCCGTGAACAGGTCAGTACTTTCGTACAGCAGAGAGACGAACTTGACTCCCGGATAAATGTGATATATTATCACTTATTTGAGGGACATGTGATTGTTGATCACTTATTGAGGTCGAATGCAGTATGTACACGTATGTATGGTATCATGGAAGATCTAGACTTCGTCTCCGTTTGTTTCGGTAAAAGAAACAACCATGATACCCAGATGATAAGCAGCATAAAGACCGAAAACTTCAGACTTTGGCAATCTATCAACGAAAGATTTAAGGTCATTAAACCATACACCACTGATGTGTTCCCCACTCATACTCAGTGCATTTAAGTTTATATCACTTTGGTAAGTTGATTATTTCATGCTTTTGCCTACTGGTACATCATATAATGAAGCTGCTATCACACTTAAGCAATTTAATGGTTCAATTTCAGTGTGACAGTCTAACTTGCCGATGTACTATCATTTCTTCTTTTTCACACAGTGAAAACTCATTTTTGATTTTCTATTTTTTTTTTGTTTTTGATTTTACAAATGTTTTTGTATTTTTGAATTTTTAAGAAAGCAGTAAACTATATACAAAATTCTTATGAAAAACCAGTTATTCAGGATTCCTCATCCCGTTGAGTTCGACTAAGTGTTCAAAGCGAGCTCGATCAAAAGCTTTTGTGTAAAGATCAGCAAGGTTATCTTCTGTGTCGACTCGGTGTAATTCAATTAATCGTTTTTCAGCACAATCCCATATAAAGTGATGACGTATGTCAATGTGTTTAGTTCTACTGTGCTTTACGGGATTGTTTGTGATTGATATCGTGGCATTATTATCTATCATAATAGGAGTACGAGTGAAATCCAAACCGTAATCGCGCATCTGCTGTTGGATCCAGAGAACCTAGAGCAACAGCTACCCGCAGCAATATATTCAGCTTCACATGTAGAGGTAGACACACAGGATTGCTTCTTGCATTGCCAAGACACGATCCTGCCTCCTAAGAACTGACAGCCACCTGTTATAGACTTCCTGTTTGATTTGCATCCTCTAAAGTCTGAATCAGTGTAAGCAACGAAGCTCAAATCACTATCAGCTGGATACCACAACCCAAGTTTAGGTTTCCCCTTCAAGTAACGAAGAATCCGCTTCACTGCTTTCATATGTGACTCCTTTGGATTTGCTTGATATCTGGCACACAAGCATACGGCGAACATAATGTCGGGTCTTGAAGCAGTCAAGTACATTAGAGAACCAATCATCGCCCTGTATTGAGTTGGATCAACATCTTCAGTGCTTTCATGATCTGGGCCGAGATTGTGGTTTTCACAAATGGGTGTGTTGAAAGTAGAGCAATCATTCATTTTGAACCGAGCCAAAATGTCATACACATACTTTGTTTGATGTATAAACATCCCATCCTCCTTCTGTTCAACTTGTAATCCCAGAAAGTAAGACAGCTCACCCATAGCACTCATTTCAAACTTGCTCTTCATCACCTGTTCAAATTCCTTACACATGATTTCGTCAGATGACCCAAAGATGATGTCATCCACGTATACCTGTACCAGCATAAAATCTTCCTTCTTTCTCTTAATGAACAGTGTACTGTCAATCTGACCTCTTTCAAAACCATTCTTGACCAGATGTGTAGACAGTGTCTCGTACCACGCCCTGGGAGCTTGATGTAACCCATACAAAGCCTTATCAAGTTTGTACACTCGATCTGGATAGTCTGGATCAACGAACCCATCTGGTTGTGAGACATACACCACTTCTTGGACTTTCCCGTACATAAATGCACTCTTCACGTCTAGTTGGTAAACTTTGAAGCCCTTGAATGAAGCAAAAGCCAGAAACAAACGAATTGCCTCCAACCTCGCCACTGGTGCAAACGCCTCATTGTAATCAATCCCCTCTTGCTGATTAAAACCTTTGACAACCAACCGAGCTTTGTTGCGTGTGACAATACCTCTTTCATCTTTCTTGCACCTAAATACCCATTTCGTGCCAATCTCTCTCTCACCTTTTGGAAGGTCCACCAATTCCCAAACCTTCAACTTAGTAAACTGGGCCAATTGCTCTTGCATAGCTTCAACCCATGAATTGTCTTTAAGAGCCATATGTATGTTCTTCGGCTCCTCTTGGGAAATAAAGCAACTATACAAGCACTCGTTCACTATCCCAGTCTTCTCAATTGACACAAATAACCCAGAATTTGCTTCTATGCTTCTTCGAGTCTGAACACCTGCAGTAGGATCTCCAAGTATCATGTCAACTGGATGATCTCTATTTGCTCGTGTAGTAGCAACAGCATCAACTTCCAGATTTTCACCCAGGTTTGATCCAACCTCCCCCTGAATATTCTGATTTGCAAACGGATTAATGAAATCCTCCCCCTGAATGGGTTCAGAGTCACTATCGCTTGAATCAGGATCAGCAGCACTTTGGGAAGTTTCCAGAGCATCTGACATATCTACATTCGATCTAGGCATAAATTCGCCTTCATCGTCTTCACCAATCACTGTTTGAATCAGCTGAGAAGCATCTGCATCAGAAACTTCAGGAATATTAAATGATTTAAACACACTGTCATAATCATATAATATAGCAGGACCACTCGTTGATTGTTGAGGTTTGTAAGAAGTAATTTCTACATTGAAAACAATCTCAATTTTACCAGTTTTTAGATTAAAAACCCTTTTATTCGGTGTGCCAGGCACGTAGCCTACAAAGTAGCCTTCATCTGCCACCTCACCGAATTTTTGTTTATCTTTATTTCGCACAATGGTGCAGGGTAATCCAAATGGTTCAAAGCCTGTTAAGTTTGGTTTTTCGTTAAACATCAACTCATGACAAGTTTTGTTAAAATGTTTAACGGTCAAAACTTTGTTTAGAACGTAGCAAGCTGTATTCACATCTTCTCCCCAGAAAAGAACTGGTAGCTTTGAATCTGAAAGCATCGTCCTAGCGGCTTCAATCAACGTCCTGTTTTTCCTCTCAGCGACTCCATTTTGCTGAGGAGTGTACGGAGCGGAATATTGATGTTCAATTCCCTTTCGAAGACAGTAGAGATCTAGAATCCGATTCTTGAACTCCGTGCCATTATCACTCCTTATCCTCTTGATCCTTGCATCATGAACGTTTTCCAATTTTGTAAAAAGATCTATCAACATCTCTGCTGTCTCATCTTTTGTACCTAAAAAGAAAACCCATGAATAACGTGAGTAATCATCAGTGACAACAAGACAATAGTACTTTCCACCTATGCTCCTCACGTTCACTGGACCGAATAAATCCATGTGAAGTAATTCATAAGGGGCATTAATGGAATTTACTGTTTTAGACTTATGAGGTTTCTTGTGTTGTTTTCCCTTTTGACATGGAAGACATTTATCTTCCACTTGAAACCTCAGCAATGGAACCCCTTTCACTAGCTCATTTTTAATAATGTAATTCATTTTGCGGTAGTGAATGTGAGCCATGCGTCTGTGCCACAACATTGATTCAACTTCAGATGCTTTTGACAGTAAACACGCCACCGCAGCAGTTGGATCCTTGGCACCCATGTCCATGACATAAGTGTCATTTTTCCTTGGTGCACGCATTACTATCCAATCGTCCGGAATGACCAAACCCGGTTTCAACACCAATGCCTCAGACTTGGTAAAATGGACCGAGTGACCCTTGTCGCAGACTTATGACACGCTCATCAGACTGTGTTTAAGCTGCTCAACATAGTTCACTTTGTCCAATGTGATCTTCCCATTCATCACTTTTCCTCGTCCAGTAATTTTTCCACCTTTAGCACCAGCAAAATTTACATGCCCACCATCGTATTCTTCAAAATCAGAAAATAATCTCGCATCCCCCGTCATGTGCCTGGAGCAGCCACTATCAACATACCATAAGTTGATAATCCTCCTTAGCAGCTCCTGCACCCACCAACCAAAATATTAGTTAGATTGGGGGACCCAAGCCTTAATGGTCTTGGGTCGTCCAAATTCACCAACTACTTGAACATCCATCCAAGATCCATTACTCCTAACTGGAGTCTTGGTTCTTAGACTTGTTGATGGAAATGGAGTTTGATTTCCATAAGGTCTATGGTCCTGAGGGTTCCTATATGTGTTTGGACTATTTGACCTTTGAAAATGTTGATTTTGGTACCTTGAATTTTGATTCCAAGAAGCATTATTGTTGTCATTTCTAAAGCCATTGTTATAAAAAGTTCGACCACCATTATTTTGGTATCGATTTTGATATTGACCTTGACTTCTGAAATTATTAGAATTATAATTGTTGATTCTTGGTGAACTGCTTCTAGGTCTCTCAGATCTGCCTGATGTAGATGTAGGCTGAAATCTTGGTTGATTTCTTTGAAAACGAGGAACTTTAGGAGTTCCTTTTTCAGCCTTATCTACATCACTAGCAACACCCTGTTGTTGCTTAGGAGCAGATTTCTTTGGAGAGTTAGACTCTCTCTCCTTTTTATCACCTTCCTTTTCTGGTGACTTCCCTTTTTGTTTCTCACTAACTTGTGCTTCAATCTTTTTGTTAGGACAGCAACTAGCTACATGTCCCTTTGTGTGACATTTGAAGCACGATCTCTTTTTCGAAGACTTCTTAGTTGAAGCCTTTGAACTAGATTCTGGTTTTGATGATGATGCCTTGGAAGGATTTTGTTCAGTTTGCTTAATTTCAGATTTTTCTATGTTTTTGTTTTTAGCAAACTCTACATTTGATACCTTTTCGATAACAGCTGTTTCGGTTTTCATATCACTTCCTTGAACAAAATTAACCTTTTTAACAAAAGTTTGATTATTGTTTTTAGAAGGTGTATTTTTCTTTTTCAAAACAGATTTGCTGTTATTTTCCTTCTTAGCATCATTATCTTCAAACACATCACCTTGACTGGATGTGGAACTACTTGGTGATGTTGACGAAAAGTCTGTAAGCTCATCCTCATCAGGTAGGAAAGAATAGTCATGACTAAGAGGAGGTGGGACTTCATTAAAGCCCTGGAATCCCACACTTGTCTTGTCATTACTCTTCTTTAACCCACCCATCATATGTTTCATAACAAAAGTAGAATCTCTGAATTGACCTAACTTCTTTTCAAGTTCAACAATTTTAAGTTGTGCATCTGACAACTCTTTGTTTTTATCAGAAATCTCTTTTGTTTTCTCAGCCATCATGTCATGAGCTAAGTCTATGACTTGAAGTTTTTCATTTAATTTGTAGGTTAAAGCTTCAATTTCAGCTTCATAGCCTTTTATCTTTTTCAAATATGATGACTCGTTTCTTTAAGCAAAGAAATTTGATTCTTTTACATTAGACATTTCGCTCACAAGACTTTTGTTTTGAGTTGACAATTTGTCAACTTCACCCTGTAGTTCACTACACTTTAAACAAACAGAAGTGGCAGAGTTACTTACCTCTCCTGTCGATTTGTCTGAGTTGGCCATGAGAGCCGCAAGTTGAGCTTCCATTCTTTTGATGATTTCATCTTTCTCATCAGCTTCCATTTCATGCTCAGACTCTGGCTTTTCCTCTTCAGCATCTGTTGTCTGATCAGCCTTATCTTCCTCAGCTTCACTCTTCTTCTCAACTTTAGCCTCATCTACTGTAGCTTCACCATCATTGACTGGAGTGATCTCTGCCATGAATGCTTGAGTGACATTCTCATCATTTTCTAAGTGAATGCTCCCGTCATATGAGCCTTCTCTTGCAGTAGATATCAACGCCCTTGAGTTAGAGTTGTTTGATGCATTCCGATTGTTTGAACTTTGATTCGTATTCTCATGCTTTTGTTTTTGACATTCCCTAGCGAAATGACCATAACTCTGACAGTTAAAGCACCTGACTTTGGCCTTGTCAAAACCTACGCTCTTTCCTACAAACTTCCTTCCAGTTCTGTTCATGAACCTTTTCACACGTCTCGAAATCATGGCCATCTGCCATTGTAGATCCATCTCTTCTAGATCATCAGGGTCAATCTGATCATAATCTTCATCTAAAGTGGCAGGATCAGATATTTTCCCTTGAATGTAGTTCTCATAAGACGCAACAAAAGAAGGAAGCAGAGCAAGATGTTCTTCAGCAGACTTCACACTCATAGGCATTGACTTTGCACTATTACTTTGCTTTGAAGTTGATGTTCTCTTGACTCCTGTTGATCCTCCTGCAGCAGCTACAAAACACACATCACCATCCTCATTCACTGTGACCTGCTCATTATCATGCGAAAGAAATGCAGTTGCCGAGTCGTCGTTAAAGCCCTGGAATCCCACACTTGTCTTGTCATTACTCTTCTTTAACCCACCCATCATATGTTTCATAACAAAAGTAGAATCTCTGAATTGACCTAACTTCTTTTCAAGTTCAACAATTTTAAGTTGTGCATCTGACAACTCTTTGTTTTTATCAGAAATCTCTTTTGTTTTCTCAGCCATCATGTCATGAGCTAAGTCTATGACTTGAAGTTTTTCATTTAATTTGCAGGTTAAAGCTTCAATTTCAGCTTCATAGCCTTTTATCTTTTTCAAATATGATGACTCGTTTCTTTTAGCAAAGAAATTTGATTCTTTTACGTTAGACATTTCGCTCACAAGACTTTTGTTTTGAGTTGACAATTTGTCAACTTCACCCTGTAGTTCACTACACTTTAAACAAACAGAAGTGGCAGAGTTACTTACCTCTCCTGTCGATTTGTCTGAGTTGGCCATGAGAGCCGCAAGTTGAGCTTCCATTCTTTTGATGATTTCATCTTTCTCATCAGCTTCCATTTCATGCTCAGACTCTGGCTTTTCCTCTTCAGCATCTGTTGTCTGATCAGCCTTATCTTCCTCAGCTTCACTCTTCTTCTCAACTTTAGCCTCATCTACTGTAGCTTCACCATCATTGACTGGAGTGATCTCTGCCATGAATGCTTGAGTGACATTCTCATCATTTTCTAAGTGAATGCTCCCGTCATATGAGCCTTCTCTTGCAGTAGATATCAACGCCCTTGAGTTAGAGTTGTTTGATGCATTCCGATTGTTTGAACTTTGATTCGTATTCTCATGCTTTTGTTTTTGACATTCCCTAGCGAAATGACCATAACTCTGACAGTTAAAGCACCTGACTTTGGCCTTGTCAAAACCTACGCTCTTTCCTACAAACTTCCTTCCAGTTCTGTTCATGAACCTTTTCACACGTCTCGAAATCATGGCCATCTGCCATTGTAGATCCATCTCTTCTAGATCATCATGGTCAATCTGATCATAATCTTCATCTAAAGTGGCAGGATCAGATATTTTCCCTTGAATGTAGTTCTCATAAGACGCAACAAAAGAAGCAAGCAGAGCAAGATGTTCTTCAGCAGACTTCACACTCATAGGCATTGACTTTGCACTATTACTTTGCTTTGAAGTTGATGTTCTCTTGACTCCTGTTGATCCTCCTGCAGCAGCTACAAAACACACATCACCATCCTCATTCATTGTGACCTGCTCATTATCATGCGAAAGAAATGCAGTTGCCGAGTCGCTAGAAGCATCATGAGATGCAGAAGATGTAAGTCCATTGTATATCCCTGGATCTTGAACCTGATCATAACCAGTGTCCTTTTTCTTCATACTAAGCTCATAAGCTCTAAGCTTTCCAACTACTTCTTCCAATTCCTTTGTGTTATAATCCACTTCTCCCTTAATCATGAGAGTGTAGATATCCCATTTTGCTGGTAGAGCATCAAGCAACTTGTCATTTTTCTCAATGTCAGTATAGCAATCTATATCATAATTATCCAGTTCTGACATCAGATGGTAGTATCGAGTGATGACGTCCTCAAGTGACTCATTTTTCATGTACTTGAACACAGCAAACTGCTTCTTCAGTAGATCAACTTTGTTCTTCTTGACATCAGGATTTCCCTCATATCTCTTCTCTAGTGCATCCCACATTTCTTTTGAAGTAGTGTACTTCTTAAAGGTATGCTTGATGCTATCAGGTAGAGACATCTTGATAGCAGCCAAGGCTCTCTTTTCAGCCTCATACATCTTTTTATCATTCTCTTGCATGTTCACATAGGCTGTGACACGAGGTCTCCCCTCAAAGTCATGTGTAGGGTTTGTGTACCCATCAGTGATACAGATCCACATTCGTGTGTCCTGATATTCAATGAAGGATTGAAACCTATCCTTCCATGTCAAGTAGTTCTCCACCTTCATCATCTTGGGTGGTTTGTTTGTTGTGCCAACCTCATGCTCCATCCTTAAGAGTTCATTCAATTTTGTCATGTTCGACATTTTAACGTAACAGACTGATAAAACCGTACAAAAATTTTCCGGAAACAGTGGTTACCAAATTACACCGTTAGAATTGTCTCGAAAAGACGAATCCAATGATATATCAGTGACAACAAGACAGTAGTACTTTCCACCTATGCTCCTCACATTCACTGGACCGAATAAATCCATGTGAAGTAATTCATAAGGGGCATTAATGGAATTTACTGTTTTAGACTTATGAGGTTTCTTGTGTTGTTTTCCCTTTTGACACGGAAGACATTTATCTTCCACTTGAAACCTCAGTAATGGAACCCCTTTCACTAGCTCATTTTTAATAATGCAATTCATTTTGCGGTAGTGAATGTGAGCCATGCGTCTGTGCCACAACATTGATTCAACTTCAGATGCTTTTGACAGTAAACACGCCACCGTAGCAGTTGGATCCTTGGCACCCATGTCCATGACATAAGTGTCATTTTTCCTTGGTGCACGCATTACTATCCAATCGTCCGGAATGACCAAACCCGGTTTCAATACCAATGCCTCAGACTTGGTAAAATGGACCGAGTGACCCTTGTCGCAGACTTGGTAAAATCAACGTAGTTCACTTTGTCCAATGTGATCTTCCCATTCGTCACTTTTCCTCGTCCAGTAATTTTTCCACCTTTAGCACCAGCAAAATTTACATGCCCACCATCGTATTCTTCAAAATCAGAAAATAATCTCGCATCCCCCGTCATGTGCCTGGAGCAGCCACTGTCAACATACCATAAGTTGATAATCCTCCTTAGCAGCTCCTGCACCCACCAACCAAAAGATTAGTTAGATTGGGGGACCCAAGCCTTAATGGTCTTGGGTCGTCCAAATTCACCAACTACTTGAACATCCATCCAAGATCCATTTCTCCTAACTGGAGTCTTGGTTCTTAGACTTGTTGATGGAAATGGAGTTTGATTTCCATAAGGTCTATGGTCCTGAGGGTTCCTATATGTGTTTGGACTATTTGACCTTTGAAAATGTTGATTTTGGTACCTTGAATTTTGATTCCAAGAAGCATTATTGTTGTAATTTCTAAAGCCATTGTTATAAAAAGTTCGACCACCGTTATTTTGGTATCGATTTTGATATTGACCTTGACTTCTGAAATTATTAGAATTAGAATTGTTGATTCTTGGTGAACTGCTTCTAGGTCTCTCAGATCTGCCCGATGTAGATGCAGGCTGAAATCTTGGTTGATTTCTTTGAAAACGAGGAACTTTAGGAGTTCCTTTTTCAGCCTTATCTACATCACTAGCAACACCCTGTTGTTGCTTAGGAGCAGATTTCTTTGGAGAGTTAGACTATCTCTCCTTTTTATCACCTTCCTTTTCTGGTGACTTCCCTTTTTGTTTCTCACTAACTTGTGCTTCAATCTTTTTGTTAGGACAGCAGCTAGCTACATGTCCCTTTGTGTGACATTTGAAGCACGATCTCTTTTTCGAAGACTTCTTAGTTGAAGCCTTTGAACTAGATTCTGGTTTTGATGATGATGCCTTGGAAGGATTTTGTTCAGTTTTCTTAATTTCAGATTTTTCTATGTTTTTGTTTTTAGCAAACTCTACATTTGATACCTTTTCGATAACAGCTGTTTCGGTTTTCATATCACTTCCTTGAACAAAATTAACCTTTTTAACAAAAGTTTGATTATTGTTTTTAGAAGGTGTATTTTTCTTTTTCAAAACAGATTTGCTGTTATTTTCCTTCTTAGCATCATTATCTTCAAACACATCACCTTGACTGGATGTGGAACTACTTGGTGATGTTGACGAAAAGTCTGTAAGCTCATCCTCATCAGGTAGGAAAGAATAGTCATGACTAAGAGGAGGTGGGACTTCATTAAAGCCCTGGAATCCCACACTTGTCTTGTCATTACTCCTCTTTAACCCACCCATCATATGTTTCATAACAAAAGTAGAATCTCTGAATTGACCTAACTTCTTTTCAAGTTCAACAATTTTAAGTTGTGCATCTGACAACTCTTTGTTTTTATCAGAAATCTCTTTTGTTTTCTCAGCCATCATGTCATGAGCTAAGTCTATGACTTGAAGTTTTTCATTTAATTTGCAGGTTAAAGCTTCAATTTCAGCTTCATAGCCTTTTATCTTTTTCAAATATGATGACTCGTTTCTTTTAGCAAAGAAATTTGATTCTTTTACGTTAGACATTTCGCTCACAAGACTTTTGTTTTGAGTTGACAATTTGTCAACTTCACCCTGTAGTTCACTACACTTTAAACAAACAGAAGTGGCAGAGTTACTTACCTCTCCTGTCGATTTGTCTGAGTTGGCCATGAGAGCCGCAAGTTGAGCTTCCATTCTTTTGATGATTTCATCTTTCTCATCAGCTTCCATTTCATGCTCAGACTCTGGCTTTTCCTCTTCAGCATCTGTTGTCTGATCAGCCTTATCTTCCTCAGCTTCACTCTTCTTCTCAACTTTAGCCTCATCTACTGTAGCTTCACCATCATTGACTGGAGTGATCTCTGCCATGAATGCTTGAGTGACATTCTCATCATTTTCTAAGTGAATGCTCCAGTCATATGAGCCTTCTCTTGCAGTAGATATCAACGCCCTTGAGTTAGAGTTGTTTGATGCATTCCGATTGTTTGAACTTTGATTCGTATTCTCATGCTTTTGTTTTTGACATTCCCTAGCGAAATGACCATAACTCTGACAGTTAAAGCACCTGACTTTGGCCTTGTCAAAACCTACGCTCTTTCCTACAAACTTCCTTCCAGTTCTGTTCATGAACCTTTTCACACGTCTCGAAATCATGGCCATCTGCCATTGTAGATCCATCTCTTCTAGATCATCAGGGGTCAATCTGATCATAATCTTCATCTAAAGTGGCAGGATCAGATATTTTCCCTTGAATGTAGTTCTCGTAAAAATCCCACGAGTTCAACGGTGCAAACGGCTTCTTCAGATGAGCTATAGATAGTTCTCTAAACTCGAAACACTGAAAAAATTCCTACGCTTGCCTTTCAAAATTCCACCACTACTGAATCGCACAAGAAAGGATCGCACAAGCCCCTTAGAGTCGCACAAGGTCTTCTTGGATCGCACAACCCACTAACTTTGGGCCAAACAGTCACTTTAACGAGCCTGGGCCTGATCGCACAAGTCTCTGATTCGCACAAGCTGAACTTCGGGTCGCACAAGAGCTCCAAACGCACAAGCTCTCTAAGCGTACAAGATCTCCAAACGTACAAGATCTCCAAACGTACAAGATCTCCAAACGTACAAGACCTACAAACGTACAAGCTCCCAAAAGGCACAAGATTTCAAATTTTGAATATCAAATGATCGCACAAGAGCTGATTGGGCCACCCAGCCACCCAATCCAGAAACATGCAGCAGCTGACAACAGCAGCAGCTGACAATCAGATCGCACAAGCAAGGTCTCAATCCAGCACTTCTTTCCACACACGAAATCCAAGCAAAATCTTCCTACAAACACGAAAACAGTCAAAAATAATAATCAAAACAGATTAAAATACACAAATTTAAACTGTTCTTCAAGTGTTCTTCAAGTGTTCTTCCTGTTCTTCGCAAAAACCCAGAAATTTAACTCGAAATTTCCAAACAACCAACTACCAAAACAGATCAAAACTCAGAATTTTGAACTGTTCTTCCTTGTTCTTGCTGTTCTTCACGAAAATTATGAATGAGACACCAAAAATTCTTCAACCGAAACACAACTTGAATCCAGTCTTCAGTCTTGAACCACGCACAAGAGCAAATGCTCTGATACCAATTGTAGGTCCCCGTAATCCCGTATGGATCGTAACAAGACTGTTAATCTATCAAGGGTGCGGAATCCCCTTGATTGATCTTCGAACACAGAAACAAGAATATGTAGATGAACAAGAACACGAACACACAAACACACAAACTTTCAAACTGATCTTCTGTGATTATCAAACCTTAGAAAACGTTTTACAATCACTAAGATCTACAAGAACCTAACAACCGATTTCTGTTTTGTTCTTAACCTCTCAAACTTGAATGCTCTCTCAAGTTGTCTAAAGTGTCTTCTTCAAAGTGTCTAACCCTAAAACTCTAGTCTAAGGCTGTTTATATACACACAGCCAAGACCTGCGAATTGGGCTGTGCCCATATTACATTTGTTACATAACTTGGGCCTAATAGACTTAATATAAACTTGGACTGATTGGGCTTCATAGAACTCGTTTTTCTTTAAGTCTTCATGATCCAATCTTCTGTTTAATATCCAAAGACCAATCCAAAGCTGTTGTCATATAACATGCACCAACAGGAAGAAGCCACCGAAGTTCCTCTCATCCTAGGGAGGCCATTTCTAGCCACAGCACAAGCAGTGGTAGATATGAAGACGGAACACTAACATTGAAGTTTGGGGACGAGGAAGTGAAGTTTGGGGTTGGAAAAAGAGAAGAAGACGAAGACCCGGTCAACTACATGAAGATCATCGACTCAAGCTTGGATGATGCTCTCCGACGGTGTAGCATAGGATGCAAAACATCCCACTTGGGTAACATATGACCAGGCTTTGGGTCTAGCCAAGGACCCTTATAAACGTGGCGCACCACGGAGGCAATCCACGTAACTATCCTTAGTTTAGATTAATTTTTATGTTTTCTAGTTTAGTTTTAATTTTCAGAAATAAAACACACTCAGGAGGGTGAAGGATAACAAGGGAAACTTGCACCAGCACCCCATGCACGAAAACAGGGCCATCCGACAAAGTTTTCTTCATTACAGCAAGCTCAGCACGGGCCGTGCCCGCCCAACACGGCCCCGTGCTGCACAATCTGCAGAAAATGCCCAGTTCAGGTAACTGTATACGGGGCGTGCTCACTGAACACGCCCCCGTGTCAAGGCTTCTGTTTCTTTTTACAAACTTTTGTTACTGGCATCTGAACACGGGGCCGTGCCCGGACACCACGGGCCGTGTCCAGACGCTCAGTAACATAAAATTTTGCTTTTTCACACCCTTTTTACACATTCAACCAATCTAAAAACTTATTTTTGGGACACATTGAGGACAATGTGTAATTTAAGTGTGGGGGGGATGCTAAAACCTTGAATCTTGCAAGTCCTAATTAACAAGCCTTACACAAAACTCTATTGGAACCGCTAATCACCCCAAATTTTTTCAAAAATTTTCAATTTTTTACTTGTCTAGGTTTAATTTGGGAATTTCAAATTCTAAAAAGGTTATATTTTTACAAATTTACAACCGATAGCGTCGTGAAAAAAAGAACCAACATAAGAAAATTATGAAACGACATGACAAGCTTAGTTAAAATTTGATTATATATACTTGATCACATAAAAACCCATTCCCACAAAAAGTGAGTTTTGAGCCTTTATTGAGCATACAAATACATATCTTTAAACTAAATGCTCATTTTTCGTTTCTTGTGTGAATAGCCGCTTGGTTCTTACGACTCTAGAACTTGCCACGACGATACATTCTCGGTCCTTACCAACTTAAACCCGAGTAAGTAAATTATGGAGGCATTAGGACTAACCCTTTTTATTTCTACACCATTATTTTTTTTACCACCTACCCAAAATCACCCTAGTTAACCCCTTTGAGCCTAAACCTTTACATTTCTTAACCCAAACCAAACACCCTTTTTACCCACCTAAACCCTTTTTCATTTTAAACCCTTTATTTTAGTAACAAAGCTCGGTTTTTCTTATGACTTGGTTATGTTGAAAAAAAATGATGATGATGAAGCCAAAAGAAATAAACAAACAAGTTTGTCAAAAATAACTTTGTTTGAAAGAAATGCTTCATCAAAATAAAAAGCTATGAAAAATAAAAAAAGTCTTCCAAAAACCGACGCTTTTTACGCTTTTCGCCCTTTTTCTAACCACTAACCCAACCACCCACCTTTAGCCCAAGCCTAACCCTTCACCCAAAAAGTCCTCTTGATATTTACAAAGGTTTATAGTTAAAAAGGAGGAGGAATGATTGCTTGGCAAGCTTATGGCAGAAATAAGTTCCATGCCGCTCTAGAGTGATTCACTAAAATACATCTTCGGCCGAGTGTTGAGTGATTCCCCCGTGAGGTATGTGAACTTGTATATAAATAAAATTTTAAAAAAGGCATGTTATGCCCTAATAAGTAATTTATCTTATGTAACGTTTTTAATAAATCATGACGAATAGGATTGTAAATAAATAAAAATAAAACTTAATAAAGAATATTGGAAATCCCGACACTCTATTACAAGCCCAAAAACCTTCTCTTCTACCCATTCCATTTGGGGGTGATAAAGCCACATTATAAAGAGTTTTGCTTGAGGACAAGCAAAGATTCAAGTGTGGGGGTATTTGATGTGCACAAAATGCAACATATAAATTACATCAATTGTGGCATAAAACTAACCATTTTTTAGTACTAATGTTGAAAAAAGTGTGCTTTTGTTTTCCTTTTGTATTTTCAGGATTAAATGAGCTCAAATGAACAAAAGAAGCAAAAAGGCAGCTAAATCTGACATAAATACAAGAAAAGGAAAAAACGTGGCATGCCCGACCCCCCGATAGCATCTTCCCAAGCAAAACAAGAGAACATAAGGCTGAACACGCCCCGTGCTCAGTGAGCACGGGGGCGTGCCCAAGTGTCAATAGAAAAGACAAAGTTGTAGAAGCTTCTATCGCCCACCACGGGGCCGTGCTCAGCGGACACGGGGCCGTGGTCAACTCTAAGATTCGCAGGATCTAGGGAAATCTCGATAGTACAGATACACTTCTGCACACGGGGTCGTGCTCAGCGGACACGGGGGCGTGGTCAACTAATGCAGACAAACTGCATTTAATGAAGAAAGAGAGAAGGATGGACACGGGGCCGTGCCCAATGGACACGGGGCCGTGCCCGAGCTTCTGTTCAGCCTATAAATAGGAGTGCTTCGATCACTTGCAACTCATCCCTTGGCACACCACCTCTCTCACACTTCACCCACCACCCACCACCCACCACGATCACAACACCATCATCCACCACCATCATCCATTGTCCATCATAGAGTGTGTGAGTCATCTCGGGATCCAAGATTGATCGTAAGAGTTCTTGACAATCAAAGGCCATGTTTGCCTAAGTCTCTTACATCACTTGGTGAAGACAAGTGTTTAGTGTAATACTTTTTATTTTTAATCTTTTCGAACTTTTTATTTGGTTATGTATTAATGACTTTAATAACTAGTTTCTTATGTTGAAGGTGATTCTTCCTTATCGTTTGTCCGTGGTGTCTTGGCATTATTTTACTGTCTATATAAAATAAAAGATTTTCACCATTCATATCTCCACGGTCTATATGGAGATATGTTGGCTACCTGGTCGGGGGTTAAGGGAACGGTTTGGTAAGAGTCTTGCCATTGTTCAGTGTATAGATCCTGTAAAGGACATGGGTCAAATTTAGTAGGACCTCCTTCAATACCCACCGGTATTGGATGGCGGGGGTCCAAACTCTTTGATCCCCTCATAAGTTAAACTACTATTAAAACTTTAACCTGGCTACTTAGGACTGTATTCCTGCTGACTCAGACTACTTAGCCGAGGGTAATGTCACCTTCAAAAGAGGGACCTACCACATTATGCATTAATAACTTAATTAATTATCTTTCAATAATCCGACCCTTTAGGATTGTGTCCTTGCTGACTCAAACTACTGGGTTGAGGGTAATGTCACCTTTAAAAGAGGGGCCTACTACAATAACTAAGATAATCTCTTAAAAAGTGCAAAAGTGCGGAAATAATCAAAGGTTACACTACACACGAGTCGGATCCAAGTGATTCATCTTGTCTATCTGTTTTTATTTTTATTTTATTTTTCAGCATTTTAGTTAGTTTTATATTTCTTTTAGTTTAAAAACCTTTTTCTAACTTTTTGATTTGATTAGACGTTGAGGATAAACCGGTACTAAAAGCTCTTGTGTCCTTGGACGACCTCGGTATCTTACCAACACTATACTACGTCCACGATGGGTGCACTTGCCCATATGTGTGTTTAGTGTTAGTAAATATCATGTTTTATAAATTTAAAACTTGGCTAAAAAGTGTAAAAGGGCTTAAAAATATACACCTAAAATATATTACACTACACGCACATCAGAGGCATAACTCAAGAGCTCGTAATTTATTGAAGTTTTTTCGTGCTAATCAAAAGTTTAACATGCATTTGTAACGTAGGAGTCATGATGATAAAAACAAAAGGCATAGTCAATGCTTTCATTCAGTAGTTTAGAAACAGTCGCAAGGCCAACATATATAATCGAAATAGAGGGGCGTAAAGCCAACATAAGTAATTAAAAAGGCGTGTGGCCAACATAACTGGATAAAGGCGCATGGCCGAGAGTAGTCACATGTAACACTTGCGCAATTGTTGTGCGCTCCACGTGTGCGGGATGATGTATCCATCCAGGGTGCGCAACTTGTATGCCCCTTTTCTTAGCACCTCATGTATTAAGTATGGGCCTTCCCACTTAGGTTCTTGCTTCCCGGGGCGTTCAGCATTGGAGGCTTCATTGTCTCTTAAGACGTACTCTCCTGTAGTGAAGGTACAAATGCGCACTCTTGCATTGTAGTACCTCTCCAACTGCGTCTTGTACTTGGCCTCTTTGATTCGTGCTATTTCGCGCCTCTCTTCGAGTAGGTCCAAGTCTAGACAGTGCTCCGCCTCGTTGTCGATTTTGTTGACTGCTGACAAGTGCGGCGAGGGGAGGCCAATTTCAGCTGGGATAACCGCCTCTGAGTCGTAGACCAGGCTAAAGGGGGTTTCGCAAGTGCTCGTTTTTGGCATGGTTTGATGAGCCCATAGGATGCTCGGGAGCTCATCTACCCAGCCTCTTCTCTTAGTGCCCAGGCGGGCCTTTATCCCTTCGATGATACTTTTGTTGACACTTTCTACCTGGCCGTTGCCTTGAGGGTGCGCAACGGAAGAGAAAGTGTGCTCTATGTTCATATCTTTCATCCATTCTTGAAGGTCTTCAGAAGCAAAATTGGTGCCATTATCGGTTACAATCTTGAGTGGGAGGCCAAATCTGCAAATAATGTGTTCCCATATGAACTTGCACACCATCATTGTAGTAATTGAAGCGAGTGCTTTGGCCTCCACCCATTTGGTGAAATAATCAACGGTTACAATGATGAACTTCACAGCTCCAGGAGCTTCAGGGAAAGGTCCCACCATATCAATCCCCCACTGCTGGAAAGGCCAGGCAGTGGACACAGGGATGAGATCATTCTTAGGGCGCAGGGTTTTTGGGGCGTGCCTTTGACAGGAGTCGCATTTGCGCAACTCCTTTAGAGCGTCAACGTGCATCCCTGGCCAATAATAACCAGCGTTCATTATCTTCGCTACAACCATGCGCGGGCCCGCATGAATGCCGCAGATGCCTTCATGAATCTCCTGATCAGATAACTTGCATCTTGAGGGTCCACACAGTGCAGTATTGGCCATAGAACAATGCTTTGTTCTGTATTTTCCTAGCCTCTGCTTTGTTTTCAGGGAGGATTCCTTCTTGAAGATATTGAATGATAGGGGTCATCCACGATGGTGGCCCTATCTCAATTACATTAACCTGGCGCAACAAGACAGATGGGTTTTTTAAGACTTTGATTCTTACATCTTTGGCGAGATGTTGGAAGGCCGTTGAAGCAAGCTTGCTCAACGCGTCAGCTAGTTTGTTCTCTGATCGGTTGATATGAACAACTTGGTATGATTTGAACTGTTAAAGCAACTCCTTCACTTGCTCTAAATACAGGGCCATAACTTCACCCTTCGCATCATACAACCCGTTAATTTGACTCACGATCAGGAGAGAGTCGACATGCGCTTGTAAGTTTTGAGCTCCCATCTTGATAGCCAGGCGCAAGCCTGCCAAAAACGCTTCATATTCTGCCTCGTTGTTGGTGATTTTGAAATCCAACTTGATGGCATAGGTGAACTCATGCTTCTCAGGGATAACAAGGCGCAATCCCGCTCCTGCGCCGTCCTCGTTTGAGGCTCCGTCAGTATACAACAACCACAATACGTCTGATGTATCTTTGATGGGAGTATCCATAACTTCACACTCTTTGATCTTATCCTCCGGGACTTCAGTGATGAAGTCTGCTAATACTTGACCTTTAATGGCTGGGCGCGGCCTGTACAGAATGTTGTGGCCCCCCAGCTCAATTGCCCACTTTGCCAGGCGACCTAACGTTTTTGGCTTTTGCAAAATTGTGCCGATATGGAAGTTAGTAAGTACCGTGATTGCATGCCCCGTAAAATATCTGCGCAGCCTCCTGGAGGCGTGTAACAGCGCGAACACTAACTTTTCCATGGTTGAATATCTTGTTTCTGGATCTTTAAGCACCCTGCTGACATAGTAAATTGGAGTCTGAACTCCGTCTCTTTCCACCAACAATACCTACCCCAACTGCCTTGTCCGAAGAAGACAAGTACAGAATGAGTGGTTCTTTTTCAAACGGCGTGGTTAGGATAGGGAGCTTGATCAAACACTTTTTCATTTGTTGGAAGGCAGCTTCTGCTTCTGGCATCCATTTGAATTCTTGCTTTTTCACGTAGTTGCGCAAAGTACTGATAAAAGGGTACGATTTTGCAGCGTGGTTTGATAGAAATCGATTAAGCGCGACTAGGTGGCCGGCCAATCTTTGCATCTCTTTGATCGTGCGCGGTGATGGCATCCGCTCGATCGCTTGGACTTTTTCGGGGTTAACTTTGAAACCGCCGTTTGTCACCACGAAGCCTAAAAATTTGCCCTCCTCCATACCAAAAGAACATTTTGCTGGATTCAGCTTCATGTTCACGCTTCTCAGAGAGTTGAACGTCTTCTCTATGTCTTTTAACATCTGGTCCTCCTCGGGACTTTTGATCACAAGATCATCAATGTATACTTCGATATGTTTCCCGATATCTTCAGCAAATATCGTATCCATCAATCGCTGGTAGGTTGCGCCAGCATTCTTGAGCCCGAAGGGCATCTTTGTGTAGCAGAAAATTCCGATGTCAGTGCGGAACGTTGTCTTATCTTCATCTTCCAGCGCCATCTGGACTTGACGATACCCCTTGTAACAATCCAGAAAACATTTCCACCTGTATGGCGTGAGAGAGTCTATCTTCTTGTCGATCTCGGGCAGCGAATAACAATCCTTGGGACATACCTTATTGAGATCAATATAATCAACACACATGCGCCATCCTCCAGTAGACTTCTCGACCATAACAGAGTTTGCAACCCAACTTTGATAGCGCACCTCCCTCAGAATTCCTGCCTTTAGCAGCTCACAAACTTGCTCATTCATAGCTTTAGTCTTATCCGCCCCTAGGCTTCACCTTCTTTGCACTTTTGGCTCGACGGAAGGATAAGTGTTCAGATAATGTTTAGTGACGTCTCGCGGGACACCGGTCATGTCGGCCGGAGTCTAGGCGAAAATGTCCATGTTCCTGAACAGTAACTGCTTGAGGTGCATCCTGATATTTGGTGAGATTGCATGGCCTATCGTCACCGTCTGTTCTGGGTACTTGCGGTTCAAGACCCATTTTTCTGGCTCAGTTGTTTAAATTTTTGGAGCTTTGACTGGGCGCGCATCCTCAGCTACCATCACCTCTTTCTTTGAATAGATAATCGCCACCCCCGTCTATGTTGGGAAGCCAATGGCTGAGCGGGGTGTGAAGGTTACCATGTTTATTTCTCCTTGGGTTTCTCTCCCAATTAAAACATCATGCCTTGATTTGACTGGCATCACCATGAAGTTGACGTTTGTAGTTCTTGAATGTTTCCCGTCAGATAGCGTGACGGGGAAACTGATCTGGCCTAGTGGGAAGACCATCTCATTGCAAAATCCCGATAGAGGATAATCAACAGGCTTGAGGCGCGCTTTATCTTCATCATCAAACTAATTGAAGCATTGTTCATAAATAATATCAGCTGTACTTCTTGGATCGACGAAGACGTATTATGTTTCATAGTGACCTATGATGCCGGTAATGACCACGGGGCGCGTGGCGCGTGGTCCCCCGCGCACTACCAGAAAGATGACTTGTTGCTCTTGCCATGCTGGTTCGAATGGGCGCTTGCCCTTGTCTCTCGCGTTGTATCTTGGTTGTTAGTGCACTATGTCTGTCGACTTCGTCTTGTATCAAGTCGTGTAACAAGATAGGATAAACCAGTGCTCGGGATGCTAGAAACTGAGTTTATGTGTGTGTTGGCTATTTCGCACGAAATGATCAAAAGTCATTTCGTACGAAATGACACATAGCTATTTCGTACGAAATAGACCATAGGTTATTTCGTGTGAAATCAACTGCCTATAAATAGTAGGTGCTGGTTTGTCATTTGTAACTTTTCTGATTTGGTAGCGAAGCTCTGCCGAATTGTCTCCAGGTGCTGTAATACTATTAGATCAATATAAAGAGACATTTAAATTGAATCAAGTTGTTATCAAGTCCGTTTCATTGAATTCCGCCTTTGATTTGGATTTAAACTCTTCTGAATAACTCATTCAGGTCGCACAATGATCTTACAAGTGATATCAGAGCTCAGGAGGAAGAGTTCATACAGATTCAGCTTGTTTTCATCTTAAAATCTGACTTCTACACCTTCTTTTTCAAATACAACAAGATTTTACGGTTAAAATGGACTAAATTTCACATATATCACGTAAAACATAGTTTTAACTAATCCTTGAAAGAATTGGACCAAAATTCAACCTAAAACCAGATCAATTGGACAAAAATGTGGCCGACAGGATGATGTCATCATCATTTCGCACGGAATAAGAATTATCGTTTCGCACGAAATCAACAGTTTGAACGTCATTTCGTACGAAATCAACCAAGTATACTCATTTCGCTGGAAAGTGCCATTTCGTGTGACCATTTTGCACGAAACCGTCATTTCATTTGAAAGTTACTATTTCGTTTGGAAGTGTTCATTTCGCACCAAAATTGATTTTGTATCAAAGTGTCATTTCGCATCAATCGAGTACCATTTCAGTTTTGTTAATTGAAAAGTATTTGAACTAATCTCGTGTATTTTTGTCTCCAGGTAATTTGAGAAGATCAAATCATGGCTGAAGAGTTCTACAACACGTTTTACAATGCATTTACATCCGAGTCTTCCGAAACCTCAACTGTTACACCAAAAAACATTACAAAAGCGATCAATGAAAGCATTAAACATGATAATTTCTACGGAACACATTCAAAACCACCAACGCTTGAAAGCATTGAAGACTACACTTGGTGGAAAGAACGATTCATCAACTGGGCAAAAGTTTACGCTCATGAAAGTTGGTTTTGTTTGGAATTCGGTTATAAAAGACCGACAAATGATAAAGGAGAAGAAACCCCACTCAAGAGCTTATCACCAGAAGACAAAAAGGAATTATCAGCTGAACAGAGAATGATTTCTTAAATTCAGTCATCAATTAGAAATGACATGTTTGCTTTACTTCAATGTCACACCCCGACCACGTGGAACATACAAAACGTGGCGGAAACATCGGGGCGTGTTGCAACAGAATTAATGTTTCACAACCATGGAAATTAAAGTTTCGTTTTATTGATTAAAAGTGTTACAATGTCTATAATTAACTAGTCTTGCATCTTTTATTGTCACTAAAGCCCAAGTCTGCCTATGTGTATCTTGATCAACTTATGCAACAGCTCCTGAAAAACACATGTGAAAATATGGTACGTCAGCATAAAAATGCCGGTGAGATACATAAGTTTTGTGAAAATAGGTGTCATGACTTATGTTTGAGAAAATGTTTAGTCATGAACCTTGTTATTTGCTTTGTTTTGTAAATCATTTGAAAAACAATGAGTTCAGATGATAGGTATAAATAAGTGAATAATGTATAGTTAAATGAATAACCAAGTTAATATGAGTTTGTAAAAGATAAGTTGTTTTGTAAAACAATGTCTTGTGATAAGTATGTTATTTGTATAAAATGTTATACGTATCAAACTGAAATGATTCAAATAACGCTACAATATGTAATACCATACAAACACTTATATATAGGAAGTACCAGCGGCGTATCCACCATGCTTGTATCATATTACACACGCATCGTTACTTAATCACATAATCAAACCAAACCATCAAGATGTAAAATGTTCATGTCTAATGTAAATCATGTAATGTAAAACCAATGTCAAATGTTGATAGTCCAAAAGTAGTCAAGTAATGTATAACCAAAATGATATGTATGGTAAGTAAAATTAAGACTACTTAAACCATAAGTAAAATGTGCAAAACAAAGTATTGAAGTAAAACTTGGTTTAAATCAAAGTTATGTTTTGTAAGATATATGCATGCTATACTGAATATGAACATTTATGCGGTATTGTGAAAATTCATACATCCAAGCCTTGAGACAGACGGATAACTATGTAAAAGTGAGTTATCAAGAGAATATGTATTCGGATTCGGTCATTCCTTACGTCCAAACAAACCCGAGATTTCAGGAATGGGATTTGTCAAGTCCTATGGTACCACTACCTACTACCGAGCGGCGTGATCGGTGTTAATTAATGTACATTGTCTCATTTAAACAAACCAAATGTCATACCAAAATGTAAGCATGTGATGAAGATAATGTACCTAGTATGCTAGAGTAAACATACAAGGTAGAGCTGTAAAACAATGTGTCCATATGTTACTGGAACATATGCAACAGAGATGCAATGTAAAATGATGTACTAAGTATGCTAAGTTAACATACAAAGTAGAAAAGTCATGTAAATCAATGCGCTAGCATGCTATCAGTCAACATACCTAGCAGAAATGTAATGTAAATCATGTACTAATAGTGTACTAATGAACATAACAAGTATATGATGTGAAAACAGGAAAGCACGAAAGTAACAAGTAGGCACATGTGTTTCACCCCAAAACAGTTTGGAAAACAGTAAAAGAGGGGTCTATGTACTCACTTGAGATTGCTTAGTAGTCCTTGAGTAACAACCAAACAAAGCTAGAGATCACGGAAATCAAACGGCACCTAATATAGGTAACTATGTTAATTAACCGGACCTAAATCGGAAGATTGGGTAGCATTAGGGTTTGTAAACCAAATGAGTGTAGGAACTCATATGATATGGTTTAACAAAGCCTACATACTAAATGAAACTTAACCTAAGTGTCTACGACCCATTACGACCCGTTTAGGAAGCTTATGCTACTTTAACGCGTCGTTCGCGTGTAACGCGTTCGGACCGCCTAACTAGTCCTATGACAAGTGTTATATGCCTAAACATGTTACATAATCAGTTATGTGGCAAAAGTTTAGGTTACATATGCTTAATTACCAATTATACATGAAAAGGGTATTCTGGTAATTTACCTAAGGCATATAAACTACCTATCATACAACTACTTAAACGATGTGACCATAGGGTATAACCTCGGAAGGTTATTCCCTACCTACTATGGTCACCTAATGTATTTGGTCGTATCCTAATGATCGACCAAATGGGTCGAGTTCGAAGGTATAGGCGATTTATCAGATCGCCTACCCTACGACTCTAGACAACGTGGTAATCAGTGGGCATAGTCCCAAAGGACTATGACCAACGTGATTACACTCACGTTGCGAAGTTCAAACGAACTTCGCATTGACCATTACTGGTTAACGCTGAAAGTCAAACAAAGTTTGACTTTCTGACTCGAAAAGCAGTAAAAATAAGGAAAAGAACGAAAGAATACTAACCCAGGGTCCCCGAATGCTAATCCCGACTCAAGAACTCAGGTATGAAACAATGGTTTCAACTTAGAGCTCTCAAAATCAGAATTCTAGTGAGAAATGCAATGGGGGTGGATGGGTATATATAGTTTTCGGGTAACCGTTAGGATCGTTTCTTGGAAAAGGGGAAACGATCAAGGCCGTACACTTGTCCAAATGTTATGGTGGCTAAATCTTGATCTTATCTTGCTGATTAGGCAAGTTTAAAACATGTGGATGGGGTTTAATCAGCTGCAAGTTGCAAAAACAAACATTGAATCTGGTCTGAAGGTGCCATGCGGCCCGCTTTAGATTCATGCAAACACAATGCAGGCCGCTTGGGCCCTCTGATCTGCACATATGTTTCAAAAATGACAGTTTAGGTCCCTGCACGTGTTTAAGGCCATTTCCGACACTTCTAAGGCCCGTAAAGCCAACTTTAAGGCCCTAAAATGATGCCTAAACATTGTGGACTTGAAACATGTTCAAAAATATGTCGGATGATGGTTCGTTTGGTCGTACGAACGCGATGTTCGCTTAATTACGACGGAATGCGCATAAGCGCGAAAAACGATCCAAATGACGTGACGAATGGATTTTTCTTATGGCGAACACAAAAATATAATGTAGTCATGCTTACATAAATTTTTGGGTGTCCGGATGTATTCAGAACGTAAGTTATGCGCGAAAATGCAAACTTGTGCACTTTTTGACACTTTTAGTCCCTGAATGACCCAAAAGTTTATTTTAGCACACCGAACCCCTCAAAGCCTATTTCTAAGCTATATAAAGGATATTTAAGGTGTGTTTAACTTATGGTCATGTTCCGGAATGTCTGTTACAGTTCAAATTGGCATACTTTCGCAGTTTGTCAACTTTAGTCCCTGTAAGCGATTTAACTTGATTTTGCCATACCAAAGCCTTCAAAACTTATTTCTAAGTTATGTAAAGGTTATTTAAGGTATGTTAAGCCAATGTCACTATTCCGGAGTGTTTGTTGCATTAAACTGGTTATATTTACGCATCGGTGCGCGTATAACCTTCCAGAAAGTGATTTAGAGTTTGAAATTGAACAAGAATTGATATGTGCAAATGATACACATATTTTTACAAATACCAAGTATGAAATACAATATTTCATTGCTTTGGTATTTGTTTGATGGCCGTGAAGGCACAGGTGTTACATTCAACATGACGGGTCATCAAAATCTGTCTGGGAAGCTTTACGGGTAAAAGCTGAAGGGGGTAAACAAATCAAGAAAAATAAAATTGCATTATTAAAGAAAGAATTTGATTTGTTTGATAGTTTGAAAGGAGAGACTGTGAGACAAATGATAGAGAGGTTTGGTCATTTAAAAATTGAACTTGATCGTTTTGGAATTGTGAAAACTAGAGAAGAAATAATTGATAAGATCATAGAAGCGTTACCACGAGCTGATCAGTGGCAAACGTTTGTATTCATACTAAAAAATGATTCTTTATATGATACAATTTCTCTTGATGTCTTGATAGAAAAGATAGAAAGTCATGAGCTTGAATTGCAGAAGCAAAACAAGATGAGCAGTTCTTCGTATCAACAAAATGTTGGTCTTTATTACAAAGGTGTAATACCTTCGGTGAAAGTTAGTGAATCACCAAAGATAGCATTTAGTGGCGTGAAGACAAAAGAACCTTAGACAAGCTCATCAAGCTACAATCCGGGATATCATTCGTCTTCATCAAAAGTAAGTGTTGAAGAATCTGAAGAAGTTCTCTGCAATATTGCTCTCAAATTGAAGAATTCTCCGTCTATGAGTATCAATGCAGCCAAGCAACAAATGAGTTTCCTTGCATCTGTGCTGGAATCATATGAAGGTCTTGTAGCTGGTAAAATTGGAAATTCTGAATTGACCAAAGAAGACTATGACCAGATTGATCCGGAAGAGATGGAACTCATTGATATCCGCTGGTGTTTAGCAAGCTGCATCAGAAGAGCTCAGAGATATATGGAGATTACTGGGAAGCAGTCTATCGGTGGTCCATCAACTAAGCTGGGATTTGATAAATCCAAAGTGACTTGTTTCAAATGCAAGAAAAGAGGTCATTTCAAGAGAGAATGTCATAATTCTGCAGTTGATGGAAATGAAAATCCTTTCAATGATGATTATTACCGAAAGGTGATTTACCACCGTAGCAAAGAAGAGCCGAAAATGATTGAAAGTAATCCCAAGAAGAAAGCTTTACTTATACATCAAGATGATGAAAAAGTGGCAGAAGGTTTCAGTTGGGACAAATACATTCCGCCTGATTCAGGATTGGCTGCTGAAATCAAGAAAAAAAATGAAGAAGATTGTGTTGATGATCAAGTCACAGCTCATGGCAGAACAATATCAAAAAACAAACATTATGCGTTTGTTGCTGAAATCAAAGAGAAAACAAGAGAAGAGATTCTGATGGAGAAAACATACAGAGAAAGAAATATTTCTTAGAACAAAATTAATGAAATGCAAGAAGAGTATGAAAATGTTGTAAGCAATAAAAGATGGGACAAGAAGCAAGAATGCTATGTCAACAGAAAAGGTGAACCTGTGGTTCCCAAGAAGGATATAGTTTTTGATGATATTCTTTTAGTAATTCCTCTATCTGTCGAATACTATACAAATGTTGGAAAAGATAAAACATATGTGAAAAGGTTTGAAAAACTCATTAGAGATGTTATGACTTCAAGTCTGAGGAAGAGGGATGAAGAGAGAATGAAGAAGAATGTTGATGAGATGGTGAACAATTTGAAGAAGATCGCTGAGGAAGTTAAAGTTGAAGCTGTGAAAGTTGAAGTGAAAGAAAATGAAGAGAACATTGTGGTGAATGAAGAAACTGTGAAAGAAGCTGTTATTGAAGAACAGCAGATTGTTGAAGAAGAAATGAAGAAGAAAGAGGAAGAAACAGTGAAGGATGAGAATTTGGAAGCTGGTGATGCTGGTGATTCTGGTGTTGGTAAATAAGAAAAGAAAGAAAATGCTGATCAGACAGATGCAACAGCAAACACCGAGGTACCAATCACTGAGGTAAATTCTGATTCTGAGATCATAATCACAATTGTTGAACAGTGAAAGAAATGCATGGAACCATGCAGTGCTTGTACTGAAAAAGACAAAAAGTTCAGAACAAGAGATATTGAATTTACCAAAATAGAAGAAGTTTTCAAAAATATATATAAAGAAATGCTTGAAAAAGAAACGGTTTTAAAAGAAAATGATGAAAAGATTTCAGAAAAATGTAAAAATTTAGAAAAAGAAAATGAAAGTTTGAAAGAAAAGATTTCGAAAATGACAGAAGAATGTGATCAAAAGGAAAATGGGTGTCAAGAAATGAAAAAAAAATACGATTCAATAAAATTGGCATATCACATTACAAAAGAGTCATATGAAGATGTAAAAAGTCAAATGAAACTTGTTCAATCAAGATTAAGATACTGTTCTGAAACAACTGATATGTTTAAGAGACAGTATGAAATAAAGCAACAAGTTGTAAATTCTTATATTGAGGATGTTGCTAAGCTAAAACGTCAGATTGCTGATTTAGAACAAGATAACAACAAGTTAAAAAGTTATCATGCATCATCATATGTGCTTGAACGTATTTTCAACATAAAACCGGATGGTAAAGATTCCGAGCAAAACAAAAAGGGCATTGGCTCAGAGTTTCATCAAGTTCCACCACCGGAAAAGTTTGCATTTTATGATGATGAAAAGGTCAAAAAAGCTTTCAACATGGTAGATCAATTGCCAGATAACATTGACGTAACCTATTCCAAATCTGATGATTCTAGTGATTCAGAGGTGGTAGGTAAGGTCGTTGAAAGTCTGTTGAAAGAAGAGTCGGTTGAAAAAGGTAAATCTGAATCACATGATGGAAATGAAGGTAGTTTTCATGAAGAATATCTGAAAAACTCAAAATCTGAGAAAAATTTGAATGATGATTCAAAAGGATTGGTTTATACCATGATTGGATCGGACAAATTATTCTTAGATATTGTATTCCCGATTCAGAATGTGATTTCAGAAAAGATTGACAAAGTTTTCAAGATGGTTGAGATTGAAAAGTCTGAGATTTCAAAGTTTGCAGGAAAGAGTCACAAAACTTTTTATAACAAACCTGGTTACAAGAAGAAAAACATGAAGGATGGGTTGGTTATAAGAAGAAACAAAATTGGAAGAAAAATGAAACGCCAAATTATCAGGAAAAGATGAATTTTGTTCACGGAACAAGTTCAGAAGAAGAGAAAGAACTCCAATTTAGACGATAGTCTAATGAAGAGTTCTATGCTCAAAAGAAAAAGCAACAACCACAGGTTAAAGATGTGTCCAAGGGAACATGTTTCAAATGTGATCAAACTGGACATCTTGCACGAAAATGTCCGAATCTGAAACCTGTTGATGTTGAGATGATAAAGAAGTTTGATGATGTTCTAAAACAGAAATCTGAGGATGTGAAACAAAGGTCAACCAGATTTGATTCGAAATAAACTTGGAGGTACAATACAAATAATTTGCTTCAAATCAAACATGGAAATCAAACCCGAAAAGGTTCGATTCAAAACAGACCTGGAATTCTCACCAACTCAGATTAAGAATAACACAGAGTTGGAGAACAAATATCGATGCAACAAAACCCCAACAGTTTTGGAAACCAGATGTTGTTCAAAATCAAAATGTTAAAAAAGAATCACATTTTTACAAACGAGGTACTCCTAAAGGTCAAACAAGGAGTGTTAAGAAACAAATGACATCGGTAAATGATGAAAAAGTTGAAATCAAAATTGACAAAGTCTTTGTACAAAATGACAAAGATTTCCCAAAGTTAAATGATGCATACTGTGTTGAAATGCCTAAGGTCCAACAGACCTAGGCTAATTTGTTCAAGTAATTGAGTAAGTGTAAATGTGCAGGTGCTTCCGAAGATAATAGAATGTCAACAAGAGGAGTATCGGAGCAGCCTGACACAAGAAGAGGAGGCTGTTGAACCCGGTGTTGGTTGAACAGGTAGTTTGTTTGTTTTTCTATACATAAATAAACAATATTTCAAAAACCTTTAAAATTCAAAATTTTGAAAAACCAAAAATACGTTTGTTTTTAAATTTGTCAAAAAATCAAAAATTAAAAAATATGTTGATGGAATATGCCGAAACCCTCACGACGGAACAAACATTATTAATTTCACAAGATTGAAAAACGGTTTTCAAACTGTAAAAAATCAGTGTGTTGTAAATCATGGGGGTACGTTATACTTTCTGCAAAACAGAGCATGTGAAGCAGAAAATGGATGGCGAGACAAAGCTATCAGTGTCGATTTGTCAAATTTTCTCTAAATGGTTTTTCATTTTAGGGGGAGTAAGGATATTTCAGAAAATACAAAAACATTTGAAAATTTGAAAAAGCCAAAAACATGATAAAATGAAAAAGAGTTTTTGTGTAAAAAGAGGAAATGATAGTACATCAGTAGACAATTACAGTACGCTAAAGAAATGGAATGTTTTAATGTGATAAACGGTCTCACTGATGATATGCCAGTAGATTTTTACACGCTTAGTAGATTGTTTTCGAGATATAAACCTAAATATCAATACTTTACTTATCTCGTGGGGAACATCTCTCGGATATATGGGTAACCCCCGAAATCTTGTTTGAGAGATTGCCTGATTCTGAGATACTAGGTCTTTATACTGTTTGATATCTGGGGTATTATACTTGTTCTTCTGATTTTGCGGAAGCAATGGCCTAGACCTCGTATAATACTTTTTGCGCTTTTAAAGCTTACCCTCTGCATAAAAATTGAAAAATATCGAAAGATATGAATTAATTGCAGTTGAAGAAAAGATTCCCTAAAGGGAACATACCTAAAGTCGAGCCTTCATCTCTTTGACTGAACGAAAGTTCATACCTGAGCTCTCAAGGTCTCGCACTAACCCAGATACAGATATCAGATTGGTATACTCACCTGTAAGACTGAATCTAGGGAATTTTGATACAGGAGTATATTCTGAGGTGGGACACGCGAATAAGTTTAAATTCTTAAAACACTAATATTGTATCTCGAATCAATTGAAGTTTGTGTGAAAATTTAAGTGGACAAGTATACTGACAATCTAAGTGAATCGTTTAGAACTTAAATTGTTTAAAGCTCAACGGTGCTAGTGATTTGTTATAAACTGATATGATCCTCTGACACGAACTCAAACAAAAATATTGTCTGTAAATATGTTTGTAAATATTTCTTTACTGCTTTATGTTTCAGAAAAATATAAAAAGATTTTGATTTTACTTTAGTTTCGACAACCGATGTCTGAATGCTGAGTTGCAAAATCTGAGTATGCTGATTGTGTTTCTGAAAATAAAAACAAGTTCATTAACTTGAAACTTGAAGTTTTTAAATCAAAAATCAAAAACAGTTTGTGATATCTCCAAGGTCATTAAGTTGGACTTGGATGATTAACTGTGAGGGATTTGGATGATAAAATTGTTAAAATCCATTGTAAAAGAGCCAGTTTCCGATCCTGTTCGCTAAAACTGCCAAATCAATAAAGATTGTTGATAGGGGGAGTGTGTTAGAAAGTTGAATAGAGACAGGATTACGATTCCTGGTCAATTGAATGTTCAAAATGTTGTTACTTATAAATATTTGAGTGTTGCAGATGGGATTCCAGACTTCGATTCCGACAGCTGAGTCTAAGGGGGAGTCTGAAGACGAGCTCGAAGAAAGGGGAAAGCTTGTAACTGGAAAGCCAGGTGTCTATCCCAAAAAGCACGGAAGCTTGATGAAAGGGGGAGCCTGTTAAAGATAGAGCCAGGTTGAGATTCTGAACCTGTGAAGAAAAGAACTAAATTGGGATTTTAAGGAAAGAGAAGAAGATAAAGATTAATGGATACTTATAGTGTTAGATAATTTGGATAGAGCATGAAGACTGATCAAGACTGAAGACGTGTCATGATAAAGACTCGACACTAAAGACTTCGTCAACATCCAAGGGGGAGTCTGTTAGTGCACTATGTCTGTCGACTTCGTCTTGTATCGAGTCGTGTAACAAGATAGGATAAACCAGTGCTCGGGATGCTAGAAACTGAGTTTATGTGTGTGTTGGCTATTTCGCACGAAATGATCAAAAGTCATTTCGTACGAAATGACACATAGCTATTTCGTACGAAATAGACCATAGGTCATTTCATGCGAAATCAACTACCTATAAATAGTAGGTGCTGGTTTGTCATTTGTAACTTTTATGATTTGGTAGCGAAGCTCTGCTGAATTGTCTCCAGGTGCTGTAATACTATTAGATCAATATAAAGACACATTTAAATTGAATCAAGCTGTTATCAAGTCCGTTTCATCGAATTCCGCCTTTGATTCGGATTCAAACTCTTCTGAACGACTCATTCAGGTCGCACAACGATCCTACATTGGTCCATTGACCATGTGTGTCTCTAAACGCCTAACCTTCTTCTGGTTTCCATCATCATTCCTCTGAATCTGGCGCGTCTCCTTGCGCACATTTTTGACCAGATGGCTTAACTTTCCGCTCTTCAGCGCTTTTTCAATTTCTTGCCTTAGACTGATACAGTCATCCGTCAGATGACCTGTATCCTTGTGAAAATCGCAGTACAGGTTCGAGTCTTGCCCCTTCTTGTTTGTCATAGGCTTTGGTGCCTTGAAGTCATGGTTCTCCGTCATGAGCACCTCTTTCAGTGTCTTAATGAGCGGAGTCTAGTGCTTTTCTCGATTCTCGTTCCTGGCTGCCTTTCGATAACCAATGCGATCGATTGTGTCTCGCGCGTCTTCTTTAAAACGAGACCTTTCTTCGTAACCTCTGGATTGGTTTGCTTTCCATCCAGGGTTTCTGCTTCTATTTCGCCTGTTGTTGTCGCGTGAGCTTCCCTTGGAAAAACGATCTTCAGTATAAGAGCTTTTGACTCCAGCCAGTGACTCTTCAGTTTGCGCAACTATCTTTGCGGCTGCTATGAGTTTGTCCCACTCTTTGGGCATATCATATTTTCCTGTGATAGTTCTGATTAGACTATCACATCGAATGGCTTTCTTGAAGTGAGCGCGCATCAGTTGCTCGTTTATATCACCAATCTCTAAACACTCCTTGTTGAAGCGAGTGATAAAATCTTCTAACCCTTTGTTGTCTCTGCGCCAGATGTCTGTCACCTCAGACGTATCGCACTGATAACGTCTTTGCTGGCTAAAATGATTTACGAACTGCGTTCTGAAGTCAACCCATGACGTGATTTTTCCAGGCGGAAGGCTGTCGAACCACGCGCGAGTAGCCCCTATGAAAGTCCGGATAAACAGATGGCACCACATTGGCATGTTCCATCCACCCATAACACCAACGCTTGTAAATACTCGAACATGATCATCTGGGTCAGTTAGACCATTGAACTTTCCCACTGTTGGAGGTAATTTTTCTCTTGACGGCGGGGCTAGAGCAATCTTTGGGATGAACTTCGAATGTTCTGCACTTCAGCTGGTCTGTAAGCGAGGCTGAAGTCTCGTTCTGCTTCTTCGCTGTATGCGATGCGCTGCCTTGGCTTGTAAGACTCATGATTTTTCTGTAGACGATTGAAAACCGAGGAACCCTCGTCCTCTTGCCAAGTATAATCATCCGGATCCGTGTCGTCCCATTCGTTGTTCATGTTGCGCGGCCCGAGCCGGCCATGAACTGGACCCCTTTGAACGTTTGACGGATGGTCATAATAACTGCCTGTCTCCCCACATGTGTCGCGCATGTCGTGTACGCTTGGCCTTCTCATGGGAGGAGGTCTTTTGGTTCTTCCTTGAATATTCTGCTGCGGGGGTGTCTGGCGCGCCCCCTGACTTGGACCCGAAGGAGTAACCAAGGATGGTTCAACTTGCAGAATTGCTTGTTGTGCGCTCAAAGACTGATACACAGCATTTATGGTAGCAATCTGTTTGGCGTACCAGGAAGCAAGAGTTTCGCCTTCTGGTAGCCCTAGTAGCGCCGAAATGTTTGGGTTTGGAGCTGGGTTTGAAGGACTAGCGACATGACTTCCTTGGGTTCCCATTGGAGTGATGCGAGTGATGCTTGCGCGGGGTCCCCCAATGATTGTTGCTTCGATTTCACCTATCTCCTCAGCAGGTTGGACTTGGACGTTGGGATTGTCCTCCCCCAATCCTACGTTAGAGTTTGTGCTGAAACCGAAATCAAGAATGATCCCTTGACCAGCCATGATCAAGAGAACTGAAAAAACTCAGAAAAAAAAAAAGATGAAAGTGATTGTAAAAATCGGTGGGCGCCAATGAAGAAACGCGGAACTAATTTTAGAGTTAATTAGTTTGGTTTATGTTTCTAACATGAGGGTTAATCTTCTTAAACTTTCCTGAGCTCCAATTTGATCCGACCTTCCTGCAAAATAGAACACCGTTAGCTCGTTAAGAGGGGAATATGGGGGTTTCCCTCTTAACCAGACTCCGGCGTGAGAATAAGTATCTGCTTTGAGGAAATAAGTGTGTGTTAAGAGTGAGAGTGAAGAGAGCAGAATGTTTAACCTGTGCATGGAGGTCTCTATTTATAGTCGGAGAGGTGTAAGAAGAGATGGGCTGATGGGCCTTGGGCCGGAAGGCGACAAACAGGGAATATCCTCCTTGTCTCACTGGTATCGACCGTTAGTGCCTTCTAGAAGATCTCCGGTGCTGGCGCACCCTGATTGGAGCCACGCGTCCCCGTTGTCGGCCTTGCTGTCCCTCTGCCATCAGCAGGTAAGTGGAGATCATGGGCAGGTGTCGCCGCCCCCTGAATGGTGCCACGTAGACGTCCTTATGTACTTGTTGTCTCTTGCCCGTCAGACGATCATGGAGCACGATAGAGCACAGCCTGGTGGACGCTGATTGGCTCTTTCTTCTGCCACTTGTACCTTGTGTACTCTCTGAAGTGGCCTTGCGCTCTAACTCCTGCGCGACCCTTATTGAGCACCTAACTAGCCCGTGCAGGGGCGTAGGGATTGAAGGCTCTTATTCAGAACACAAGTATGGAAATTGATGTTATCTCTTGTTTCGACCTCGCGCGAGGTCGGGCTCTGCTTGAGAAACTCGCGTGGGTCTAAAAGATTGATCAGCTTGTTGAGTAAGGAGTATGGTCCAGCGCGCGACCTAAATGGTCTGCGCGACTTTTTGGGACCTAGAAGTGGTATTTCGACCGAGGGCTTATCTTCTTAATCTCTTCTTCAATTAATACAGCTTGAATGATCTATAAAACAAAACACTGTGAGCTCATTACAAGATGGAGAAGTAGGGGGATTCTTCTCAAAACCACCATTCGACGTGAGAATAAGTATTGTTTTTCAAGGAAACAAAGGAAAAAACATGTGTTAAGAGTAAGAGAGTGAGAAATTGGATACTCAGACCTTTGGTAGAGGTTGATATATATATAGTCAAATGGTTTGGAGAAGGAATGGGCTGATGGGTTCATAGGTCAGATGTCGCCATTAAGAAATATCCATTTGCTCCCCTCTGACACGACATGTAATGTCTGCAAAGGTGGAGGGTAAGTTGGCGCAACGTGATTGGTTACACATCGCCTGCTAAATGTACTTGTTGTCGTGTCTGTCATCAGCTATTAGTGGAGATTATGGAGCAGTGAACGACGCATCCTAATTAGTTACACGTCAACATACTTTTGTATTGTTTGTCCCTTACACGATTGATCATTGTGGGGATTAGTTGTGGCAAAGTGTGCCTGCGTAGGAACCTTGGGACCAACTGATTGGCTGCATGTTGCTGCCACTTGTACTAGTTGTACCTTGATGACCTGTCATGTTTGAGCAGCCGCAAAGTGCACCTGCATAGGAACCTTGGGACCAACTGAGTGTTTTAAGGATTAATGTGTGGGTATGGTCCTACGCGCGCATGGTTTGCACGACATTTGAGACGATACCTTTCACATATCTATCCTACCTAATAAAGAACATAACTAGGGGACATATGACACTCATCTAGGGCCTCCTTTTTAGTTTTTCCGGCCTAAAATACAATTCCCTTTGGTGCATGGGTCATGCGGACCCGTTTCACACATTCGGGTTGTTTTTGTGCTAGGGTATTTAAAGCTTATAACACGTTCCAAACACACAATTCCTTCACAGTCTAGGGTTTCTCCATGTGCGATTACTTCTTCTTCTTCTTCTTCTTTGTTACAATCCAAGATCAAACCCTAGATTCTCTGCTCCTCCATTGACGCTCCATCTCTTGCGGTTCTCCCCCGGATTTCCCAGGTATGATTTCAAATCTCAAAATCTTTTATGCCCATGAACCCTAATTTGCTTCTAACCACCCTTCAAATCCCTTTTTAGATCTAATACAAAACCCTAAATTTCTTACTCTTCATAGCTTCATCTAAAATTCCCATCATCACAATATTTCAGTTGCAGGTTTCGCGTCTTAATCTTTATTTTTTATTTTTAACTTTAATCTATCGTTTCTACTTCACGTATGCTCTTTTTGTGTTGATATGCTTAATAATAGTTTTTTATACGATCGCCGCAATATGCCTTGAAATTGTTTATTCTATTTGTCATGAATTCTTTGCAGTATGTACATTATGTACTTGCTTCTTATAGTTTTTACAATGAGTGATTACAACCTTTTCAAATTAATAGTGCAATCTATTACAATGATGTTTGATAGCCACTTCTTTAATAATTTGGTGTCAATTCCTTCCGAATCTAAGGTTAAAAAGGCGTTTACACAGCTAGCATTGAAGGTGATGATTTGTAGATGAATTTGTTAAACTTTTAATTTTTTTTTAATTTTTTTATTTAATCCGTTATTAACAATTGTTTATTTTTTATTGAATTTCAGTATAATCCGGATGTGTGTAGAGGAAGCAATTGTGGAGTTTGGTTCCATCAGATCAATGAAGCTTACCATGTACGCTATCTCTCACTCTTTTAACACTTTTTATTGACTTTTGATTTTCTAATTTCAATTTCATGAAGAAACTGTTAAATCTGAATTATATATTGAGATTTTCTACAAACAATAAAGGAATAAATTCAAATTTAATCTAAAACTAATAATCTAGAAATTTCCACTTCGAATTTAATCTCAAAATTGAAATAATAGCAATTAATAATAAAATGAACAATTTCTAAACTAACATTTGGTGAATATGATGTTTTACTTTAGATTTCATGAGGAAAGTCGAACAACTCATAAGCTCTGAGATGGTGCAAATGACATAGAGGTTAAGTTTTCTTCCTTTTTTTCTACTGATTTTACTCTGGTATATTTACTATTTTGGGGTGGGTGGGTGGCATTATGTGACAATAATACAACCAATGGCAACATGGAACTTTCGTTGTAGTGATGTTAAATCTCTATTTTATATGTTTATTGAAACATCATTAGTGATGCAAAAATTATCATGTGTGTTTGGATTTGGGGATAGAGGAGTTACGTTCATTACTAATGAAAAATAATAATTGTTCATTGGATTTTTGATTAATCCTTTTGTTTTGCATCTTTCATTGAATTCAGTGCTAAGAACCCAAAATCTTCAGAACCGGGCGAACATTGATACGATGGTTGTCACACCCCAACCGATGGCGGAATCATCGGGGCATGGCACTGAGCGAAACAGATTGTCCAGAAGTTTCCACAACAATTATCAAAACTATTCAATTTAAATAATACGTCCCATACCGTATCTCAAACAGTCAAATAATTATTACAGACAAGCATCAAGACAAATATTCTGTTCCGACAACTCAGATTCAAATAAGATAGCAATTGTTTATCTGTTTCTAGAGACCCCTGATTCGTTATCTACAGACAACTATTTGTTGGGCTCTAAAGCTTTATTCTAGCTTCAAATTCCTACCACATGTGCGTCCTAAGCACCTGTCACATACGTTAAAACAAAGTCAATACATAAAATGTAAAGGTGAGCATACAAGTTTGATAATAGCATATAGAGTTCGAATCCGTTTACGCATAACCAGCACGTACACATAGTGAAATGAAGCACGTTAGTTATCGACATAGATCCATCGATACCAATGACTGCGGGTTGACTGCCCGAGGCAGTTCGCAATACATGATTACCACCGTAATCCATGTAAGTAAGAGATCCTTAACAACCCCCGTGTGAACGGGTGCTGAGTCCAAACTATAGTACTATCGTTGCTAAGGCAGGTAGACAGCATTCCATGTGTAAACATAACAAACAAGCATTCATAAGCCACGTATAACATGCATTAACGGTTAGCGTTCAAATAGTTTGAGTAGTGTGATAGTTGTAGTTTGAATATTCGTAACGTATGTAACACCCAAAAGTGCTAAAAGTAAAAAGGGATCGAGTATACTCACAGCGATTATGGATTGAAGGGAGCGCTTAGCAAGTACGGTTAGCCTGAATAGATTTGATAGCATAACGATAAGTGAAACGTATAACGGGAGACAAGGGTGGAGGAGTCGGACAGCTGGTTGATCGGACGGTAGTTCGATCGAACGGCTGTTCGAGTGGATTATTTCTTCCTTTGAGAAGGATGTGTTTGTGTATGATGGCTTGACCTTTGAAGTTTTCGTTGTAGCATTTTGAAAACATTGAAGTACCTTTACCTTTCAGGTCGGTCGATCAGACGGCTGTTCGATCGGCCGGCAACCCGATCGGTTAGGCATTCAACAGAATTTCAAGGTTTAGTCTTTGAATCGGACAGGTGTTCGATCGGACAGGTGTTCGATCGGACAGGTCAACCAGTCAAAGACTTTAATGAATGTAAAGTGTAATGCAATGGATCGGATGGTTGACCGATCGAATAGCGCAACTGCTGTTCGATCGGGCAACAGGGTGTCACCTGATCGGACGGCTGTTCGATCGGGTGGCACTTCTAGTGCATTGAGTATGTTGAAAATTGATTAAGTATTGAAGCATAGTATCTCATGATCTGAAGAGTAATCCGATCGAACGGTAGTTCGATCGATCAACAGTTCGTTCGATACCATTCTTCAAAACAAGTTGACTGTGTGGGACCATGTGCTAGCCGATCGGCTGGCCAGTCGATCGACTGACTATCCGATCGGCTGGCTGTCCGTTCGGACAGCAGCCTGATCGGTCAGCATCCTGACCTGATCAGCCTTCGCGTCTAACACTTGGTGGTTTGTTTGTCTGTCGTTTTATCGAGGTATTTTGACAGCGAGTACAACCCTAGCTGCCTCGTCCTTACTTGGTTTCCCGGGTCGGACAGGAATCACCCAAATCCGGTCGGTGGGCTATTCAGAATGAAGTTTAACGTTTGACTCGAAGTCGGTTAACCACGTGGATAGAATCCAGATCTTGAGTCGTTCGACCACCGAAGTGATTGTAAACCGGCTCAGGGTCCGTTTCTACCAGTTTCGAAGTTATTGAGTTAAAAAGAGTTCGAAGAAGGTTGGAAATCCATTCTCCAATCCTTTTCACCGTGTTTAAGTTTAGATCTATGAAAGATCCTTGTTTGTTTATGTGGAAATCGGTTAGATCCAAGTTGCTCTTGGTGGATTGAGGCCAAAACATGAAGTTCTTCAAGAACTCATGATGACATCATCCTAGAACACTTGATTCTTGATGATTTCACTGTTAGAAGTTAATATTTGAAAGATAGGAAGGTGTAGGTGTGTGTATAGATCAAGAAAGTACAAGATTTAGGACGAAAACTTACCGGAATCGAGAGAAATCTGAGAAAAGGCGAGTTGAGCGTGCTGGTCGGACAAGGGTTTCCAAAAGTGGAAAGAATGACAATGACAGGGGTATTTATAGGATGACAAAAGAGGAAAGGGCTGGCCGATCGGCTGGCAGCTCGATCGGACAGCAGTCCGTTCGGCTAGCTGTTCGATCGGCTGGGAGCCTGATCGATCGGTTGCACCTTTCGAGTGTTTCGCGCGACGATTTCAGATATTTCGATTATGATTGCGCGCGGTTTGGTTCGATAGGGTTTCCTACTCAAATTACTTTCAGTCTCAACTACTTCGTATCTAGGTAATCTCTTTTCCACTATCTATCAAATTCGAGTTCGAGTTCGATTGCATTCGAGTTAGATTTCGAGTTCGATTGAGTTCGCTTGATTACCATAACATAAATAAATAAACATGCACAGGTAACACGTAAGGCACACACACACGTACAACAATAAGTAAAACCACATAGTTCGAGTTACGATTTGATGTCGATTCGATTAGCATAGCTTGATTATTAGTTGATTAACTTTATCGCATTGTTACTGCCTATAGTTCACAGTAATAGATCGATCGAATAGTGGTTAACGTACGTTGATTATTGTGAGTGACCGATCTCGTGCCATACAATAGGCGATCGACATCTTCTTCCGTATAATGCCTCGAACGGTGCCATTTGGATACTAGAATGATAGCTGTTATTATACGAGAATTCGACCAATGGCAGGTATTTATCCCAATTACCACCGAAGTCTAAAACACACGATCGGAGCATGTCTTCAAGAGTATAAATGGTTCTTTCAGTCTGACCGTCGGTCTGTGGGTGAAAAGCAGTACTTAGATTAAGCGTTGTACCGAGTGCCGTTTGGAACGTTTCCCACAGTCGCGAAGTAAACCGAGCATCAGGATCAGAGATGATGTCACGAGGCGTCCCATGATTACAAATGATCTCGTCGGTGTAGATTCGGGCTAATCGTTCTACCTTTTAGTCTTCTCGTATCGGCAGGAAGTGAGCTGATTTAGTCAATCGGTCGACCACAACCCATATGCTGTCGTGACCTGATGACGTGTGCGGTAGCTTGGTTACAAAATCCATAGCTATACTATCCCATTTCCACATGGGAATTGGTGGTTGTTCGAGTAAGCCAGAGGGTCTTTGGTGTTCGGCCTTGATTCTAGCACAAGTCAGGCATTTTCCGACGTAGAGCGCGATATCTCTTTTCATACCCGGCCACCAGTACTTATAACGAAGATCCTGGTACATTTTGTCGGCACCGGGATGAATAGAATACCGGGATTTGTGGGCTTCATCCATCAGAATCTGTCGCAAGTTTGTTCGCTTGGGAATCCAAATTCGGTCTAAAAAGTTGAATATCCCGTTCGATTTGCTCACAAGTTGGGCTCCATCTGTAACATCTGTGCTTGTAATCATTGTGAACAGTTCAATTATCAATAAAACAATGTTATTTAATCCCAATGTTTGTTTGGTTATGTTTTACATTTTTCATGTTTTGACTTTTGTTCAATTTCAAACTCTATATCACTTTCTGGAGAATTTTACGCAAACTGGTGCGTAAACGTAATCAGTTTAATGCGACAAATACTCCAGAACATCAACATATACTTAACATACCTTAAATAACCTTTACATAACTTAGAAATAAGTTTTGAAGGCTTTGGTATGGCAAAAACAAGTTAATTCGCTTATAGGGACTAAACTTGACAAACTGCGAAAGTATACCAATTTGAACTGTAACAGACATTCCGGAACATGACCATAAGTTAAACATACCATAAATATCCTTTACATAGCTTAGAAATAGGCTTTGGGGTGTTCGGTATGCTAAAATAAACTTTTGGGACATTCAGGGACTAAAAGTGTCAAAAAGTGCACAGGTTTGCACTTTAGCGCATAACTTACGTTCTGAATATATCCGGACATCCAAAAATTTATGTAAGCACCAAAATATTTTATTTTATAGTTTGGCATAAGAAAAATCCATTCGTCACGCAATTTGGATCGTTTTTCACGCTTATGCACATTCCGTCGTAATTAACCGAACAACGCAATCGTACGGCCAAACGAACTGACATCCGGCATATTTTTGAGCATGTTTCATGTTCCCTATATTCTAACATCCTTATAAAGCTTAAAAATGGGTTTGACGGGTGTTAGAAGTGCCAAAACACGACGATACGCGCACAGGGGCCTGTTCTGCCATTTTTCAAACTTTCTGGTCTGCAGGTCCTTGCGCACCTCAACACTCTGAGTGTTACGGTGCGCAAGCAGGGGCCAGATGCATCAACTTGTTTTTAAACAGCTGTTAACAGCCCTTAACCCCTCCAAAGGCCAATGCCATGTGTCCAACTCTTGTGGTGGGAGCAAAATGAGCTACCACAACATTCCGACAAGTGTACGGGTGAGATCAAGGCACGTTGTTCGATAAACGATCCTAACGGTTGTCCATTTACTATAAATACCCAACCCATTCAACCCCAAAACCCACAAATCTGATCTTAGAAGCTCTAAGTTGAAACCATTGTTTCATACCTGAGCTACTCGGATCAAGATTAGCTTTCGGGGACCCTGGGTAAGTGTTCCTTCGTTCTTTTATTGCTTTTCGAGTCCGAAAGTCAAACTTTGTTTGACTTTCTGCATTGACCAGTTTATGGTCAATGCGAAGTTCGTTTGAACTTCGCAACGTGATTGTAATCACGATGGTTATAGTCCCTTGTGACTATGCCTACTGATTACCACGTTGTCTAGGGTCGTAAGGGTAAGTGATCTAATAAATTGCTTATACCTTCGAACCCGACCCATTTGGTCGATCATTAGGATCCGACCAAACACATTAGGTGACCATAGTATATAGGGAATAACCTTCCGAGGTTATACCTTATGGTCGCTTCGTTTAAGTAGTTGTATGATAGGTAGTTTATATGCCTTAGGTAAATTACCAGAATACCCTTTTCATGTATAATTGGTAATTAAGCATATGTAACCTAAACTTTTGTCACATAACTGATTATGTAACATGTTTAGGCATATAACACTTGTCATAGGATGTAGGCTTTGTTGAACCATACTACATGAGTTCTTTTACTCATTTGGTTTACGAACCCTCATTCTATCCGATCCTCCGATTTAGGTCCGGTTATTAACACAGTTACCTATATTAGGTGTCGTTTGATTCCGTGATCTCTAGCATTGCTTGGTGGTTATCTTAGGACTTCTGAGCAATCTCAAGTGAGTACATAGACCCCTCTTTTACTGTTTTCCAAACGTTTTGGGGTGAAACACATGTGCCTACTTGTTACTTTCATGCTTTCCTGTTTTCATATCATATGCTTGTTATGTTCATTAGTACACTTATAGTACATGATTTCATTGTGTTTATGCTAGGTATGTCCATTGTGAGCATACTTAGTACATTATTTCACATTACATTTCATGCTATGTATGCCTATTGTGTGCATACTTAGTACATTGTTTCACATTACATTTCATGCTATGTATGTCCATTTGTTACATACTTAGTACAGTTGTTTTCATCACATGTTTACATTTTGGCATGACATTTGGTTTGTTAAATGGAATAATACATTCATTAACATTAGCTACGTCGTTCGTTAGTAGGTAGTGGTACCATAGGAATTGACAACTCCCGTTCCTGAAATCCTGGGTTTGTTTGGATTGGAAGGAATGACCGAATTTGATATACATAACTTAGATAAACCTTTAATTTGTTTAAGGGTTTATCACCACAGTCTCAAGGCTTGGATGTATGCATTTTCACAATACCGCATAGATGTTTGTATCAGTATAGCATGCATTTGTTCCACAAAACATAACTTTGATTTAAACTATGTTTAATTCAATACCCTGTTTTTGTGCATTTTACCTATGGTTTAGTTGATACATTTCACTTGCCATACATGATATTTTTGGTTACACATTTCATGATTCAGATTAAACATAAACATTTTGACATTGACATACACATTTAGTGGTTTACATTGGACATAGACATTTTGATACGGTTTACACATTAACACATGACAATTCATTTATACATGAACAATTTACATTTAGTGGTTGGTTTGAGTAAGTGATTTGAGTAACGAGGCGTGTGTAATATGATACAAGCATGGTGGATACGCCGCTTGTACTTCCTATATATAAGTGTTTGTATAATATTACATGTCGTAGCGTTACTTAAATCATTTCAATATTTGACATATTACGTTTTACATAAACAACTTATTTTCACAAGACATTGATTTACAAAACAACTTATCTTATACAAACTCATTTTTACTTGGTTATTCATTTAACCTTACATTATTCTCTTATTTATACATATCATCACTTTTTGAATGATTTACAAAACAAAACAATTTACAAGGTTCATGACTGACTTTTGTTAAACAACTTTTTCTAAACTTATAAGTCATGAATCCTATTTTTACAAAACCTATGTATCTCACAGGCATTTTTATGCTGACGTACCTATTTTCACATGTGTTTTCAGGAGCTTTTGCGTAGGATGATGACCGTGACACTAGGGCGGACCTGTGCCTTAGAGACTAAAAATGAAGATAGACTAGTTTAATTATGTTATGAACTCTTTGTTTCCCGTTTAAGACAATGTAACACTCTTGTTTAATAAATAAAATATAACTTTGTATGCCATGGTTATGAAACAATTTTTTTTCTGTTACAACACTCCCCGACGTTTCCGCCACGGTTGCATGTTATACGCGGTCGGGGTGTGACACCATCGTGGTAGATTCTTTCTTTCTTCAGGGTTCGTTCGTTGAAACATGCATGTTGAGCGTCGCGGATGAGAGTTTCGAGATCGTGCTGGGCTTGAACATTACGATTGCTAAGCAGATAGCTCCGTCTGCTAAGTGCGTCGGCAACAACATTCGCCTTGTCTGGGTGATAACGAATCTCACAGTCGTAATCGATGAGAAGTTCTACCCATCGGCGTTGACGCATATTAAGTTCCTTCTGATTAAAGATATGTTGCAGGCTCCTATGATCGGTGAAGATCGTACACTTGGTACCATACAGGTAGTGTCGCCAAATCTTTAATGCAAAAACAACCGCGCCTAGCTCGAGATCATGGGTTGTATAGTTCTTCTCATGGATTTTGAGCTGACGAGATGCGTAAGCTATGACCTTGTCCCGTTGCATGAGAACACAACCAAGACCAAGGTTGGAAGCATCACAGTAGACAATGAAATCATTGTTTCCGTCGGGCAATGTGAGAACAGGAGCATTGCAAAGCATGAGCTTGAGGGTTTGAAAGGCAGTATCTTGTTTAGCTCCCCAAAGAAAAGGCTTGTCTTTATGGGTGAGAGAGGTAAGCGGTACAGCGATCTTTGAGAATCCCTCGATAAATCATCGATAATAGCCCGCTAGTCCGAGAAAAGAACGGACTTCAGACGAATTCTTAGGTGTAACCCAACTCTTGACTGCTTCGATCTTTGCAGGATCGACGTGGATACCCTGACTATTAACAATGTGACCCAGAAACTGAACTTTCTCCAACCAAAATTCACACTTGGAGAACTTGGCATAGAGTTGGTTCCCCTGGAGTAACTCGAGAACCAAACTTAGATGCTGCGCGTGTTCGGTTTTCGATTTGGAATAGATCAAGACATCCTCGATGAATACGATGACGAAACGGTCGAGATACGGTTTACACACGCGATTCATCAGATCCATGAAAACCGCTGGTGCGTTGGTTAGACCAAAAGGCATGACAACGAATTCGTAATGGCCGTAACGAGTACGAAACGCGGTTTTGGGTATATCCTCCTCTTGAATACGCAGCTGATGATAACCTGAACGTAGGTCAATCTTTGAGAAACACGTAGCGCCTTGTAGTTGATCAAACAGATCGTCGATACGAGGTAGAGGATAGCGGTTCTTGATAGTCAACTTATTCAACTCCCGATAGTCGATGCACATCCTGAACGACCCATCCTTCTTTTTGACGAAAAGGACCGGCGCGCCCCAAGGAGAGGTGCTCGGGCGAATAAAGCCTTTCTCAAGTAATTCCTGGAGTTGGGTTGAGAGTTCGTGCATTTCCGACGGTGCGAGTCGATAAGGAGATTTGGCGATAGGGTTGGCTCCAGGAATGAGGTCAATTCGAAAGTCGATATCACGACTTGGTGCTAGTCCGGGAAGATCCTCTGGAAAAACATTAGGAAATTCTCGAACCACAGGAACGTCTTTCACTTCCTTCTTCTCTTTCTTTTCCTTCTCTGCTACTACGATGTTAGCCAAGAAAGCCCTGTATTCCTTACGGAGATACTTGCTGGCTTGGATACATGACATAAGCTTGAGCCCTTTTGAAGTAGTATCGCCATATACACACAATAAGTCACCATTTGCAAGCGAAAAATGAATCATCTTGTCGAAGCACACAACTTCAGCATGGTTTTCGCGAAGAAAGTCCATGCCTACTATGACGTCGAAACTTCCGAGTTGCATCGGAATGAGGTCGATTGAGAAGATGTGATTGTTGAGCTCAAGAGTACAATCACGGATGACAGAATTGACAGCGACGGTTCTTCCGGTAGCAACTTCGACATCAAATGCTGAGGAAAGTTTGGAGCGTTTACGACTAAGGAGTCTCTCAAATACGAACGACACAAAGCAATTATCGGCTCCGGTATCAAATAAACAGGAAGCATAAATACCATTCACAAGGAACGTACCATTGACCACGTTGTTGTCGGCCTGGGCTTGACGCACGTTGAGGTTGAACTTCTGGCGCGTGCGGCCTGTTGTTGTTGCTGCTGTTGTTGTTGCTGCTGTGGTTGCTGTTGCTGAGGCTCTTGTTTCACGACCCTGTTTGGGCACACATTGGCGAAATGGTTCGGGTCACCACATGCGAAGCAGGCTCTGGCTTTGACTGCGGGTGCCCGAGGAGCTTGTTGACCCTGTGGGGCAGTGAGTAGAGCGTGATTGGCAGGAGCTTGACGAATACGGCAGTTGGCAGTAAAGTGGCCGTACACATTGCAATGAGCACAGAAACGGCATGGTATTGCAGTCGGGTGGTGGTAGGTGCAAGTAGGGCAGAGCGGGTGTGGTCCAGTGTATGCATGCTTTGCGGGCGGTGCATTGGCCACAGGCACCGCTACTTGACGCTGTTGGACAGGTACGGCTTGAATCGGTGCAGCAGTGATCGCACAGTTCTTGTTGCTGGAGCTGTTCTTTCTCTTATTCTTCCTCTTATTGCTTGATGCGGTAGGTTCAGCAGTTGGTGCAGTAGCGGTAGCTTGAAGCAGATGCTTTGAAGTCTTATCCCAGACACCAGCCTTGACCGGTTTGTCGTTGATTTCAGCGGCCAGTAGGTAAGTTTCCTCGATTGTCGTAGTCTTAGCCGCTTGCACGAAATCAGCAACGCAGTCGGGCAGGGCCCGGATGTACTTCTTGATGGTGATATCTGGAGTCTTGACTTGATCGGGACAGATAATGCTGAGCTGTTTGAAACAAGCAGTGAGACCGGCATTGTCACCATCCTTCTGCTGTATGTGCCAAAATTCATCTTCCAGCTTTTGACGTTCGTGAGGAGGGCAGAATTCCTCTAGCATAACTTCGTTGAGCTCATCCCACGACAGACCATAGGCTGCATCGTTCCCTCGCTTGTTCCTCTCGGTCGTCCACCAGTCTAGTGCACGGGACTGGAAAACGCCGGTAGCATTTAGAGTACGGAGGTCATCAGGGCAACCACTCTGTCGCAGAGTAACCTCAATAGAATCAAACCAGTGAAATAGTGCAGTGGGACCTCCTTCGCCAGTGAATTCTTTTGGCCCACACGACTTAAATTGCTTGAAACTGAAAGGCCTTGCGGTAGCTTTGGGGGCTTCGGTTCTTGATTCCTCAGACGATTTGCTGGCATTCTCGTAAACATCACTCACGGCCTTTGCCACACTCTTGGCGATGATGGAAGCAAGGCGTTTGCCCCTCTTTTCCTGACGAGAGAGAGTATGACGGGATCCAGACGACATGGTCTGCAACAGACATCGTCACAGGACTCATCACATTGTATTCGAATCTCACCTCACACGTCTACTACTTACTAAAACTTAGGAACACGCATTGTAACACGTAAACACGTAGGCTTATAATCACAGATTCATGTAAGCACATAAACACGAAGTCACAGAATCACATAAGCACGTAGTGCACATGTCCATATAACACCTAAACACTTAGGGCAAGAAAACATGGTAATACACACGCACTTAATTACTAGAGGTAGTCAGAAAACAGAAACCTATTATTTAAAGTCTACGATTCCCCGAGAATTACATAGTACAAGCGTATGAAGTTGTTCGAAGTTTCGCGATTTGTTAACGAATCTAGATAGAAAAGCAGTGCGAGTTGTGTGTGTCGATCGAAGTGAAAGCGAGATCGAGTGAATTCCAGAAATTAAAACACATAAACAAGTAAAACACACATATAAACTCATAAAATCGACGAATTTCCCAAGTCAGCAGTTGCCGGCTCAGAATCGAAACACATAAAATTCGAGAAGAAGATTGTCTGCGGCTAGTAGACTTCGACTAACCAAAGTGGTTCGACTATTCACAAGGATCTTTTGTGCACATTTAACCTTCAGGATTGTGCCTTTGCCTCGATTCTTGGGCATTTGGCACGCATCCCGTTAGTACTGTCGTGACTTCAGGTCGTTGGAGTCCATCGAGACTTTGGTGAGAGTTTTGTAAAACCAAAATGAGTCAGGAATAGCTATCAAGGTTCGGGTTTCACCCCTGACTTAACAACTTTTGCTCCTGAGCTTTAATAAAATAGAGGAGATTATTCATCAAAATGTGGGTTTCACCCCTAGCTTGGTATAATTCTTCCCCGTTAGCAGTGTTGATTAAGCGATTTTAGTCAAAAGTTTGCGGTTTTCACACCTAATCTTGACTTAGATCGCTTGTTCATAGTTGAAAATTTCGAGTGCAATGATAGTGTAGCACAATGTGATAATATCGAGGAAGAAGCTCGTACATAATCCCTACCGGATTTGCACAAGTCGGTCTGTTGGTTCCTAACTATAGTCTAGGTATCTAAGACATCAACCCGGACTAGGTCAAGTCTTGCCTAATTCCCTATAGTTATGGCTCTGATACCAATCTTTCGCACCCCAACCGATGGCGGAATCATCGGGGCATGGCACTGAGCGAAACAGATTGTCCAGAAGTTTCCACAACAATTATCAAAACTATTCAATTTAAATAATACGTCCCATACCGTATCTCAAACAGTCAAATAATTATTACAGACAAGCATCAAGAAAAATATTCTGTTCCGACAACTCAGATTCAAATAAGATAGCAATTGTTTATCTGTTTCTAGAGACCCCCGATTCGTTATCTACAGACAACTATTTGTTGGGCTCTAAAGCTTTATTCTAGCTTCAAATTCCTACCACATGTGCGTCCTAAGCACCTGTCACATACGTTAAAATAAAGTCAATACATAAAATGTAAAGGTGAGCATACAAGTTTGATAATAGCATATAGAGTTCGAATTCGTTTACGCATAACCAGCACGTACACATAGTGAAATGAAGCACGTTAGTTATCGACATAGATCCATCGATACCAATGACTGCGGGTTGACTGCCCGAGGCAGTTCGCAATACATGATTACCACCGTAATCCATGCAAGTAAGAGATCCTTAACAACCCCCGTGTGAACGGGTGCTGAGTCCGAACTATAGTACTATCGTTGCTAAGGCAGGTAGACAGCATTCCATGTGTAAACATAACAAACAAGCATTCATAAGCCACGTATAACATGCATTAACGGTTAGCGTTCAAATAGTTTGAGTAGTGTGATAGTTGTAGTTTGAATATTCGTAACGTATGTAACACCCAAAAGTGCTAAAAGTAAAAAGGGATCGAGTATACTCACAGCGATTATGGATTGAAGGGAGCGCTTAGCAAGTACGGTTAGCCTGAATAGATTTGATAGCATAACGATAAGTGAAACGTATAACGGGAGACAAGGGTGGAGGAGTCAGACAGCTGGTCGATCGGACGGTAGTTCGATCGAAGGGCTGTTCGAGTGGATTGTTTCTTCCTTTGAGAAGGATGTGTTTGTGTATGATGGCTTGACCTTTGAAGTTTTCGTTGTAGCATTTTGAAAACATTGAAGTACCTTTACCTTTCAGGTCGGTCGATCGGACGGCTGTTCGATCGGCCGGCAACCCGATCGGTTAGGCATTCAACAGAATTTCAAGGTTTAGTCTTTGAATCGGACAGGTGTTCGATCGGACAGGTCAACCAGTCAAAGACTTTAATGAATGTAAAGTGTAATGCAATGGATCGGATGGTTGACCGATCGAATAGCACAACTACTGTTTTATCGGGCAACAGGGTGTCACCTGATCGGACGGCTGTTCGATTGGGTGGCACTTCTAGTGCATTGAGTATGTTGAAAATTGATTAAGTATTGAAGCATAGTATCTCATGATCCGAAGAGTAATCCGATCGAACGGTAATTCGATCGATCAACAGTTCGTTCGATACCATTCTTCAAAACAAGTTGACTGTGTGGGACCATGTGCTAGCCGATCGGCTGGCCAGTCGATCGACTGACTATCCGATCGGCTGGCTGTCCGTTCGGACAGCAGCCCGATCGGTCAGCATCCTGACCTGATCAGCCTTCGCGTCTAACACTTGGTGGTTTGTTTATCTGTCGTTTTATCGAGGTATTTTGACAGCGAGTACAACCCTAGCTGCCTCGTCCTTACTTGGTTTCCCGGGTCGGACAGGAATCACCCAAATCCGGTCGGTGGGCTGTTCAGAAAGAAGTTTAACGTTTGACTCGATGTCGGTTAACCACGTGGATAGAATCCAGATCTTGAGTCGTTCGACCACCGAAGTGATTGTAAACCGGCTCAGGGTCCGTTTCTACCAGTTTTGAAGTTATTGAGTGAAAAGAGTTAGAAGAAAGTTGGAAATCCATTTTCCAATCCTTTTCACCGTGTTTAAGTTTAGATCTATGAAAGATCCTTGTTTGTTTATGTGGAAATCGGTTAGATCCAAGTTGCTCTTGGTGGATTGAGGCCAAAACATGAAGTTCTTCAAGAACTCATGATGACATCATCCTAGAACACTTGATTCTTGATGATTTCACGGTTAGAAGTTAAGATTTGAAAGATAGGAAGGTGTAGGTGTGTGTATAGATCAAGAAAGTACAAGATTTAGGACGAAAACTTACCGGAATCGAGAGAAATCTGAGAAAAGGCGAGTTGAGCGTGCTGGTCAGACAAGGGTTTCCAAAAGTGGAAAGAATGACAATGACAGGGGTATTTATAGGATGACAAAAGAGGAAAGGGCTGGCCGATCGGCTGGCAGCTCGATCGGACAGCCTGTCCGATCGGACAGCAGTCCGTTCGGCTAGCTGTTCGATCGGCTGGGAGCCTGATCAATCGGTTGCACCTTTCGAGTGTTTCGCGTGACGATTTCAGATATTTCGATTATGATTGCGCGTGGTTCGGTTCGATAGGGTTTCCTACTCAAATTACTTTCAGTCTCAACTACTTCGTACCTAGCGTAATCTCTTTTCCACTATCTATCAAATTCGAGTTCGAGTTCGAGTTCGATTGCATTCGAGTTAGATTTCGAGTTCGATTGAGTTCGCTTGATTACCATAACATAAATAAATAAACATGCACAGGTAGCACGTAAGGCACACACACACGTACAACAATAAGTAAAACCGCATAGTTCGAGTTACGATTTGATGTCGATTCGATTAGCATAGCTTGATTATTAGTTGATTAACTTTATCTCATTGTTACTGCCTATAGTTCACAGTAATAGATCGATCGAATAGTGGTTAACGTACGTCGATTATTGCATTAACAACACTTACTCCACATGATATAAATAAAATAAAGAAATTTCTATCAGTCAAGTTGCGCGAAATCGGTCGTTGACTTTGACTTGTGAAAACACGGGGTGTTACAGCCTCCCCTTGTTTAGGGAATTTCGTCCCGAAATTAAGCTGAAAGCTGTTACAGCACCGTGAGTCACGTTTGAGAACTTTCCATTTAGACCGGTTTTGACTCTGAAACGATTGCAAACCGAACATGTGACGTGCGGAATCCGTACACGATCGTGACCAAACACACAAGAACGTACTAATATCGGTGATTCTATAGATTGATATGAAATCGTACAAGCACTAGAATCACAATGCTACTTTCTCTCTCTAGCTCCTATCTTGAAACAACTGCGGGTACTTAGCCTTCATGTCGCTTTCGAGTTCCCAGGTGAACTCTGCGCCTCGTTTGCCTTCCCATCGGACTTTCACAATAGGAATGTGTGAGCGCCTGAGTTGCTTGGTTTGGCGATCCATGATTTCGACAGGCTTTTCCACGAAGTGTAATGTTTCGTTCACTTGTAGATCGTCGAGAGAAACGTGCAAATTGTGGTCGGCTAGGCACTTTCGGAGGTTTGACACGTGGAAAGTCGGGTGGACGTTACTAAGTTCCTCCGGTAGTTCGAGTCTATAGGCAACTTTTCCGATCCTTTCCAGAATCTTAAAAGGTCCAACATATCGAGGCGCGAGTTTTCCCTTCTTGCCGAATCGGACTACACCCTTCCAAGGCGATACCTTTAGGAGTACGTAGTCACCAACGTCAAATTCGCGGGGCTTGCGCTTTTTATCGGCGTAACTTTTCTGTTGATCCCGAGCTTTTACCAGGTTGTCTCGAATTTGGAAAATTTTGTCTGTCGTTTCTTGTAGTAGCTCCGGACCGGTTAGTTGCGAGTGACCGATCTCGTGCCATACAATAGGCGATCGACATCTTCTTCCGTATAATGCCTCGAACGGTGCCATTTGGATACTAGAATGATAGCTGTTATTATACGAGAATTCGACCAATGGCAGGTATTTATCCCAATTACCACCGAAGTCTAAAACACACGATCAGAGCATGTCTTCAAGAGTACAAATCGTTCTTTCAGTCTGACCGTCGGTCTGTGGGTGAAAAGCAGTACTTAGATTAAGCGTTGTACCGAGTGCCGTTTGGAACGTTTCCCACAGTCGTGAAGTAAACCGAGCATCAGGATCAGAGATGATGTCACGAGGCGTCCCATGATTACAAATGATCTCGTCGGTGTAGATTCGGGCTAATCGTTCTACCTTGTAGTCTTCTCGTATCGGCAGGAAGTGAGCTGATTTAGTCAATCGGTCGACCACAACCCATATGCTGTCGTGACCTGATGACGTGTGCGGTAGCTTGGTTACAAAAATCCATAGCTATACTCTCCCATTTCCACATGGGAATTGGTGGTTGTTCGAGTAAGCCAGAGGGTCTTTGGTTATCGGCCTTGATTCTAGCACAAGTCAGGCATTTTTTGACGTAGAGCGCGATATCTCTTTTCATACCCGGCCACCAGTACTTATAATGAAGATCCTGGTACATTTTGTCGGCACCGGGATGAATAGAATACCGGGATTTGTGGGCTTCGTCCATCAGAATCTGTCGCAAGTTTGTTCGCTTGGGAATCCAAATTCGGTCTAAAAAGTGGAATATCCCATTCGATTTGCTCACAAGTTGGGCTCCATCTGTAACATCTGTGCTTGTAATCATTGTGAACAGTTCAATTATCAATAAAACAATGTTATTTGATCCCAATGTTTGTTTGGTTATGTTTTACATTTTTCATGTTTTGACTTTTGTTCAATTTCAAACTCTATATCACTTTCTGGAGAATTTTAAGCAAACTGGTGCGTAAACGTAATCAGTTTAATGCGACAAATACTTCGGAACATCAACATATACTTAACATACCTTAAATATGTCACACCCCTTTCTGCGGCGGAAGCACGAGGTGTGATCATGAAAGGTTCTCATTGCATACGAAGAGTAAACATGCTACATGCTCATAAAATAACATCAAATTTCATAATTTGAAAACATAAGTTTAGCGTTTACATCGCTAAGTCGCATAAAACATTTTCTTAAAAAGTTTACAACTTTATTTAAAGATAAACATAAGCGACATCCACGAGCATGAGTAAGACCACGCGCACATCCATCCTAGTTACCTGAAATACATGTGAGTTTTGGAAAAAAACGTCAACATAATGTTGGTGTGAATTCATGCAGTTTTGTATTTCATGTTTGTATACTTTGTATGAAAACATAGTTTGTGAGTAAATCAAGTTTTCATATATAAATTCAGTTTCATGTGTACACCACATACACATGTATAATTCAATTTCTTCTTGAGTACCCCACGTACTCAAGTGTAATTCTCATTTTCTTGAGTACCCCACGTACTTCAAGTATAATTCAATCTTCTTGAGTACCCCACGTACTTCAAGTTATATATCAATTTTAGTATGGTATGAATTTTATGTAAATACAGTATTTCTGTAAATATCAGATTGTTAATGGGTTGCAAAGCCATTAACATGTGGCACGACATAGGAAGTCACCAAACCTAAGGCATTTAATTGGTATATTCTGAGACACAAAAGCACTACTCGATTCTCGCCCCCACCGAGAGTGTGGCTGCCAGGCACCCGTTAGATCTAACCTTTTGTTCTGCGGTCTAAGTATGTACACGATTAATGGTGCTTCTGTACCCTATTCGTGACACTATTTCTCATAACGCATCCTACTTGGTTCTCATTCTCACCAAGCGCGTTTCTTTTTATCATTTCTCATAACGCATCCAACTTGGTTCTCGTCCTCACCAAGCGCGTTTCTTTTTATCATTTCTCATAACGCATTCAACTTGGTTCTCGTCCTCACCAAGTGCGTTTCTTATTATCTTATATTTTGTCACACTTGGTTCTCGTTCTCACCAAGTGTACTTCTTATATTTATATCATACCATTTATAAATATTGTACTTTTGTACATGTATTTCACCCCCGTAGTTATAAAAACTGAAAACAGTTAAAAGAAAAGGGGGAGCATGAACTCACAACTTTGCGTTCCTAGCGTCGTAAACTCCACCGGATTTGCTTAATTAACGTCGTAACCTATACGCGTTTTCTTATCGTTAGTCACTAGACTTGCGTCGCACAAGTACAGTCACTCTCTTTTGTATATATTCTTGTGTTAAAAATATTCTATATTTTTAACTACGTATCTTACTTATATTATTTTCTCAAAAATAAATATAAGTCTTTTGTGTTTTGCACTTTGCACCCGAATTATGTATCTTGTATGTTGTATGTGTATTTTTATGTTTATACTCCTCATGAGTATTTAGTGTATTTTTAAGTCTTAATACACTAGCACGCATAACACATACTTTAAACACTTAGCACAAAAGTTGGTGATAAAATAATATATATTTTTCTCTCAAAAATATACATACTTATATCCATTTTTATTCTTGAAGAAATCCTCATTTCTTATCACCAAAAATTAGGGAAACCTTGGTAATACCTTTAAACACATTTTTAGGGAATAGGTTTCTCAAAAACTTATATTTTTCTAAGTGTCAAAATTTATAAAAAATTTGGCAGAGTTTCCCCTAAAAATGGAGGTTTCCCATGTTTTCAAAACATGTGTTTATTTTCTTTTAAATTGTCAACAATCATCAACAACAATTATCAAGAATAATCATCAACAATAATCACTAATTCCTCTATTTCATGAACTTGAATATTTACAAAAATGTGTAGTAACTTACTAGCACATTTAGTAAGTCTTGTTATCTTTAAAAATAAGTTTAATTTCTTAAAAACTTTATTTTTAAAGAATATGAAGTTTCACAACTTCTAGTCACGATTCACAAAAATATTTCTTTGTTGAACTTCCTTGTTACACAAGTGTTTACACACTTGTTTATTTACTAAAAATATATTTAGTTCATGTAAGATTCGGGTTTTAAACAAGACTAATATTTTTGCTTGGTTCTTCCGAAAAACCACTTGTAGATCTTTAGATCTACATGTTTAGAGTCTTATTTTACAAGGAAAATTATGTTTACACAAGTTCATGTTCATGGTGAATGATTTCATCATCTTTTATATTTCTAACACTTAACATACTACTAGTTCATGTTCTTGGACATGAACTAGTATGCGTAGATGATGATCCATCTCACTTTTAATGACAAACAACATCAAATAATAACAACCATACAAGATTCACATGATTTACACACATATCTATTCTTTATCCAACTAGTTTATCTTTCTTTCAAGACTTTTAGTTTTGATCTTGTGTGTGTTTGATTTTTAACCATTAAATCATCTATTAACCATCATAAACAAGAACAAGATGAAGATTTGAAGCACTTACTACTAGCACAAGGCTAGGGAAGTTCAAGAGTATAAATGTGGTGGTTAAAAGCAAATGGCGAAGGTCCTTCAAGATCCGCTTGCACCGAGCTTCGTTAGTGACCTTCTTACACCTCAATATCACCTTGGAATGGATGGAAATGGATTGAAAATGCAAGTGTGGGTGGGTGTTGTTGGAGCCGAGAATAAGAGAAGGAGGAGGGAGGAGTAGTTTGGTGAAGATCAATGATGGTTATAACCCTCCATGCTTTCTTATAACTCACATTTCCCTTTAATCCATTGGCTAAAGTGTTGGTGAAGGACTAGACAAGATCTAGTAAAATAATCAAGAAATCAAAGTGGGTGTACCCTTTGTCTAGGGCCGGTTATGGGGGGGGGGGTATATTGGTTGGATTCCAAATGTATAGTTAAGTATCTAGTTACATGTTAAGCACTAGATTTAGGTGTTTAAGTGTATTATGAAATATATAGTGTGTTAGGGTGTACAGGGACCCTAACTAGCTCAGAAAAATAAAAAACAATGCTTCTAGCATTATTTTAGTGTTCCGGGTAATATCCGGTGGTTCGGTTAGATACCGATTCGTTAAAGTGCTAAATTACACTTTTTAGTATCTTTTAAGTACCTTTCTTGTACTCTTTCAATTCCCAACACTTAGGGAAATATTCTGGATAATAAAACGACATTTCTGCATAATATTTATATGTCTAAATGCTGATTTATTGCTGAATTATATAAATTCTGCACTTAAAGTGCGTTTCGGGTGCTTTTTAGTGCTTATTTTTGCTTTCGTATTGCATATAAATTAACCCTTGTATGTACTCTTGGGTTTTAATGCATTCTTATTGTCGGACCTACACCTAGGCTCCAATTTTATTGTCTGACTGCTTTCTGCAGTTCTGTTGACACATTGTGTCTTACCGGTGAGTTTACTATTATTTTTGACGCAACGCTCTCGTTTATGCATAAAGCAATATTTTGTAGTATACAGCGTGCATGAATTCACTTGTTTAATCAGGTGTTCTGACATTGCTGACAATTAAGCACATAATTGCAATCATTAAATAATGATTAAAGTGTACAGAAATTACCGGTTTGTGCCAGTTGTCACAAAATAACCGTTACATAACTTAGAAATAAGTTTTGAAGGCTTTGGTATGGCAAAAACAAGTTATTCGCTTACAGGGACTAAACTTGACAAACTATGAAAGTATGCCAATTTGAACTGTAACAGACATTCCGAAACATGACCATAAGTTAAACATACCATAAATATCCTTTACATAGCTTAGAAATAGGCTTTAGGGTGTTCGGTATGCTAAAATAAACTTTTGGGACATTCAGGGACTAAAAGTGTCAAAAAGTCCACAGGTTTGCACTTTCGCGCATAACTTACGTTCTGAATACATCCGGACATCCAAAAATTTATGCAAGAACCAAAATAATTTATTTTAGTGTTTGGCATAAGAAAAATCCATTCGTCACGCAATTTGGATCGTTTTTCACGCTTATGCGCATTCCGTCGTAATTAACCGAACAACGCAATCGTACGGCCAAACGAACTGACATCCGGCATATTTTTGAGCATGTTTCATGTTTCCTATATTCTAACATCCTTATAAAGCTTAAAAATGAGTTTGACGGGTGTTAGAAGTGCCAAAACACGACGATACGCGCACAGGGGCCTGTTTTGCCATTTTTCAAACTTTCTGGTCTGCAGGTCCTTGCGCACCTCAACACTCTGAGTGTTACGGTGCGCAAGCAAGGGAAAGATGCAGCAACTTGTTTTTAAACAGCTGTTAACAGCCCTTAACCCCTCCAAAGGCCAATGCCATGTGTCCAACTCTTGTGGTGGGAGCAAAATGAGCTACCACAACATTCCGACAAGTGTACGGGTGAGATCAAGGCACGTTGTTCGATAAACGATCCTAACGGTTGTCCATTTACTATAAATACCCAACCCATTCAACCCCAAAACAAATCTGATCTTAGAAGCTCTAAGTTGAAACCATTGTTTCATACTTGAGCTACTCGGATCAAGATTAGCTTTCGGGGACCCTGGGTAAGTGTTCCTTCGTTCTTTTATTGCTTTTCGAGTCCGAAAGTCAAACTTTGTTTGACTTTCTGCATTGACCAGTTTATAGTCAATGCGAAGTTCGTTTGAACTTCGCAACGTGATTGTAATCACGATGGTTATAGTCCCTTGTGACTATGCCTACTGATTACCACGTTGTCTAGGGTCGTAAGGGTAAGGGATCTAATAAATCGCTTATACCTTCGAACCCGACCCATTTGGTCGATCATTAGGATCCGACTAAACACATTAGGTGACCATAGTACATAGGGAATAACCTTTCGAGGTTATACCCTATGGTCGCTTCGTTTAAGTAGTTGTATGATAGGTAGTTTATATGCCTTAGGTAAATTACCAGAATACCCTTTTCATGTATAATTGGTAATTAAGCATATGTAACCTAAACTTTTGGCACATAACTGATTATGTAACATGTTTAGGCATATAACACTTGTCATAGGACTAGTTAGGCGGTCCGAACGCGTTTCATGCGAACGACGCGTTAAAGTAGCATAAGCTACCTAAACGGGTCGTAAGCACTTAGTTTAGGTTTCATTTAGAATGTAGGCTTTGTTGAACCATACTACATGAGTTCTTTTACTCATTTGGTTTACGAACCCTCATTCTGTCCGATCCTCCGATTTAGGTCCGGTTTATTAACATAGTTACCTATATTAGGTGCCGTTTGATTCCGTGATCTCTAGCATTGCATGGTGGTTATCTTAGGACTTCTGAGCAATCTCAAGTGAGTACATAGACCCCTCTTTTACTGTTTTCCAAACGTTTTGGGGTGAAACACATGTGCCTACTTGTTACTTTCATGCTTTCCTGTTTTCATATCATATGCTTGTTATGTTCATTAGTACACTTATAGTACATGATTTCATTGTGTTTATGCTAGGTATGTCCATTGTGAGCATACTTAGTACATTATTTCACATTACATTTCATGCTATGTATGCCTATTGTGTGCATACTTAGTACATTGTTTCACATTACATTTCATGCTATGTATGTCCATTTGTTACATACTTAGTACAGTTGTTTTCATCACATGTTTACATTTTGGCATGACATTTGGTTTGTTAAATGGAACAATACATTCATTAACATTAGCTACGCCGTTCGTTAGTAGGTAGTGGTACCATAGGAATTGACAACTCCCGTTCCTGAAATCCTGGGTTTGTTTGGATTGGAAGGAATGACCGAATTCGATATACATAACTTAGATAAACCTTTAATTTGTTTAAGGGTTTATCGCCACAGTCTCAAGGCTTGGATGTATGCATTTTCACAATACCGCATAGATGTTTGTATCAGTATAGCATGCATTTGTTCCACAAAACATAACTTTGATTTAAACTATGTTTAATTCAATACCCTGTTTTTGTGCATTTTACCTATGGTTTAGTTGATACATTTCACTTGCCATACATGATATTTTTGGTTACACATTTCATGATTCAGATTAAACATAAACATTTTGACATTGACATACACATTTAGTGGTTTACATTGGACATAGACATTTTGATACGGTTTACACATTAACACATGACAATTCATTTATACATGAACAATTTACATTTAGTGGTTGGTTTGAGTAAGTGATTTGAGTAACGAGGCGTGTGTAATATGATACAAGCATGGTGGATACGCCGCTTGTACTTCCTATATATAAGTGTTTGTATAATATTACATGTCGTAGCGTTACTTAAATCATTTCAATATTTGACATATTACGTTTTACATAAACAACTTATTTTCACAAGACATTGATTTACAAAACAACTTATCTTATACAAACTCATTTTTACTTGGTTATTCATTTAACCTTACATTATTCTCTTATTTATACATATCATCACTTTTTGAATGATTTACAAAACAAAACAATTTACAAGGTTCATGACTGACTTTTGTTAAACAACTTTTTCTAAACTTATAAGTCATGAATCCTATTTTCACAAAACCTATGTATCTCACAGGCATTTTTATGCTGACGTACCTATTTTCACATGTGTTTTCAGGAGCTTTTGCGTAGGATGATGACCGTGACACTAGGGCGGACCTGTGCCTTAGAGACTAAAAATGAAGATAGACTAGTTTAATTATGTTATGAACTCTTTGTTTCCCGTTTAAGACAATGTAACACTCTTGTTTAATAAATAAAATATAACTTTGTATGCCATGGTTATGAAACAATTTTTTTCTGTTACAACACTCCCCGACGTTTCCGCCGCGGTTGCATGTTATACGTGGTCGGGGTGTGACAGAAGAGTTGGTATCAGAGTCAATGGTTATAGGGAATTAAGTTATTAGTAATGCTTTGACCTAGACTATAACTTTCTAGGACCCTAACACAAGTTGTCTTATGTTTAGATCTTAAAACATGCACATCGCCTATCCTTAGGTGATTATCAAAACAAGAACCCAATTTTTTCCGAAACGATTTTTGAAAAACAATCTTCTGTTTTTGGATGATTTATTACAAGGTTTTGAACCCTCTATTGTAAGGTTTTGAACCCTCTGTTATATGGTTTTAAACCCTTCCAGCTTGATTTTTTTGGCCTTGTGCCTTCTAATTTTTCAAAATCTCGTCAAAGTTTTGGGTTTTAAATAGTGTGAACACGTGCAAACTGGAAGAGTGAATGCCTGTACCCTGGGTTTTCTGTCTAAGGCTAGAGTGTTCGTATAAATCCACATAATCGGACCAGTCACTCTTACCTGGGAACTCTTGGGCTGAGTGTTCACTTATAGGCGAGCATGTCTTCGCGATACATTATTTTTGACCCATTTACTTTGATTAGTCACTGTGTGTCATTTGTTTGCTTTGTGATACGGACGAATGACCACCATCTTTGCTTTTGTTGATTTTGTTTCATCTCATTCTCTTCATCCAATCATCTTACTCATTTCCTTTCATGTTTCCTCTTTTAGAATGCCTCCTCGACGCGAAAACCAGATAGCAACTGCCGAACTGGCAGAAATCATTGCACAGCAAATGGCTGCTCAATTCCCAAACCTCTTTGCTCAATGGAACCAAGCCAACAACAACAATGCTCCATGCAATTTCAAGACTTTTAACTCGGCTAAACCACTCAAGTTTAGTGGTTCTGAGGGAGCGACTGGGCTTCTTCAATGGTTCGAGAGCATTGAGAATACTTTCCACCACGTGCAGTGTCCTGACAATCGCAAGGTCGAGTTTTCTTCGAGTGTGTTTCAGAAGCGGGCTCTCACATGGTGGAACGGGGTTATGAGAGATCGTCGTGCAGAAGTTGCTCTAGCACAAACTTGGGCTGAACTTAGAGCTCTTATGATGAGGGAGTTTTGTCCTCGTCATGAACTGCGAGCTTTGGAGAGAGAGTTCGATGATTTGAAGCAAGATAGTGGCGAGCACAGGGCGTATACTAATAGATTTGAGGAGTTGAGTCTGCTTTGCCCGACTATGGTTACCCCACTCGACAAGGCTATTGAAAGGTACATCGACGGCCTACCTGACTCGGTACAAGACATCCTTACTGGTAGTAGTCCTACCACACTCCGTCAGGCGATCGAGTTAGCAGCGACATTGACTGAGTCGCAGATTCGGAAGAATAAGTTACACAGGAAGGGTGACAAGGGCAAGAAACAGTCTTCTGACAAGGGTGAGAGCAAGAAAGGTGAAAACAAGAAAGGTAAGGACTCTGGTGCTTCGAAGAGGTCAAGGAAGCGTAAGGCTTCCCAAAATTTTGCTGTCACTGCCCAAGCTAACCAGGCAGCTCCCAACCAACCCGCACAGCCTCTAGCGAAGAAACCCTATTCAGGGAATGCACCTTTGTGCAATAGATGCAACAGTCACCATCAGCCGCAACATCAATGCCGTTTCTGTAATAACTGTGGGAAGTCAGGTCATCTTGCCAATGTTTGTCGATTTGCTCAGAATCGGGCAGTTCAGAACCCGGCTCAACAAGTTGCTCAGCCTCCTGCTCAGCAACAGGGTCAAGCTGCACGACCACACTACCCACCAGGTGCTTGTTATAACTGTGGGGATCTGACCCACTACCGTAACCAGTGTCCAAGATTGGTGAATGCAAACCAGAATCAGGCTCAGGCTCGAGGGCGAGCTTTCAACATGAATGCCCAAGAGGCGCAGGCGGACGATAATGTGGTGAACGGTACGTTCTTTATTAATAATCAGCCTGCATCTGTTCTTTTTGATTCTGGTGCCGATAAGAGTTTTGTGTCATTGTCTTTTGAGCCAATGCTTCGCGTGTCTAGAACAAAACTAGGTAAGCCTTTGACAGTAGAAGTTGCTAATGGTGAACCCATTGTTCTTGATTCTGTTCTTCGCAACTGCCAGTTGAACCTTAACGACCATCTTTTTCCTATTGACCTCACGCCTATGCAACTTGGAAGCTTCGACGTTATTGTGGGTATGGATTGGTTATCCAAGCATCACGCAGAGGTAGTTTGTTTCGAGAAGATTGTTCGTGTCCCGCTTTCGACAGGCGAGATCCTACAAGTTCATGGTGAGAAACCTGCCGGTGGTCTCAAGCTCATGTCTTGTTTTAAAGCCCGGAAGTATCTGCGAAAGAATTATGTGGCCTTCTTGGCACATGTCATAGCAGATAAAGGCAAAGGTAAGTCTATTCAAGATATTCCTATTATTCGGGATTATTCTGAAGTTTTCCCTGAAGAGTTACCTGGTCTACCCCCAGCACGCCAAGTCGAGTTCCATATTGATCTCGTACCTGGTGCAAATCCCATTGCCAGAGCTCCATATCGTCATGCACCGTCTGAGATGCAAGAGTTGTCTAAGCAGCTTCAGGAGCTCTCCGACAAAGGTTTTATCCGTCCTAGCTTTTCACCTTGGGGTGCTCCCGTTCTTTTTGTCAAGAAGAAGGATGGATCCTTTAGGATGTGTATCGATTATCGTGAGCTTAATAAGCTTACCATCAAAAATCGATATCCCCTACCTCGCATTGATGATCTCTTTGATCAGTTACAGGGCGCTTCTTACTTTTCAAAGATTGATCTACGTTCTGGGTATCATCAACTTCGTGTGCATGAAGAAGATATTCCCAAGACAGCTTTCCGCACACGTTATGGGCATTATGAGTTCACAGTCATGCTGTGACACTCTAGGTTTTCCCGAGCAAACACCTTGTAATCACTTAGCGTATATGTATATTATTATTAAATGAAAGTTATTATCCCTCTGTGCTATGTGTCGATAACGTGTATGTAATATATATATATGTGGGTGTGTAAGGATACTTGTGAACCGAAACCATGACTCGAGACCATCCGGTCTCGAGTAAACGGTGTAACAATGGGCCGGTTGGGCCGTAACCTTAGCCCACCCGAAACCTCCCACTCGAAACCACCCTAAAACCCACTTTCGGTGCATTACCTCCTATTTAAACCCAAAACCCTCACACACACTCCCCTTTTTACACTATCTCACTTCATCCTCACTCACTCTCTCTAGAAAACCCTAACAAATCAAGCTCACCTCCTCTCCCACTCTCTCGGATCCAACCGACTACGACAAGGAGGATCGGTCAAGCTCATCATCACCACTCGGACGCTTCTTTTCCTCACCTTCTTCCTTAAATCGGTACCCTTCCACAACCGGTTAGTACCTTAGATAATCACTATGTGTTTATATGCATATTATTGCTATTTGCCTTGAAGGATTGAAATGATGAATGAAATATGTGAACATAAGACATTTGAATGATAAATGATGGTTAGTATAGGGTGTTCGGTGTTTAGAATAAATGTTAGCATAGCATGATATGCATTACCATTAAACCGATGATTGTATGTTATGTTGAAAATATGTTTAGGTGAATGATAAAGAATGAATATTAGTTATGTTGATGATGATTATGTGCTAAAGCTAGGGCCGAAGATGATGTCTAAATTATGTTTCGACTTAGGGTTGTGTTATGCTACAAAGGATGAATATATGATGAATGTGTGATGAATGTGCTTGATGAACTATTTGAAGATCAATGAAAATATTTGAAAATGTGATGTTTGATCTGATTTAGTTGGAATTTAGACAATAAAACATGTTTATGCATTTTTATTGGCTAGTACATATTATCATGAAAACAAAATTCCATTGGATAGTACTTCTGGAACAGGTTCTAGAAGGATTCTTGTGCACGTATCCGAGGTTGCGACTCGGGACTACGTGATTGCGACTCGAGACCGCCCGGTTGCGACTCGCAACCAAAGCATGACAACTCGAGACCGCCCGGTTGCGACTCGCAACCAAAGCATGACAACTCGAGACTACGGCGGTTGCGACTCGCAACCAAAACATGACAAGTCGAAACCCCGGTTGCGACTCGAAACTGTGTGTTCTCGAGTCGATACCTCCTGGTCTCGACTGGGCTGCTTGTCTCCGTTATTGGGCCAAGGACGTGTGGGCTGTGCATACCGTTCTATTTGGTGTCTGTGATGCTGTTAACTGTTAATGTGATCTGATAGGCCCAATAACACTTATGATTTGTATGATAGTTGTGATGTTCACTGTTTAACTGCTTCGTATCAGAATAGGCCCGATAACTTGCTGGATGATCATGTGTTGTGTATGCTATGTGTTAGTCATGTGTAGATTATACGTGAATACTTGTACCCCAACTTGACCTGTATTGGTGACCATGCTAGGACGTGGTGACCAACGTGATTGACCAAGTAAATAATCTACCGAGCAACCCAAGGTGAGTTCACACACTAAAAGCATGCGTCCCAGGGAGGGACACGGACCAACAAAATAATGTTTTCAAACTAGTAATTTCCGGGGGAATATGCAAACGGTACTCTTGTACTACTACATCCGGGGGAAATACGTTTGGGTAATATTTATAAATCACAACTAGCAACACTAAACGAATCTCTATCACATTAAGTCCCTGCTTATAGTACCGATTAATCGCCGGGGGCGAACGGGTTATTAGTTGATAGCGCTATTAGGTTTGACAACCTCACACCGTGACCGGGGGAGATCGGGCGTGAACTATAGACCTTGCATCTCGGTCAATGACGATAGACATTGACCTGGGGCACCAAATCTTCTCGTCAACAGTTTCGGTAATTCAAGTTTAGTAGCTTTCATATGGGGTAGCTCCCCATGACGTGATTATAAATGCTTTACCTAAACAACCTACATTTTCTTTTGAAAAGCTAAAACTGGACATCTCGTGAACTCGCCAACATTTCTGTTGACACCCTACTGCATGCTTTGCAGGTAACCAGTGAACCAGGAGCTTGCAGCTTGGGGATATGTAGTGGTCGTCTTAACCCGTGTGTTGGGTTTCAAATAATCTTGAACAATGAACTTTGTTTTGAAACTGTTTGGTTTATGCTTCCGCTGTTTGTTTGATCTTAAACTTTTAGAACTTTAAAATATGATGTTTACTAACTACTGCGGTTGGTGAATACTTTTACTACAAATCAATGCTCAGTATAATTGGTGGCTGGATCCTGGTCAGTCACGCCTCCAAGCGGTAGTACTCCGCAAGTGGATTTTGGGGGTGTGACAGATTGGTATCAGAGCCATTGGTTATAGTGAACTTGGTTTTAAAAAAAAGAAGAGTCTTTTTGAGAAAAACCAGACTATAACCCGTGACTCGTGACGACACTACACTCCAAGGGCAAGACTCGGCATACTAGACCTCGTAGCTCGGACTTGTGTTTACTTGCTTGTTTATCTTATATTGACTGCTCTACTATACATACTAGTGTGCCTAATTAGATAGATACCCATTTCTCTTCTACCTCATTCTCGCTACGTTACAATATTACACTCATACTGTATTTTCTGGTTATGAAGACAATGAGTGGACGCGGAAGAGGAAGCGTTAACATGACTCAGGCTCAATTCGCTAACTTGCTCAACACGGTGGCTGCAGCTTTCGCAGCTCACCCTGGAGGTAAACTCGTTGCTATAGGATGTTTAGGTCCTACCCCCACATCGTCTTTTCACCTCTAAACCTATTCGCCCCATTTCTCACAACAGGTCAGCCTGCGCCTGCGCAACCACGTGTTTGTACTTTCAAAACCTTCATGGATGGCAAGCCTCTCCCTTTCAACGGCACTGAGGGTGCCATAGGCCTCCTGCACTGGATTGAAAAGGCCGAAGCTGTCTTCGCTGTCTGCGAGTGTCCCCCTGCTAATTGGGTTAAGTACGCAACTGGTACGCTTGAAGGAAACGCGCTTTCATGGTGGAAGGCACAGATTCAGATGCTTGGTCTGGAAACTGCTAATGCTACTGCATGGGAAGATTTCAAGAACATGATCAAAGAGGAGTACTGTCACAGGGATGACATCCACAAACTCGAGAACGAGTACTATGCGCTCAAGATGGTCGGATCAGAGATTGAGACCTACACCAAGCAGTCCAACGACTATGCTGCACTTTGCCCAAACATGTCCCAACCTATGTATCGAAGGATCGAATTGTACGTCAAAGGCTTGGTCCCAGAAATCCGGAGCCATGTGACCTCGGCCAACCTCAATACCATACAGCCCGTGGTTCGTCTTGCTCACAAACTCACCAATCAGGCTGTGGAAGAGGGCAAGCTGCCCAAGAGGATCGGTACTACTGCTGGAACTTCTAGCGATAACAAACGAAAGTGGGATGGAAACCAGGGTAAGGATGCTAACTCTACTCAGGCCCCGGCCCAGCAAAGGAAGACTAAAAATAACAAGGGCCCTCAGCAGCAGGGTGGCTATCAGGGCCATCTCCCCAAATGTAACAAGTGCAATCGGCATCACAATGGGCCCTGTGCGAAGAACAAGTGCCAGCGGTGTAACAAGATGGGACATGAGGCCAAAGATTGTAGGAGCCCTCATCCCGCAAGGCAGAATCAACCACAGCAGCAACAACATCATGGGAACATCAAGGGTTGTTTCCAGTGCGGAGCTGAGGGGCACATTAAGAAGAATTGTCCTCAGTTAAACCAGAACAACAACCATCAGGGGGCTGGGAACAATAACAACAATGCTGGGAACGGTGCAAGAGGAAGGGTTTTTGTGATTGGAGCCGGAGAAGCAAGGAACGACCCCAATGTTGTGGCGGGTAAGTTCCTACTTAATGATCGTTATGTTTCCATGTTATTTGATTCCGGAGCAGATGCTAGTTATGTATCCCTACGTATTAGTAAGAAACTTAAGCTCACTCTTACGCCGCTAAGCTCTAAGCACACCGTTGAAATAGCTAATGGTAGAAACCTCGAGGCCTCACACATAATTCGTAACTGCAAATTAGAGTTGTCTGGTCAGACCTTCTGTATCGATCTTTTCCCCATCGTTCTTGGAAGCTTCGACGTCATTATTGGTATGGATTGGTTATCCAAACATCGAGCTGAAATCCTCTGCCAGGAGAAAGCTATTCGTATTCCCCGTCCCCCTGGCAAACCCCTTATAGTTCAAGGCGACAAGAGCGGAGAAGTCACAGGCATCATTTCATTCTTAAAGGCCCAGAGGTGTCTACGAAAAGGGCACACCGCTATCTTAGCACTCATTACCGACACACAGAAAATGGAAAACAGGATTGAAGATTTTCCAGTTGTACGCGACTATCCTGAGGTATTCCCGGAGGAACTACCTGGACTCCCTCCTCACCGTCAGGTCGAATTTCAAATCGAGCTAGCTCCCGGAGCAGCGCCTATAGCTCGTGCACCTTATCGATTAGCCCCCGCGGAGCTCAAGGAGCTTTCTACTCAACTACAAGAACTTTTGGACAAAGGTTTTATCCGTCCTAGTTCATCGCCCTGGGGAGCCCCAGTGCTCTTCGTCAAAAAGAAAGATGGCTCATACCGAATGTGCATTGACTACCGCGAACTTAACAAGGTTACCATCAAGAATCGTTATCCGCTTCCCCGTATCGACGACCTGTTCGACCAGCTGCAAGGGTCGAGCTATTATTCCAAGATCGATCTGCGATCGGGTTATCACCAGCTGAGAGTCCGCGATGAGGACATCTCTAAGACTGCTTTCAGAACCCGCTATGGTCACTACGAATTCCTTGTTATGCCTTTCGGAATGACCAACGCCCCTGCAATCTTCATGGATCTCATGAACCGAGTATGCAAACCCTACCTCGATAAGTTCGTAATCGTATTCATCGACGACATCCTAATCTACTCGAAGAGCCAAGAGGAACATGAACAACACCTACGTCTTATTCTCGAACTTCTTCGCAATGAGCAACTGTACGCCAAATTCTCGAAATGTGATTTCTGGCTTAGAGAAGTCCATTTCCTTGGACACATCGTCAATCAGGAAGGGATTCATGTTGACCCTGCTAAGATTGAGTCCATTAAGAATTGGCCTGTGCCTAAGACTCCGACCGAAGTTCGCCAATTCCTGGGATTGGCGGGATACTATCGAAGATTTATCAAGGGATTCTCTAAGATCGCTCAACCACTTACGACACTCACTCAGAAGGGTGTTGCTTACAAATGGAGTGATGCTCAGGAATCTGCCTTCCAGGAACTAAAGAAGAACCTTTGTAGTGCTCCTATCCTCTCCTTACCCGAAGGTACCGACGACTTCGTCGTTTACTGCGACGCTTCTATTCAAGGACTTGGCTGCGTATTGATGCAACGCGAGAAAGTTATTGCTTACGCCTCGCGACAACTCAAGGTCCACGAACGGAACTATACGACGCATGACTTAGAATTTGGAGCTGTGGTCTTCGCGCTCAAGCTTTGGAGACACTACTTGTACGGCACCAAGTGCACGATTTACACTGATCACAAGAGTCTCCAGCACATAATGGGACAAAAGGAGTTGAATATGCGGCAACGCCGATGGGTCGAACTCCTAAATGACTACGAGTGTGCAATCAAATATCACCCAGGCAAGGCTAATGTGGTAGCCGATGCCCTCAGCAGAAAGGAGACCAAACCCAAGCGTGTTCGTGCATTACAGCTCACTATCCACTCGAACCTCCCTAATCAAATTCGGAATGCTCAGGTTGAAGCATTGAAAGACGAGAACATCAGGGCTGAGTCCCTGCGAGGATCGAGACAACGATTGGAACAAAAAGAAGACGGTGCTTACTACGTAGCCGGACGCATATGGGTTCCGCTTTATGGAAATTTACGTGACCTTGTGATGGATGAAGCTCATAAGTCCCGTTACTCAGTGCATCCAGGTTCAGATAAGATGTACCACGACTTGAGGGCTACCTATTGGTGGCCTGGCATGAAAGCCCACATAGCAACCTATGTCAGAAAATGTTTGACTTGTGCAAGAGTCAAGGCTGAGTATCAGAAACCATCAGGCCTACTCCAACAGCCAGAGATTCCACAATGGAAATGGGAGCAGATTTCCATGGATTTTGTTACTGGCCTGCCTAGGTCTCAACGCGGAAATGACACCATTTGGGTAATAGTGGATCGCTTAACTAAGTCTGCACACTTTTTGGCTATCAAAGAAACAGACAAGTTCTCTACCCTAGCAGAGGTATACCTAAAAGAAGTGGTTTCGAAGCATGGAGTACCAACCTCTATCATTTCCGATCGGGACGCGCATTTTACCTCTGAGTTGTGGCAAGCTATGCACAAATCTTTTGGCTCGCGTTTAGACATGAGCACCGCTTATCATCCGCAAACGGATGGGCAGTCTGAACGCACCATCCAAACCCTCGAAGACATGCTTAGGGCATGCGTGATCGATTTTGGCAAGAATTGGGAGAAGCACCTACCGTTGGTGGAATTCTCCTACAACAACAGCTACCACACCAGCATTCAGGCAGCACCCTTTGAGGCATTGTACGGTCGTAAATGTCGATCGCCTCTCTGCTGGGCGGAGGTTGGTGATAGCCAGATCACAGGCCCGGAACATGTAGTCGACACCACAGAAAAGATTGCCCAGATTAGGCAACGCATGGCGGCAGCTCGTGACCGTCAAAAGTACTACGCTGACAAAGATAGGAAACCGCAAGAGTTCCAGGTCGGTGAACGGGCTCTACTTAAGGTCTCACCCTGGAAGGGTGTGGCTCGTTTTGGAAAACGGGGCAAGCTTAATCCAAGATATGTCGGACCCTTCGAAGTTACCGAAAAGATCGGTACGGCCGCTTACAGGCTGAATCTGCCTGAAGAACTGAGTGCTGTGCACAATGTCTTCCACGTGTCTAATCTGAAGAAGTGCCTGTCAGATGAAACACACGTCATTCCTTACAAGGAACTTACTATTGACGAACAGCTACACTTTACTGAGGAACCGGTTGAGATCACGGATCGTGAGATCAAAACCCTCAAACGCAGCCAGATACCCCTCGTGCGAGTTCGTTGGAACTCACGCCGTGGCCCAGAGTTTACCTGGGAACGGGAAGACCAGATGAAGCGCAAGTATCCCCAGCTGTTCCCAAATGAAACCCCCAGCACTGAAGCTACAACTGAATTTCGGGACGAAATTCCAAACTAACGGGGGGATGATGTGACACCCCGTTGAAACGCTCTCACTTTTTACTAGCTTGTCAGTGGCTGCTTTAACTTTCGGGACGAAAGTTCTTAAAACTTGGGGATAATGTGACACTCTAGGTTTTCCCGAGCAAACACCTTGTAATCACTTAGCGTATATGTATATTATTATTAAATGAAAGTTATTATCCCTCTGTGCTATGTGTCGATAACGTGTATGTAATATATATATATGTGGGTGTGTAAGGATACTTGTGAACCGAAACCATGACTCGAGACCATCCGGTCTCGAGTAAACGGTGTAACAATGGGCCGGTTGGGCCGTAACCTTAGCCCACCCGAAACCTCCCACTCGAAACCACCCTAAAACCCACTTTCGGTGCATTACCTCCTATTTAAACCCAAAACCCTCACACACACTCCCCTTTTTACACTATCTCACTTCATCCTCACTCACTCTCTCTAGAAAACCCTAACAAATCAAGCTCACCTCCTCTCCCACTCTCTCGGATCCAACCGACTACGACAAGGAGGATCGGTCAAGCTCATCATCACCACTCGGACGCTTCTTTTCCTCACCTTCTTCCTTAAATCGGTACCCTTCCACAACCGGTTAGTACCTTAGATAATCACTATGTGTTTATATGCATATTATTGCTATTTGCCTTGAAGGATTGAAATGATGAATGAAATATGTGAACATAAGACATTTGAATGATAAATGATGGTTAGTATAGGGTGTTCGGTGTTTAGAATAAATGTTAGTATAGCATGATATGCATTACCATTAAACCGATGATTGTATGTTATGTTGAAAATATGTTTAGGTGAATGATAAAGAATGAATATTAGTTATGTTGATGATGATTATGTGCTAAAGCTAGGGCCGAAGATGATGTCTAAATTATGTTTCGACTTAGGGTTGTGTTATGCTACAAAGGATGAATATATGATGAATGTGTGATGAATGTGCTTGATGAACTATTTGAAGATCAATGAAAATATTTGAAAATGTGATGTTTGATCTGATTTAGTTGGAATTTAGACAATAAAACATGTTTATGCATTTTTATTGGCTAGTACATATTATCATGAAAACAAAATTCCATTGGATAGTACTTCTGGAACAGGTTCTAGAAGGATTCTTGTGCACGTATCCGAGGTTGCGACTCGGGACTACGTGATTGCGACTCGAGACCGCCCGGTTGCGACTCGCAACCAAAGCATGACAACTCGAGACCGCCCGGTTGCGACTCGCAACCAAAGCATGACAACTCGAGACTACGGCGGTTGCGACTCGCAACCAAAACATGACAAGTCGAAACCCCGGTTGCGACTCGAAACTGTGTGTTCTCGAGTCGAGACCTCCTGGTCTCGACTGGGCTGCTTGTCTCCGTTATTGGGCCAAGGACGTGTGGGCTGTGCATACCGTTCTATTTGGTGTCTATGATGCTGTTAACTGTTAATGTGATCTGATAGGCCCAATAACACTTATGATTTGTATGATAGTTGTGATGTTCACTGTTTAACTGCTTCGTATCAGAATAGGCCCGATAACTTGCTGGATGATCATGTGTTGTGTATGCTATGTGTTAGTCATGTGTAGATTATACGTGAATACTTGTACCCCAACTTGACCTGTATTGGTGACCATGCTAGGACGTGGTGACCAACGTGATTGACCAAGTAAATAATCTACCGAGCAACCCAAGGTGAGTTCACACACTAAAAGCATGCGTCCCAGGGAGGGACACGAACCAACAAAATAATGTTTTCAAACTAGTAATTTCCGGGGGAATATGCAAACGGTACTCTTGTACTACTACATCCGGGGGAAATACGTTTGGGTAATATTTATAAATCACAACTAGCAACACTAAACGAATCTCTATCACATTAAGTCCCTGCTTATAGTACCGATTAATCGCCGGGGGCGAACGGGTTATTAGTTGATAGCGCTATTAGGTTTGACAACCTCACACCGTGACCGGGGGAGATCGGGCGTGAACTATAGACCTTGCATCTCGGTCAATGACGATAGACATTGACCTGGGGCACCAAATCTTCTCGTCAACAGTTTCGGTAATTCAAGTTTAGTAGCTTTCATATGGGGTAGCTCCCCATGACGTGATTATAAATGCTTTACCTAAACAACCTACATTTTCTTTTGAAAAGCTAAAACTGGACATCTCGTGAACTCGCCAACATTTCTGTTGACACCCTACTGCATGCTTTGCAGGTAACCAGTGAACCAGGAGCTTGCAGCTTGGGGATATGTAGTGGTCGTCTTAACCCGTGTGTTGGGTTTCAAATAATCTTGAACAATGAACTTTGTTTTGAAACTGTTTGGTTTATGCTTCCGCTGTTTGTTTGATCTTAAACTTTTAGAACTTTAAAATATGATGTTTACTAACTACTGCGGTTGGTGAATACTTTTACTACAAATCAATGCTCAGTATAATTGGTGGCTGGATCCTGGTCAGTTACGCCTCCAAGCGGTAGTACTCCGCAAGTGGATTTTGGGGGTGTGACACATGCCATTTGGTTTGACTAATGCTCTTGCTGTTTTCATGGACTTAATGAATAGGGTCTGCAAACCTTATTTGGATCAGTTCGTCATTGTTTTTATTGACGACATCTTGATATATTCTAAGACGCGAGCTGATCACGAGCAACATCTTCGTCTTACTCTGGAACTCCTAAAGAAAGAGAAACTTTTTGCCAAATTCTCCAAGTGCGAATTTTGGCTTAAAGAAGTTCAATTTTTGGGGCATATTATCAACGAACGAGGTATTCATGTAGATCCCTCCAAGATCAGTGCGATTAAGGATTGGGATACGCCTACCTCTCCTTCTGAAGTTCGTTCTTTTCTTGGTCTAGCGGGTTATTACCGCCGCTTCATTGAGAACTTCTCAAAGATTGCAGTTCCTCTAACTGCTCTAACTCAGAAGAACAAACCCTTTGATTGGGGATACAAACAAGAGGAGGCTTTTCAAAACTTAAAGCAGAAGCTTTGCGATGCGCTTGTTCTATCATTGCCTGAGGGTGATGATGATTTTGTCGTGTATTGTGATGCATCGAAATTGGGCCTTGGTTGGGTTCTGATGCAAAGGAACAAAGTCATAGCATATGCATCGAGGCAGTTGAAGATACATGAGAAAAACTACACCACTCATGATCTTGAGTTAGGTGCAGTTGTTTTTGCTCTCAAGATCTGGAGACACTATTTGTACGGTACAAAATGTGTGGTTTTCACTAACCACAAAAGTCTTCAACACATCTTCAATCAGAAAGAACACAACATGAGGCAACGACGTTGGGTTGAGCTTCTAAATGACTATGACTGCGAAATTCGCTACCATCCTGGTAAGGCGAATGTCGTAGCCGATGCATTGAGTCGTAAGGAACGTACTAAGATTCATTGTGTACGTGTTCAATTTGTTATTCAAGCTCGATCCGATATCCAAACCCGCATTTCTCAGGCTCAACACACTTGTGTTTCACAAGGTTTGATGGATAAGGAATTTCCCTATCACATAACACCTGATCTTGAACTGAAGGACAATGGATCATATTACTTCATGGACCGTTTATGGGTCCCAAGCCAAGATGATCTTCGTACCTTGCTCATGGATGAAGCCCATAAGTCACGTTATTCTATTCATCCGGGCTCAGATAAGATGTATAAGGATCTTCGTATTCATTATTGGTGGCCTGGTATGAAGAAAGACATTGCCTTATACGTTTCAAAATGCCTTACTTGTCTTAAGGTTAAGGCTGAACATCAACGTCCTTCGGGTTTATTGGTGCAACCAGAGATCCCAGTTTGGAAATGGGAAAACATTACTATGGATCTTGTTACCAAACTTCCACGCACAAGGAAAGGTCATGATGCCATCTGGGTAGTCGTTGATCGTCTTACTAAGTCAGCGCATTTCCTGCCAATCCTTGAGGATTTTTCTGCTGACAAACTTGCTAAAATCTATGTGGATGAAATTGTAGCTCGACATGGTGTTCCTTTGAACATCATTTCTGACAGAGATGCTCGTTTCACATCTCATTTTTGGAGAACCATGCAATCTGCTATGGGGACCCAACTTAATCTGAGCACAGCTTATCATCCGCAAACGGATGGTCAATTTGAGAGAACAATCCAGACTCTGGAGGATATGCTTAGAGCTTGTGTGATAGATTTTAGTGGTAGTTGGGATTCACATCTTCCGTTGATTGATTTCTCCTACAACAACAGTTATCACTCCAGCATCAACATGGCTCCTTTCGAGGCTCTCTATGGTCGAAAATGTCGTTCACCAGTCTGCTGGAATGAGATCGGCGAGGCTCAGGTTACTGGACCTGCCCTCATTTTAGAGACAACTGACAAGATTAAGAAAGTTCATGATAACCTTCAGACAGCTAGAAGCCGTCAAAAGAGTTACGCGGACCCAAAAAGCAAGCCCTTGGAATTTCAAGTCGGTGATCGAGTATTACTTAAGGTCTCACCTTGGAAAGGTGTGATCAGATTTGGAAAGAAAGGAAAACTTGCACCTAGATACGTTGGACCATTCAAGACCGTCGAAAGAATCAGTAAGGTAGCCTACAGACTTGAGTTACCTCCTGAACTTGGAAATGTTCATCCAACCTTTCACGTGTCCAATCTCAAGAGGTGTTTAGCTGATGAGAACCTCCACATACCGCTTGACGAAATTCGTGTTGATAAAACACTGAAATTTGTTGAGAAGCCAGTGGAAATCATGGAACGTGAAGTCAAGTGGCTTAAACACAAGCGCATTCCTTTGGTCAAGGTTTGCTGGGAATCTAAACGTGGACTCGAGTTTACTTGGGAACGCGAAGATCAAATGAAGGCGAAATATCCGCATCTTTTTCCACGAGTGTCCTCTAAATAAATTTCGGGACGAAATTTCCACAAGTAGGGGATACTGTAACATCTGTGCTTGTAATCATTGTGAACAGTTCAATTATCAATAAAACAATGTTATTTGATCCCAATGTTTGTTTGGTTATGTTTTACATTTTTCATGTTTTGACTTTTGTTCAATTTCAAACTCTATATCACTTTCTGGAGAATTTTACACAAACTGGTGCGTAAACGTAATCAGTTTAATGCGAAAAATACTCCGTAACATCAACATATACTTAACATACCTTAAATAACCTTTACATAACTTAGAAATAAGTTTTGAAGGCTTTGGTAAGGCAAAAACAAGTTAATTCGCTTACAGGGACTAAACTTGACAAACTGCGAAAGTATGCCAATTTGAACTGTAATAGACATTCTGGAACATGACCATAAGTTAAACATACCATAAATATCCTTTACATAGCTTAGAAATAGGCTTTGGGGTGTTCGGTATGCTAAAATAAACTTTTGGGACATTCAGGGACTAAAAGTGTCAAAAAGTGCACAGGTTTGCACTTTCGCGCATAACTTACGTTCTGAATACATCCGGACATCCAAAAATTTATGTAAGCACTAAAATATTTTATTTTAGTGTTTGGCATAAGAAAAATCCATTCGTCACGCAATTTGGATCGTTTTTCGCGCTTATGCGCATTCCGTCGTAATTAACCGAACAACGCAATCGTACGGCCAAACGAACTGACATCCGGCATATTTTTGAGCATGTTTCATGTTCCCTATATTCTAACATCCTTATAAAGCTTAAAAATGGGTTTGACGGGTGTTAGAAGTGCCAAAACACGACGATACGCGCACAGGGGCCTGTTCTGCCATTTTTCAAACTTTCTGGTCTGCAGGTCCTTGCGCACCTCAACACTCTGAGTGTTACGGTGCGCAAGCAGGGGCCAGATGTAGCAACTTGTTTTTAAACAGCTGTTAACAGCCCTTAACCCCTCCAAAGGCCAATGCCATGTGTCAAACTCTTGTGGTGGGAGCAAAATGAGCTACCACAACATTCCGACAAGTGTACAGGTGAGATCAAGGCACGTTGTTCGTTAAACGATCCTAACGGTTTTCCATTTACTATAAATACCCAACCCATTCAACCCCAAAACCCACAAATCTGATCTTAGAAGCTCTAAGTTGAAACCATTGTTTCATACCTAAGCTACTCGGATCAAGATTAGCTTTCGGGGACCCTGGGTAAGTGTTCCTTCGTTCTTTTATTGCTTTTCGAGTCCGAAAGTCAAACTTTGTTTGACTTTCTGCATTGACCAGTTTATGGTCAATGCGAAGTTCGTTTGAACTTCGCAACGTGATTGTAATCACGATGGTTATAGTCCCTTGTGACTATGCCTACTGATTACCACGTTGTCTAGGGTCGTAAGGGTAAGCGATCTAATAAATCGCTGATACCTTCCAACCCGATCCATTTGGTCAATCATTAGGATCCGACCAAACACATTAGGTGACCATAGTATATAGGGAATAACCTTCCGAGGTTATACCTTATGGTCGCTTCGTTTAAGTAGTTGTATGATAGGTAGTTTATATGCCTTAGGTAAATTACCAGAATACCCTTTTCATGTATAATTGGTAATTAAGCATATGTAACCTAAACTTTTGTCACATAACTGATTATGTAACATTTTTAGGCATATAACACTTGTCATAGGACTAGTTAGGCGGTCCGAACGCGTTTCACGTGAACGACGCGTTAAAGTAGCATATGCTACCTAAACGGGTCGTAATGGGTCGTAAGCACTTAGGTTAGGTTTCATTTAGAATGTAGGCTTTGTTGAACCATACTACATGAGTTCTTTTACTCATTTGGTTTATGAACCCTCATTCTATCTGATCCTCCGATTTAGGTCCGGTTTATTAACATAGTTACCTGTATAAGGTGCCGTTTGATTCCGTGATCTCTAGGATTGCTTGGTGGTTATCTTAGGACTTCTGAGCAATCTCAAGTGAGTACATAGACCCCTCTTTTACTGTTTTCCAAACGTTTTGGGGTGAAACACATGTGCCTACTTGTTACTTTCATGCTTTCCTGTTTTCATATCATATGCTTGTTATGTTCATTAGTACACTTATAGTACATGATTTCATTGTGTTTATGCTAGGTATGTCCATTGTGAGCATACTTAGTACATTGTTTCACATTACATTTCATGCTATGTATGCCTATTGTGTGCATACTTAGTACATTGTTTCACATTACATTTCATGCTATGTATGTCCATTTGTTACATACTTAGTTCAGTTGTTTTCATAACATGTTTACATTTTGGTATGCCATTTGGTTTGTTAAATGGAACAATACATTCATTAACATTAGCTACGCCGTTCGTTAGTAGGTACTGGTACCATAGGAATTGACAACTCCCATTCCTGAAATCCTGGGTTTGTTTGGATTGGAAGGAATGACCGAATTCGATATACATAACTTAGATAAACCTTTAATTTGTTTAAGGGTTTATCGGCACAGTCTCAAGGCTTGGATGTATGCATTTTCACAATACCGTATAGATGTTTGTATCAGTATAGCATGCATTTGTTCCACAAAACATAACTTTGATTTAAACTATGTTTAATTCAATACCCTGTTTTTGTGCATTTTACCTATGGTTTAGTTGATACATTTCACTTGCCATACATGATATTTTTGGTTACACATTTCATGATTCAGATTAAACATAAACATTTTGACATTGACATACACATTTAGTGGTTTACATTGGACATAGACATTTTGATACGGTTTACACATTAACACATGACAATTCATTTATACATGAACAATTTACATTTAGTGGTTGGTTTGAGTAAGTGATTTGAGTAACGAGGCGTGTGTAATATGATACAAGCACGGTGGATACGCCGCTTGTACTTCCTATATATAAGTGTTTGTATAATATTACATGTCGTAGCGTTACTTAAATCATTTCAATATTTGACATATTACATTTTACATAAACAACTTATTTTCACAAGACATTGATTTACAAAACAACTTATCTTATACAAACTCATTTTTACTTGGTTATTCATTTAACCTTACATTATTCTCTTATTTATACATATCATCACTTTTTGAATGATTTACAAAACAAAACAATTTACAAGGTTCATGACTGACTTTTGTTAAACAACTTTTTCTAAACTTATAATTCATGAATCCTATTTTCACAAAACCTATGTATCTCACAGGCATTTTTATGCTGACGTACCTATTTTCACATGTGTTTTCAGGAGCTTTTGCGTAGGATGATGACCGTGACACTAGGGGGACCTGTGCCTTAGAGACTAAAAATGAAGATAGACTAGTTTAATTATGTTATGAACTCTTTGTTTCCCATTTAAGACAATGTAACACTCTTGTTTAATAAATAAAATATAACTTTGTATGCCATGGTTATGAAACAATTTTTTTTCTGTTACAACACTCCCCGACGTTTCCACCGCGGTTGCATGTTATACGCGGTCGGGGTGTGACACCATCGTGGTAGATTCTTTCTTTCTTCAGGGTTCGTTCGTTGAAACATGCATGTTGAGCGTCGCGGATGAGAGTTTCGAGATCGTGCTGGGCTTGAACATTACGAGTGCTAAGCAGATAGCTCCGTCTGCTAAGTGCGTCGGCAACAACATTCGCCTTGCCTGGGTGATAACGAATCTCACAATCGTAATCGTTGAGAAGTTCTACCCATCGGCGTTGACGCATTTTAAGTTCCTTCTGATTAAAGATATGTTGCAGGCTCCTATGATCGGTGAAGATCGTACACTTGGTACCATACAGGTAGTGTCGCCAAATCTTTAATGCAAAAACAACCGCGCCTAGCTCGAGATCATGGGTTGTATAGTTCTTCTCGTGGATTTTGAGCTGACGAGATGCGTAAGCTATGACCTTGTCCCGTTGCATGAGAACACAACCAAGACCAAGGTTGGAAGCATCACAGTAGACAATGAAATCATTGTTTCCGTCGGGCAATGTGAGAACAGGAGCATTGCAAAGCATGAGCTTGAGGGTTTGAAAGGCAGTCTCTTGTTTAGCTCCCCAAACAAAAGGCTTGTCTTTATGGGTGAGAGAGGTAAGCGGTACTGTGACAACCGGTAATTTACGCCCTTAATTACGCGATTAGTAGGTAATTAACGCGATAATAAATAGTGCTTACGACGCTAATTAGCTTAATTAGGCCCTTGGAGTGCCAGGAACGTTTATTCGAATATACAGTGCGCGTGTGGTGTTTTACAGGAAACCTGCTGAATAGTACGCGACAACGGACTGAAACCGTACAAAATACTGACAACGCCGACAAATATGGATGTTACATGAATATTTTTATGCTTATGGAGTTTGGGTGGCGATATCGAGTCTCGTAGAAATTACGGGCTACTTACACATGAGATGGGCTTATAGGCCCTAGGCCCAAGCCCAAAACCCACAAGCCTAAACTTACGCATAATGTATAGATCCCTACAAAATCTTATCGAGATCTACTAAATCCCTACAAATCCACTAAATCTTACAAAATCTTCCAAAATCTACTAAAATCTCTAGAAGATCTAACCAAGATCTAAGCAAGATCTTATAAGATTTTACAAATCTCAAAATTCTCTATAAAAACCCCTAACATTTGACAATACCCACACCCTCAATCTTTCCTCTCTCCCTCTCGGTTGTGTATCAGACAAACCAAACACCTTCATTTATTCAAAACGTTCTCTCTATGCCTCTCAAAGTTCAACATTACACACACACAAACATAATACACAGGCAACACACACACACACTCTACAATCATACCCCCATCTCTCCCTCTCGAGCTGTGATTGGAGCCAGGATTCCGGCTATTAACCAGCAGCGAATACAACCCCCCCCCCGATACCCTCGGTTTCCGGCGGTGGTTCTCACGGTGGCGGCAGACAGAGAGAGAGCGAAGAAAGAGAAGAACGGGAGAGAGAGAATCAGAGAGAGATGAAGAACGAGCCGGCCGGCGCTGTGATGAGACCCGACGACGACGACCGTCGATGACGGCGGAGCCGCGGCGGCGGCGGTGCTGTTCTTGTTCCCGACAGTTTCACGGTATGACCCCCCCTCCTCTCTCGTTCTGAAAGAAAGTCGACCGTACTCCGGCCGGTGAAACCGGCAGAGCCGGTGACGGAGATGATGTTGATGCTGTTGATGATGATGATGTTTATGATGACACAATGATAACAGGCGCTTGGTTTGAGATGGTTTGCGTTCACCCCTTCAAATCCAAGTTTGGTCGACAGATTCGGTGCCCGGTTCAGGCAGGTCTCGGTCCAGTTCTGTTCGGATTTCGTGTTCGGGTTCGGGTCAAATCCGGTTGACTCGGTCAACAGCGGGTCAACACAGTCAAAACAGTCAACAATAGTCAACAGTTTCGGTTCGGGTCTTTCGGGAGGCTCGGATCAGATGCAAGATATGTTCGGTTCAAAGCAACTCGGTCAAACCGAGCGAGTCAACTCGGTCAACCTAGCTAACTCGGTCAACTCAACTCAGTCAACGTTCCAACACGAAGATTCGGTAAAATATTTAGAATGAATAATTATTCACGTTAATTACAAAGTATTATTTATTTCGTGAAACGAGCTCGAACCGATTCGGATTAGTGTATAGTTTACATTTGGTCGCTTTTATGAAAAACTATCTATATTGATGATTTGATATTGATTGAATCTTGATAAATAACGACACTTCAGTTGTCAGGGCCGTCCAAAAACAGAGGAAACTCTGCCCATTTTTCGAGAAAATCCGTAAAATAAAACGAGTTTTATTATAAAACAAAACGCGCTTTTGAGCGACTTTTATAAAAACGAGATACAAATATAAAGTTTCTTTCGACAACAAATAAATATAGTTATTATATTTATTTCGAACGTCAAACAAAAACAACGATTCTTTTATAAAATAGATATAACTTATCTATTTATTTCAAACATCGTACAACATGAATTCGTTTGTAAAAATAAATATAGTTTTATATTTATTTCAAACTTCAAACTACTCGATGATACTTTCGCAAAATAAATATAATATTTTATATTTATTTTAAAACGCTTAAACGACACATAGTTTAGTTACCGTCGTTCATTTACCGTCATAACTTACGGTCGAACCATTCAGTTAGCGATTCGGTAAAGCTCGATGACACGTAGTTAATTACTGCGTTTATTTAGAAACTTATTAGATATTCCGTGTTAGAAATATTGTAGAATGCACGCTAGCAAGTCAAGTCTTGGAAACGACATTACGTAATCGTATATAGCTAGCTCTGCACAGGAATATTCAGGTGAGTTCATAACCCCACCTTTTACGGTTTTACATTTTTATAAATGTTTTCGGGGTGGAAAGACATGCACTTTTTGCAAAGCATACAAGAATTACCTATTTCTAAACCATTTTACAAGCAAGTTTTAACTGACACAAATGGTTTACGAAAAGCTTATGTTTCATACCGGTTTTTCAAACAAGCATACTTTTTTTTGAAATATGCATACACACGAATTCTAGTTTTTTAAACTACGAGAAAATACACGAGAATTGATACTGATATAATAAACGAGAATTGATACTTGATGTAATAAACGAGAATTGATACTTGGTATCATAAACGAGAAATAGTGTCACGAATAGGGTACCATAAGCACCATTAATCGTGTACATACTAAGACCGCTGAACAAAAGTTTAGATCTAACGGGTGTCAGGGCAGCCCCACTCTTGGTAACCACTAGAGCCGAGTAGTGTTTTTGTGTCTCAGTCGTGAATCGACTACTAGAAAAATGCCTATGGTTTGGTGACTTCCTATGTCGTGTCACATGTTAATGGCCTTGCAAACCATTAACCAAACAAGAATACTTTATTTGGTTCATACCACAAGAATACTTTATTTACACAAGAATACTTTAATTTCACAAGAATACGTTATTTCACAAGAATACTTGATTTATACATGAGTACTTGGGGTACACAAGAAAACTTGATTTATACATGAAAACTTGATTTATATGAGAATACATGATTTATACAAGAATACTTGATTTATACTAGAATACATGATTTATACAAGAATACTTGATTTATACGAGAATACATGATTTGTACAAGAAAATGATTTTTTTAAATTCGTTTTCTCAACAATACTTCAAAAACCGGTTATTCAAAAAGATTTATTTCAAATCTTTTACAAACAAACTATGAACTCGCTCAACTTTATGTTGATTTTTCGCATGTTTCTTTCTCAGGTTGCATTTCTAAGACAAGGCACGGTTGGAATAGGAGAACCATTGTGGAGTCGAGTACTTAGTGGCGTTCAATTTCTAGAAAGACTTAGCTTATTTGCTTCCTCTGTGCAATGAAGATACCAGTCCAGTCACGCCAATGCTCTGATATTTCAGGGTGTGACAGATTGGTATCAGAGCTATAGGTTACAGCGAATAGGGTTTCCTGTAGGGATACCTAGGCTCTAACCTCACCTTTCCTCTGGGAACTTAGAATATTAAAACCTGAATACATACAGAACGCATAGTACTCGAATATGGTCTCCAACCGTTGCCGAAAAACAAACAGTCAAGATTTTGTTTTTAAACATACGCTAAAGTTGTGTTTTTACAAACGGTACACAAAACAGCCGCATATAGTGCACAAAAATCTGAGAATTTAGGAAAATGCACTTAAGACCTTCGGAAACTCATGTTGAAGTTCATTAAAGGTCATCACGTAGGTACCACGTTTATTAACTCGGACAAACGTCATTTCTATGTCATCTATGCTATTTAGCCGAGCAGGTAACCTACGCAAAACGAAGCACGAGCGTGCAAAAGTACACGAGAACGCGATCAACGGAGGTTGAAGTATGTCACATACGACTATCAAGACGATGCCTTAGAAAAGACACGATGGCGTAATTCATTGACGACGCTAGATCCGGTCAGCACGAAAACTATCAATCAGGAAGCGGCGGTTTGGCACGCGATCCTGCAACGACACGAATCACGCCAGGGAGAAGACGTATGTCTCCGCATTCCCCCTATCGCATTAACGATGAATACGCTATGTTTGACATTCCATGGTAATGTAACCTAACAACTGGTTATCACATGCAACCCCAGGTAAAGTCCTTAAATTTCTTTGATTGAAATTTTGACTTTCACATTTACTGAGTAGAATTTCGTATCTCTACTCCTCTTAATGGTCATTGTGTCACGATCATTTCTTTCAGTATAGCGAATATTCATTTGCTTCATTTCTTGAAAATTCATATGTTAGGCATGCATTGTTTGATACGCATGTGGTTTTGTTTCGAATAAAGCGTTTCATTAAAGTTCAAATATTATTTCGCTTGTGATTCAAATGACCCGCATTATTGAAATTGTTGGCTTCTTTGTTCTCAAGTCAACACATTTTCTTAAAAATTCTTTCCTTTGTCAAGATACGTGGCATTTCTTTGTGGCCATGCCGAAAGTTTTCTTGTCGATACATGTAATTATTGTCGGCTTGCGCCGAAATCAAATTCAATTATTTGAACTTGTTCATTACACGTATTCAATTCAAGACACCATATGATGTATTGGAAACATCATATTCGAATTCGTTTTAACAAGCATTTCATTATTCTGAGTCGTAGCAGATTGTTTGGTCTACGACTCCATTAAGTCGATTGTTGACTTCGACACCTTGTGGCGTCAGTATAAACTTGTAGCTTGGGCTAACCATGATTGAGCGTTTTATGCAAAACACAGGTGATACTTGTTCAGTCACCGCTATACTTGAATTGTTTCATTCACTACGACACCTTGTTGCGTCGGTAGAACATGCAGCTTGGGCTGATCATGATTGAGCGTTTCATGCAAAACTATTTCGTTTGGGCTTGTTGATTCTGAGCTTCTCATAGCGAATGTTATTGTTTCTAACATTCATTTGCAAATTGTAAACGTACACTTGGAATTCTATTGGTTGAAATTCCTCTTTTATTGGACCCCTGTTAACGTGATCAATATGTCTCGTTTCCAATGACATTACTCGTATTTACTTACATATAACGTAACTCTAAGGAGTTAACGTAGTCTAAATTTCGAGGACGAAATTTTATTAACAGGGGGAGACTGTGACAACCGGTAATTTACGCCCTTAATTACGCGATTAGTAGGTAATTAACGCGATAATAAATAGTGCTTACGACGCTAATTAGCTTAATTAGGCCCTTGGAGTGCCAGGAACGTTTATTCGAATATACAGTGCGCGTGTGGTGTTTTACAGGAAACCTGCTGAATAGTACGCGACAACGGACTGAAACCGTACAAAATACTGACAACGCCGACAAATATGGATGTTACACGAATATTTTTATGCTTATGGAGTTTGGGTGGCGATATCGAGTCTCGTAGAAATTACGGGCTACTTACACATGAGATGGGCTTGTAGGCCCTAGGCCCAAGCCCAAAACCCACAAGCCTAAACTTACGCATAATGTATAGATCCCTACAAAATCTTATCGAGATCTACTAAATCCCTACAAATCCACTAAATCTTACAAAATCTTCCAAAATCTACTAAAATCTCTAGAAGATCTAACCAAGATCTAATCAAGATCTTATAAGATTTTACAAATCTCAAAATTCTCTATAAAAACCCCTAACATTTGACAATACCCACACCCTCAATCTTTCCTCTCTCCCTCTCGGTTGTGTATCAGACAATCCAAACACCTTCATTTATTCAAAACATTCTCTCTATGCCTCTCAAAGTTCAACATTACACACACACAAACATAATACACAGGCAACACACACACACACACTCTACAATCATACCCCCATCTCTCCCTCTCGAGCTGTGACTGGAGCCAGGATTCCGGCTATTAACCAGCAGCGAATACAACCCCCCCCCCCCGATACCCTCGGTTTCCGGCGGTGGTTCTCACGGTGGCGGCAGACAGAGAGAGAGCGAAGAAAGAGAAGAACGGGAGAGAGAGAATCAGAGAGAGATGAAGAACGAGCCGGCCGGCGATGTGCCGTCGGCGCTGTGATGAGACCCGACGACGACGACCGTCGATGACGGCGGAGCCGTGGTGGCGGCGGTGCTGCTCTTGTTCCTGACAGTTTCACGGTATGACCCCCCCCCCTCCTCTCTCGTTCTGAAAGAAAGTCGACCGTACTCCGGCCGGTGAAACCGGCGGAGCCGGTAACGGAGATGATGTTGATGCTGTTGATGATGAGGATGTTTATGATGACACAATGATAACAGGCGCTTGGTTCGAGATGGTTTGCGTTCACCCCTTCAAATCCAAGTTTGTCGACAGATTCGGTGCCCGGTTCAGGCAGGTCTCGGTCCAGTTCTGTTCGGGTTTCGTGTTCGGGTTCGGGTCAAATCCGGTTGACTCGGTCAACACCCGAGTTAACTCGGTCAACAGCGGGTCAACACAGTCAAAACAGTCAACAATAGTCAACAGTTTCGGTTCGGGTCTTTTGGGAGGCTAGGATCAGATGCAAGATATGTTCGGTTCAAAGCAACTCGGTCAAACCGAGCGAGTCAACTCGGTCAACCGAGCTAACTCGGTCAACTCAACTCAGTCAACGTTCCGACACGAAGATTCGGTAAAATATTTAGAATGAATAATTATTCACGTTAATTACAAAGTATTATTTATTTCGTGAAACGAGCTCGAACCGATTCGGATTAGTGTATAGTTTACATTTGGTCGCTTTTACGAAAAACTATCTATATTGATGATTTGATATTGATTGAATCTTGATAAATAACGACACTTCAGTTGTCAGGGCCGTCCAAAAACAGAGGAAACTCTGCCCATTTTTCGAGAAAATCCGTAAAATAAAATGAGTTTTATTATAAAACAAAACGCGCTTTTGAGCGACTTTTATAAAAACGAGATACAAATATAAAGTTTCTTTCGACAACAAATAAATATAGTTATTATATTTGTTTCGAACATCAAACAAAAACAACGATTCTTTTATAAAATAGATATAAGTTATCTATTTATTTCAAACATCGTACAACGTGAATTCGTTTGTAAAAATAAATATAGTTTTATATTTATTTCAAACTTCAAACTACTCGATGATACTTTCGCAAAATAAATATAATATTTTATATTTATTTTAAAACGCCTAAACGACACATAGTTTAGTTACCGTCGTTCATTTACCGTCATAACTTATGGTCGAACCATTCAATTAGCGATTCGGTAAAGCTCGATGACACGTAGTTAATTACTGCGTTTATTTAGAAACTTATTAGATATTCCGTGTTAGAAATATTGTAGAATGCACGCTAGCAAGTCAAGTCTTGGAAACGACATTACGTAATCATATATAGCTACCTCTGCACAGGAATATTCAGGTGAGTTCATAACCCCACCTTTTACGGTTTTACATTTTTATAAATGTTTTCGGGGTGGAAAGACATGCACTTTTTGCAAAGCATACAAGAATTACCTATTTCTAAACCATTTTACAAGCAAGTTTTAACTGACACAAATGGTTTACGAAAAGCTTATGTTTCATACCGGTTTTTCAAACAGGCGTACTTTTTTTTGAAATATGCATACACACGAATTCTAGTTTTCTAAACTACGAGAAAATACACGAGAATTGATAATGATATAATAAACGAGAGTTGATACTTGATGTAATAAACGAGAATTGATACTTGGTATCATAAACGAGAAATAGTGTCACGAATAGGGTACCATAAGCACCATTAATTGTGTACATACTAAGACCGCAGAACAAAAGGTTAGATCTAACGGGTGTCAGGGCAGCCCCACTCTTGGTAACCACTAGAGCCGAGTAGTGTTTTTGTGTCTCAGTCGTGAATCGACTACTAGAAAAATTGCCTATGGTTTGGTGACTTCCTATGTCGTGTCACATGTTAATGGCCTTGCAAACCATTAACCAAACAAGAATACTTTATTTGGTTCATACCACAAGAATACTTTATTTACACAAGAATACTTTAATTTCACAAGAATACGTTATTTCACAAGAATACTTGATTTATACATGAGTACTTGGGGTACACAAGAAAACTTGATTTATACATGAAAACTTGATTTATACGAGAATACATGATTTATACAAGAATACTTGATTTATACTAGAATACATGATTTATACAAGAATACTTGATTTATACGAGAATACATGATTTGTACAAGAAAATGATTTTTTTTAAATTCGTTTTCTCAATAATACTTCAAAAACCGGTTATTCAAAAAGATTTATTTCAAATCTTTTACAAACAAACTATGAACTCGCTCAACTTTATGTTGATTTTTCGCATGTTTCTTTCTCAGGTTGCATTTCTAAGACAAGGCACGGTTGGAATAGGAGAACCATTGTGGAGTCGAGTACTTAGTGGCGTTCAATTTCTAGAAAGACTTAGCTTATTTGCTTCCGCTGTGCAATGAAGATACCAGTCCAGTCACGCCAATGCTCTGATATTTCGGGGTGTGATAGGTACAGCGATCTTTGAGAATCCCTCGATAAATCGTCGATAATAGCCCGCTAGTCCGAGAAAAGAACGGACTTCGGACGGATTCTTAGGTGTAACCCAACTCTTGACTGCTTCGATCTTTGCAGGATCGACGTGGATACCCTGACTATTAACAATGTGACCCAGAAACTGAACTTTCTCCAACCAAAATTCACGCTTGGAGAACTTGGCATAGAGTTGGTTCCCCTGGAGTAACTCGAGAACCAAACTTAGATGCTGCGCGTGTTCGGTTTTCGATTTGGAATAGATCAAGACATCGTCGATGAATACGATGACGAAACGGTCGAGATACGGTTTACACACGCGATTCATCAGATCCATGAAAACCGCTGGTGCGTTGGTTAGACCAAAAGGCATGACAACGAATTCGTAATGGCCGTAACGAGTACGAAACGCGGTTTTGGGTATATCCTCCTCTTGAATACGCAGCTGATGATAACCTGAACGTAGGTCAATCTTTGAGAAACACGTAGCGCCTTGTAGTTGATCAAACAGATCGTCGATACGAGGTAGAGGATAGCGGTTCTTGATAGTCAACTTATTCAACTCCCGATAGTCGATGCACATCCTGAACGACCCATCCTTCTTTTTGACGAAAAGGACCGGCGCGCCCCAAGGAGAGGTGCTCGGGCGAATAAAGCCTTTCTCAAGTAATTCCTGGAGTTGGGTTGAGAGTTCGCGCATTTCCGACGGTGCGAGTCGATAAGGAGCTTTGGCGATAGGGTTGGCTCCAGGAATGAGGTCAATTCGAAAGTCGATATCACGACTTGGTGGTAGTCCGGGAAGATCCTCTGGAAAAACATTAGGAAATTCTCGAACCACAGGAACGTCTTTCACTTCCTTCTTCTCTTTCTTTTCCTTCTCCGCTACTACGATGTTAGCCAAGAAAGCCCTGTATTCCTTACGGAGATACTTGCTGGCTTGGATACATGACATAAGCTTGAGCCCTTTTGAAGTAGTATCGCCATATACACACAATAAGTCACCATTTGCGAGCGAAAAACGAATCATCTTGTCGAAGCACACAACTTCAGCATGGTTTTCGCGAAGAAAGTCCATGCCTACTATGACGTCGAAACTTCCGAGTTGCATCGGAATGAGGTCGATTGAGAAGATGTGATTGTTGAGCTCAAGAGTACAATCACGGATGACAGAATTGACAGCGACGGTTCTTCCGGTAGCAACTTCGACATCGCCGAGGAAAGTTTGGAGCGTTTACGACTAAGGAGTCTCTCAAATTCGAACGACACAAAGCAATTATCGGCTCCGGTATCAAATAAACAGGAAGCATAAATACCATTCACAAGGAACGTACCATTGACCACGTTGTTGTCGGCCTGGGCTTGACGCACGTTGAGGTTGAAAGTTCTGGCGCGTGCGGCCTGTTGTTGTTGCTGCTGTTGTTGTTGCTGCTGTGGTTGCTGTTGCTGAGGCTCTTGTTTCACGACCCTATTTGGGCACACATTGGCGAAATGGTTCGGGTCACCACATGCGAAGCAGGCTCTGGCTTTGACTGCGGGTGCCGGAGGAGCTTGTTGACCCTGTGGGGCAGTGAGTAGAGCGTAATTGGCAGGAGCTTGACGAATACGGCAGTTAGCAGTAAAGTGGCCGTACACATTGCAATGAGCACAGAAATGGCATGGTATTGCAGTCGGGTGGTGGTAGGTGCAAGTAGGGCAGAGCGAGTGTGGTCTAGTGTATGCACGCTTTGCGGGCGGTGCATTTGCCACAGGCGCTGCTACTTGACGCTATTGGGCAGGTACGGCTTGAATCGGTGCAGCAGTGATCGCACAGTTCTTGTTGCTGGAGCTGTTCTTTCTCTTGTTCTTCCTCTTGTTGCTTGATGCGGTAGGTTCAGCAGTTGGTGCAGTAGCGGTAGCTTGATGTAGATGCTTTGAAGTCTTATCCCAGACACCAGCCTTGACCGGTTTGTCGTTGATTTCAGCGGCCAGTAGGTAAGTTTCCTCGATTGTCGTAGTCTTAGCCGCTTGCACGAAATCAGCAACGCAGTCGGGCAGGGCCCGGATGTACTTCTTGATGGTGATCTCTGGAGTCTTGACTTGATCGGGACAGATAATGCTGAGCTGTTTGAAACGAGCAGTGAGACCAGCATTGTCACCATCCTTCTGCTGTATGTGCCAAAATTCATCTTCCAGCTTTTGACGTTCGTAAGGAGGGCAGAATTCCTCTAGCATAACTTCGTTGAGCTCATCCCACGACAGACCATAGGCTGCATCGTTCCCTCGCTTGTTCCCCTCGGCCGTCCACCAGTCTAGTGCACGGGACTGGAAAACGCCGGTAGCATTTAGAGTACGGAGGTCATCAGGGCAACCACTCTGTCACAGAGTAACCTCAATAGAATCAAACCAGTGAAATAGTGCAGTGGGACCTCCTTCGCCAGTGAATTCTTTTGGCCCACACGACTTGAATTGCTTGAAACTGAAAGGCCTTGCGGTAGCTTTGGGGGCTTCGGTTCTCGATTCCTCAGACGATTTGCTGTCATTCTCGTAAACATCACTCACGGCCTTTGCTACACTCTTGGCGATGATGGAAGCAAGGCGTTTGTCCCTCTTTTCCTGACGAGAGAGAGTATGACGAGATCCAGACGACATGGTCTGCAACAGACATCGTCACAGGACTCATCACATTGTATTCGAATCTCACCTCACACGTCTACTACTTACTAAAACTTAGGAACACGCATTGTAACACGTAAACACATAGGCTTATAATCACAGATTCATGTAAGCACATAAACACGAAGTCACAGAATCACATAAGCACGTAGTGCACATGTCCATATAACACCTAAACACTTAGGGCAAGAAAACATGGTAATACACACGCACTTAATTACTAGAGGTAGTCAGAAAACAGAAACCTATTATTTAAAGTCTGCGATTCCCCGAGAATTACGTAGTATAAGCGTATGAAGTCGTTCGAAGTTTCGCGATTTGTTAACGAATCTAGATAGAAAAGCAGTGCGAGTTGTGTGTGTCGATCGAAGTGAAAGCGAGATCGAGTGAATTCCAGAAATTAAAACACATAAACAAGTAAAACACACATATAAACTCATAAAATCGACGAATTTACCAAGTCAGCAGTTGCCGGCTCAGAATCGAAACACATAAAATTCGAGAAGTAGATTGTCTGCGGCTAGTAGACTTCGACTAACCAAAGTGGTTCGACTATTCACAAGGATCCGTTGTGCACATTTAACCTTCAGGACTGTGCCTTTGCCTCGATTCTTGGGCATTTGGCACGCATCCCGTTAGTACTGTCGTGACTTCAGGTCGTTGGAGTCCATCGAGACTTTGGTGAGAGTTTTGTAAAACCAAAATGAGTCAGGAATAGCTATCAAGGTTCGGGTTTCACCCCTGACTTAACAACTTTTGCTCCTAAGCTTTAATAAAATAGAGGAGATTATTCATCAAAATGTGGGTTTCACCCCTAGTTTGGTATAATTCTTCCCCGTTAGCAGTGTTGATTAAGCGATTTTAGTCAAAAGTTTGCGGTTTTCACACCTAATCTTGACTTAGATCGCTTGTTCATAGTTGAAAATTTCGAGTGCAATGATAGTGTAGCACAATGCGAGAATATCGAGGAAGAAGCTCGTACATAATCCCTACCGGATTTGCACAAGTCGGTCTGTTGGTTCCTAACTATAGTCTAGGTATCTAAGACATCGACCCGGACTAGGTCGAGTCTTGCCTAATTCCCTATAGTTATGGCTCTGATACCAATCTGTCGCACCCCAACCGATGGCGGAATCATCGGGGCATGGCACTGAGCGAAACAGATTGTCCAGAAGTTTCCACAACAATTATCAAAACTATTCAATTTAAATAATACGTCCCATACCGTATCTCAAACAGTCAAATAATTATTACAGACAAACATCAAGACAAATATTCTGTTCTGACAACTCAGAATCAAATAAGATAGCAATTGTTTATCTGTTTCTAGAGACCCCTGATTCATTATCAACAGACAACTATTTGTTGGGCTCTAAAGCTTTATTCTAGCTTCAAATTCCTACCACATGTGCGTCCTAAGCACCTGTCACATACGTTAAAATAAAGTCAATACATAAAATGTAAAAGTGAGCATACAAGTTTGATAATAGCATATAGAGTTCGAATTCGTTTACGCATAACCAGCACGTACACATAGTGAAATGAAGCACGTTAGTTATCGACATAGATCCATCGATACCAATGACTGCGGGTTGACTGCCCGAGGCAGTTCACAATACATAATTACCACCGTAATCCATGCAAGTAAGAGATCCTTAACAACCCCCGTGTGAACGGGTGCTGAGTCCAAACTATAGTACTATCGTTGCTAAGGCAGGTAGACAGCATTCCATGTGTAAACATAACAAACAAGCATTCATAAGCCACGTATAAACATGCATTAACGGTTAGCGTTCAAATAGTTTGAGTAGTGTGATAGTTGTAGTTTGAATATTCGTAACGTATGTAACACCCAAAAGTGCTAAAAGTAAAAAGGGATCGACTATACTCACAGCGATTATGGATTGAAGGGAGCACTTAGCAAGTACGGTTAGCCTGAATAGATTTGATAGCATAACGATAAGTGAAACGTATAACGGGAGACAAGGGTGGAGGAGTCGGACAGCTGGTCGATCGGACGATAGTTCGATCGAATGGCTGTTCGAGGGGATTGTTTCTTCCTTTGAGAAGGATGTGTTTGTGTATGATGGCTTGACCTTTGAAGTTTTCGTTGTAGCATTTTGAAAACATTGAAGTACCTTTACCTTTCAGGTCGGTCGATCGAACGGCTGTTCGATCGGCCGGCAACCCGATCGGTTAGGCATTCAACAGAATTTCAAGGTGTTCGATCGGACAGGTGTTCGATCGGACAGGTGTTCGATCGGACAGGTCAACCAGTGTTCGATCGGACAGGTGTTCGATCGGACAGACCTTTGAATCGGACAGGTGTTCGATCGGACAGGTCAACCAGTCAAAGACTTTAATGAATGTAAAGTGTAATGCAATGGATCGGATGGTTGACCGATCGAATAGCATAACTGCTGTTCGATCGGGCAACAGGGTGTCACCTGATCGGACGGCTGTTCGATCGGGTGGCACTTCTAGTGCATTGAGTATGTTGAAAATTGATTAAGTATTGAAGCATAGTATCTCATGATCCGAAGAGTAATCCGATCGAACGGTAGTTCGATCGATCAACAGTTCGTTCGATACCATTCTTCAAAACAAGTTGACTGTGTGGGACCATGTGCTAGCCGATCGGCTGGCCAGTCGATCGGCTGTCTATCCGATCGGCTGGCTGTCTGTTCGGACAGCAGCCCGATCGGTCAGCATCCTAACCTGATCAGCCTTCGCGTCTAACACTTGGTGGTTTGTTTGTCTGTCGTTTTATCGAGGTATTTTCACAACGAGTACAACCCTAGCTGCCTCATCCTTACTTGGTTTCCCGGGTCGGACAGGAATCACCCAAATCCGGTCGGTGGGCTGTTCGGAACGAATTTTAACGTTTGACTCGAAGTCGGTTAACCACGTGGATAGAATCCAGATCTTGAGCCGTTCGACCACCGAAGTGATTGTAAACCGGCTCAGGGTCCGTTTCTACCAGTTTCGAAGTTATTGAGTGAAAAGAGTTGGAAGAAGGTTGGAAATCCATTCTCCAATCCTTTTCACCATGTTTAAGTTTAGATCTATGAAAGATCCTTGTTTGTTTATGTGGAAATCGGTTAGATCCAAGTTGCTCTTGGTGGATTGAGGCCAAAACAGGAAGTTCTTCAAGAACTCATGATGACATCATCCTAGAACACTTGATTCTTGATGATTTCACGGTTAGAAGTTAAGATTTGAAAGATAGGAAGGTGTAGGTGTGTGTATAGATCAACAAAGTACAAGATTTAGGATGAAAACTTACCGGAATCGAGAGAAATCTGAGAAAAGGCAAGTTGAGCGTGCTGGTCGGACAAGGGTTTCCAAAAGTGGAAAGAATGACAATGACAGGGGTATTTATAGGATGACAAAAGAGGAAAGGGCTGGCCGATCGGCTGGCAGCTCGATCGGACAGCCTGTCCGATCGGACAGCAGTCCGTTCGGCTGGCTGTTCGATCGGCTGGGAGCCTGATCGATCGGTTGCACCTTTCGAGTGTTTCGCGCGACGATTTCAGATATTTCGATTATGATTACGCGCGGTTCGGTTCGATAGGGTTTCCTAGTCAAATTACTTTCAGTCTCAACTACTTCGTATCAAGCGTAATCTCTTTTCCACTATCTATCAAATTCGAGTTCGAGTTCGATTGCATTCGAGTTAGATTTCGAGTTCGATTGAGTTCGCTTGATTACCATAACATAAATAAATAAACATGCACAGGTAACACGTAAGGCACACACACACGTACAACAATAAGTAAAACCACATAGTTCGAGTTATGATTTGATGTCGATTCGATTAGATTAGCATAGCTTGATTATTAGTTGATTAACTTTATCGCATTGTTACTGCCTATAGTTCACAGTCGTAGATCAATCGAATAGTGGTTAACGTACGTCGATTATTGCATTAACAACACTTACTCCACATGATATAAATAAAATAAAGAAATTTCTATCAGTCAAGTTGCGCGAAATCGGTCGTTGACTTTGACTTTGACTTGTGAAAACACGGGGTGTTACAATAGTGGCCTATATTTGCCGCCGTAAGGTCGGCCATAGTTCGAGCTGGAGGTTTTCCAATCATCTTGATGCTTTTAAGGTATATTAGTATACATAGAGATAAAGTACTTGGGGTTGGAACCTTCTTTTAAAATGATAGATGATTTATTGTTTTTCTTCATGTTTAAAGATTGCATTTATCTTACTCTCCAAATAATTTTTTTTTCTAAATCTGAGATTTTTCACAATAAAAAGCTGCCTCTCCAACTATTACAAAAGTTTTTGAATCTATTCCTCTAAGTTTCAACTCCCAACTTTATTTTTAGATACATTTTGAAATTAAATCAAATCGGCCCATCACTCATTGTTTCAGTAACTCAGTCCCAAATCACCATGATTTGTCGCTCAACTATCTTAAGGGAGAATAATTACTTACGGGAGTGAGGTCTGAAAAATCATGGAATTGCAAAAGGTTGCTTTAACCGGATGGCGAGAATTCATACAGGCGGATGAATTTGTGGAAGTTGATACTCTTTTACTTTAATTTTCTCCGGTCTACAAGGTTGTTGCTTATGACACACATTGAACCAAAAAATAAATTTACCTAGGTTATGCATGTCAAGGTTGGTTGTCGAATGTTTTTTTTTTTAGGGGGGGGGGGGGGTTTAGTACTATCTATGGTCTCTTTCTTATCTTGGCTTGTGAGTTGTAGGTCTGTGGAGTCAAATGGTGTTATGATAATCATGAATGTGACAACTGTGAAATCCCGGTATAACCTAATTGTTGTTAGTCATTGATGACAGGACACGATGTGCAAGCAATTAGACTCGTGAGGAATTGAGTCTGGAAATGTGATGACATATGCTTGATAGAACGTACAATACGAAACAATAATTATGCTATGTACAAAAGCTCATAAAAACCCTAAATTGACGTAGTGCGTTACAGACTTAGTAGTACACAATTATGCGTGTTTGGACGGCTTTGGGACTACGAATGGCCTGTCACACCCCAACCAATGGCGGAATCATCGGAGTGGGACGAAAAAGATTGCTCATCACACATAACGCTAATTGTGACAATATTTAAATCAAAACTGTTTTCATTGCATAACTCAAATTGTCAAATACATTACATGAAATTCAAATCTCAACAAACAAAGACAATACAACGAGTTCAACATAACATAATAAATCAAATCTAGTAATTTCTTGAGCGTGTTTTTAGTCATCCCTACTAGATTCATACGATCATCATCATCATCAACCTATAACATGTTTAAAATAAAGTGTCAATGCGAAAGCATTGGCGAGTACACAAGATTTATATAAATATAGCATAAGTATAAAAGCATTTTCTCGAATCCACATGGCAATTTGTGAACAAGGTAACTAGCATGCATCACAATATGTCAAACCCAAGTGTCCACTAGTATTTAGCATCCCTCGCCACAAAAGTGACGAGACCGTTCAAGAATAAATAAAGACCTAACAAGACCCCGACGGGCGGCGTGCTACTCCTATAGCACTATATATGTTAAGTTGGGGACTAGCAAAGTTAATGACATAAAGCATGTATAATCTAGCATGAATGTGACACCTGTGTCACTTCAACCATCAAACAAAGACCAAACCAATAAAATAATATATTTTATACTTGGGATTTGTATAAATATGTGAATCATTTGCACATATCAATTCTTGTTCAATTTCGGACTCTATATCACTTTCTGGAGAGTTATACGCAAACTGGTGCGTAAACGTACTCAGTTTAACGCGAAAAATACCCCGGAACATCGAAATATACTTAACATACCTTAAATAACCTTTACATAACTTAGAAATAAGTTTTGAAGGCTTTGGTATGGCAAAAACAAGTTTATTCGCTTACAGGGACTAAACTTGACAAACTGCGAAAGTATGCCAATTTGAACTATAACGAACATTTCGGAATATGATCATAAGTTAAACATACCATAAATATCCTTTGCATAGCTTAGAAATAGGCTTTGAGGGGTTCGGTATGCTATAACAAACTTTTGGGTCATTCAGGGACTAAAAGTGTCAAAAAAAGTGCACAAGTTTGCACTTTTGCGCATAACTTACGTTCTGAATACATCCGGACATCCAAAAATTTATGTAAGCACTAAAAATTTTATTTTAGTGTTTGGCATAAGAAAAATCCATTTGTCGCGCAATTTGGATCGTTTTTCGCGCTTATGCGCATTCCGTCGTAATTAAGCGAACATCGCGATCGTACGGCCAAACGAACCGACATCCGAGATATTTTTTAGCACATTTTAAGTTCCCTATACTTCAACTTCATTTTAGAGCTTTAAAATGGGTTTCACGGGTGTTAGAAGTGCCAAAACACGACGATACGCGCACAGGGGCCTGTTCTGCCATTTTTGAAAGTTTCAGACCTGCAAGGTCCTTACGGACCTCAACATTGTGAGTGTTGAGGTCCGTAAGCAGGGGTCAGATGCAGAAAAACATTTTTTTTTTCTCAGCTGTTAACAGCCCTTAAACACTCCAAAGGCCAATGCCACATGTCAATAACTGATGGTGGGGGCAAATTGAGTTACCACAACTTTTCAACACTTGTACGGATAGGATTCGATCACGTTATTCGAGAAACGATCCTAACGGTTATCCATTTACTATAAATACCCACCTCAACTTCACTTTTCCTCACAAGAATCTGATTTGAGAAGCTCTAAGTTGAAACCATTGTTTCATACCTGAGCTACTTGGATCGAGATTAGCTTTCGGGGACCCTTTGTAAGTGTTCCTTCGTTCTTTTATTGCTTTTCGAGTCCGAAAGTCAAACTTTGCTTGACTTTCTGCATTGACCAGTTCATGGTCAATGCGAATTTCGTTTGAACTTCGCAACGTGAGCGTAATCACGATGGTTATAGTCCCTTGTGACTATGCCTACTGATTACCACGTTGTCTAGGGTCGTAAGGGTAAGCGATCTAATAAATCGCTTATACCTTCGAACCCGACCCATTTGGTCGATCATTAGGATTCGACCAAACACATTAGGTGACCATAGTGTATAGGGAATAACCTTTCGAGGTTATACCTTATGGTCACATCGTTTAAGTAGTTGTATGATAGGTAGTTTATATGCCTTAGGTAAATTACCAAAATGCCCTTTTTATGCAAAAATTCATATTAAGCATATGTAACATAACTGGTAGACAATCGATTTGGGTGCAGTGGGTTCATTCGTACCATTTAAAAAATAGAAGTTTTTGGGAGGTTCCTTTGCAACAGAACATTTGTTGGAGCTGGAGAAAATTGCTTTTGATAAGTCCTACAATTAGAGAATTCTTGTGGTCTGAGATAGGCAATGGTGCTAACACATCTCTTTGGTATGATCGCTGGTGTGATAGTTGCCCTCTTAGCGCATATGTTTCTCCTAGACAAATGAACCGTGAGGGGCTCTCTATTTATTCAACAGTTGCTGAAGTGGTGCATGGGTCTAATTGGATTTGGCCTGAAGCGTGGAGGAATGTCTTTCCGATTCTTTTTCAATTGAGGCCGATCCACCTGAACCCATCTAAAATGGACGTCATCAAATGGAGGAAACAAGATGGTAATCTGGAGGAATTCTCTACTTCTCTAGCATGGGATACTCTCAGGAATCATGATCCAGTAGCTCCTTGGAATAAACTTGTGTGGTCTCCTTTCTCAATACCAAGGCATGCGTTTGTGATGTGGCTTATTTTTAGACGTAAACTATCCACTCAGGATAGAATTCAAGAGTGGAATCGAGCAGCAGGTTCCATGGATCTCATGTGCTGTCTTCTTTGTAAACGGAATTTGGATTCCCATAGTCCACCTATTTTTTGAATGCTCTTACTCCAAGCAGGTCTGGTGCTCGATTCGGAAAAAAGTAGGGATGAATCACTTTCAAGGTAAATGGCAGGATATTGTTACATGGATGATCCCGAGATCGTCTTCTAAATCAGTGCATAATGTGGCTGCCAAGCTAGTTTTAGCTGCGACTGCTTACTACATATGGCAAGAGAGAAATGCTAGAATTTTCAAAAATCAATTAAGACCGCCAGAGAAAGTAGAGGAAATTATAGTGGAGACAGTGAGACTAAAGATGCACTCGTTTAAGTACAAACAAACTGACCGAGTTTGAAGATTTCTCCAAGAATGGAAGATTACAACTGAGGATGTGTTTATAGGCGACTAGTTTTATTATTTTGATTTATGGGTAGCGCTACTAGTTAGCTTTGTAACGTTTTTCTGGTTTGGCTTATAGTTTTGCTTTGAGCTTGTTTTACATTGGTAGTGGCATGTCACTCCAATGAACTAGAGTGGTACTCTGCCCTCTACTTGTTTTCTTTGGTTTTGATAGTAATACAAATCACCAGGGTATACCCTTTTACCCAAAAAAAAAAACATAACTTTTGACATATAAACTGATTTGATAACAATATTAGACATGTTAAGGCATATTTTACTTGTCATAGGACTAGTTAGGCGGTCCGAACGCGTTTCCCGTGAAAGACGCGTTAAAGTAGCATAAGCTACCTAAACGGGTCGTAATGGGTCGTAAGCACTTAGGTTAGGTTCCATTTAGAATGAAGGCTTTGTTGAACCATACTACATGAGTTCTTATACTCATTTGGTTTACGAACCCTCATTCTATCCGATCCTCCGATATAGGTCCGGTTTATTAACATAGTTACCTATATTAGGTGCCGTTTGATTCCGTGATCTCTAGCATTGCTTGGTGGTTATCTTAGGACTTCTGAGAAATCTCAAGTGAGTACATAGACCCCTCTTTTACTGTTTTCAACTGTTTTGGGGTGAAGCATGTGTACCTATATGTTATTTTCATGATTTCAAAGTATAATTAATTATACATGTTATTACTTATCAATTGACAAACTAAATGACTATCTATGGTTTAAACATTGATTTCTTAAAGAACATAAAATAAAATGTTGAATTGTACTTATTTTATGTTCACCATACCGGTTGGTAGTATGATATAGCGCTATGGGATTAGACACCCCATTCCTGTTGTCATGGAATGTCTGAAACCAATTTGTTTCTCCATCCAAATAGGGATTGCCTTTGTGGCATCCCTATAGTCTCAAAGGTGTATTTTGATGCACTAGGTCTGAATGAATTCTTAAATCATACTTTTATTGTATATTTTGATATACTCCCAAAGGTATAGTCTGATATACTCCCATGTGTGATATTGTACAAAACCAACATATATTTTATTTTATTTATCACATCCAAAGCATATTATGATATGTTATTTACAAAACCAAAACATAGTTTAATATGTTATTTATCACATCCAAAGCATATTATGATATGTTATTTACAAAAACAAAACATAGTTTAATATGTTATTTATCACATCCAAAGCATATTATGATATGTTATATATGAAACCAAAACATAGTTTAATATGTTATTTATAAATCCGAAGTATACTTGTAATATACTACTGAAAACTATTATTTTAAACAACTAAAGTATATTTAATGTACTATCTATCTAACGATTGGGGTTTTGGTTAGTGTTTAGATAACGGGACGGTTGTAATGTGATGAAAACATGGTAGATACGCCGCTGGTACTTCTTATATATAAGTGTTTTCATTGAATTACATACCGTGGCGTTATTTAGTACACTTGGGTTAACGATATTGGAACTGAAATATACTTTAATATATTACTCATTCGATTCTCTTAAAATCCAAAGTATATTTTCAAATATACTATAAGCCTTTTTATTAAAATATTGTTTTACAAACAACTTATCTTATACAAACTCATCTTTACTTGGTTATTCATTTAACCATACACTATTCTCTTATTATACATATCATCTGACCTTATTGCTTTTCAAATGATTTACAAAACAAAACAATCTACAAGGTTCATGACTAAATTTTATTAAACATCTTCTTTAAACTCAAGTCATGAATCCTATTTTCATAAAACCTATGTATCTCACAGGCATTTTTATGTTGACGTACCTATTTTTACATATGTTTCAGGTGCAGTCTTATGATGATTGTTGATACACGCTACACTTAGGATGGACTCGTGCCTTAACAACTTTAAAACTTGGAAGATCATAGTTATACTTATTTGATTGTATTCAAACAATGATTTCATTTATTCAATAAAACGAAATTATTTATTCCATGGTTACGAAACAATGATTCTGTTACAACACTCCCCGACGTTTCCGCCACGTCAAGTTGTTCTACGTGGTCGGGGTGTGACAATGAACCTAAGTAAACAAGTAGCATGTATATAGGATTGAGAATATAAAGCAGGTTTAAGTGTGTGATAGTGAAGTTGGTATATTAACATATTACAACCCAAAGTGTTTTAAAAGTAAAACGGGTCCAGTGTACTCACGGTTTTGCAAGCTTCCACTTGTTAATTCGTGAAGAGTTTGTTGATTGTTTGAGGATGGAACGCCAAGTCCTTCTACACGAGGAAACATAGGTGTATGAGTATTTGGATGATAACAGAGGATTTAGATTCGGAATTAAAGTATAACAAAAGTAAGTATACAAGAAAATAATCATCTAGACTTAGTACTCGTTCTTAACACTATAAAAACCTATAGGGTTGAGAATGATTTCATGGGTGTAACACCCATTAGAATCGTAACGAGAAAACTAAATTCTTGGATGATATAACCTAGTTCCGTGACGAATAATCACTTGATTACCATCAAAGGTTTGGTTAGTATATTTTATATTTGTTATATATATATATAGTATATAGTATGACTATAGTCCAACAAATATTACAAGTGTTATCATAGAAGTCATGCATAGAGGTAGGAGGATAATCTTCCATTTTAAAACCTCTTTTGTATATTCACCAATGCACAAGTTGCCATAAGACAAAAAGGATGGTCATGAATGAATTAATATAAAAATGAAATATACATACTAACTAAGAAGAAAACATCAAGTGAGGTGTGGATTGTAAGTAGGATAGCCCAAGCTTTCCAAGTAATCACACATACACAAGCTCAAGTCTTGTTCAACACTTGTGGGTTAAAACCCTTTTAAAAACAGAAAGTTTAGAGGAGTAAAACCTCTGAATTTGTATATTACAACCTTGTTTTTAAGCACACTTAATCATAGATTAGTGGCATAAGGACATAGGAATGTATGGTTAAAACATGAGTTTAAGGATGTTTAACAAAGTTTTTGTTCAAAACAGAAAGTTCTTGCACTTTTAACCTCAATGTGGTGATGTTCCATCCTTGGTTTTCCATGAAAAACCTATGGAAACATACCTAGAGGTGTTCCAAGTGCTAAGAAGCAAGACGAAGTGAAAAAGATGGAAGATAAGTGAGTTTAAACTCACTTTTGTAACTTGATATGAATCTGTCTTTTGCTACTATTTTGCAACTGGAGTGTTTAGAGAGTGAGATTTGTGAGTTTGTAAAGTGGAAGAAGTGTGGAAGTGAGTTGGGTTTTATAGGAAGTGATTAGGGTTAGTTAGGTGAACATTAAGTGCAAGAAACACACTTAACAAACACAAATAGGACCAATCTCGGAGCTGGGAAAACTTTCTGGCAGATTGCTGTCTCGCGTGTCCCGACCGAAGGAAGGCCCACTCGTCGCGCAGCGCGACGAGCCTTGTGTCTGGGTTGAAGTTTAGGGTTTTAACATTTTAGCCCTTGAAGTTTATATTTGATAGTTTTAAGGTATTTTAGGGTATTTTATGTAATAAAAGTATATTATAAGGGTTGTTTAAGTATCATTAACATAAAAACAAGTATGGACAAGTATGATTAAGCATGTAGATCGAGATTAAGTATTGTATACGCATGAATTGAGCATGTAATACAAGTATTTGTATGTTTAACACATTTTGCAAGAATTACGAATAGGTTATCATGTGTATAATGAATTCAAACGTATGAATAAGTATGAATATGTAAAACATGAATTGCAAGAAATTTGAATTTTATTTATGATCCAAGTCTCGGATTTTACAACGATACAATGAAATAACGAAAAACAAGAATACATGATTCCAAAAAAAGTAGAAATACAAGACAATCTTTCTAATTAAGGTACGAAAAAGCAAGGCGTTATAGTCTCCCCTCCTTTAGGAAATTTCATCTTGGAATTTAGGAAGATGTAACGAACAGTTGCGGATACTTAGTCTTCATATCACTCTCGAGTTCCAAGTAAATTCAGCGCCACGTTTTACTTGCCATCGAACCTTGACGATAGGAATTCTTCTGCACTGCAATTGCTTGACTCCTCGGTCCATGATCTCGATAGGTTTCTCCACGAAGTGTAGAGTCTCGTTGATTTGAAGATCTTCAAGTGGAACTTGAAGTCCTTCTTCAGCTAGACACTTCTTTAAGTTTGAGACGTGGAAGACCGGGTGAACGTTGTTGAGTTCTTCAGGTAGGTCCAGTCGGTACGCGACCTTGCCAATCATTTCTAGAATCTTGAAAGGACCCACGTAGTGAGGTTCGAGTTTTCCTTTCTTACCAAAACGAACTATGCCCTTCCAAGGGGATACCTTGAGAAGTACAAAATCACATATCTCGAATTCCAAGGGTTTACGACGCTTGTCGGCATAACTCTTTTGTCGGCTTCTGGCTTTCAGCAAATTGTCTCGAACCTGTAAAATCTTGTCCATTATCTCTTGTATATGCTCGGGACCGGTGATTTGAGCTTCCCCGATCTCGTGCCAATAAATAGGCGAACGGCTACGACCATACAATGCCTCAAAAGGTGCCATTTGAATACTCGCGTGATAACTGTTGTTGTAGGAGAATTCGATCAAAGGCAAGTGCATATCCCAGTTGCCACCAAAATCGATTACGCAAGAACGAAGAATATCCTCTAGAGTTTGGATAGTACGCTCGGTTTGTCCGTCGGACTGAGGATGAAAAGCGGTGCTAAGGTTAAGAAGAGTACCCATAATGGATTGAAAAGTTTGCCAAAGACGAGACGCATCACGATCAGAAATGATGTCAATGGGGATACCATGACGACAAATGATCGTCGGACTGAGGATGAAAAGCGGTGCTAAGGTTAAGAAGAGTACCCATAATAGATTGAAAATTTTTCCAAAGACGAGATGTAAAGCGACCATCACGATCAGAAATGATGTCAATGGGGATACCATGACGACAAATGATTTCATCAGTGTAGATTCGAGCCAATTTCTCGACTTTGAAATCTTCACGAATGGGGAGGAAGTGAGCGGATTTGGTCAATCGATCGACGATCATCCAAATATTGTCATGACTAGAAGACGTACGAGGGAGTTTAGTGATAAATTCCATTGCAATGCTCTCCCATTTCCAGACAGGAATTTCTGGTTGTTCAAGCAAGCCAGAGGGACGTTGGTGTTCAGCTTTAACCTTTGAACAAGTGAGACATTTCGCAACGAAAGTGGTGATATCTTTCTTCATTCCAGGCCACCAATAGGATGTACGCATGTCTTGATACATCTTATCAGCACCATGATGAATAGAATATCTAGATTTGTGTGCCTCTTTCATCAGAAAGTCTCGAAGGTTATCATGATTAGGAATCTAGATGCGATTGAGATAGTATAGAATACCATCGGATTTAGACACAAGATCTTCTTCAACATCACCTCGTATCTCATAGGAGAGGCTACCCTCGTTAATAGAGCTATATTGAGCTTCACGGATGCGGTTTTGAAGATCATTAACGAGTTGGAAACAACGAATACCCTTAACATGAGTTTTACAACTAAGTGCGTCGGCCACTACATTCGCTTTTCCTGGATGGTAGCGAATTTCGCAGTCGTAGTCGTTTAATAACTCTACCCAACGACGTTGACGCATGTTCAGTTCCTTTTGGTTGAAGATGTGTTAGAGGCGCTTATGGTTGGTAAAGACCACACACTTAGTTTTTGCCTCCTTGGCTAAAACCCGCTCTTTCGCCTTCATTTTTGCCTGAGATTTGGAACCCATAATTCCACCGCCCCTCTTCTTCCTATACTCTCATATTAAAGTTGGCCTAAAATGATGAAAAAAAACATATTATAACTCATCTAATCTTAAAAGGCTAAATAAACAATTATTTTACAACGAAAACAAATCTTAATAGCTTCCAGATTCTTGCTAAACTCCATTTTATCCTCGTTTTTTTACTGTAGTCAATACATACCTCTCAACCTCCTCAAGCATCTTGGTGTTATTTGCTTCTGAATTGTGACCACACTACAATAAAGATTTTGCAATTACTTGATAATGTATTTATGTGTACTTTGGATATGGCAACTTCAACCAGTCTATCCAAACATGGGTTATACCGGGTCAAATATAAAAACTTGGCTAAAACATGTCAAATTGGTTGAAATATCATAGTTTTGTTAACAAGATTAACACATTGAATATTCATAAATTTCAGAAAAGAAAATTATAAAAGGCTAGATCCCATTATACTTTTGTAACAAATTATAAACAATGAAAATGCAAGAGAAACTATAGGCATAGCGTGAATTGGCACACGTGTACAATCTATGGTTTCTATGTGGTATAGAAGTGCCAATAAAGCAGATGCATTTTTTTTCAGGAATTGTTGTTGCTGCAATAAACATAAAACTTTTTAGTTTTTTTGCTTAAAACTCTTAATCATCAATAGCTAAATGCAGGTGTTTTGTAATAAACAACTTGTCATAAGCAACTTCAAACACTTACAACCCAACACCATGTTACAACTTGATTATGACCCCATAAGCAGATGATCTTGATGAAGTTACAAAAGAAAGTTAACAAAATTACATACCAGCCACTCCAAGCCTAAGTCCAAATTGTGGGCTTGTTTGGGCAAAAAGTCATCACACTAAAGACCATTTCATGGGTTTATCTGCCAAGAAGGTCCGAAAAAATATTTAAAATTAAGTGGGCTTTCAGCCCAAGCTCATAAAGGCTAATATGTGAACGAGTGAGATCGTGCTTACGATAGGATCAGGAGTATCATCTTGCTTGCACATTACCCATGGGGTGTCCAATTTAACCGCCATGTTTGCAGCCCAAGTCATGTAGTTGCACCTCCATACACCTTTCCTATAGACCCATACTCATTCTCAACCTGCACCAACAATCATTCAAACAATCTGTAATCAACTTTAAAACCCAATAAATTCATGAACTTTATCAAAAATGTCATAAGTCCAAATTAAATGATCATCGAATCAGTAATTAAATACAAAAATAAGGTTATATATTGTATAGATAAAATGTTTATAACTAAGAAAGAACAATTAAGCCTCCTTGTGATCAAATATCTTTTCACTCTTCATTAACCAAACTAAGATTGTGTTCATATAAAAGATAAAAAACAAATAAAAAAAAGCGGGAATATGTGACCTTATATGGCTCAGTATCACTTGTGAACTAATGCCAAGACACACTTCAAGCAAACTGAGAACCCTCTGTATATATCATCGCAAAATTGACAATTTCAATTTATTTGGAAGTCAACCTTGTTGCTTTCCCAATTCAAAATTGACCTAAAAATCTTTACCCATGTAGCTCTAAAATAGTTAAATTGCACGTACATAAATAATTCTAATGCAAAAGTCATTTATTTTTGTTAAAATCAAACAATTTTCATGAGTTTTCTTATCAAAGAGGCCAACTCATTTGACTTCCAAAAGTCAAAATTGGACTTTCCTCTTCTCTGTTCAAGTTAGAGACAGCTAAGCCTTGGAACCATTGGAGTTAGAGATAACCTAGAGTGCAATTCTCCTTTAAATATGTCAGCTCCAGTCATTGTGTTATATATCAACTATTTGTGATCGTCTTTGTCATATTTGGGCTTCATTTTGGAAAGGAGACAAACAACAAATCTGAACATCCTGATCTTTAATAGTCATACATATTAGAATTTGAAATGACTCACACACTTTAGGCGAAACAATAAGAACTCCATATAGATTATACACATTAACACACAAATTATAAATAATAACAAAAGCTAAGAGAGATAGATTTCAAAATACAGACCGAAAACCAACAGACCACATATCAACTCCAGTGTAGTGGATCCCAACATAACCAACAGAGCTCTGTACCAAAACGTAACATTCTGCAATTCAGAAATCATAACATATCACTGATTAAATTTTAAATTATCATCACTGGAAAATAATAACAACAAAAAGTTTATTGATTTACTTATTCTGCTTCTTTGCAATGATCACTTGTACACTAAGGTATCATCTACTTGTACCTTTTAATTCGCACGTCGATACTGAACAAGACAACTATCGAAACATCAACAAAAATGTATAGGTCGTCATACTATCTTTGGATTTTTTTAAAAACATTATAGTTAATAAGATATGACAAGAATACGTAAAAGAATTATAAGTTTGTTGTGGAGGAGGAAGAAATGTAACTAATTATCTATAATTTTGTTAAAACTTAGGGATTTAAATGTAATAAGTTTAGGGGCTAAAAAATAAATATTGTTTAAAAGACCAAAGTACCCTCATTTTAGGGGTCTTTCTATATATAAAGAGGGGGGGGGGTTCTTATTTTTTGGGTATCTTAAAATACCTCTCTCTTATGTATTATAATATATAGTATAGATATAATTATAATTATAATATAATGGTACATAAATTAGAAATATTTATGTCAATTATTTCTTATTAAAAACACTATACTTTTGTCATCTAATTTTACAAAAATAAATCACATTAATAATAATCATAAAATGTCATTTAGTTTTGAACTGATCACGTATATATGTATTCTTTTTACCTATATATTGTTCCAAGTCCTAAATATTACTTTTAAATGCCCAAAACAATGCATCCGATAACACATGATGATTGATGTAGTTAAGTTTTTAAATTTAAATTTATAAATACCATAAAAATAAAAATAATAATAACAATATTTCAATAGTGTTTAATTTTGCATTTTGACCCCCTCTTTTACATTATCCTTGGCTTGTGAAGCTCCTTAGAGAGAATATTGATAGTTAAATAAGATCTGTCAATGCATTACTTATATTATTGATTAATTTTACTTTAGTTTCTACTATATTTTCAATTTGTTACTAATACATTTTCTTCCATATACGTTATTTACAATATGTTTAATGTTATTGAATGGTATGATATGATTCAAGTCGACAATGTTTTGTAAGGTGATGATTGTTTTTCAATTGGTCAACAACGAACGCGAGATTATTGGTTACGAAGCTTCAAAAATTAGAAGTATTAGATCAATAGGCTTTCTATTGATATTTCGAACTACACAAACGTAATTTCATAATTTATTTATCTTTTCTTTTTTATTTATATCAATAGTATGTTGGTTGTTTTTATTTTTTTTATGAACCCAAGAGTTCTATAATAATTTGCTTCAGAGAATTTCGTTATAACCATCATAAACGTATAATTTTCTTTGTCAATACGTCGAAAACATATTATTTTGTCCAAACCTTGAAGTTTGCAGGTATTAGCACTAGTCAACTATATAAAAGTACATTTCATTTCTAATTATTAAAATACAAGTGAGAGTTATACTAAAAATAAAAATAAAAATATACTTAAAAATGTAAGAAGCATTAGACCAAGGGGTGTGGGGATCCCCCCCCCCCCCCCCCCGGGCGCCGCGCGTCCCCCTCGTCCCACACTGCCCCCTCCCCCTCATCACGTCGCAAATGGCATAAGCAAGACGTTGGAGACGAGCTTGATTCCCTCGAAGCTACTTTTATTTATAAAAAATAAGGGGATGGTCCATACTCCACACCCTTGGGTAGTACTCAAGGGGATGGTCCTCCACCCCATGTGACGAGACGGATAGTTCACAAGGAGACTACCCAAACCACATCCTATGGTCTTAGGAGACGCAAGACACGCCGTTCTAAAAAAAAAAAGACGCAAGACACCAATGAAAAAACACTTTCAAATGCACCATTATTGGTACTCAGATTTCTCCTTTTAACAGGTAACAATGCGAACAAACATGTTGCAAGTAGACTCTGTTTGTTTGTTTTAGGTCACTTTTTGCAACACGTGAACCCCGCCGTTCACTCAACAAAGGCTAGGCTTTTATAGGCTTTCATATATATTACATTTATCGACGTATCGTATCTATTAATTAATAATAATAATAATAATAATAATAATAATAATAATAATAATATATACTATTCTTAGCTTTTTCTTAGTATATTTTGGAACTACTACTATTAATAATCCATTCGAATAGGTATATCTTATGTCACATGTGGGTTGTTTTAAAAATTGCAGTCCTCTCACATTTTATTTTCAATTTGAGAGGGACCAATACTATCTTTTTCTGATACTCATCTAACTTACACCTAACAATAACATCATAACCAAACCAAATAGTTTTATTACTTCAAACAGTTGAATTCAAAAACAATTCAAGTTTATATATTGATTTGTTATTGTAAAACTCTACAAACGAGTTAAACTGCGTGATCTAAGCGTAATAATTATGAAATTTAATTACTATTTATGATCTATCGACTTCGTTTTCACAATTACTTGTTATATCATCTCACGATTATGGAACTTAATTACTATTTATCAACTTCTATTTCATAATTACTTGTTCTTGTTATATCATCTTAAATTTGTAAATATTAATTGATAAATAGCAACAAAGTTTCATATCTCACAATTACTTGTTGTATCATCTTAAATTTCAAAATATTAATTACTAAATGGTAACAAAGTTTCAAATCACAATTATCTGTTATAGCATCTTAAATTTCCAAATTATTATGACTAAATATAGTAACAAACTTTTATCATATAGCTAGCTTTAATCATTTTTAAAAGTTTTACACCAATATAACAATAATTAAATTAAAACTCCTTTAGAAAAAAGTGAGATCAAGACAAACATATACTTATGTTGTTATATAAAAACAATAGTTATTAAAAGAAACAATCAAACTCCGTGTACCAAGTCAAGTTGTTTGTTTTAGTTCTTTAACTTCTCTGCATACTTTTCTGGCGTTCGCCCAAACTTCACTTCAATATTCTATATTTCTTCAACTTTATTCCCTTCATTCCCAACTAACCCTAATCCCACTTTTCTATATATTCATCATCATAAACAAAACTTCTTCATTATTTTCCAAACATGAACACACAAGGAAATATTCCCTTCTCATGGGAAAATCGGCCTGGTGTCCGAAAAGACTACTCCTCCACTAAAGAAGGGCGGCTACCACCGCCACCATGCAAAGATCAGGACAACTTCTCCACCAGAGAAGGGAGGATGGTGTCGCTTCACGACAACTCTTCCACCAAAGAAGGGTGGCTACCACCGCCGCCCTATGAGAACTTAAACAAGGCTACTTGTCAAGATTTAGGACTCCCTCTTCCACCATGTGTTTTTCAACCTCGTTTGAAAAGTAGTAGATCAAGAAGAAGCAATAAAGATGATGACCCTTTTCTCATGGCTTATAAAGAGTGTACCAAAAGCCATAAAAAGAGTAGCTTGATGAGAAAGAACTCTTTGTTTGGATCTTGTAAGTATTCTTGTAACGTGAGGGATGATAGTATTGTGAGGGTGTCTCAGATTCCGGTGTCCAACACGAATTCTGATGGAAAAAGATTACATACATCAAGGTTAGAGATTTGATGGTCGGTCTTGTTAAACACTTGAACTACAACTATGTCAAGGGCTAGCCATTTATGGACCGGTTTTAATTTCTAAGCATATATATGGTGGTCCTAACTTGTCTTACATGGGTGGGTTTGATCCAGATTGGATTTTCTTCCTAATCTAAACCACTCCAGATGCTTGAAAAGTAGTTATGGGTGATCAAGATCAATGAGTTAATTCTTTGTATGTATTATATATCAACTAGCTTCGTGGTGTGTAACATATGATCGGTCTGAATAGTATACAAATATACAATCAATAGCTTTCATTCATGATGAATTCAAGACTATTTGATTCCAATCATAAAAATGAAAGGTGCAGAAATCTCAAAAATATATGTATTTGTCATAAAGTTATTACATAATAGATCACACATTTAATTTAAATATAAATTTCAATAAGAAACTATAATATTTTGACATTAGCGAATATTTAAAAGGTGTGGTCGTCAATAATATGTTTTGTTTAAGGAGAGATAACAAGACAGTAAAATAAAATAAAATAAAAAAAGAGTATAATGATTTAGAAGACAATGTAAACAAAAAAAGTTTTGAGTGGTAAGATAATACCTATGAGAAGATGGTTGATTATGTAAGAATATATATGATGTAATGTTTTAAGAAATGAGAATGTATAAAAAGACATGATTTAAAGTTTTAAAAATAAAGCTGATTTTTGTAAATATGTGTGTATTAACGTAGTTTTTTTTTACATAAATATATAACTTACAAATAAATGCCATTTTTGGAGCTCTACACATGTTTAGATTTCATTAATTTACGTTTTGTGGTGCCAAGGTGTGGATGCCTTTACACGAGTTTGTGTCATACGACGCCAAGATTTATTTCTACAAACAAGTCATGTTTTAAACTACTATACTACTGGCCCTTTTGTGTATCTGATTGAAATAAATTATATGGGTCAAATGATATGGATTTCCCAGTAGTGTATTTCTGATGCATAAAATTTTCTTAATTATGCTACAAAAATTGATTATAACTAGTAATAAAACCTCGCATTGCGGGGGTGTGAGGCGTAATACCATGAAAAATGTCTCATGGACAAGGAACTTGCAAGTGAGGTCACAAATTATTGAACCACCATCTCTTTGCCTAGATAAAGAGAAATAATTATATAAAGAATTTAAATAACGTATTTAAGAAATTTGAATAATGTAAAAATTCTTGGATTGAGTTTCTCTACGCAGTGTACGTAGATACATAAGAAATGTTTTCAAAGTGTTATAAAATAAAACTCACTACAAATGTTAATAATTGTGTCTTCTTTAATAATTGTTCATGCACCCTAAAGTGAAAAGGATATTGGGAAATGGTTTTATGTTAAATCTAACATTGATTTTGTTGATTAAAAGACCACTACCTCTTTGCCCATCTTCCTTTCTTATTCCCATCCCCGCCATCAGACCGCATGCCCGCCATTCCCAACGTCACACCATATCTCCGGCATCCATTGCCACAACCTCTTTTCACCTCTTCATTTTATACGTTCCCGAAAAAACAACGGAGAGAGAAACTTAGAAAGGGGATTACATTGCCATCTTCCACTTCGCCTACCCGACTCTGACAATAGAGTAACCGTCCGACGACGATGGTGACAAGGTTTATCGATGATATCGACAGAGAAGTCCGATGGAGCGATTAAGACTCGATATGAGGCGGTGGTTTTAACCTTGGGTTTGGCGACAACCTATAGGTGAAGATAAGATCAACCAACATTAATCGGCCGGAAATCCGGCCGATTCAAGCGACGACGATGGCATGTCGAATTGTAAACATTTTTTTTCTTGTTCCCAAGACGGCGCTCAATCTATCCCAAGATGGAGCCGACAGTGGTTGTTGTGTTAGGCAAGACATTAGTGTGGGTAGAGTGCAGATAGATTTTGAAAAAAAAACATAATATGAAGGGCATTATTGTAATTGTATCAGGGGTAAAATCATAATTTTGTCATGTACTGTGGCTAAGGAATGGGAATGGGAATAGGAATGGGAATGGGAATGGGAATTATATTATATACTACTACATTTTACAATGTCGGCAGCCTGCTTGCCAAAATGGGCGGCTGCCTTAATAATTTTTTTTTCCCGTTTTGCCCCTAGCTCAAACTAAAATTACGTTTTTGCCTCCATCTCAAAATTACGATTTTGCCCTCAAGTCAAAATTACGATTTCGTCTGCCACTCTCCCATTGGACCAACCAGTTTATTATTTTATATCCATTTTAAAATGACGGTTTTGCCCCCCAGCTCAAAATAATATTACGCTTTTGTCCCAAATAAAATTATGTTTTTTCCCCAGCTAAAAAATACGATTTTGCCCTCTGTTAAAAAATGTTATTTTTCCCTGTTAAAAAAATTACGATTTCGCCCTCAGTTGAAAATTACGTTTGTCCCCCCTTCAAAATAAAATGATGTTTTTGCCCCAAACTCAAAATTACGATTTTGCCCTCGGTTCAAAATAAAATTGTGCTTTTGCCTCCAGCTTAAAATTACGATTGTGCCCGTAGTTCAAATTTATATTACGCTGTTACCCTAGGTGCAAAATAACGAATTTGTCCCTATTAAAATTTCAAATTCCCCCCCCCCCCCTTCAAATTTACAGTACTGCCATGACTTGGCTTTTGGCAATTTACGATTTTACTCCAGTCAAAAAATACAACTGTCCCTCAGTTAAAAATTACAATGTTGCCATTGTTTTAGTTTTTTTTTTCAAAAATATAAAAGTGTTTTTTTATTGGTTGACTCGATTTAGTTGTTTTTCGTGTCAATCAGCTGCTACCTAACACTCGCTCATTATTCGTCCACCGCCCCGCAACGCGGGCGGGGCATCTAACTAGTTGTTGTATATGTAATGGATGTAACATAATTATTGAATATTTGACACATTCGTTGTTTATTAAAAAACAAATATCAATACCAATTTTGATAATACCTATTAAAAATTGTTTTCCTCCGCGCTACGCGATGGAATTTGATCGTTTTTTCCCCGTGTTACGCGGTGTGGCTTTGGACATGATTGGCGTTGTTCATCGATAACCATAAGAGCAAAAATTGATAAAAACAAATATCAATACCAGTTCCGATTATACCAATGAAAAAAACACCAAAAGTTATAAACCATAAAAGAGAAAAATAATTATTATTCATAAGACCATTCTTCAATCTATCTTTATACTTATTAAAAGAGAATATGGGTTGACATAAGAAAAGATGATGTATCGAGCTCTTCACATGCCAACTCAGTTTTTCTTATGTCATTATTACATCCTCATCTCACTTTATTTTAAAAAAAAATAATTTCATTTATTTAAAATACTAATAATATCCATTGCCCATTTTGAAATTGAAAGGCCCGCTGAAATCTATCTATCCAAAATTGTCCACCCCTTTCTGAAGCCACATTTCCCTCTACTTTCTCTTCTCTCTGGCGATTTTTAACCCTAAATTCCTTTGGCACCACATTATTGCAGCTATAGTGGTGATGAAGATCAGCTGCTGTAGTCATCAGTTCGGTGATGAAGAACATATGGGCTGTGATGATGAACTGGTAGTCATCAGTTCACACAACAAAAATCAGCTAAAACCTTAACAAATCACTAACACTGAAAACCTAATAACCTACAATTGATGAGAAATTTTTTTCACAGTCGTCTCCTCCGAATCCGTAAAGTAATATTGTGACGCCGTTGGTACGAGAGCTTCCGATGTCGCAATTGTCACGGTTGAGTATTAGGTCTATGCCGGAGCTGAAGCCTCCTCTTAAGTTTTATAATGTGAGTTATTTGTATCATTCAGTTTTCTCTTATTTTAAGTTGTGTTACTAGAATATGGTGATTTGTTTTGGTGTTTTGTTATGCAGGTGTTTAGGCGTCTGTTGAATATTGAAGTTGAGTTCTCTGTGTAGGAGTTTGAGACGGGTTTGATTACGTTGAATGGTACTTTGAGTGACATTCATATTCCATTGTTAAACGTTGGTATGGTGTGCCTTGGATAAAGTATTATTGTCGTTCATTACTTGACATATGATGTTTAGGAAAATTTAGTGATAATCACAATACAGTCACTTGATGATAATAATTATCGGTGTTTGCATTTAGCATTTAAATATTTAATTCTGTGTTTTGTTTCAGGCAGTGTACAAGTGGACTTCCGGGTGATGTCACTATTGAGATTGGAGAAACATCGTTTCATCTCCATAAGGTGCGTAATCGTTTCGATTTGGTATTGTTTATGGTCGAATAGATCAAATGATGCATTATTTTCACACAATAAAAATCAGTCAAAAACTTGAATACATCACCTAGTTTTTGTTTTGTTATGTAGGTGTTTAGGTGTCTGTTGAATATTGAAGTTGAGTTCTCTGTGTAGGAGTTTGAGACGGATTTGATTACGCTGAATGGTACTTTGAGTGACATTCATATTCTATTGTTAAAGGTTGGTATGGTGTGCCTTGGATAAATTATTATTTTTTATTGTGTTTTGTTTGTAAAGGTTGCATACGAGCTTTAGATGAGTTTTTCTTCTTTTTTTGCATATGAACCGGCCTACAGCGATGCACAATACTTGACTCTCATATGAACCGGCCTACAGCGACGCTTAAGAAGGGTAATTCATTCTTTAATCTTATTATTTTAAAACAATTATGTCATGGTGTGTTAAGACTTAGCTACTATGACTGAAATCCACTCTAAGTGTCTACAAATTAGGCTCGACCTTTTCTGGTGTGCGAAATGCTTAGGGTGGGTTTTGATAAATAAGCGGCTTAAATATAGAAATCCATGTTCAAATAGGTTAATATTGTTTCATATAAAGAGTAAATGAATTTGATAAATAAGCGGTTAAAAGTCAATTTGAATTCAAGATTTTATTGTAATTAAACATGTTTGATTTTACTATTCACTCACTGAAATTTTAGGATGGTGTTATGACTTTTTTATTGTAATTAAGCCTTAATCTATTGACCTTTTTTGTCACACCCCAACTGATGACGGAAACATCGGGGCGCGGCACTGAGCGAAACAGATTGTCCAAGAGAAATTCCATAACAACTAAATTACCAGATAGTTAATATTATGTCCTATACCATAACCCATCAAGTAAAACAATTTTTACAGACATAGATATCTCAAAGACAAGTAAAACTATTCCGACAACTCAGATTTATATTGTTTGTTTCTAGACTCTCACTCCTACTTGATTCCACAAAAGCAAGAGCAAGCAAGCACAGCATCCTAAACACCTATCACATACGTTAAAATAGAGGTCAATACACATAGTGTAAAGGTGAGCATACAAGTTTAATAGTATAATAGATTCGAAAAGCGTTTACGCATAACCAGCATGTAACATGTAGCAAAGTGAAGCATGTAGGTTATCGACAATGAAATATGCACAGACATGACATCGAGTTGTAGAATGCGCAACACATATCACCACTATGATACGTGAAGAAATAACCTTAACAACCCCTGTCCACTACAGGTGCTGAGTCCAAACTATAGTACTATCGTTGCTAAGGCGTCAGGCAACAATCACTGTGTAAACATAACATACAAGTATTCATCGAGCAACACGTATAACATGCAGTAACGGTTAGCGTATAAAAGTGTTTGCGTTTTTTGTTCGATGTGATTTAGAATTAGTAACGTACGTAACACCCAAAAGTGCGTAAAGCAAAAAGGGATCGAGTATACTCACAGATAGCGTTTAACAAGTAAACACTCTCTTGGATTAAAGGGAGCGCTGAGAGTTTAGCCTAATCAGTTAACGATAACATAAGTGAAGAGCGGTGCGTGAAACGATGCAAGTGAAACAAGTGACGAATGGTAATCCGGTCTGATGGCCATTCGATCGGTTTGCCACTCGTTTGGGGTGGATGTGTTTCTGTATGATGGCTTTGATGTTTTCGTTGTAGCATTTTAAAAATAGAGAAGTATCTCTACCTTTTTGGTCGTTCGATCGAACAGCAGTTCGATCGGATGGCGATCTGTTGGGCGAAGTATTTCTCAGAGAACAAGTTCACAGCAGGATTGTCATTCGATCGGATGGTCTATCGATCGGATGACAATCCGTTAGAAATTAATGATCTTTGAAAATTATAAAAAAGTTAAGTGTTGAAGTCCAAGTGCAATCCGATCGGATTGCGGTTCGATCAGATGGCAATCCGATCGGACGGCAATCCGTCCCACAATCTGATCATCTTGAAAATTGATAAATTTGTTAAGTTTGAAAAGTTTTGCGGTTTGATCGAGACGATATGACAACGCGTTAACAACAGGAACTTCCATCAGACCCAAGTTATCCGATCGAACATGAATCACCCCAATCCGACCAGTTAACTGATCTTGACGGTGGTTTATGTTCGACTCGAAATCGGTTGTCTCGTTGATAGGATTCAGATCTCGAAACGACACATCACTAGAGAAGAGTAGAAGGCCTGAATGAGCTCTGATTCTATCGGTTTTGAGCCATTGAGTGTAAAAGAGTTGAAAGAAAGTTGGAAAAGCATCTTTCAATCCTTTTAACTTTGAAAATGTTTAGATCTATGAGAAATCATTGTTAAATCCTATGGAAATCCTTTAGATCTGAGTTGTTCTTGGTGGAATGAGGCCAAATCTTGAAGTTCATAAGAACTCCATGATGACATCACCCTAGAACACCTCAAATCCGCTGATTTCACGGTTAAAAGTTAAGATTCAGAGGTGAAAATGATGAACAAGATTTGGGGAAGAAAGTTACAAGAATCGCGAGAAATCGAAGGAAACGTGAGTTTGAGCGAGCTGGTCGAATGAGAGCACTGTTGTGATGTGACAGGGGGTATTTATATGTTGCTAAAAGAGGAATGTGGCACCTGGAACGGATCGGATGGCCCATCGATCGGATGGCCATTCGATCGGATGGCCATCCGATCGGATGGTCATCCATTCGGATGACCATTCGATCGAATGGTCATTTGATCGAGTGCTCCGGCGAGTTGTGTTTCGGTGTTTCGTTTTGTGTGTTGAGCACTGCGATGCGTTTAAGCGTGTTTCGATTAAGCGATGCGATAGATTAATAATAGCCATACAAATACTATATCTAACATACAATCATCCTAAATAACTTGCGTTTAGCGTTTGTGATTAAATAGCGTTGCGATAGAGTCGCGATTGCGTTTTCGGTTAATCACCACAAAACATAAATAAACATGCACAAGTAACACATAATAGCACACACACATAAAACAATATCCAGAACGCATAATTTGAGTTGCGAATGCGATCGCGGTGCGATTAGCGATTAAAGCGACAAAACATGCGATTAAACCCCGATTATAAATAGATACTCCACATATTATAACTAAGGTTAATAAAATAAAAGATTCGATTACAAGTCAAAAAGCATAAATCAGTAATTAAGCAAGGAATGACAGATCGCAATTAGCAATCTTTTCTTCCTTTGACTTTGACTTTGACTTGTACTTTAACTTTCGAACACGGGGTGTTACAGCCTCCCCCACATAAGGGAATTTCGTCCTGAAATTAGGCCTTAGCTGTAACAAACAACTGCAGATACTTCGCCTTCATGTCACTTTCAAGTTCCTAGGTAAACTCTGCGCCGCGTTTGCCTTCCCAGCGAACCTTCACAATGGGAATGCGTGAGCGCCTGAGCTTCTTGGTTTCTTAGTCTATGATCTCGATAGGCTTCTCCACGAAGTGTAATGTTTTGTTCACTTGTAGATCCTCAAGGGGAACTTGTAAATCCTGCTCGGCCAGACACTTTCTGAGGTTCGAAACGTGGAAAGTCGGGTGGATGTTGCTAAGTTCCTCCGATAGTTCGAGTCTGTAGGCCACTTTGCCTATCCTTTCCAGAATCTTAAATGGTCCAACATATCGAGGCGCGAGCTTTCCTTTCTTGCCGAATCTGATCACACCCTTCCAAGGTGATACCTTTAGGAGTACGTGATCGCCAACATCAAATTCAAGGGGCTTGCGACGTCTATCGGCGTAACTTTTCTGACGACTTCGAGCTTTCAGCAGATTGTCTCAAATTTGGAGGATTTTGTCAGTCGTTTCTTGCAATAGCTCAGGACCGGTTATTTGCGAGTCCCCGATCTCGTGCCATACAATAGGCGATCGAGATCTTCTTCCATATAATGCCTCAAATGGTGCCATTTGAATGCTAGAATGATAATTGTTATTGTACGAGAATTTGACTAAAGATAAGTATGCGTCCCAATTACCACCGAAATCTATGACACACGAGTGAAGCATGTCTTCAAGGGTACGAATCGTTCTTTCAGTTTAACCGTCGGTTTGGGGATGGAAAATGATACTTAGATTAAGCATAGTACCGAGAGCAGATTGTAACGTTTCCCAAAGACGCAAGGTAAACCGACCATCGCATTCAGAGATGATGTCACGAGGCATCCCATGTCGGCAAATGATCTCGTTGGTGTAGATTCGGGCTAATTTTTCTACCTTAAAGTCTTCTCGTATCGGCCGAAAGTGAGCTGATTTAGTCAAACGGTCAACGACAACCCAGATGCGGTCGTGACCTGATGGCGTGCGCGGAAGTTTCGTTATGAAGTCCATAGCTATACTTTCCTATTTCCACATAGGGATCTCAGGTTGGACGAGTAAGCCAGAGGGTCTTTGATGCTTAGCCTTAACTTTTGAGCAAGTCAGGCACTTCGAAACATAGAAAGCGATATCTTTCTTCCTGCCCGGCCACCAGTACTTGTAGCGAAGATCCTGGTACATTTTATCGGCACCGGGATGGATAGAATATCGAGACTTGTGGGCTTTGTATAGCAGAATTTGTCTTAGGTCGGTGCGCTTGGGGATCCAAATTCGGTCTAAATAGTGGAATATCCCGTTTGACTTATTTACTAACTGGGCGCCATCGTTCAGAATCCTTTCCTTCTTCAAAGTACGTGTGACATTTGTGCTTGTGTAATAATTGTACAAACTCTGAACAATACAATATTAATAAAACAATGTGTTTTGATCCCAATGTTTGTTATTTATGGTTGACATTTTGCGTGTTTTGATTTTTGATCGATTTTGAACTCTATATCGCTTTCTGGAAGGTTATACACAAACTGATGCGTAAACGTAATCAGTTTAACACGACAAACACTCCGGGACAGCAACATAAGCTTAACATACCTTAAATAACCTTTATATAACTTAGAAATAAGTTTTGAAGGGTTTGGTATGGCAAAAACAAGTTTATTCGCTCACAGGGACTATTTGCGTCAAACTGCGAAAGTCTGCCGTTTCGTAAGGCAAAGTATAGTCTGGAATATGATCATAAGCTAAACATACCATAAATAACCTAAACATAGCTTAGAAATAAGCTTTGAGTGGTTCGGGGACTAAAGTGTCAAAAACGACGTAAGTTTGCATTTTCACGCATATCTTACGTTCTGACCACATCTGGGCATCCAAAATTTTTGTACACACTAAAATATTTTTATTTTAGTGATCGGAATGCAAAAATACCATTCGTCGCTTATTTTGGATCATTTTCACGTCCGTTCGAGTTTCGTCGTAATTAACCAAACAACGTGACCGTACGACCAAACGAACCGACATCCATAACATTTTTGAGCAAAATTCAAGTTAAATATACTTTAAATTCATTATGGAGCTTAAAAAAGGGCTTGACGGGTGTTAGAAGTGCCAAAACGCGATGAAACAAGCTCAGTGGCCAAAACTGTCAAACTTTGAAAGTTGCTGGTTAGCTGCAGGGTCCTTACGGACCGTAAGGGGTCCTTTGCGGACCTTAAAGCATGCCCAGTGACCAGGAAATCATTTTCAGCTGCTGTTTGATAATTCAGGGGCTATTCTTGTAATTTCTTGGTGTGTTAACCAAGTTAACACCTCTCCAAGGCTTTGAACCTGCTTACAACACTTGTATGGTTGAGATTTCTTGCTTCTTGGCCACACAAACACTTGTTTTGATCTTGTGAGTTCATGACAAGTATAAATAGCCTAGCATTTCACTTGTTGCAACTCACACTTGATCTAAATTCTCTAAGTTGGGGTTTTATAACTTCATACCTGAGAATTATAAGATCAAGTTCAAGCAAGGACCTTTTGTAAGCATTCCTTCATTCTTTTATTGCTTTCCTAGCTTAAAAAGTCAAACAGTGTTTGACTTTCAGTTTGACCAGTCAATGGTCAACGCAAAGTTTGGTTGAACTTTGCAACGTGATTGTAATCACGATGGTTATAGTCCTTAGCGATTATACCTACTGATTTCCACGTTAACTAGGCGTAGTGACGAGTCAAAGTTTCGGTCAAAATGCGTTTTAGCACGCATTTTGCCACGGAACTACTTTTAGGTATCAAAACATTTTGTTTTGATACCAAATCAATTTTCTAAGTAGGTTAAACATGTTTTGACATGTTTAACTCGTCACTATTAGTTTAGTGCTTGTTTAGGGTCGTAAGTTAAGAGGTCTAAACAACCGCTTAGACTTTCGAACCCGACCCGTTTGGTCGGTCATTAGGATCCGACCAAGCTTGCTTAGTGATCATAGTAGCATAGGGAATAACCTCTGAGGTTATACCTTATGATCATGTTGAATTGGTTAGTTATTTGTTAAGTAGCTTGTATGCCCATAGGAAATGACCAAAACGCCCTTTTGAAGCATAAATCTGTATCTTGCCTATATGAACATATTTTTGACATATAATCTGATTTAGTAACATGTTTAGGGATAATTGGGCATATAAGACCTGGCATAGCACATAGTTAACCATCCGAACATAGTTTTACGCAAATGAAGCATTCTAGTAGCTTATACTACCATAATGGGTCGAAACGGGTCAAAAGCACTTAGGTAGAATTTCAAATCAGAATGCTAGCTCTATTAAATCATACCATATGAGTTCAAATACTCATTTGATTTATAGAACATCATTCTATCCTATCTCCCGATTTAGGATCCGATTATTAACATAGTTACCTATATTAGGTGCCGGTTGATTCGTGATACTTGGTGCCTTATTTGGTCTTATTCTCAAGACTATTAAGCAATCCCAAGTGAGTACATAGTTCCCCTCTTTTACCGCTTTCAAATACTTTGGGGTGATACACATGTACATACATGTTACTTACGTGTTTTCATTGCTTTTATGACATAAACATGCTAGTTTCACCTAGTACATATCTAGTACATGCTTTTAATTATGTTTTGCTATGTATGTCAAGCATGCTAGCACATTGATTTATTACACATTTGTTGCATATGTTTACTTAGCATATGTACACATCGTTTTACATAACATTTCTGCTATGTATGTTTACTCAGCATGCTAGCACATTGTTTTACATGAACATTTCTACTAGGCATGTTTACTTAGCATACCTAGTACATGGTTTTCATATGCTACATTGGTTATGACATTTGGTGTGTTTAATCGGGATAATAATACATTCATTAACATTGATCACGCCGCTTGGTAGTATGTAATGGTACCATAGGACTTGACAAATCTCGTTTTCGACTTCCTAGGTTTTGTTTGGAAGTTGGGAATGACAGAATCCGATATACATAACTTGGATAAACCTTTAATTTGTTTAAAGGTTTGTTGCCACAGTCGCAAGGCTTGAATGTATACGATTAACATTACTGCATAAATGTTTGTAATCATAAAACATTGTTTTCTACAAAACATAACATTTGATTTAAACTTAGGTTTATTCAAAAACCTTGTTTTGTACATTTTTCTATGGGGTTGAGTAGCTACTAGTTATTCACCATACATGACATTTGTTTCACATTGACATCATCACATAGTTTGAGTAGGCAATTGCTACTTGCTATGCATTTCATTTGGTTACACATGACATTGAACATGGTTTATACATAAACATTTTTTACATTGAACAAGACATTTTGGTTGGTTATTGATAAGTGACTTATGTAACGGGGCTATGTGTTATATGATAAAAGCATGGTGGATACGCCGCTGATACTTCCTATATATAAGTGCTTTTATTGTATTATACAATGTTGCGTTATCTAAACCACTTGCCAAGATATGAAACATTTTTACAAGAACACGACTTTATTTTACAAATTACATATGTTACACAAATTCACTATTACTTGGTTATTCATTTAACCATGCATTGTCCTTTCATTATCATTTGATTTTCATATCGATTTTCATATGATTTCATAAAGGAAAACATTTTACAAGGTTCATGACTATATTTTGTAAAACACTTCCTTTAAACTACTAGTCATGAATCCTGCATAAACAAAACCTATGTATCTCACAGGCATTTTTATGCTGACGTACCTATTTTTACATGTGTTTCAGGTGCTAATGCATGATTATGTTTATGCTTCACTTAGGCGGACTCGGGCCTTAGTGGCTTAAAAGACTGTTAATTATGTTATGTTTGGTTTGAACTCAAAGACAATGTAACTTTAATCAATAATACAAAACTTTATTTACCATGGTTGTTGAAACAATAATTCTGTCTCATCACTCCCCGGCGTTTCCACCGCGGTTTTGTTGTTTTGACGCGGCCGGGGTGTGACAGAAGAGTTGGTATCAGAGCCAATGGTTATAGGGAATTAGGTTATTAGTAATGCTTTGACCTAGACTATAACTTTCTAGGACCCTAACACAAGTTTACTTTGGTTTAGATCTTAAAACAATACACGTCACCTATCCTTAGGTGATTACCAAAACATGAACACAAATTTTCCAAAATGATTTTGAAATCAATCATCTATCCTTAGATGATTTCTTTTGGCCGTGTGCCTTCTGAATTTTCAAAATCTCGTCAAAGTTTGAATCTAAATAATGTGAACACATGCAAACTGGAAGAGTGGATGCCTGTACCCTGAGTTTTCTGTCTAAGGCTAGAGTGTTCGTACAAATCCGCAGTATCGGACCAGTCACTCTTACCTGGGAACTCTTGGGGTGAGTGTCCACTTATAGGCGAGCATGTCTTCGCGATACATTATTATGACTCATTTACTTTGATTTGTCACTGTGTGTTGACTGTTTGTTACGAGGTAATGAACAAATGACCACCATCCTTTCTTTTTGTTGATATTTATGATATCTCATTTTCATCACATCATCTCACTCATTTTCTCTCATGTTTCCTCTTTTAGAATGCCTCCTCGACGTAACATTCAACAACCTGTTGCCGAACTGGCAGCTATTATAGCACAACAGATGGCTGCTATGCTACCTGATCTCATAACTCAAATAAACCAAGCCAACAATAACATTAATGCACCTGCTCCGTGCAATTTCAAAAGTTTTAACTCGGCTAAACCGCTCAAGTTTAGTGGTTCTGAAGGAGAAACTGGGCTCCTACAGTGGTTTGAGAGTCTTGAGAGCACCTTTCGCCATGTTCAGTGTCCGAACAACCATAAGGTCGGGTTTGCTTCTAGTGTATTCCAAAAGAGGGCTCTTACCTGGTGGAATGGGGTAATGAGAGATAGAGGTGCTGATGTTGCTTTGGGTCAGACATGGGAGGAACTTAGAGCTTTCATGATGAGAGAATTTTGTCCTCGTCACGAGCAGAGGGCACTCGAAAATGAGTTCCATGATCTGAAGTAAGACAGTGGTGAACACCAGGCTTACACAGACAGATATGAAGAGTTAAGCTTGCTCTGTCCAACAATGGTCACGCCTTTGGATAAGGCTATTGAGAAATACATAGACGGTTTGCCAGATCCTGTTCAGGATATTGTCACTGGCAGCAACCCTACTACCGTCCAACAGGCCATTGAGCTAGCTGCAACCCTTACTGAATCGCAAGTCAAGAAGGGTAAACTCCACAGAAAAGGTGATAAAAAGCAGAAACAGTCTGATAGCACCCAGGAGAAAAAAGGGCAAGAAGGCTGCTGAGTCTTCCAAGAAATCTAGGAAGCGTAAGGCTTCCAAGAATTTCGCTGTCACTACTCAAACTAATCAGGCAGCACAGAATCAGGCTGCACAACCTGCTGCCAAGAGGCAGTATGCTGGGAATGCACCTCTATGCAACAGATGTAATAGCCATCACCAGTAACAGTTACAATGTTGCATGTGCACAAATTGTGGCAAGTCTGGTCATCTTGCAAATACCTGCCGTTTTGCTCCGAACCAAAATCAGGCAGCTCAAAACCAAGCTGTACAAAACCCTGCCCAGAATCCTGCACGACCTCACTATCCGCCTGGTTCATGTTTCAACTGTGGGGATCTGACCCACTATAGGAACAACTGCCCGAGATTTGGCAAATGTGAATCAAGCACCAGCTCATGGTATAGCTTTTATGTCACACCCCGAAATCATCAGAGCTGGCGTGACTGGACCGGTATCTTCATTACACAGCGGAAGCAAATATAAGCTAAGACTTCTAGAAATTGAACGCCACTAAGTACTCGACTCCACATGGTTCTCCTATTCCAACCGTGCCTTAACTTTGAAAATGCAACCTGAGAAAGAAACATGCGAAAAATCAACATAAAGTTGAGCGAGTTCATAGTTTGTTTTGAAAAAGATTTGAAATAAATCTTTTTGAATAACCGGTTTTTTTTTGAAATATTATTGAGAAAACGAATTTAGAAATCATTTTCTTGTCAAGTTATATGGAAACTTTGTATTTGTAACGCCTTATGTTCGTAGAACCATGTATTTGTAAACTCTTGTATTTGTAAAGTTTGTATAACCGTCAATGCCCACCCTGACTTTGACTTCATGCCCGCATAATCCTATGCTTTGAATTTGTATAAAACATGGTATGTAATTTGTATAAATCAAGTATTTATGTAAGTATCGAGTTTGTTAATGGGTTGCAAGGCCATTAACATGTGACATGACATAGGAAGCATCCAAACCATAGGCATTTTCTAGTTGTCGATTCACGACTGAGACACAAAATCACTACTTGGTACTAGTTATCACCAAGAGTGTGGCTGCCCGAAAACCCATTAGATCTAACCTTTTGTTCTGCGGTCTTAGTATGTACACGATTAATGGTGCTTCTGGTACCCTATTCGTGACACGATTTCAAGTATCATCCCTTAGTTCTTATATCCATCATACCATAACACATGTATTTTCCCCAAGTTTAAAAAGTATGTAAACGTTTAAAAGTGGGGACATGAACTCACTGGGTTGTCTTGTTTTACGTACGCAGACCGACCCAATCCCATTATTATAACTAGGACAATCCCGTCCCTAATCATGAAAATCATTCACGTTTTGAAAATACGTATTTGTTTTGTAAAACCGATATCTTTAGTACAAATCATTCGTAAATCGTTTGAGTTCTTTATAATCCATTCGTATCATGGTTTAGAAATATGAGTTTTTGTTTATCGATAAATTGTTTATTTTTGCAAAACTTGCATGTCTTTCCACTCCGAAAACATTTATAAAATGTAAAACAGTGAAAAGGTGGGGTTATGAACTCACCTGAATATTCATGTGCAAAGCTAGCTATATACGACTTTGTGATGTCGTTTCCAAGACTTGACTTGCTAGCGTACGTTCTACAATATTCCTAACACGGAATATCTTATAAGTTTCTAACCAAATGCAGTAACTAAACTATGTGTCACCGAGCTCTTACCGAATCGTTGAACGATTCGATGGTTAAGTTGTTGAGTTAATGGAAACGATTTAGGTCATATTTGATAAGTATCGTTTATCGTCGAATATAACTAGTAAGTCTTGAAAAGACTTGATTCTCGAGATAAAATAAACAAATATTTATATCAAAATATATAAATATGTCGTTAAGATGCTTGTCGTCCCGAGAAGTTGTTTGTGTATATAGGAATATTCGTATGATACGATATTTGAAATAAATATAAAATCTATATTTATTTTTATAAAACGGATTCGAGTCGTGTGATATTTGAAATAAATATATAAACTATATTTATTTATTTTTATAGAAAGAGGTCGTGTTGTATGTTATTTGAAACAAATATATAGCTATATTTGTTTTATGAAACAATTTCGTATTGTTCGATTTTTGAAAGGATTGTCGAAAGTAATAAAAGAATTGAAAATATTATTTCACGTTTTATTTTATAAAAGCATTGTCGAGATAATATCCAAATTGTCGTTTTCATGATGTTGTGAAGTGTCGTCGATATTTTGTATTTGTTTTTATAAAAAAAATTACTTGAATAGGATAGTTCGTTTTATAATAAAACACGTTTTATTTTTACGAATTTTCTTGAAAAACGGGCAGAGTTTCCTCTGTTTTTGGACGCCCCCGACAACACAAGTTGTCGTTATTTTATCAAAATTCACAATAATTCAATGCTATGTAATCGACAATATATAGTTTCGTCAAAATAACAAAACATAAATAAATCACTAAACGTATAACGATGGTTCGAGCTTGGTTGGCGTAACTATAAAGTGTCTAACAATATAAACAAACTTTCGCGCGTTTAAATCTTTACCGGGTCTTTGAGTTGACCATCCTTGACTTCTGTTGACTTGTGTTGACCCGAGTTGACTCGCTGTTGACCTGAGTTGATCGGGTGTTGATCGAGTCATCCCGGTTTGACCCGAGGCGAAACGTGAAACACCACCATTACTAACTTCCATTTCAACAAAGAAATTAACATCAGAAATGGAATTAGAATTAAATGAACAAAACTGAGTTGATATCGAACCGGGGCTGACCCGAACAAAACTAACTGAACAGAGACTGAGTTACTCATTCCGCGAAACCAGTTCCAAAGCCAAATTGAACATAAATCGATGTTGAGCGAACCTGATCCGAACATGAATCTGAATTGGACCCCTTGCAGTCTCCGACGTGGTTCCGTCGGACCATCATCATCAACAACAGCAGTTCTTCTTCATTATCCACCTCACTAAAATCATCCTTGTCAATTTCCACGAAAAATATAAGAGAAAATGGAGGGGGGCCGGTTCTTACCGTGAAACCGTCTAAATCAAAAGCACCACTGCCGTCGTTACGGCGACATCGCCGCTCCTTATCTCCACCGCTCTCTCTCTCATCTCCTCGTTTCTCTCTCCTGCTCTCTCTCTCTCTGGTCTCTCTCTCCTCTCTCTCTCTCTCGCTTGAAGCATCGACCGGCACCACCCACCACAGCGCCACCGCCTGTGGTGGTGGTGTTGCTGCTGTAGTCCGCCACCACCTGAAGATGGTGGTGGTTGGCCGGTTGACAGGGGGGGTAAGACAAGTGGGTTGTGTGAGAGATACAAAAGGGTGTTGGTGTGTGCCTAATGTTCATATCGAGATAGAAGGGGAAAGTATGTGGTGTGTGTGTTTGTTGTGTATGCTCAAAAGAAATCAAGGGGGTAGACCCCTTTTATAGATGTTGATGAAATCTTGAGTAAATCTTGTAGAGATTTTGCAAATCTTGAAGGGATTTTACGTAGATTTGATAAGATTTTGCAAAGATTTTCAAATCTTGTAGAGATTTGATAATATTTTGTAGTGATCTTGTAAGATGTAATATATCATATGCAGGTTTAGGCTTGTGGGTTTTGGGCTTGGGCCCAGGGCCCACAAGCCCATCTCATGTGTAAGTGGCCCGAGACACGTTTTTAAAACCGAATTCACCGTAGCCTAGTAAAATAATATTTTAGAGTTAAAAACGAGTATATAAAAAAAATAATGTCAGTATCCGTCGTAGTCGCATTAATCGTCTGTTAATCACGTAATTAGGAGCCGTAAAACACCGGTTGTCACATTCTCCCTCTGGTAATAAAATTTCGTCCTTGAAATTTAGACTACGTTAACTCCTTAGAGTTATGTTGTAAGTAAATACGAATAATGTCAAAGGAAACGTGATATACTGATACAGTCACCAATGTGACCAAGTTAACAGGGGTCCAATAAAAGAGGAATTTCGAGCAATAGAATTCCAAATGAATATTCACAATATGCAAATGAATTCTAGAAACGATAATATCCACTAGATGGAACTTAGAATCAACAAGTTCAATGAAATAGTTTTGCATGAAACGCTCGATCATGATCAGCCCAAGCTGCAAGTTATACCGACGCCACAAGGTGTCGTAGTGAATGAAACAATTCAATAATAGCGGTGATCAAACAAATTCACCATGTTTGAAGTCAAGCGAAAGTACAATGAAGCAAATTTGAAAATTTGATTCAAACGTCATCATAAGATTTTCAATTGAAGATGGAACATCAAAGAATTAATGTTTTCGATCGAAGATGAAGAAACAATAAATATCACAAAATATTCGATCGATGTTGAAAGAACCATTAGTTGGTACACCGGAGTATGCAATGAATTTATGTACCATTGTCATAACACACAATTGTGTTAAGACCGCTTAAATATGATAAATTGAAGCGGATTTAAAGCAAATCAATAAATAAATAATTAAATCCATGCATGAGATGCGTAAACGAGTTTAGCGTAAGCTTCAAATTAGTGAAAATGCCACCACAAGGTGTCGAAATCATCAAATGACTTAAGGGAGTCGTAGATCAAACAAGTCCACTACGACTCGGAACGAATGAAATGCCTGTTACAACAAATTTGAATATGACACTTTCAATACATCATATGGTGTTTTGAATTGAATATGTGAAATGAACAAGTTCAAACAATTGAACTGGGTTTCGGCGCAAGCCGACAATACATACATGTATCGACAAGGAAATTTCGGCATGGTTACAACGAAAAACCATGTATGTAGCATGAAAAGAAAAGAAATTTCAAGAAAATGTGTTGACTTGATAACAAAGAAGCAAACAATTACAATAATACGGGTCATTCGAATCACAAATCAATAATTAGATTTAGCGAAATAATATTTGAACTTTGATGAAATGCTTATTCGAAACGAAACCACATGCGTAACAAACGATGCATGCGTAACATATGAATTTTCAAGAAACGGAGCAAATGAGTATTCGCTAAAATGATAGAAACGATCGTGATACAATGACCATTAAGAGAAGTAGAGATGTAAAAATCTACTCACTAGATGCAAAAGTCGGAATTTCAATAAAAGAAATTTAAGGACTTTACCTGGGGTTGCATGTGATAACCGGTTGTTAGGTGACATTACCATGGAATGTCGAACATATCGTATTCGTCGTTATTGAGATAGGGGGAATGTGGAGACATACGTCTTCTCCTGGCGTGATTCATGTCGTTGCAAGTTCGCGTGACAAGTTGCCGCTTCCTGATCATTAGTTCTCCTGCTGACAGGAATCTAGCGTCGTCGTTGAATTGCGCCATCGTGTCTTTTCAAAGGCCTTGCCTCGATAGTCGTATGTGACGTACTTCAACTTCCGTTGATGTATGGATTGCGTTTCATGTAATTTGCACGCCCGTGTTTTGTTTTGCGTAGGTTGTCTGCTCGGTTAAGTAAAATAGCATAGACGACATAGTAATGGCGTTTACCCGAGTTAATAGACGTGGTACCTACGTGGTGACCTTTAATGAACTTCAACATGAGTTTCTGAAGGTCTTAAATGCATGTTTCCTAAACTCTCAGAGTTTTGTGTACTGTATGTAATTGTTTTCTGTACCGTGTGTAAAACACCACAATAGCGTATGTTTGAAAACAAAATTTTAACTATTTATCTTTCGGCAACGGTTGGAGACCATATTCGAGTACTAGGCGTTCTGTATGTATTCAAAGTCATAATAGTCTAAGTTTCCAGAGAAAAAGGTGAGGTTAGAGCCTAGGTATCTCTACAGAAAACCCTATTCGCTGTAACCTATAGCTCTGATACCAATCTGTCACACCCCGAAATTATCAGAGCTGGCGTGACTGGTGTGACACCTGGGTCACTGCGACCATCAAACAAATACCAAACCAATGAAATATTGTATTTCATACTTGGGATTTGTATAAATATGTGTATCATTTACACATGTCAATCCTTGTTCGATTTCAAGCTTTAAATCGCTTTCTGGAAGGTTATACACGCACTGATGCGTAAATATAACCATTTTAATGCAATGAACACTCCGGAATAGTGAAATAGGCTTCACATACCTTAAATAACCTTTATATAACTTAGAAATAAGTTTTGAAGGCTTTGGTATGACAAAATCAAGTTTAATCGCTTACAGGGACTAAATTCAACAAACTACGAAAGTATGCCGATTTGAACTGTAACAGACATTCCGGAACATGACCATAAGTTAAACACACCTTAAATATCCTTTACATAGCTTAGAAATAGGCTTTGAGGGGTTCGGTGTGCTTAAATAAACTTTTTCGTCATTCAGGGACTAAAAGCGTCAAAAAGTGCATAAGTTTGCACTTTCGCGCATAATTTACGTTCTGAATACATCCGGAAATCCAAAAATTTATGTAAGCATTAAAGTATTATGTTTTAGTGTTTGGCATGATAAAAATCCATTCGTCGCGCAATTTGGATTGTTTTTGCGTTCGTTACGGCTTCCGTCGTAATTAACCGAACATTGCGATCGTACGACCAAACGAACTGACATCCGACATATTTTTGAGCATGTTTCATGTTCCCTATACTTTAACATCCTTATAAAGCTTAAAAATGGGTTTGACGGGTGTTAGAAGTGCCAAAACACGACGATACGCACACATGGGCCTGTTCTGCCATTTTTGAAAAGTTTCAGACCTGCAAGGTCCTTACGGACCTCAACATTCTGAGTGTTACGGTCCGTAAGCAGGGGTCAGATGCAGAAAATCATTTAAAACTGCTGTTAACAGCCTTTCAACCCCCCAAAGGCCAATGCCACATGTCAATCTCTGGTGGTGGGGGCAAAATGAGTTACCATAACATTCCGACACATGTACGGATGAGATTCGATCACGTTATTCGATAAACAATCCTAACGGTTGTCCATTTACTATAAATACCCAACCCCATTCAACCCCAAAACCCACAAATCTGATCTAAAACACTCTAAGTTGAAGCCATTGCTTCATACCTGAGTTATTTGGATCAAGAATAGCTTTCGGGGACCCTTTGTAAGTGTTCCTTCGTTCTTTTTATTCGTTTAGCGTTGAAAGTCAAACTTTGTTTAACTTTCTACGTTGACCAGTTTATGGTCAATGCGAAGTTCGTTTGAACTTCATAACGTGAGCGTAATCACGATGGTTATAGTCCCTAGTGACTATACCTACTGATTACCACGTTATCTAGGCTCAGTGACGAGTCGTAGTTTCGGCCAAAATGTGTGTTATTGCATATTTTGTAACCAAACTACTCTTGGGTATCAAAACCGTTTTTTTTTTATACCAAACTTGTTTTCTAACTTAGTTAATCGTCACTTTTAGTTTAGTGCTTATATAGGGTCGTAAGGTAAGCGATCTAAACAATCGCTTATACTTTCGAACCCGACCCGTTTGGTCGATCATTAGGATCCGACAAAACACATTAAGTGACCATAGTATATAGGGAATAACCTTCCAAGGTTATACCTTATGGTCGCTTCGTTAAGTAGTTGTATGACAGGTAGTTTATATGCCTTAGGTAAATTACCAAAATACCCTTTTCATGTGTAATTGGTAATTAAGCATATGTAACCTAAACTTTCGTCACTTAACTGATTATGTAACATAATCAAACATGTTAGGCATATAATACTTGTCATAGGACTAGGTAGGCGAACGCGCTTTACGCGAACGACGCGTTAAAGTAGCATAAGCTACCTAGACGGGTCGTAATGGGTCGTAAGCACTTAGGTTAGGTTTCATTTTAGTATGAAGGCTTTGTTAAACCATATTACATGAGTTCCCATACTCATTTGGTTTACGAACCCTCATTCTATCCGATCCTCCGATTTAGGTCCGGTTTATTAATGTAGTTACCTATATTAGGTGCCGTTTGATATCCGTGATCTCTAGCATTGTTTGGTTGTTACTCAAGGACTACTAAGCAATCTCAAGTGAGTACATAGACCCCTCTTTTACTGTTTTTCAAACATTTTGGGGTGAAGAATGTGTACCTATCTGTTATTTTCATGTTTTCCAAAAGTATAATTGATTATACATGTTAGTACTTATCTGTTGACAAACTAAATGACTATCTATGCTTTAAACACTGATTTTTTAAAGGTTATAAAATTAATTGTTGAATTGTACTTATTTTGTTCGCCAGACCGGTTGGTAGTATGAAATAGCGCTATAGGATTTGACACCCCATTCCTGTTGTCATGGAATGTCTGAAACCAATTTGTTTTTCCATCCAAATAGGGATTTCCTTTGTGGTATCCCTATAGTCTCAAAGGTGTATTTTGATGCACTAGGTCTGAATGAATTCTTAAATCACACTTTTATATGTATATTTTGATATACTCCCAAAGGTATAGTTTGATATACTCTCATGTGTGGTATTGTACAAAACCAACATACATTTAATTATCACATCCAAAGCATATTTTGATATGTTATTTACAAAACCAAAACATAGTTTAATATGTTATTTATAAATCCGAAGTATACTTGTAATATACTACTTAAAACTATTATTTTAAACAACTAAAGTATATTTAATGCACTATCTATCTAACGATTGGGTTTTGATTAGTGTTTAGATAACGGGACGGGTGTAATGTGATGAAAACATGGTAGATACGCCGCTGGTACTTCTTATATATAAGTGTTTTCATTGCATTACATACCGTGGTGTTATTTAGTACACTTGGGTCAACAATATTGGAACTGAAATATATTTTAATATATTACTCATTCGATTCTCTTAAAATCCAAAGTATATTTTCACATATACTATAAGCCTTTTTATCAAAATATTGTTTTCGAACAATACATTCAATACAAACCTATTTTACATGGTTATTCACTTAACCATACATTACTCTTTTATAAATATATATCATTTGGTTTATTTACCACTTTTCAAATGATTTATGAAATAAAACACGTAACAAGATTCATGACAAATTTTATTAAACATCTTCTTTAAACATAAGTCATGAATCCTATTTTCACAAAACCTATGTATCTCACAGGCATTTTTATGCTGACGTACCTATTTTTACACATGTTTCAGGTACTGCTTTGTGATGATTAATGATATATGCTACACTTAGGATGGACTCGTGCCTTAGCAACTTTAAAACTTGGAAGATCATAGTTGTACTTATTTGATTGTATTAAAACAATGAGTTCATTTTTTCAATAAAACAGAATTTATTTATTCCATGGTTATGAAACAATGATTCTGTTACAACACTCCCCGACGTTTCCGCCATGTCTTGTTGCTTTACGTGGTCGGGGTGTGACAGAAAAGTTGGTATCAGAGCCCATGGTTATAGGGAATTAGGTTATTAGTAATACTTTGACCTAGTCTATAACCTTCCTAGGACCCTAACGCGAGTTTACTTGCGTTTAGTCATAAAATAATACTGTCACCTATCATTAGGCGACAACCACAACAAGAACACAAATTTCAAAACCGCTTTGAAAAGCAATCATCTGTTCTAGGATGATTAATTACTAGGTTTTGAACCCTCTAAGTTTTCAAATCTCGTCAAAGTTTGGGTCTTATAATGTGAACACGTGCAAACTGGAAGAGTGAATGCCTGTACCCTGAGTTTTCTGTCGAAGGCCAGAGTGTTCGTACAAATCCGCAGTATCGGACCAGTCACTCTTACCTGGGAACTCTTGGGGTGAGTGTTCACTTATAGGCGAGCATGTCTTCAGTGATACATTAATATGATCCGCTCACTTTGATTTGTCACCGTCTCATTTGTTTGCCTTAGGTAACGAACAAATGATCGCAACTCTTATGCATTGCCAATCTGTATTGTTTATCCGATGACGTTTCACTTGTTTCTTCCTATATCCTTCATTTCCTCCAGAATGTCTCTTCATCGCAACGATGCGCAGATATCCGAGCAGACCGCCAAATTTGCCCAGCGAATAGGCGAGGTAATCCTGAAGACTGTTGAATTAGGCATTGCCATGTCTCGTCTCAACAATGAAGCCACTCAAGAGCCACCAAAGGAAGCAGAAGTCAAGCCAGCACCACCAGCCAAGAAACCAATCGAGGAATCAAAGACCATGGATGAACAGACTGGATCCCCTAAGAAGTCAAAGAAGCGAAAGGCTTCTCAGGACTTCACAGTGATCGCTCATAATTTCTTCAAAAGTTCTAAGTACTCGTTTCATTCTAAGAAACGAAGAACATGAAATAAAGTGAAATTATGAGTAATTGTGCTTTTTGCACATCTGTGCCTTTGAATCCTTGGTTAGATAACTAAGGATATGTTCAAATCTCATACCCATTACGTTCTGATTTTTCAACATGCATGACTTAAATTTTCAAAACAACCTACATGATTTCAAAAACATTGTCTATGTTTTCAAAAACAACTCTCATGATTTCAAAATATTTCATATAGTTTGAAGACAATTTTATGTAGTATATCAAATGCACGATTTCAAAAGAATCATTCATGTTTTCAAAAACCTTATACATACTTTCAAAGATTCAACTCATGATTTTAAAACATTTTTTTTAAACCCCATGCATATATTTCAAAGATACTTTTCCTCATACATTGACTTAAACTTCAAATTTCGCTTCATATGTCGTCTTGACATATCTAGCATCTCAACTTCATAAGCATTTTACTTCATATTTTGACTTAAGCACATCCAGTGCGAGGTTTCAAAACATCTTCAACTTCTGAAATCCATACGGGATCTTTTTATCTTCAAAATTAGACCCTTGTGGATGATTATCATTTAAATTAGAGTCCTTAATTGGATTCCTTGTATGCTTTAATTCGAACATTTCGGTTCCTTATAATCGAAATCGAATTTTCTCTTTAAAAATCTTTCTATCTTTATAGTTAGATTCTTGATAATGTTTAAAGTACCAAATGAAATCCACAGAATGGATTCCTAGTGTGCTTTAAATGCATGTACGCAATTAACAAGACAAATTAACAAACAATTTTGTGGTTATATGACTATGTGTTTATGCATCTTGTGTTTTCTTTTATGCATTTGGTGTTTTATACTCTGGATATTCATTATCCAAATCCTCGTAGAATCTTTCATATGAGGGATTCGTAGTAGGATATTCAAAAAGGTACTATCTTAAATCCTTATTGGGCTTCTACGTCATAGTCAAGACCCTTGGATTTTATAGTACCACTCCATGATTCATAAGAGACCCTTTTAGTGGTCTATTCAAAAAGATTGATTCAAAATCTGGTTAAGAACGACATTTGATGATATAAGATGAAAAGACTCCTTGGATGTCTATTTAAATCATTTATTGATTTAATAAAAGGGACCCTATGGTGGTCTAGTCACAATCATCACAGGCTTGTTCATTGTTTTCTTCCCCTACACATTTTAAGATGCACTACGTGACTATGCAAGGAATTACGTAATTATCAAAATATATAAATATGTCGTTAAGATCGCTTGTCGTCCCGAGAAGTCGTTTGTGTATATAGGAATATTCGTATGATACGATATTTGAAATAAATATAAAATCTATATTTATTTTTATAAAACGGATTCGAGTCGTGTGATATTTGAAATAAATATATAAACTATATTTATTTTTTTATAGAAATAGGTCGTGTTGTATGCTATTTGAAACAAATATATTGCTATATTTGTTTTATGAAACAATTTAGTATTGTTCGATTTTTGAAAGGATTGTCGAAAGTAATAAAAGAATTGAAAATACTATTTCACATTTTATTTTATAAAAGCATTGTCGAGATAATATCCAAATTGTCGTTTCGTGATGTTGTGAAGTGTCGTCGATATTTTGTATTTGTTTTTATAAAAAAATTACTTGAATAGGATAGTTCGTTTTATAATAAAACACGTTTTATTTTTACGAATTTTCTTGAAAAACGGGCAAAGTTTCATCTGTTTTTGGACGCCCCCGACACCACAAGTTGTCGTTATTTTATCAAAATTCACAATAATTCAATGCTATGTAATCGACAATATATAGTTTCGTCAAAATGACAAAACATAAATAAATCACTAAACGTATAACGATGGTTCGAGCTCGGTTCGCGTAACTATAAAGTGTCTAACAATATAAACAAACTTTCACGCGTTTAAATCTTTACCGGGTCTTTGAGTTGACCATCCTTGACTTCTGTTGACTTGTGTTGACCCGAGTTGACTCGCTGTTGACCTGAGTTGATCGGGTGTTGACCGAGTCATCCCGGTTTGACCCGAGTCAAACCCGAGGCGAAACGTGAAACACCACCATTACTAACTTCCATTTCAACAAAGAAATTAACATCAGAAATGGAATTAGAATTAAATGAACAAAACTGAGTTGATATCAAACCGGGGCTGACCCGAACAAAACTAACTGAACCGAGAGCATGTTACTCATTCCGCGAAACCAGTGCCAAAGCCGAATCGAACAGAAATCGATGTTGAGCGAACCTGACCAGAACATGAATCTGAACCGGACCCCTTGCCATCGCCGACGTGGTTCCGTCAGACCATCATCATCAACAACATCAGTTCCTCTTCATTATCCACCTCAGTAAAATCATCCTTGTCAATTTCTACGAAAAATATAAGAGAAAATGTGTTGGACTCTGTATGCCCAAGACACATATTAAATTGATGTGGCTAGTACGTTATGATCCAAGTCGAGTCATACCCAAATACAAGCTAGACAAACACTTATATTATTTATTTGCGATATGATCAAACAAATAAATATTAACACTTAGAATATTTAGAAATTGGTTTTCTAAATAATTGCACTTGACAAACTAATAAATTATATGGATAATTTATTTTGAGAGAAGATTTTATTTTGTTATTTAATTGGTTAAATAACATTTTAAAAGGTTATGAGATAATGCATAAAGTCTTGTAATATGATATGTTATATTTTATAAATGTTATAAAATATATACAAGACTTATATTTTATAAAAGAATTTGAATTTTTTTTATAAAATAAAAGTGGGCCGCCCCCCTCTTCCCAAGACTAGAATGGTCCAATCAAATTGCATGCAAATGCATGTGTTAGAAGCTCTTTGATTGGGTGGTCTTTTCAAGACCATTTTGGTCCAATTGAAATACATGCATTTTTGCATGGTTAGAGGTTCATGCATTGGTCAAATGGGGAGGTCTTTCTCTCTCCTTGTTTATATATAATTTTGTATGACAAAATTAGTGTATGGAAGAACTTGAAAAACTAGAGAATACTTGTAGAGATGCTCTCAAAATCGGCCAACATAGAGCAAGTTTTAGATGATGAAATTCAAGTGTAAGACTTGAATTTACTCTCTAAAAATCGGGTCATGTATGGTTGATCAAGATGGGTTTTTCAAGTTGATAAATCAAGTGCAAGAACTCCATAAACTTCCCTCATATTTTCGGCCATGGTGGTTGATAAAGATGGAATTTTAGTGAGTTCATAAGTGTAGAAATCCTAGCTAAACATAAGGTGTTTGTTGGAAGGCTTGGGGTATACAAGCTTGAGGTCTTCTACACTTGAAGGCAACCGTTCAAGAAGCATCATCTTCTTCATATCCATTACTCCTTGGAAGGTAGTATTCTAAACACCCTATGGTTGTGGTTTAAATATTTGATAGCATGCATGTTCGTATATAGATCCGGGGATTGGGGTTTTCATATAAAATGGGTTTTATATCTTGTAAGTAACATGTTTTAAATAATATTTTCCGCTGCGTTTTTATTTTATACGGATAAAATACTTTGATAAACATGTGAAAAACCCAACAGTGGTATCAGAGCCAGGTTATATGAGTGCATGCTTCATAGGATATGAAATTTTCGGGTTTCGGGTTTGGTTAAACCCTATGGCCGAAATTTTATATATGGTTATCCTTTTGTTTTTCAAGATTATTTTAATACATGCATAAAAGTATCTTGAAAAATTATGTCATTTGGATGATTTGTTTGTTTGGACAAAAATCCACTTTTTCGGTTTTTTCATTCTTGATCGAAAAGTAGGTTGTAAAAAGGAAAACCATTTTGCTTCTTGAATATATATATATATATATATATGGATATATATTTTGGTGCATATAACCTAGCCATGACCTTGTGTTGAATTATTGTGTTGTGATTTATTTTATTAATTATTCAATGGGTTGTAATAATTATTTTATGTTCTTCCATTTGTAAGATATGTAATTTATTTATTTTCATTTGGTATGTAAAATAAATAGATTAGGTGCATTTTATTTTACTAGAAAAATGTATTAGGATATTTTTTTGTAAAAGAAGATGCACACAAAAATGCGGTTTTGGTTTTGGCTAATTTCGGGCCTAAAGGACTTCATAGTTCTTAATGGGATTTTAGCCCGATAACCAAAACACATTTTTGAAGTCCAAAGGAGTTTGGAGCTGAATTAAAGGACATTTTGGAAGCTCAAAGAAAGTGAAGAAATCACAACATAAAAGGAAGACTTGAAGCATTTGGATGCGGGATCAAGTGGGAGTTCAACGACACATCGCTTGTGTCATTTTTCACCCTTTAGGAAGGACCTTTTGGCACACTTGTTTTGGCTAACAAGTGTGGTCAAAATAGTTGGCTATGGTTATGCACCTATTGATATGTGTGTGCTTGTGTGGTTGTTTATTTATGTTGTTTGGATGATATGTTGATATGCATGCTTAACAAACTAATAATCAACAACAAGCTTAAAATTGGTTCTTTAAAAGATCATTAAAAATGGTTAATAAAAGGTTATTAAAAATTAATTATTTTATAATAAAATGGGTTTTATTAAAAGAACCTTAAAAAATTGTTTTCACAAAAGTACCAAGGATTTGAATGCATGCAAATGTATGGTACATAAAGTTTTCTAAACTAGAATTTTTGAAAACTCAAAATCCCTTTTATAAAACAAGTCAAACACCATCCTTTTATACAACACTCGGATAACTTGGGAACTCTTATTGTGGGATAAAGGTCACCTAACCACATTTGAGAGAACTTGTATGTTCGAGGTGGGTTTACCATGTTTGTGGGATAAAGGTCACCTAACCACTTATGTGTATAAACTCACACGTGTGTGTAAGTTGGACGACTTGATTTGGAAACCATGAACTTAGGGTCACTGAAGCATGGGGAACAAAGGTGTTGATGGGATTAAACATGCCAACTAAACATAAAGATGTTTAACCGATCCCATATGGCTAGAAGTTGCAAAGGGTTGCAATTGTCAAACGTTGACTACCTTGTTAATTTAAATAGATGGATAAAGGTCACCTAACCAATATTTAAATGTAACGTTGGATTCTAGATTTTAATTATTAATTGTCTATGAGACATAAAAGGGTATTAATAATTAAAATATAAAAATATCGAAAATACTAAAATTGAACCTTGTAAAATTTTGTAGATGGCCGCTAACAATATTACCCAAAACGTCCGTAACCTATCACTAAAAAACAATCCTTAAAAATGATCGTTTCAATCAAAACACTTTATGGATTAATATCAAAACTTAAGAATCGTTCTCAAGTAAGAAAAGATATCCTATGTGTTGAACGATCCTAATCCCAATGAACATCTTATGGAAGATAAGGATGCCTATAACGATTGGATTAAGTATATCAAGGATACTACGCAAACCTCTTGCCTCATGTTAGGAATTATGATTCCCGAGATTCAAAAGGTTTTGAACATCATGAGCATACGACATGATTACCCAATTGTAGGAAATGTTCCTAAGGGTAAAACGCTTCGAAACGGTTCGAGCGCTTCATGCATGTCGAATGGAGAAAACCCAATCGGACTCATCTTATGTCTTTAAGATGAAAAGCCACATTGATCACCTCGAAAGGCTCAATATGGATAAAAGGGTTTTATCCATTCTAACGATCAATGAGGGTAGAAACTAGAAAGGGCATCACCCCGACACCAAAGCAAATGTTGAAAATGGAAACGGGTAATTCAAAGGGAAATGATTAGAAAGACTAAACCGAAACCACCGAAACCAAAAGAGAAGAAGGCAAAGGTTGCCATGAACATGGTGAGATAGGGCATTTAAATAGGAATTGTCCAACCTATCTCAAAGAGTTGAAAAACAAGAGGGATGCTAGGCAAACCTCAGGTACAATCTTAATGATACATATTGACCTTAATGTTATTTCTTCTAACACATGGGTATTAGATACCGGATGTGGAACTCATGTTTGCAATTCGTTGCAAAAGGTTCAAAAGAAATAAACATTACAAGAAAGGAGACTATGTTTTGAAACTTCCAAATGGTTTGGAAATTGTTTTGAAATATCTTGAATGCTCCTAGTTTGACTAGGAACATTATTCGAGTTTCCCTTATAAGACAATATGGTTTTGATTTAAAGTTTTTGTAAACAATGACATTTATATCGATGAATGACATGTTTTACTTTAAAACTATGCCTTCAAATGGAATTGATAAATTGGTTCATGATAATATACCATTTGATAGTTAAATGTACCAAGCAATCATCAAGAAACTCAAAATGGATTTGAGTAATACCTATCTTTGGCATTATCGCCTTGGTCATATAAACAGAATCGCATACAAACATTTCAAAAGAATGGTCTTTTGGAAACAAATGAAATTGGTTCATTTGATATATGTGAATCTCGTTTACAAGGTAAAATGACCAAGAAACCCTTTGGTGGTACCAACTAAAGGGCAAAAGATTTATTAGGTATCATACATTCGGATGTATGTGATCCTTTTAAGCCAATGACTAGGAATGGTGAAGTTACTTCATTAATTTTTACCGACAACTATAGTAGTTGTGGTTATGCGTACTTGACACAAATATGAAGTTTTGAAACGTTCAAAAATCTTCAAAAAGTGAAGTACAAAATCAACTCAATCAAAGTTCTTCTTTTCGATAGAGGAGGAATCGAACTCTATTTGGATTTAGTTCGATCTATGATGGCTAAGAGTGCATCATCTCTATCATTTGGGGTTACGCTTTGCTCTCCGCGGCCCGTATGGCCCCAACCAAGAAAGTGGATAAGACACCTTACGAAATATGGAATAAAAAAGGCTCCATAATTAATCATATTTGAAGGTATGGGGTTGTGATGCTTCTGTGAAGCAATACACCCCAAATAAAAGTACGATCCACTAAGTGTATCTTTGTAGGATATCCTAAAGATGGTATATGATATTATTTCTACGATCCAATAGAGCAAAAGGTATTTGTTGCTCGAAAGGCTGAGTTCTTGGAAGCTAAGTTCCTTGTGGAAGGAATTATTAGAACAGTGGAACTTGATAAGGATCAAGAACCACAAGCCGATACACGTTTGGTTAAAACTAGCACTCAACAAAAGGTTGTTGAAAAATGATCAAGTGATTGATCAACACACACAAAACGTTCGCAGATCTGGTAGAATTAGTAGTCCACCTGAAAGATATGGATTTTTCATAGATGGATGCTACGTGGTAGATTCAGGTGAATCAACCACATACCATGATGCAATGTCAAAATTCAATTGTGACAAAAGGCTTGAAGCCATGAACGTAGAGATGCAATCCATGGGAATTGGTTGTGAAATCTCTAAACTCCAAAATGGTTGGAAGTAAGTGGGTTTTCATGAAGAAAACATATATGCATGGAAACTTGGATACTTGTACTGCGAAACTCTTAGAAAAAGGTTTCACTCAAACTCAAAGGGTTGATTATGATGAGACCTTCTCGCCTATGGTGATGCTAAAGTCAAGTAGGATATTATTTGCCATACCTGCATAATATGATTATGAGATTTGTAAAATGGATGTCAAAACGGCTTTCCTTAATAGATATCTTGAGGAAGATGTCTATATGGTTCAGCCTAAAAGTTTTGTCGATCCAAAACATCCTAACAAAGTATGCAAGTTAAAGATATCAATCTATGGATTGAAACAAGCATCTAGAAGTTGGAATCACTGTTTTGACGAAGAGATTAGGGAATATGGATTCATCAAGAACGTCGATAAAACTTATGTGTATAAAAGCTAGTGGGAGCATTTTACTTTCTTAGTACTGTATGTCGATGACATTCTAATATTTGGGAATGACATTCCAGCCATGGAAGGTGTAAAAACCTGGCTTGGAAGTTGTTCTTCCATTAAGGATCTTGGTGAAGTCGCCTACATTCTAGGAATAAAGGTCTATAGGGATAGATCAAGGCGCTTGATAGGTTTAAACCAAAGTGCATACATTGACAAAGTCTTGAAAAGGTTCAAGATAGAGAACTCTATGAAAGGATTGGTACCTATTCAAAGAGGGGACAATATTGAATGCGTTTCAATGTCCAAGCTCAAAGTATGAGCAAGAAAGAATGAAAGGAATCCCATATGTGTCAGCTTTAGAATTCATTATGTATGTAATGATATGCACTAGACCGGACAAGTTATGCGCTTTAATCATGACGAGAAGATACGAGTGAGTAACGGTCATTGGGTGACTGTTAAAATATATATATATATATTGAAATACCTTAGAGGGACTAAGGATATATTTCTAATATATGGGTCTGGTTAAGAAGAACTCGTTGTAAAAGGTTACAGGGTTGCGAGTTTCGGAAGTCGTTGTAAAGGGTTACATGGATACGAGTTTCCAAATTGATCGAGGTGGTTCTCGATCACAATCAGGGTAGCATTGTCCACTACAGAATCAGAATACATCGCCGCTTCATTGATCGAAATGATTCATGTGGATCTACCACTTGAATTATTGCCGATCTAGGGGTAGTCCATACCATTCAGGACCCTATAGATCTTTGTGATAACGAAGGTGCGATTGCTTAAATCAAGGAACCTCGTGTACATCAAAAGACTAGGCACATTGAGCGGAATTTTAACTACATTAGGGATGAAGTTGAAAAAGCAAAAGACATGTATTCGCAAAGTTCAAACTGATCAAAATATTACGGATCCACTCACGAAGCTCCTTGAATGGGCAAAGCATGAAAGGGTCGTACTTGTGCCTTAGGACTTCGATATTCTAGTGAATGGATTTGATCTATTTTGTATTTGGATATTGGAACAACTGTTATTATAACTCTTTATGGTATATTGAGTTATGTTCCATTTTAGCATGTTTAAATCCGTGAATAAGTTAATTATTCTAAATGTCCGTAGTCAATCATACTTGTGGGAACAAATATGAATGTAAGACTATTATGAATTTGGATTGGTGGATATTCATTAGACATGAATATAGAGCAAAGTGTTGCTGCCAAAGTTCATAGATATTTGTGGGATACAAATATTGGACTGACTCGCTCTCAAATATTACTGCATGGAATCATTTGTGATTGATCATAAGTAAATTTGAGTAAAGGAGAATATCATGGTATCCTCAGACCTGAGATACATATTGGGTCTTGATATTCACCAAATATTGTACCTTGACTTATTTCTTCACTGTCAGTAATATGACAGTACATAAGGCTAAGCTCAGGTATGGTACAAGGTGATTGTGAGAGACGTATGTAGTCAAGATGGGATTTGTTCCTCTCATTCGTTGAGAGTAAGATGTCTAAGGCCTGCTAAAGTTAAATCAACAGAGAGTGATCACTCTATGTCTTTGGATTTGACATGACATCTGCAACGAAAGGATAAATGATAGATTCACCTAAATCATTTTCAAGTAAGGGACTTGAAGGGGATGATGTTATTGAATGGCAAATATAGTCATACGTATTGGGGGTAGTAAACCGTAGTTAGGCGTCATTTACTACTTGCATCAATCTTCTATGTATCTTGTGCAAGTGGGAGATTGTTGGACTCTGTATGCCCAAGACACATATTAAATTGATGTGGCTAGTACGTTAAGATCCAAGTCGAGTCATACCCAAATACAAGCTAGACAAACACTTATATTATTTATTTGTGATATGATCAAACAAATAAATATTAACACTTAGAATATTTAGAAATTGGTTTTCTAAATAATTGCACTTGACAAACTAATAAATTATATGGATAATTTATTTTGAGAGAAGATTTTATTTTGTTATTTAATTGGTTAAATAACATTTTAAAAGGTTATGAGATAATGCATAAAGTCTTGTAATATGATATGTTATATTTTATAAAAGAATTTGAATTTTTTTTATAAAATAAAAGTGGGCCGCCCCCCTCTTCCCAAGACTAGAATGGTCCAATCAAATTGCATGCAAATGCATGTGTTAGAAGCTCTTTGATTGGGTGGTCTTTTCAAGACCATTTTGGTCCAATTGAAATACATGCATTTTTGCATGGTTAGAGGTTCATGCATTGGTCAAATGGGGAGGCTCTTTCTCTCTCCTTGTTTATATATAATTTTGTATGACAAAATTAGTGTATGGAAGAACTTGAAAAACTAGAGAATACTTGTAGAGATGCTCTCAAAATCGGCCAACATAGAGCAAGTTTTAGATGATGAAATTCAAGTGTAAGACTTGAATTTACTCTCTAAAAATCGGGTCATGTATGGTTGATCAAGATGGGTTTTTCAAGTTGATAAATCAAGTGCAAGAACTCCATAAACTCCCCTCATATTTTCGGCCATGGTGGTTGATAAAGATGGAATTTTAGTGAGTTCATAAGTGTAGAAATCCTAGCTAAACATAAGGTGTTTGTTGGAAGGCTTGGGGTATACAAGCTTGAGGTCTTCTACACTTGAAGGCAACCGTTCAAGAAGAATCATCTTCTTCATATCCATTACTCCTTGGAAGGTAGTATTCTAAACACCCTATGGTTGTGGTTTAAATATTTGATAGCATGCATGTTCGTATATGGATCCAGGGATTGGGTTTTTCATATAAAATGGGTTTTATATCTTGTAAGTAACATGTTTTAAATAATATTTTCCGCTGCGTTTTTATTTTATACGGATAAAATACTTTGTTAAACATGTGAAAACCCCAACAAAATGGAGGGGGGCGGTTCTTACCGTGAAACCGTCTGAATCAAAAGCACCACTGCCGTCGTCACGGCAGCGTCGCTACTCCTTATCTCCACCGCTCTCTCTCTTATCTCCTCATCTCTCTCTCTGGTCTCTCTCTGGTCTCTCTCTCCTCTCTTTCGCTTGAATCATCAACCGGCACCACCCACCACAATGCCGCCGCCTGTGGTGGTGGTGTTGCTGCTGTAGTCCGCCACCACCTGAAGATGGTGGTGGTTGGCCGGTTTACAGGGGGTAAGACAAGTGGGTTGTGTGAGAGATACTAAAGGGTGTTGGTGTGTGCTTGATGTTCATATCGAGAGAGAAGGGTAAAGTGTGAGGTGTGTGTGTTTGTTGTGTCTGCTCAAAAGAAATCAAGGGGGTAGACCCCTTTTATAGATGTTGAGGAAATCTTGAGTAAATCTTGTAGAGATTTTGCAAATCTTGAAGGGTTTTTACATAGATTTGATAAGATTTTGCAAAGATTTTCAAATCTTGTAGAGATTTGATAATATTTTGTATTGATATTGTAAGATCTAATATATCATGTGCAGGTTTAGGCTTGTGGGTTTTGGGCTTGGGCCCAGGGCCCAAAAGCCCATCTCATGTGTAAGTGGCCCGAGACACGTTTTTAAAACCGAATTCACCGTAGCCTAGTAAAATAATATTTTAGAGTTTAAAATGTGTATATAAAAAAAAATAATGTCGGTATCCATCGTAGTCGCGTTAATCGTCTGTTAATCACGTAATTAGGAGTCGTAAATCACCGGTTGTCACATTTTAACCTTAATGCAAATGAGGCGTGAGCGGATAACGAAGTGGTGAACGGTACGTTCCTTGTTAACAACCATCCTGCTTCTGTTCTATTTGATTCAGGTGCCGATAAGTGTTTTGTGTCCTTAGCATTTGAGCCTTTGCTTTCGATGACTAGAACAAGACTAGGAAAGCCCTTGACAGTAGAGGTAGCTAGTGGTGAACCTGTTGTACTCAACTCTGTTCTTCGAAATTGCCAGTTGAACCTTAATAACCATCTTTTCCCTATTGACCTCACACCGATGCAACTTGGGAGCTTCGATGTAATAGTAGGTATGGATTGGTTATCCAAGTACCATGCTAAGGTGGTATGTTTTGAGAAGTTGGTCCGTATACCGCTTTCGACTGGTGAGAGCTTAGAAGTTCATGGGGAGAAACCTGCTAGTAGCCTTAAACTCATGTCTTTTACCCAAGCTCGCAAATATCTACGAAAAAAATATGTTGCTTTCTTGGCACATGTCATAGAGGATAAAGGCAAGGGTAAGACTATTCAAGATATCCCTGTTGTTCGGGATTATCCAGAGGTATTTCCTGAAGAATTACCTGGATTACCCCCTGTACGCCAAGTTGAATTTCGTATCGATCTCGTACCTGGTGCAAATCCTATTGCTAAGTCACCTTATCGTCTTGCACCGTCTGAGATGCAAGAGTTGTCTAAGCAGCTTCAGGAGCTATCTGACAAAGGATTCATCCGTCCGAGCTTTTCCCCTTGGGGCGCTCCTGTCCTATTTGTGAAAAAGAAAGATGGATCTTTCATGATGTGTATCGATTACCGCGAGCTTAACAAGCTTACCATCAAGAATCGATATCCCCTACCTCGCATTGATGATCTCTTTGATCAGCTACAGGGTGGTACTTGCTTTTCAAAGATTGATCTACGTTCTGGGTATCATCAACTTCGAGTTCTCAAAGAAGATATTCCCAAGACAGCTTTTCGTATGCGTTGTGGTCATTATGAGTTCACTGTTATGCCCTTCGATTTAACAAATGTTCCAGCTGTTTTCATGGACTTGATGAATAGGGTTTGTAAGCCTTATTTGGATAAGTTCATCATTGTTTTCATTGATGATATTTTGATCTATTCTAAGACTCGAGCTGATCATGAGCAACATCTTCGTCTTACAATGGAGCTCCTAAAGAAAGAACAACTTTTCGCCAAATTCTCCAAGTGCGAATTCTGGCTTAAGGAAGTTCAATTTTTTGGGGAACATCGTCAATGAACAAGGTATACATGTAGATCCCGCCAAAATCAGTGCGATTAAGGATTGGGATACACCTACTACTCCTACCGAGGTTCGTTCATTTCTTGGTCTAGCGGGTTATTACCGCCGTTTCATTGAAAACTTCTCCAAGATTGCGGTTCCTCTCACTGCTTTAACTCAGAAGAACAAACCTTTTGAGTGGGGATCTAAACAGGAAGAAGCTTTTCAGACCATGAAACAGAAGCTCTGTGATGCACCTATTCTATCTTTACCTGAGGGCAACGATGATTTTGTCGTGTACTGTGATGCATCAAACTTAGGCCTTGGCTGTGTTCTTATGCAAAGAAACAAAGTTATAGCCTATGCATCAAGGCAGCTAAAAGTGCACGAGAAAAACTACACGACTCATGATCTTGAGTTAGGTGCAGTAGTTTTTGATCTCAAAATCCGGAGACACTACCTTTACGGTACAAAGTGTGTAGTGTTTACTGACCACAAGAGTCTCCAGCATATCTTCAATCAGAAAGAACTAAACATGAGGCAACGACATTGGGTTGAACTCCTAAATGACTATGATTGTGAAATTCACTACCATCCTGGTAAGGCGAATGTCGTGGCTGACGCAGTGAGTCGTAAGGAACGTGTCAAGCTTCACTGTGTTCAGGTTTGATCTGACATTCAAACCCGCATAATTCTAGCTCAACATACTTGTGTTACACAAGACTTGATGGGTAAAGAATTACCGTGTCATACTAAGCCTGAGCTAGAACTGAGAGACTTTGGGATATTCTATTTCATGGGCCGTTTGTGGGTCCCAAGTATAGACAATCTTCGCACCTTGCTAATGGATGAAGCTCACAAGTCTCGTTATTCTATTCATCTTGGTGCAGACGAAATGTATAAGGATCTTCGAACCAAGTATTGGTGGCCGGGTATAAAGAAAGACATTGCCTTATATGTTTCCAAATGCCTTACTTGTCTTAAGGTTAAGGCAGAACACCAACATCCCTCTGGATTATTGGAGCAAACAGAGATTCCGGTTTGGAAATGGGAAAAAATTTCTATGGATCTCATTACCAAGCTGCCGCGCACTAAAAGAGGTCATGACGCCATTTGGGTTGTTGTTGATCGTCTTACAAAGTCAGTATATTTCTTGCCGATCCGTGAGGTTCTATCTGCTAACAAGCTTGCCAAGATATATGTTGATGAGATTGTATCTCAACTTGGCGTTCCTTTGAACATCATATCTGACAGAGATGCTCGATTCTCGTCTCGCTTTTGGAGAACCATGCAATCTGCCATGGGTACCCAACTTCATTTGAGCACAGCGTACCATCCGCAGACAGATGGTCAATCTGAGAGAACAATCCAGACACTGGAGGATATGCTTAGAGCTTGTGTGATTGATTTTGGTGGTAGCTGGGATTCGCATCTACCATTGATCGAATTCTCCTACAACAATAGTTATCACTCTAGCATCAACATGGCTCCTTTCGAAGCTTTATACGGTCGAAAATGTCGTTCACCGGTCTGCTGGAATGAGATAGGTGAAGCTCAGCTTACTGGACCTGAACTCATTCTAGAGACTACAGATAAGGTCAAGAAGATTCGTGATAACCTACAGACAGCTAGAAGCCGTCAAAAGAGTTACGCGGATCGACGACGCTAGCCCTTAGAATTTCAAGTCGGTGATCACGTCCTACTCAAGGTATCTCCTTGGAAAGGTGTGATTAGATTTGGAAAGAAAGGAAAACTTGCACCATGCTATGTTGGACTATTCAAGATCGTTGAAAGAATCAGAAAAGTAGCCTACAGACTAGAGCTACCTCCTGAACTAGGAAACGTTCATCCAACTTTCCACGTATCCAATCTCAAAAAGTGTTTAGCTGTTGAGAACCTCCACATACCACTTGATGAAATTCGTGTTGATGACACGATGCACTTCGTTGAGAAACCTGTGGAAATCATGGACCGTGAAGTCAAAAAGCTCAAACGCAAGCGCATACCTATTGTCAAAGTTCGATGGGAATCTAAACATGGCCCAGAGTTTACTTGGGAATGTGAAGATTGGATGAAAGCGAAATATCCACATCTATTCTCACAAGTTTCCTCCAAATACATTTCGGGACGAATTTCCTAAAGTAGGGGAGACTGTGACATTTGTGCTTGTGTAATCATTGTACAAACTCTGAACAATAGAATATTAATCAAACAATGTGTTTTGATCCCAATGTTTGTTATTTATGGTTGACATTTTGCGCGTTTTGATTTTTGATCGATTTTGAACTCTATATCGCTTTCTGGAAGGTTATACGCAAAATGATGCGTAAACATAATCAGTTTAACACGAAAAACACTCCGGGATAGCAACATAAGCTTAACATACCTTAAATAACCTTTACATAACTTAGAAATAAGTTTTGAAGGGTTTGGTATGGCAAAAACAAGTTTATTCGCTCACAGGGACTATTTGCGTCAAACTACGAAAGTCTGCCATTTCGTAAGGCAACGTATAGTCCGAAATATGATCATAAGCTAAACATACCATAAATAACCTAAACATAGCTTAGAAATAAGCTTTGAGTGGTTCGGTGTGCGAAAATATGCTTATTTGATCTTACAGGGACTAAAAGTGTCAATAACGACGTAAGTTTGCATTTTCACACATATCTTATGTTCTGACCACATCTGGGCATCCAAAATTTTTGTACCCACTAAAATATTTTTATTTTAGTTATCGGCATGCAAAAATACCATTCGTCGCTTAATTTGGATCGTTTTCGTGTCCGTTCGAGTTTCATCGTAATTAACCGAACAACGTGACCGTACGACCAAATGAACCGACATCTGTAACATTTTTGAGCAAAATTTAAGTTAAATATACTTTAACTTCATTATGGATCTTAAAAATGGGCTTGACGGGTGTTAGAAGTGCCAAAACGCGACGAAACAAGCTCAGGGGCCAAAACTGTCAAACTTTGAAAGTTGCTGGTTAGCTGCAGGGTCCTTACGAACCATAAGGGGTCCTTTGCGGACTATAAAGCATGCCCAATGACCAGAAAATCATTTTCAGCTGCTGTTTGATGATTCAGGGGCAATTCTTGTAATTTCTTGGTGTGTTAACCAAGTTAACACCTCTCCAAGGCTTTGAACCTGCTTACAACACTTGTATGGTTGAGATTTCTTGCTTCTTGGCCACACAAACACTTGTTTTGATCTTGTGAGTTCATGACAAGTATAAATAGCCTAGCATTTCACTTGTTGCAACTCACACTTGATCTAAATTCTCTAAGTTGGGGTTTTATAACTTCATACATGAGAATTATAAGATCAAGTTCAATGTGACAACCAAATAATTACATGTATCCGTACGATTTATTAATGATAATTAAAGTGCTTGATGACTGTGCTGAATTACTTAACTGCTTTCTGATTTACTGCGTCATACTTACATGTGCTTGTTAACATACTAGTCTTGTGCAGAAAATTGATTAAATGGTCCTGTATGCTTTTGTAAGTGTTGGGAATTAAAAGTGCTACAAAAAGATACATAAAGGACACCATACGGAATAACTTAGCACTTTATCGGAACGGTATCTAACCGAACAACCGGACATTACCCGAGACACCAAAATATTGTTAAAAACATTGTTTCACATTTTCTGAGCTAGTTATGGTCCCAGAGCCCTATAACACATTACATCTTAACCCCTAAGTAATCACCTACTTACCAAACAACTTACAAATCACCCCCCCTCCCCCCCCCCCATGTAATTGACGGTTCACTAGGGGCCCCCACATCAAAGATCATTTCAAAATCTTCCTAATATCTTCTCCATAATCCCCATGTGATCTTTCATTGGGAATTGGTGGATCTTGTGTTGTACATAGTGGACATTATAACCATTGGTTAAAAGGTTTGGTGGAGTATATGAATCAATCATCTCACCATCATCAACACCACAAAACTTCCTTCTCTCCCTCTACATAAAAGCTACGGCCGAACCCCCACCCACTCACGCCATTATTTTTGATTTTTCCATCATCCAATCCAAGGTTGTTTAAAGGTGATACAAGGTGATTTAGAAGGTGTGGAACACTCGGATCGTGAAGGACCTCTACCACAAGCTTTTATCCACTTTTTTTTTTCTCCATTGATCTTCCCTAGCTTTAAGCTAGTTGTAAGACTTCTTTACACTCTTGTCTACTTCATATTTTTGGTGGTTAATAGATTTATTATGATGAAATAACTTGAACACTAAAAGACTTAAATCTTGAATCTTGAAACATAAGCTTAAAGAAGATGAAACATGATGAAACATGATGAAATAATGCTAGTATGTGGTTGTTATTGGAATAAAGTTTAGAGTAAATTATAGTTGGGGTTTAATTGACAAACTGTCTATATGCTTGCCGATTTGTTTGATTTCAGTTCTTATGAAGGTCATGGTTGTGATTATTTGTCTGAATATGAAAAACCCTATTATAATGTTAGAAAGCAATTTAACTTTTTCACTGCACTATTTCGTAGAGTCAAAGCAATCTTTTAAATACAAACTAGAAATCCTTAATGCTTTATTGCTTCAAAACTAAGAATATTTAGATTGTCGAGGTATTGATTGCATAGGTTCATACAACATTCTTGAATCATACTCTGAAATCTTTAATTAACTTATTGTGGTTTAACATGTTTGTCTCAATTTTTTTTAATATGAAAATTTGGATTGGTGTGATATTAATGTAGTGATAATTTTCGTATGGCATGCCATTCACTGATTTGTTGAATGATTTAGGATATGATTTAATCCATCTCAACTTTCTAGAAATATGCGACTATGAATTGTGTAAATTCCATGATTTGATTTAAAGTGATGGTAATCGTAATACGGCAATGAGGATGCTTATTGCAGAATCCAAGTGGGCACCGCACACCTGGGTACCGCATACCTCGGTGCCGCACACTGCCCACACCGCACACACATGTATGCTAACTAGATGATATTGGACCGCACACCTATAATCAGGCCGCACACTCTACGAATGGGCCATGAGACTTATTAGGCCGCATAAACCATTTATATTGGGATGTTCATATTACTGTTCACAAGTGGTGGTAGTGTTATTAATATGTGGCCCGCATGTTTGATATGTAATACGTGATACTTATGTGCTACATGTTAAATATGTGTGTTACTCGAATACGAACCTGACCAGTATTAGTGACCATAATAGGACGTGGTTGATCACATTAGCTCACATGACCATTATCTGCCGAGCTAATCTAAGGTGAGTTCACACTTTCTATAAGGCATGGGATTCCCGGTGGTTTGGGAATTGGTTAAGAAACTAAAACGAAACCTATATATCCTCCTTGGGTAGGATATGTACCGCCATCCTCCATAGGTAGGATGCCATTATTAATCCTGCGTATTCTCCTTGGGTAGAATACGTACGTTCGTCCTCCTTGGGTAGGATAACAACCTTAAAACTTACTAGACAAAACTCTATCAGTAAGTCCCTCATTTTATATCGACTTAATCGCCGAGGCCGACGACGAGCGGGTCATTAGTTAATATCGCTATTAGGTTTAACAAACCTCACACCGTGCCGTTCGGATGGGCGTGTACTAATGGACTATGGCAAACTGTCAATGATGATAGACATTGACGTAGGGCACAACTTACTTTTGCTAGTAGTCGATATCGTAACGTTCTAGTGGTTCACATGGGGAAGCCCCCACTAAATATGGTTTGGGAAAAGAGAAATTGGTTAAACATATTTTCAACTATGGGGTAATCCCCACGGCAAGTAAGCCAACTAAACAAAAACTATGTTTTTGAAACAACTTAAAACGAACACCCAACTGTGAACTCACTCAACTTTCTTGTTGACTCGTTGTTACATGCCTTGTAGGTCGTTAGATGCATATGGAGCTTGCACGAGGAGGAGGTCGTTGTGTGTCACACCCCGACCACGTAGAACATACAAAACGTGGCGGAAACATCAGGGAGTGTTGTAACAGAATTAATTGTTTCAAATCCATGGCAATTGAAGTTTCGTTTTATTGATTAAAAGTGTTACAATGTCTTAACAAACAAGGAAATACAATATAATTAACTAGTCTTGCATCTTTTATTGTCACTAAAGCCCAAGTCTGCCTATGTGTATCTTGATCATCTTATGCAACAGCTCCTGAAAAACACATGTGAAAATAGGTACGTCAGCATAAAAATGCCTGTGAGATACATAGGTTTTGTGAAAATAGGTTTCATGACTTATGTTTGAGAAAATGTTTAGTCATGAACCTTGTAATTTGCTTTGTCTTTGTAAATCATTTGAAAAACAATAAGTTCAGATGATATGTATAAATAAGAAAATAATGCATGGTTAAATGAGTAACCATGTAAAAATGAGTTTGTATAAGTTAAGTTGTTTGTAAAACAATGTATTGTGAAAAGTATGTTATTTGTATAAAATGTTATATGTATCAAACTGAAATGATTCAAATAACGCTACGATATATGTAATACCATACAAACACTTATATATAGGAAGTACCAGCGGTGTATCCACCATGCTTGTATCATATTACACACGCATCGTTACTTAATCACTTAATCAAACCACCAATGTAATAAGTCTATGTTTAAACCAATAGTCAAAAGTCCTTGTATAAACCATGTCAAATGTTTATAGTCCAAAAGTAGTCAAGTAATGTATAACCAAAATGATATGTATGGTAAGTAAAATTTAGACTACTTAAACCATAAGTAAAAATGTACAAAACAAAGTATTGAAGTAAAACTTGGTTTAAATCAAAGTTATGTTTTGTAAGATATATGCATGCTATACTGAATATGAACATTTATGCGGTATTGTGAAAATTCATACATCCAAGCCTTGAGACAGACGGATAACTATGTAAAAGTGAGTTATCAAGAGAATATGTATTCGGATTCGGTCATTCCTTTCATCCCCTTTCCCTGGGATGTCCGGAACGGGATTTGTCAAGTCCTATGGTACCACTACCTACTAACGAACGGCATGATCGGTGTTAATGAATGTATAGTATAGTTTAAACAAACCAAATGTCATACCAAAATGTAAGCATGTTTTATGAAGATAATGTACCTAGTATGCTAGAGTAAACATACAGGGTAGAGCTGTAAAACAATGTGTCCATATGTTACTGGAACATATGCAACAGAGATGCAGTATAAAACAATGTACTAAGTATGCAAAGTCATCATACAAAGTAGAAAAGTCATGTAAAACAATGTACTAAGTATGCAAAGTCATCATACAAAGCATAGAACACCATGAAATCATGTACTATAAATGTACTAATGAACATAGCAAGTATATGATGTGAAAACAGGAAAGCACGAAAGTAACAAGTAGGCACATGTGTTTCACCCCAAAACAGTTTGGAAAACAGTAAAAGAGGGGTCTATGTACTCACTTGAGAATGCTCAGTAGTCCTTGAGTAACAACCAAACAATGCTAGAGATCACGGAATCAAACGGCACCTAATATAGGTAACTATGTTAATAAACCGGACCTATATCGGAAGACTGGGTAGCATTAGGGTTTGTAAACCAAATGAGTGTAGGAACTCATGTGATATCGTTTAACAAAGCCTACATACTAAGTGAAACTTAACCTAAGTCTTATCGACCCATTACGACCCGTTTAGGAAGCTTATGCTACTTTAACGCGTCGTTCGCGTAAAACGCGTTCGGACCGCCTAACTAGTCCTATGACAAGTAGAATATGCCTAAACATGTTACATAATCAGTTATGTGACAAAGGTTTAGGTTACATATGCTTAATTACCAATTATACATGAAAAGGGTATTCTGGTAATTTACCTAAGGCATATAAACTACCTATCATACAACTACTCAAACGATGTGACCATAGGGTATAACCTCGGAAGGTTATTCCCTACCTACTATGGTCACCTAATGTATTTGGTCGGATCCTAATGATCGACCAAATGGGTCGGGTTCGAAGGTATAAGCGATTTATTAGATCGCTTACCCTACGACCCTAGACAACGTGGTAATCAGTGGGCATAGTCCCAAGGGACTATGACCAACGTGATTACAATCACGTTGCGAAGTTCAAACGAACTTCGCATTGACCATAAGCTGGTCAACGCTGAAAGTCAAACAAAGTTTGACTTTCTGACTCTAAAAGCAATAAAATAAAGAAAAGAACGAAAGAATACTTACGAAGGGTCCCCGAATGCTAATCCCGATTCAAGAATCTCAGGTATGAAACAATGGTTTCAACTTAGAGGTTCTCAAATCAGAATTCTTGTAATTTTGAAGCATGGGGGGTGGGGTATTTATAGTAAAAGGTCCACCGTTAAGATCGTTTCATGGAAAACGTGCCTTAATCCCACCCGTACAAGTGTCGGGACCTTATGGTGACTAAAATGTGATCCTTATCAGATGACTAGACAAATGAGAATGTGTGGTGGTGGATCAAACAACTGCAATCTGCTGTTAGAAACATTTAACCTGGTCAGAAGGTCTGATGTGGGCCACCTAAGGATGTTAAGATCCTGAGGCGGGCCGCCTAGGAGTCACAGATCAGAACAAAGTTTCAGAAATGTCAGTTTCAGTCCCTGCACGTGTTTAAGGCCATTTCCGACACTTCTAAGGCCCGTAAAGCCAACTTTAAGGCCCTAAAATGTTGCCTAAACATTGAGGACATGAAACATGCTCAAAAATATGCCGGGTGGTGGTTCCTTTGGTCGTACGAACGCGATGTTCGCTTAATTACGACGGAATGCGCATAAGCGCGAAAAACGATCCAAATGACGCGACGAATGGATTTTTGGCAAGCCAAACACTAAAGTATAATATAGTCATGCTTACATAAATTTTTGGATGTCCGGATGTATTCAGAACGTAAGTTATGCGCGAAAATGCAAACTTGTGCACTTTTTGACACTTTTAGTCCCTGAATGACACAAAAGTTTATTTTAGCATACCGAACACCTCAAAGCCTATTTCTAAGCTATGTGAAGGATATTTATGGTATGTTTAATGTATGGTCATGCTCCGGAATGTCTGTTACAGTTCAAATTGGCATACTTTCGCAGTTTGTCAAATTTAGTCCCTGTAAGCGATTTAACTTGATTTTGCCATACCAAAGCCTTTAAAACTTATTTCTAAGTTATGTAAAGGTTATTTAAGGTATGTTAAGCCGATTTCACTATTCCAGAGTGTTTGTTGCATTAAACTGGTTATATTTACGCATCGGTGCGCGTATAACCTTCCAGAAAGCGATTTAGAGTTTGAAATCGAACAAGAGTTGATATGTGCAATCGATACACATATTTTTACAAATCCCAAGTATGAAATACAATATTTCATTGGTTTGGCATTTGATTGATGGTTGGAGTGACACAGGTGTCACAGTCTCCCCTACTTTAGGAAATTTCGTCCCGAAATTAATTCGTAGGAGTCTATCTGTGACTTTTTGTCAAATAACCACCAGAGATATGTAAGGCATAATCTTGTAATTTCTCTTTAACGGACATTTTTCAGAAAGGAAAAATGAACGGAGTTATTTTCAACAGGCATTCTTTAGAAAATGGAACATGAAGGAAAAAAAACAAGGATATTCATTTCCCTCGATGGATATTCTTCAGAAACAAAAATGAACGGAAATGTCATTTTTCACAACATCTTCAGAAACAAAAATGAACGGAAAAGTCATTTTCCAGACACACGACCAAACTAGTTGTGGTTTCCGTGCACTGAATTCCATAATTATGTATGCATCCATAATTACGCAATTCCTTGCATAGTCCGCACAATTTGCTTGTAATGTGAAGGGGGAGGAAAATCAAACCTGTGATGAGTGTGACTAGACTACCATAGGGTCCTTTTAATTAGATCGACAAATGATCCTTTTAATTAGGCCACCAAGGAGTCCTTTCAGCTATATCATCACATGATATTCCTAACCAGATTTTTGGATCAATCTGTTTACCTAGACCACTCAGGGGTCTAATTATGGAATAGTACTATATAATCCAAGGGTCTTTACTACAACGTAGAAGCCAATTGAGGATTTAATATAGTACCTTTGGATATCCTACTATGAATCCCTTATACGAAGATATGGAAGATTCTACGAGGATTTGGATAACAAAAACTTGGATTACACCAAAAGCATAAAAGGAAACACATAAGCATATAATCACATAGTTGTTTAATTTAGCCTCTAAGTTGTTGTCTTTGGACGCGGATACTTAAAGCACGCCAGGAATCCAATTCGTGGATTTCATTTGGCACTTTAATCATTTCAAGAATACATTCATGAAGATAGGATGATCTACCAAAAATTCGATTTTCGTTTTCAGGAAAACGCAATATTCGAATTAAGGTACACAATAATTTAGGACATACGGAAATACCCTTGGGTACCCTATTAAGAATTTATAGTGGTACTTGGGGTATTCGTACAGAATTATAACTTGCACCTTGTACTTCGTCTCTTTGCAAGAGATTGGTACTTAGGATCTTTGTGTAAAACGCAAGAGATTGTAAAATGGAAGAATTTTGGGGTTTGTCTGTTCTTCAAGGAATGCGGTTCCCCGATTGTCGGTATTGTAAGGGATATGTTGTTTATACATACAATCACATAAATACATTACAATGTAAATAAAAGATTTATTTATAAACAATGATAACAACTGTTTCACGGACATTGACAACAAAAGAAAATAATACATAAGACATGATTATTTCTAAAGGGTGTTGTCTTCTAGTCGATCAGATGCTCATCTCTGTGCTGGATTAGCATTTGCAAGCTTTGGGCAATTTCTTCGGAAATGTCCCATCTCGCCACACTTGTAGCATGAACCTGGTGGAAAGCGAGCTCGAGCAGGTTTATTGTTAGCTTGATTTGGTGCAACTGCTGCTACGCAAACTTTTGCCGCATGGCCTTTACGTCCACAAATTTGGCATTCGCGGCACTTCATACTGGCATGATGATGTAGGCCACATTGATTGCACAAGGGAGAAGTTCCATTGTATGGCTTCCTAGTACGGGGTTGTGCTGGTTGGTTGGGGACGACTTGATCATTGTGAGTAACCATGGCGAAGTTTTGAGAAGCCTTTCGCTTCTTTGACTGCTCAGGGGATCCAGTCTGACCATCCATGGTCTTTGATTCCTCGATTGGTTTCGATTCCTCGACCGGTTTCTTGTCACCCTTTCGGAAAAGCTTACGTTTCCTGATCTGAGATTCAGTCAAAGTTGCAGATAGCTCAATGGCCTGCCTAACCGTAGTGGGGTTACTACCGGTAACAATGTCTTGAACTGAGTCAGGGAGACCATCAATGTATTTTTCGATCGCCTTATCCAAAGGCGTAACCATGGTAGGACACAACAGGCTCAGCTCCTCATATCGATCAGTGTATGCTCGATGTTCACCGCTGTCTTGCTTAAGATCGTCAAATTCCCTTTCCAATGCCCTGATCTCGTGACGAGGACAGAATTCCTTCATCATCAGTGCTCGAAGTTCTTCCCAAGTTTGAGCCAGTGCCACATCGGCACCCCTATCTCTCACCACACCGTTCCACCACGTCAAAGCTCGTTTCTCAAAGACACTAGATGCGAAGTCTACCTTTCGCTCATTTGGACATTGAACATGCCTGAAGGTGCTCTCTAGACTCTCGAACCATTGCAGAAGTGCAGTCGCTCCTTGAGACCCAGAAAACTTTGATGGCTTGGCCGAGTTGAACGTCTTGAAGTTGCAGAGAGCATTATTGTTGTTGTTGGCTTGGTGACATTGGGCAACGATGATCAGGATTGCAGCAGTCATTTGCTGTGTAATGACAGCTGCCAGCTCGTCAACAGATACTGGATTTTCGCGTCGTGGAGGCATTCTAAAAGAGAAGAACATGAAAGGAAACGAGGGAGAGAATTAGACGAAAAGAATGAGATGAACAAATCTGATGAAAGCAAGGGTAGTGGTCATTTGTTTGTTACTATAAAGCAACAAACGACACACAGTGACTAAATTAAAGTAAATGGATCAAAGATAATGTATCGCGAAGACATGCTCGCCTATAAGTGAACACTCATCCCAAGAATTCCCAGGTAAGCACAACTGGTCTCGCGTCTGATGAGATGTATACGAAGTGCTTGCCTAGACAGAAAATCCAGAATACAGGCATTCACCCTTCCAGTTTGCACGTGTTCACATTATTTAAAACCCAAAACCTTGACGAGATTTTGAAAATTCAAAGGGGTTCAAAACCATATAACAGAAGGTTCAAAACCTAGTAATTAATCATCCTAGAACAGATGATTAGTTTTCGAAGCGGTTTTGAAATTTATGTTCTTGTTGTGGTCGTCACCTAAGGATAGGTGACAGTATTGTTTTATGACTAAACGCAAGTAAACTCGCGTTAGGGTCCTAAGAAGATTATAGACTAGGTCAAAGCATTACTAATAACCTAATTCCCTATAACCATTGGCTCTGATACCATCTTTTCTGTCACACCCCGACCACGTAGAACATACAAAACGTGGCGGAAACATCGGGGAGTGTTGTAACAGAATTAATTGTTTCAAATCCATGGCAATTGAAGTTTCGTTTTATTGATTAAAAGTGTTACAATGTCTTAACAAACAAGGAAATACAATATAATTAACTAGTCTTGCATCTTTTATTGTCACTAAAGCCCAAGTCTGCCTATGTGTATCTTGATCATCTTATGCAACAGCTCCTGAAAAACACATGTGAAAATAGGTACGTCAGCATAAAAATGCCTGTGAGATACATAGGTTTTGTGAAAATAGGTTTCATGACTTATGTTTGAGAAAATGTTTAGTCATGAACCTTGTAATTTGCTTTGTCTTTGTAAATCATTTGAAAAACAATAAGTTCAGATGATATGTATAAATAAGAAAATAATGCATGGTTAAATGAGTAACCATGTAAAAATGAGTTTGTATAAGTTAAGTTGTTTGTAAAACAATGTATTGTGAAAAGTATGTTATTTGTATAAAATGTTATATGTATCAAACTGAAATGATTCAAATAACGCTACGATATATGTAATACCATACAAACACTTATATATAGGAAGTACCAGCGGCGTATCCACCATGCTTGTATCATATTACACACGCATCGTTACTTAATCACTTAATCAAACCACCAATGTAATAAGTCTATGTTTAAACCAATAGTCAAAAGTCCTTGTATAAACCATGTCAAATGTTTATAGTCCAAAAGTAGTCAAGTAATGTATAACCAAAATGATATGTATGGTAAGTAAAATTTAGACTACTTAAACCATAAGTAAAAATGTACAAAACAAAGTATTGAAGTAAAACTTGGTTTAAATCAAAGTTATGTTTTGTAAGATATATGCATGCTATACTGAATATGAACATTTATGCGGTATTGTGAAAATTCATACATCCAAGCCTTGAGACAGACGGATAACTATGTAAAAGTGAGTTATCAAGAGAATATGTATTCGGATTCGGTCATTCCTTTCATCCCCTTTCCCTGGGATGTCCGGAACGGGATTTGTCAAGTCCTATGGTACCACTACCTACTAACGAACGGCATGATCGGTGTTAATGAATGTATAGTATAGTTTAAACAAACCAAATGTCATACCAAAATGTAAGCATGTTTTATGAAGATAATGTACCTAGTATGCTAGAGTAAACATAAGCTGGTCAACGCTGTGGGGTATGGACTGTTATGTCCCGTGCTTAACATTTGAACTTTATGAACTTATTAGGTGTCGTTTCCACCGCGAACTTATTATGTTACAACACTCCCCGACGTTTCCACCGCGATTGCATGTTATACGCGGTCGGGGTGTGACAGAAGAGTTGGTATCAAAGCCAATGGTTATAGGGAATTAGGTTATTAGTAATGCTTTGACCTAGACTATAACCTTTCTAGGACCCTAACACAAGTTATCTTGTGTTTAGATCTTAAAAAATGCACATCACCTATCCTTAGGTGATTATCAAAACAAGAACCCAATTTTCCGAAACGATTTTTGAAAAAATAATCTTCTGTTTTTGAATGATTTATTACAAGGTTTTGAACCCTCTATTATATGGTTTTAAACCCCTTTGAATTTTCAAAAATCTCGTCAAAGTTTTGGGTCTTAAATAGTGTGAACACGTGCAAACTGGAAGGGTGAATGCCTGTACCCTGGGTTTTCTGTCTAAGGCTAGAGTGTTCGTACAAATCCACATAATCGGACCAGTCACTCTTACCTAGGAACTCTTGGGGTGAGTGTTCACTTATAGGCGAGCATGTCTTCGCGATACATTATTTTTGACCCAATTACTTTGATTAGTCACTGTGTGTCGTTTATTTGCCTTATGGTAACAAACAAATGACCACCATCTTTGCTCTTGTTGATTTTGTTTCATCTCATTCTCTTCATCCAATCATCTCACTTGTTTCTTTTCATGTTTCCTCTTTTAGAATACCTCCTCGACGCGAACACCAGATAGCGACTGCCGAACTGGCAGAAATCATTGCGCAGCAGATGGCTGCTCAATTCCCAATTTTCATTGCTCAAATGAACCAAGCCAACAACAACAACAATGCTCCATGCAAATTCAAGGATTTTAACTCGGCTAAACCACTCAAGTTTAGTGGTTCTGAGGGAGCAACTGGGCTTCTTCAATGGTTCGAGAGCATTTAGAATACTTTCCATCATGTTCAGTGTCCTGAAAATTGCAAGGTCGAGTTTTCTTCGAGTGTGTTTCAGAAGAGGGCTCTCACATGGTGGAACGGGGTTATGAGAGATCGTGGTGCAGAAGTTGCTCTAGCACAGACATGGGCTGAACTTAATCAGTTTTATTCAATTTCAAACTCTATATCGCTTTCTGGAGATTTATACGCAAACTGGTGCGTAAACGTAATCAGTTTAATGCGACAAATACTCCGGAACATCAACATATTCTTAACATACCTTAAATAATCTTTACATAACTTAGAAATAAGTTTTAAAGGCTTTGGTATGGCAAAAACAAGTTAATTCGCCTACAGGGACTAAATTTGACAAACTGCGAAAGTATGTCAATTTGAACTATAACGAACATTCCGGAACATGACCACAAGTTAAACATACCATAAATATCCTTTACATATCTTAGAAATAGGCTTTTAGGTGTTCGGTATGCTAAAATAAACTTTTGAGTCATTCAGGGACTAAAAGTGTCAAAAAGTGCACAAGTTTGCACTTTCGCGCATAACTTGCGTTCTGAATACATCCGGACATCCAAAAATTTATGTAAGCACTAAAATATTTTATTTTAGTGTTTGGCTTGAGAAAAATCCAATCGTCGCGTCATTTGGATCATTTTTCACGCTTGTGCGCATTCCGTCGTAATTAAGCGAACATCGCGATCGTATGACCAAACGAACCAACATCCGGCTTATTTTTGAGCATGTTTCATGTCCACAATGTTTAGGCATCATTTTAGAGCCTTAAAGTTGGCTTTACGGGCCTTAGAAGTGTCGGAAATGGCCTTAAACACCAACAGGGACCTAAACTGTCAATTCAGCAAAGTTTCTTCTGATCAGACAGGCCAGGCGGCCCGCGTAAACCCCTGGTGTATCCTTACGCGGCCCGCGTCAGACTACCAGACCAGATTCAATGTTTTAAACAGCTGTTTCCAGCCCTTCAAACCCCCAAAGGCCAATTCCACTTGTCAAACTCTTGTGGTGGGGGCAAAAATGAGCTACCATAACTTTCCAACAAGTGTACGCATGAGATCAAGGCACGTTATCCAAGAAACGATCCTAACGGTGAACCAAAATCTATAAATACCCAACCCATCCCATTGCAAAACCCACTTGATTTCTTGAAATTTCTCTAAGTTGAAACCATTGTTTCATACCTGAGAATACTTGAGAAATCAAAGCTTTCGGGGACCCTTCGTTATTTTATTGCTTTTCGAGTCTGAAATTCAAACTTTGTTTGACTTTCTGCATTGACCAGTTTATGGTCAATACGAAGTTCGTTTGAACTTCGCAACGTGATTGTAATCACGATGGTTATAGTCCCTTGTGACTATGCCTACTGATTACCACGTTGTCTAGGGTCGTAAGGGTAAGCGATCTAATAAATCGCTTATACCTTCGAACCCGACCCATTTGGTCGATCATTAGGATCCGACCAAACACTTTAGGTGACCATAGTATATAGGGAATAACCTTCCGAGGTTATACCTTATGGTCGCTTCGTTTAAGTAGTTGTATGATAGGTAGTTTATATGCCTTAAGTAAATTACCAGAATACCCTTTTCATGTATAATTGGTAATTAAGCATATGTAACCTTAACTTTTGTCACATAACTGATTATGTAACATGTTTAGGCATATAACACTTGTCATAGGACTAGTTAGGCGGTCCGAACGCGTTTCACGCAAACGACACGTTAAAGTAGCCTAAGCTACCTAAACGGGTCGTAATGAGTCGTGAGCACTCAGGTTAGGTCTCATTTAGAATGTAGGCTTTGTTAAACCATATTACACGAGTCTCCATACTCGTTTGGTTTACGAACCCTCATTCTATCCGATCCTCCGATTTAGGTCCGGTTTATTAACATAGTTACCTATATTAGGTGCCGTTTGATTCCGTGATCTCTAGCATTGCTTGGTGTTTATCTTAGGACTTCTGAGCAATCTCAAGTGATGTCACACCCCGACCACGTGGAACATACAAAACGTGGCGGAAACATCGGGGAGTGTTGTAACAGAATTAATGTTTCACAACCATGGAAATTAAAGTTTCGTTTTATTCAATATAAGTATTACAATGTCTAAACAAACATGAAAAATACAACATAATTAACTAGTCTGCATCTTTTATTGTCACTAAGGCCCATGTCCGCCTAAGTGTATCTTGATCAATCCTATGCTTCATTTCCTGAAACACATGTGAAAATATGGTACGTCAGCATAAAAATGCCGGTGAGATACATAGGTTTTGTGAAAATAGGTTTCATGACTTATGTTTGAGAAAATGTTTAGTCATGAACCTTGTAATTTGCTTTGTCTTTGTAAATCATTTGAAAAACAATAAGTTCAGATGATACATATAAATAAGTGAATAATGCATGGTTAAATGAATAGCCATGTAAAAAAAATGTTTGTATAAGTTAAGTTGTTTGTAAATCAATGTCTTGTGAAAAATACGTTATTTGCATAAAATGTTCTATGTCTCAAACTGAAATGATTCAAATAACGCTACGACATGTAATACCATACAAACACTTATATATAGGAAGTACCAGCGGCGTATCCACCATGCTTGTATCATATTACACCCGCATCGTTACTTAATCACTTAATCAAACCAAACCAACAATGTAAATTGTCCATGTATAAATGAATTTGTCAAATGTATTGAATAATATGTCAAAATGCATGATCAATGTAAATCATGTAATGTGTAACCTAAATGATATGTATGGCTAGTGAAAACGCATCAACTAAACCATAGGAGAAATGCACAAAAACAAGGTATTGAAGTAAAACTGTGTTTAAATCAACGTTATGTTTTGTGTAAATGCATGATTAATGTCAATCATGTTAAAATGTCTATGTCTAATGTCTATGTCAAAATGTCCTGTATGGCTAGCGAAATGTGTCAACTAAACCATATGCACAAGAACATAGTATTGAAGTAAAACGTAGTTTAAATCAACATTATGTCTTGTGAAAATGCATGATCAAGGTCAATCATGTTAAAATGTCTATGTCTAATGTCTATGTCAAAATGTCCTGTATGGCTAGCGAAATGTGTCAACTAAACCATATGCACAAGAACATAGTATTGAAGTAAAACGTAGTTTAAATCAACATTATGTCTTGTGAAAATGCATGATCAAGGTCAATCATGTTAAAATGTCTATATGCATGCTATACTGAATATGTACATTTATGTGGTGTTGTTCCAATGCATACATCCAAGCCTTGCGACTGTGGTGATAAACCCTTTAAACAAATTAAAGGTTTATCTGTCTTAAATGTCATCGAATTCGGTCATTCCTTTCATCCCCTTTCCCTGGGACGTCCGGAACGGGAGTTGTCAATTCCTATGGTACCACTACCTACTAACGAACGGCGTAGCTAATGTTAATGAATGTATTGTCCCATTTAACAAACCAAATGTCATACCAAAATGTAAGCATGTGAAGAAATGAAAATGTACTAAGTATGCAACAATGAACATACATAGCATGTGACGTGATGTGATGTAAAACAATGTACTAAGTATGAACTAAATGAACATACATAGCATAAAATGTCATGTAAAACGATGTACTAAGTATGCACGCTATATACATACATAGCATAAAATGTCAATGTAAAACGACGTACTATAATGTACTAACAAACATAGCAGGTATATGATATGAAAACAGGAAAGCATGAAAGTAATAAGTAGGCACATGTGTTCCACCCCAAAACAGTTTGGAAAACAGTAAAAGAGGGGTCTATGTACTCACTTGAGATTGCTCAGTAGTCCTTGAGTAACAACCAAACAAAGCTAGAGATCACGGAAATCAAACGGCACCTAATATAGGTAACTATGTTAATTAACCGGACCTATATCGGAAGACTGGGTAGCATTAGGGTTTGTAAACCAAATGAGTGTAGGAACTCATATGATATGGTTTAACAAAGCCTACATACTAAATGAAACTTAACCTAAGTGTCTACGACCCATTACGACCCGTTTAGGTAGCTTATGCTACTTTAACGCGTCGTTCGCGTGAAACGCGTTCGGACCGCCTAACTAGTCCTATGACAAGTGTTATATGCCTAAACAAGTTACATAATCAGTTATGTGGCAAAAGTTTAGGTTACATATGCTAAATTACCAATTATGCATGAAAAGGGTATTCTGGTAATTTACCTAAGGCATATAAACTACCTATCATACAACTACTTAAACGATGTGACCATAGGGTATAACCTCGGAAGGTTATTCCCTACCTACTATGGTCACCTAATGTATTTGGTCAGATCCTAATGATCGACCAAATGGGTCGAGTTCGAAGGTATAGGCGATTTATTAGATCGCCTACCCTACGACTCTAGACAACGTGGTAATCAGTGGGCATAGTCCCAAAGGACTATGACCAACGTGATTACACTCACGTTGCGAAGTTCAAACGAACTTCGCATTGACCATTACTGGTCAACGCTGAAAGTCAAACAAAGTTTGACTTTCTGACTCGAAAAGCAGTAAAATAAGGAAAAGAACGAAAGAATACTAACCCAGGGTCCCCGAATGCTAATCCCGACTCAAGAACTCAGGTATGAAACAATGGTTTCAACTTAGAGCTCTCAAAATCAGAATTCTAGTGAGAAATGCAATGGGGGTGGATGGGTATATATAGTTTTCGGGTAACCGTTAGGATCGTTTCTTGGAAAAGGGGAAACGATCAAGGCCGTACACTTGTCCAAATGTTATGGTGGCTGAATCTTGATCTTATCTTGCTGATTAGGCAAGTTTAAAACATGTGGATGGGGTTTAATCAGCTGCAAGTTGCAAAAACAAACATTGAATCTGGTCTGAAGGTGCCATGCGGCCCGCTTTAGATTCATGCAAACACAATGCGGGCCGCTTGGGCCCTCTGATCTGCACATATGTTTCAAAAAAGACAGTTTAGGTCCCTGCACGTGTTTAAGGCCATTTCCGACACTTCTAAGGCCCGTAAAGCCAACTTTAAGGCCCTAAAATGATGCCTAAACATTGTGGACTTGAAACATGTTCAAAAATATGTCGGATGATGGTTCGTTTGGTCGTACGAACGCGATGTTCGCTTAATTACGACGGAATGCGCATAAGCGCGAAAAACGATCCAAATGACGTGACGAATGGATTTTTCTTATGGCGAACACTAAAATATAATGTAGTCATGCTTACATAAATTTTTTGGGTGTCCGGATGTATTCAGAACGTAAGTTATGCGCGAAAATGCAAACTTGTGCACTTTTTGACACTTTTAGTCCCTGAATGACCCAAAAGTTTATTTTAGCACACCGAACCCCTCAAAGCCTATTTCTAAGCTATATAAAGGATATTTAAGGTGTGTTTAACTTATGGTCATGTTCCGGAATGTCTGTTACAGTTCAAATTGGCATACTTTCGCAGTTTGTCAACTTTAGTCCCTGTAAGTGATTTAACTTGATTTTGCCATACCAAAGCCTTCAAAACTTATTTCTAAGTTATGTAAAGGTTATTTAAGGTATGTTAAGCCAATGTCACTATTCCGGAGTGTTTGTTGCATTAAACTGGTTATATTTACGCATCGGTGCGCGTATAACCTTCCAGAAAGTGATTTAGAGTTTGAAATTGAACAAGAATTGATATGTGCAAATGATACACATATTTTTACAAATACCAAGTATGAAATACAATATTTCATTGCTTTGGTATTTGTTTGATGGCCATGAAGGCACAGGTGTTACAGTCTCCCCTACTTTAGGAAATTTCGTCCCGAAATTTATTTAGAGGAAACTTGTGAGAGCTTGAAAGCATGAAGTTGAAAAGATCGAACAACATTGGTTAGGGTTCTGAACTTCTAGTAACTTTAATAACATTATGCTTGCAATGTAAGAGGGATACTTATATACAAGTATACGAAGCGTCATTGGTGCGTCCACCGTACCTCCATTACATCGTTCTCATTTTGTTATTGTTGTCACTATCGGTTCTTACACATAATAAACCTTACTGGGTTTCTATGCACTAAATTTCATAATTATGTAGGCCTCCATAATTAGACAATTCCTTGCACAGTTCACACAGTCTATTTTATAATGCGTAGGGTAAAACCAAATGAACAATCCTGTGATGAGTGTGACTAGACCGCCATAGAGTCCCGTAGACTAGATCAATAAATGATCTAAATAGACTATCAAGGAGTCTGTCCAGCTACATCACTAGATGTCATTCTTTAACCAAATTGTGAATCAATCCTTTAGACTAGACCACTAAAAAGGGTCTGGAGTGGTACTATATAAATCCAAGGGTCTTAACTATTACATAGAAGCCCATTAAGGATTTAAGGTATTACCTTTGAATATCCTGCTACGAATCTCTCATATGAAGATATGAAAGATCCTGCGAGGATTTGGATAACGAATATCCAGAGTATTAAAAACACAAAAATGCATGAAAGAAAACATAAGATGAATAAACACATAGTCACATAACCACAAAATTGCTAACTAGAAGTTTGTTCTGCTAACAGAGTACATGTATTTAAAGCACACTAGGAATCCATCTCGTGGATTTCATTTGGCACTTTAAACATTATCGAGAATCTAACTATAAAGATAGAAAGATTTCAAAAAGAAAATTCGATTTCGATTACGAGAACTCGAAATGTTCGAATTAAGGTACATAAAGAATCCAATTAAAGACTCTGATTTGAATGATGATCATCCACAAGGATCTAAATGTGAAGATAAAAAGATCCCATATGGATTTTAGAAGTTGAAGATGTTTTGAATTCTTGCACGGGATGTGCTTAAGTCAAAACATGAAGTAAAATGCTTATGAGGTTGAGATGCTAGATATGTCAAGGCGACATATGAAGCAGAATTTGAAGGTTAAGTAAATGTGTGAGGAAAATATATTTGGAAAACTATGCATGGGGAAAAAAAAATGTTTTTGAAACCTTATATATAATATTTTGAAATCATAAAGTAGGTGTACTAGGTAAGTATATTTATAAAAATGTTTTAAAATCATGCGAGATGAATTTTGAAATTATGTATAAGGTTTTTTTGAAAAAAATTATATGATGCTTTTTTCGAAATCATGCACTTGATAAGAAAATGTATTGTGTTAATATTGTCTTCAGACTATATGAAATATTTTGAAATTTGAAAGGTTGGTTTTGATAACATGGCCAATGTTTTTGAAATAACATAGACAATGTATCTAGAAAAATTGTTTTCAAACTATATGAAATGTTTTGAGATCATGAAGATTGTTTTGAAATACTTGTACTGTGTATGTTGAAAAATCAAAACGTAATGGGTATGAGATTTGGAAATACCCTTAGTTATCTAACCAAGGATTCAAAGGCACAGATGTGCAGAAGCATGATTACTCATAATGTCACTTTATTTTCTGTACTTCGTATCTTAGAATGAAACGAGTACTTAAAATTTTCAAAGGAATCATGAGCGATCATTTGAAAGAGAGAATCACAAGAGTAGTTTGTAAGGAATATAGTTCCTTGATGTAGGTATCATAGGAAAAGTCATACACACATGTAATTATACTTGTATATCAGAATTGCGAACAACAACTTTTATTTATGAACAAGACATATTGTTTCACAATACATGAGAACAAAAGAAACAAAGGCATAAGACAGCAATATCCTTTGTTCAGCCGAATGCTCATCCAAGGGTTGGATTTGCATTAGCAAGCTTTGGGCAGTTGTGGCGGAAGTGACCAATCTCTCCGCAGTTGAAACATGAACCCAGTGGGAATTTCGCAGCGTTCCCTTGAACCGGAGCTTGAACCTGGGCAGCCTGATTTTGTCCCAAACGACAAACTTTGGCCAAATGCCCAAGTTTACCACACGTCGTGCATTGCCAGCAGACTTGTTGTAACGCGTGATGACCGTTGCAGCGTGCACAATGAGGTGCAGTACCGGCATATGCTTTCTTTGCAGGTGGCTGAGCTGGTTGGTTGGGAACGGCTCGACCATTGTGAGCGACCACGGCGAAGTTTTGAGGAGCCTTTCGCTTCTTTGACTTCTTAGGCGATCGTTCATCCATGGTCTTTGATTTCCCGATTGGTTTCTTGGCTGGTGGTGCTGTCACCCGGATGGGTCTTGTTTGATTTGGTACAGCTGTAGTTGGGCACACCCTTGCCGTATGACCTATAAGTCCACAATTTTGGAAATTGCGGCACTTCACATTAGTATGATGATGAAGGCTACATTGGTTGCACAAAGGTAAAGTTCCAAAGTACGGCTTCCTAGCTGGTGGCTTTGCCACTTGGCTAGGTCCCGCTTGATTAAGTGTAACCGCTGCGGGTTTCCTTGAAGCCTTACGCTTCCTTGATTTTGGTGCAGTCTTGACTTCTGCTTCCTTCAGTGGCTCTTGAGTGGCTTCATTGTCGAGACGAGAGGCTTCATTGTTGAGACGAGCCATGGAAATGCCTAAATCCACAGTCCTTTGAATCACTTCACCAATTTGCTGGACAAATTTGGCTGTTCGCTCGGGCATTTGACCAGTGCTGAGAGGAATAGACATTCTAAAAGAAAATGAAAGACAGAGGAAGAAGCAAGTGAAAGGTTATTGGAAAAATCAATACCGAAACGGCAACGAATGAAAATTGTGATCATTTGTTTGTTACCTAAGGCAAACAAATGAGATGGCGACAAAACAAAGTAAATGGGTACATTGAGATGATGACAAATCAAAGTAAATGGGTCAAAAATAATGTATCGCGAAGACATGCTCGCCTATAAGTGAACACTCATCCCAAGAATTCCCAGGTAAGCACAACTGGTCTCGCGTCTGATGAGATGTATACGAAGTGCTTGCCTAGACAGAAAACCCAGAATACAGGCATTCACCCTTCCAGTTTGCACGTGTTCACATTACTTAAAACCCAAAACCTTGACGATGTTTTTGAAAACCCAAAAGGGTTCAAAACCATATAACAGAGAGTTCAAAACCTTATAACTGAGGGTTCAAAACCTAGTAATCAATCATCCAAGAACAGATGATTAGTTTTCAAAGTGGTTTTGAATTTTATGTTCTTGTTGTGATCGTCGCCTAAGGATAGGTGACGGTATTGTTTTATGACTAAACGCAAGTAAACTCGCGTTAGGGTCCTAAGAAGGTTATAGACTAGGTCAAAGCATTACTAATAACCTAATTCCCTATAACCATTGGCTCTCATACCATCTTTTCTGTCACACCCCGACCACGTGGAACATACAAAACGTGGCGGAAACATCGGGGAGTGTTGTAACAGAATTAATGTTTCACAACCATGGAAATTAAAGTTTCGTTTTATTCAATATAAGTATTACAATGTCTAAACAAACATGAAAAATACAACATAATTAACTAGTCTGCATCTTTTATTGTCACTAAGGCCCATGTCCGCCTAAGTGTATCTTGATCAATCCTATGCTTCATTTCCTGAAACACATGTGAAAATATGGTACGTCAGCATAAAAATGCCGGTGAGATACATAGGTTTTGTGAAAATAGGTTTCATGACTTATGTTTGAGAAAATGTTTAGTCATGAACCTTGTAATTTGCTTTGTCTTTGTAAATCATTTGAAAAACAATAAGTTCAGATGATACATATAAATAAGTGAATAATGCATGGTTAAATGAATAGCCATGTAAAAAAAATGTTTTTATAAGTTAAGTTGTTTGTAAATCAATGTCTTGTGAAAAATACGTTATTTGCATAAAATGTTCTATGTCTCAAACTGAAATGATTCAAATAACGCTACGACATGTAATACCATACAAACACTTATATATAGGAAGTACCAGCGGCGTATCCACCATGCTTGTATCATATTACACCCGCATCGTTACTTAATCACTTAATCAAACCAAACCAACAATGTAAATTGTCCATGTATAAATGAATTTGTCAAATGTATTGAATAATATGTCAAAATGCATGATCAATGTAAATCATGTAATGTGTAACCTAAATGATATGTATGGCTAGTGAAAACGCATCAACTAAACCATAGGAGAAATGCACAAAAACAAGGTATTGAAGTAAAACTGTGTTTAAATCAACGTTATGTTTTGTGTAAATGCATGATTAATGTCAATCATGTTAAAATGTCTATGTCTAATGTCTATGTCAAAATGTCCTGTATGGCTAGCGAAATGTGTCAACTAAACCATATGCACAAGAACATAGTATTGAAGTAAAACGTAGTTTAAATCAACATTATGTCTTGTGAAAATGCATGATCAAGGTCAATCATGTTAAAATGTCTATGTCTAATGTCTATGTCAAAATGTCCTGTATGGCTAGCGAAATGTGTCAACTAAACCATATGCACAAGAACATAGTATTGAAGTAAAACGTAGTTTAAATCAACATTATGTCTTGTGAAAATGCATGATCAAGGTCAATCATGTTAAAATGTCTATATGCATGCTATACTGAATATGTACATTTATGTGGTGTTGTTCCAATGCATACATCCAAGCCTTGCGACTGTGGTGATAAACCCTTTAAACAAATTAAAGGTTTATCTGTCTTAAATGTCATCGAATTCGGTCATTCCTTTCATCCCCTTTCCCTGGGACGTCCGGAACGGGAGTTGTCAATTCCTATGGTACCACTACCTACTAACGAACGGCGTAGCTAATGTTAATGAATGTATTGTCCCATTTAACAAACCAAATGTCATACCAAAATGTAAGCATGTGAAGAAATGAAAATGTACTAAGTATGCAACAATGAACATACATAGCATGTGACGTGATGTGATGTAAAACAATGTACTAAGTATGAACTAAATGAACATACATAGCATAAAATGTCATGTAAAACGATGTACTAAGTATGCACGCTATATACATACATAGCATAAAATGTCAATGTAAAACGACGTACTATAATGTACTAACAAACATAGCAGGTATATGATATGAAAACAGGAAAGCATGAAAGTAATAAGTAGGCACATGTGTTCCACCCCAAAACAGTTTGGAAAACAGTAAAAGAGGGGTCTATGTACTCACTTGAGATTGCTCAGTAGTCCTTGAGTAACAACCAAACAAAGCTAGAGATCACGGAAATCAAACGGCACCTAATATAGGTAACTATGTTAATTAACCGGACCTATATCGGAAGACTGGGTAGCATTAGGGTTTGTAAACCAAATGAGTGTAGGAACTCATATGATATGGTTTAACAAAGCCTACATACTAAATGAAACTTAACCTAAGTGTCTACGACCCATTACGACCCGTTTAGGTAGCTTATGCTACTTTAACGCGTCGTTCGCGTGAAACGCGTTCGGACCGCCTAACTAGTCCTATGACAAGTGTTATATGCCTAAACAAGTTACATAATCAGTTATGTGGCAAAAGTTTAGGTTACATATGCTAAATTACCAATTATGCATGAAAAGGGTATTCTGGTAATTTACCTAAGGCATATAAACTACCTATCATACAACTACTTAAACGATGTGACCATAGGGTATAACCTCGGAAGGTTATTCCCTACCTACTATGGTCACCTAATGTATTTGGTCAGATCCTAATGATCGACCAAATGGGTCGAGTTCGAAGGTATAGGCGATTTATTAGATCGCCTACCCTACGACTCTAGACAACGTGGTAATCAGTGGGCATAGTCCCAAAGGACTATGACCAACGTGATTACACTCACGTTGCGAAGTTCAAACGAACTTCGCATTGACCATTACTGGTCAACGCTGAAAGTCAAACAAAGTTTGACTTTCTGACTCGAAAAGCAGTAAAATAAGGAAAAGAACGAAAGAATACTAACCCAGGGTCCCCGAATGCTAATCCCGACTCAAGAACTCAGGTATGAAACAATGGTTTCAACTTAGAGCTCTCAAAATCAGAATTCTAGTAAGAAATGCAATGGGGGTGGATGGGTATATATAGTTTTCGGGTAACCGTTAGGATCGTTTCTTGGAAAAGGGGAAACGATCAAGGCCGTACACTTGTCCAAATGTTATGGTGGCTAAATCTTGATCTTATCTTGCTGATTAGGCAAGTTTAAAACATGTGGATGGGGTTTAATCAGCTGCAAGTTGCAAAAACAAACATTGAATCTGGTCTGAAGGTGCCATGCGGCCCGCTTTAGATTCATGCAAACACAATGCGGGCCGCTTGGGCCCTCTGATCTGCACATATGTTTCAAAAAAGACAGTTTAGGTCCCTGCACGTGTTTAAGGCCATTTCCGACACTTCTAAGGCCCGTAAAGCCAACTTTAAGGCCCTAAAATGATGCCTAAACATTGTGGACTTGAAACATGTTCAAAAATATGTCGGATGATGGTTCGTTTGGTCGTACGAACGCGATGTTCGCTTAATTACGACGGAATGCGCATAAGCGCGAAAAACGATCCAAATGACGTGACGAATGGATTTTTCTTATGGCGAACACTAAAATATAATGTAGTCATGCTTACATAAATTTTTTGGGTGTCCGGATGTATTCAGAACGTAAGTTATGCGCGAAAATGCAAACTTGTGCACTTTTTGACACTTTTAGTCCCTGAATGACCCAAAAGTTTATTTTAGCACACCGAACCCCTCAAAGCCTATTTCTAAGCTATATAAAGGATATTTAAGGTGTGTTTAACTTATGGTCATGTTCCGGAATGTCTGTTACAGTTCAAATTGGCATACTTTCGCAGTTTGTCAACTTTAGTCCCTGTAAGTGATTTAACTTGATTTTGCCATACCAAAGCCTTCAAAACTTATTTCTAAGTTATGTAAAGGTTATTTAAGGTATGTTAAGCCAATGTCACTATTCCGGAGTGTTTGTTGCATTAAACTGGTTATATTTACGCATCGGTGCGCGTATAACCTTCCAGAAAGTGATTTAGAGTTTGAAATTGAACAAGAATTGATATGTGCAAATGATACACATATTTTTACAAATACCAAGTATGAAATACAATATTTCATTGCTTTGGTATTTGTTTGATGGCCGTGAAGGCACAGGTGTTACAAGTGAGTACATAGACCCCTCTTTTACTGTTTTCCAAACTGTTTTGGGGTGAAACACATGTGCCTACTTGTTACTTTCATGCTTTCCATGTTTTCATATCATATGCTTGTTATGTTCATTAGTACACTTATAGTACATGATTTCATTGTGTTCATGCTATGTATGTCCATTGTGTGCATACTTAGTACATTGTTTTACATTACATTTCATGCTATATATGCCCATTGTGTGCATACTTAGTACATTGTTTTACATTACATTTCATGCTATATATGCCCATTGTGTGCATACTTAGTACATTGTTTTACATTACATTTCATATATGCCCATTGTGTGCATACTTAGTACATTGTTTCACATTACATCTCATGCAATGTATGCCCAATGTGTGCATACTTAGTACAGTTGTTTTCATCACATGCTTACATTTTGGTATGACATTTGTGTCACACCCCGACCACGTAGAACATACAAAACGTGGCGGAAACATCGGGGAGTGTTGTAACAGAATTAATGTTTCATAACCATGGATACCAAAAAGTGTTTTGTTTTATTAAACAATGAATAATTACTTCGTCTGGAAATCTAATTACACAATTTAAACATAGTCTATCATTGTTATTGAGTCACTAAGGCCTTGTCCAGTCCTATGTGAGCATGCATCCTATCAAACGATATCATCCAACAATACCTGAAACATATGTGAAAACGAGGTCAGCAAAGAAATGCTGGCGAATACATTGGTTTTGTTGAAAATAAGATTCATGACTTCTGTTTGAGAAAATGTTTAGTCATGAACCTTGTAATTTACTTTGTCTTTGTAAATCATTTGAAAAATAATAAGTTTAGATGATATGTATAAATAAGAGAATAATGCATGATTAAATGAATAACCATGTAAAATGAGTTTGTATAAAATAAGTTGTTTGAAATTCAATGTCTTGTGAAAAGTATGTTACTTGTATAAAATATTCTATGTCTCAAACTGAAATGATTCAAATAACGCTACGATATGTAATACCATGTCAAAATGTCATGTATAACGAAAATGATATGTATGGTTAGTGGAATGCATCAACTATACCATAGGTGAAACGCCCAAAACAAAATATTGAAGTAAATCTTGGTTTAAATCAATACTATGTTTCGTGGAAATGCATGATCAAATGTAAATCATGTCCAGATGTTTACCCAATCGTTACCCATTCGTTCAAATCGTTCTTGTTTTAATCGTTCAAATCGTCCTTGTTTTAATTGTGAACTACTTTATGGTCGATTCTTTAATAACATTCAAACCTTCTTGACGCGTTCCTCGGTCCAACTCGCTCTCGCTCTCGTTCTTAACAAACCCTTACCAAAGGATAAGTTAATAATTACAGATTCAGTCGCTACCCACAACCCCCACACATAACAATGGGTGCAGTAAATAACGGGATTTGTCAGATCCTATGGTACCATAACCTAATACTGGTCGGCTTGATCATTGCTAATGAATGTCATCGGTCATGTAAACTACAACCAACAAGTTTGTTCACTTTTTGAAATTGTTATTAGTTTTTGAAATCATTGTAAGCGTTCTTGAAATAATTGTTAGCGTTCTTGAAATCATTGTAAGCGTTCTTGAAATAACATTGTAATTGTCATTGAAATTATTGTAATTGTTCTTGAAACCATTGATAAAACATTTAGCACATATGAGTCACCCCAAAACAGTTGAAAACAGTAAAAGAGGGGAATAATGTACTCGCCTGATAATGCTTGGAGGTCTTGAACAACAACCAAACAAAGCTAGAGGGAGCACGGAAATCAGTCGGCAATCTAAAACTATATAAATAAACCGGACATAAATCGGGAGATCGGATAGGATGAGGCTTGGTAAACCAAATGAGTGTTGGAACTCATATGATATGGTTTAGCAAGGCCTACACACTACAATGAAACCAAACCTAGGTGTTTTCGACCCAACGCGACCCATTAAGGTAACATACGCTACTTTAACGCGTCGTTCGCGTGAAACGCGTTCGAGACGTCTAACTAGTCCTATGACAAGTATTATATGCCTAAACATGTTACATAATCAGTTATGTGACAAAAGTTTAGGTTACATATGCTAAATTACCAATTATACATGAAAAGGGTATTCTGGTAATTTACCTAAGGCATATAAACTACCTATCATACAACTACTTAAACGATGTGACCATAAGGTATAACCTCGGAAGGTTATTCCCTATATACTATGGTCACCTAATGTATTTGGTCGGATCCTAATGATCGACCAAACTGGGTCGGGTTCGAGGGTATAGGCGATTTATCAGATCGCCTACCCTTCGACCCTAGACAACGTGGTAATCAGTGGGCATAGTCCCAAGGGACTATGACCAACGTGATTACACTCACGTTGCGAAGTTCAAACGAACTTCGCATTGACCATTACTGGTCAACGCTGAAAGTCAAACAAAGTTTGACTTTCTGACTCGAAAAGCAATAAAATAAGGAAAAGAACGAAAGAATACTTACGAAAGGTCCCCGAATGCTAATCCCGATCCAAGAATCTCAGGTATGAAACAATGGTTTCAACTTAGAGCTTCTCAAATCAGAATTCTAGTGATTTTTGAGGTAATGGGGGTGGGGTATTTATAGTTTTCGGGTAACCGTTAAGATCGTTTGTCGAATATCGTGCCTTAATCGAAACCGTACAAGTGTCGGAAAGTTGTGGTGCCTAAAAATGATGTTTATCAGCTGAATATGCAAGTTGCAAGTGTGTGGTTGTGGTTAAAACAGCTGGTACACGCTGACTGTTCGTTCTGATCTATTCTGGGAGTCTGACGCGGGCCGCCTAAGATTTAGGCTTGGCTGAGGCGGGCCGCCTAGCTGTCTGATCAGCAAACTTCTTGCAGAATTGACAGTTTTGGTCCCTGCACGTGTTTAAGCCCATTTCCGGCACTTCTAAGGCCCGTAAAGCCAACTTTAAGGCCCTAAAATGATGCCTAAACATTGTGGACATGAAACATGCTCAAAAATATGTCGGATGTTGGTTCGTTTAGTCGTACGAACGCGATGTTCGCTTAATTACGACGGAATGCGCACAAGCGCGAAAACCGATCCAAATGACGCGACGAATGGATTTTTCTTATGGCGAACACTAAAATATAATGTAGTCATGCTTACATAAATTTTTGGGTGTCCGGATGTATTCAGAACGTAAGTTATGCGCGAAAATGCAAACTTGTGCACTTTTTGACACTTTTAGTCCCTGAATGACCCAAAACTTTATTTTAGCACACCGAACCCCTCAAAGCCTATTTCTAAGCTATGTAGAGGATATTTAAGGTGTGTTTAACTTATGGTCATGTTCTGGAATGTCTGTTACAGTTCAAATTGGCATACTTTCGCGGTTTGTCAAATTTAGTCCCTGTAAACGATTTAACTTGTTTTTGCCATACCAAAGCCTTCAAAACTTATTTCTAAGTTATGTAAAGGTTATTTAAGGTATGTTAAGCCTATGTCACTATTCCGGAGGGTTTGTTGCATTAAACTGGTTATATTTACGCATCGGTGCGCGTATAACCTTCCAGAAAGCGATTTAGAGTTTGGAATGGAACAAAAATTGATATGTGCAAATGATACACATATTTTTACAAATCCCAAGTATGAAATATAATATTTCATTGGTTTGGTATTTGTTTGATGGCCGTGGAGGCACAGGTGTTACAGTCTCCCCTACTTTAGGAAATTTCGTCCCGAAATTTATTTAGAGGAAACTTGTGAGAGCCTGAAACATGAAGTTGAAAAGATCGAACAATACTGGTTAGGGTTCTGAACTTCTAGTAACTTTAATAACATCATGCTTGCAATGTAAGAGGGATACTTATATACAAGTATATGAAGCGTCATTGGTGCGTCCACCGTACCTCCATTACATCGCTCTCATTTTGTTATTGTTGTCACTATCGGTTCTTACACATAATAAACCTTGCTGGGTTTCTGTGCACTAAATTTCTTAATTATGTACGCGTCCATAATTAGACAATTCCTTGCACAGTTCACACAGTCTATTTTTTAATGCGTAGGGTAAAACCAAATGAACAATCCTGTGATGAGTGTGACTAGACCGCCATAGAGTCCTTTTGACTAAATCAATAAATGATCTAAATAGACTATCAAGGAGTCTGTCCAGCTACATCACTAGATGTCGTTCTTCAACCAAATTGTGAATCAATCTTTTTGACTAGACCACTAAAAGGGTCTCTTATCGAACCCTGGAGTGGTACCATATAACCCAAGGGTCTTAACTACAACGTAGAAGCCCATAAAGATTAAGGTAGTACCTTTTGAATATCCTACTATGAATCCCTCATATGAAGATATGAAAGATTCTATGAGGATTTGAAAATCGTATCACACAAAAACATAGAGGAGAACACACAAACACATAAAATATAATCGCATAATCGTTCAATTTGATTAATTGTTTAATTTGTTATAGTTGGACACGGGTATTTAAAGCATACTAGGGATCAAATCCTCAATTGCGGTAATTTGGATTGATCCATATGAATACCCTGCTTGTTGACTACATGACCCATGAACTGAACTTCTTTAAGCCAAAATTTCCCCTTGGAGGATTTAGCGAAAAGTTTGTTCCTTCTTTAAGGATTCCAGTGTCAATGAAAGTGTTGATCGTTACCAGTTCGGGATATGAATAGATCAAGATGTCATTAATAACAATGACGAACTGATCCAAATAAGGCTTGCAGACTCTATTTATTAAGTCCTTGAAGATGGCTGGAGTATTTGTCAACCTAAAAGGCATGACTGTAAACTCGTCATGGCCATACTTCATGCAGAACACCGTTTTGGGAATATCTTCTTCGAGAATACAAAGTTGATGATACCCAAAACGCAAATCGATCTTGGAAAGCATGAAACGCTATGCAGTTGATCGCAGAAATCGTTGATTTAAGGTAGGGGATATCGATTCTTGATGGTAAGCTTACTAGGCTTACGTTAATCGATATACATTCGAAAAGATCCATTTTTCTTTTCACAAGGAGAACAGTAGTTTTCCCCAAGGTGAAAAGTTTGGACGAATGAATCCTTTATCAGACAACTCTTGAAGCTGTTTTGATAATTCTTGCATCTCGAACGGTGCAAGACGATAAGATACTTTAGATTTAAAAGAAACAAGTGTTTGAGGTTCTTAGGGAGATAAAAATGACAGAACCACACGAGTAGTTTGTCTTTGTGTTGACATCATAAGGTTGGATCAAACATTCATACAATTGCATTAGTTACAAAATAAAAACCACAAATTTTTATTTATATAACAACCGCATTGTCTTTAAATGTACAAGATAACAACCAGAGGAAATACAAAATACTAAAAGTTCACTCCTTCATCATCGATTGCCTCATTGATGTTAAACACTCGACCGCGTGCTGGATTCACATTGACGTTGACGTTCGGGTTTGCGTCAGCATTTGCATTCACCAGTCTTGGGCAGTTGTGGCGGAAGTGACCCATCTCTCCGCAGTTGAAACATGAACCCAGTGGAAATCTCGCAGCATTCCCTTGAACCGGAGCTTGAACCTGAGCAGCCTGATTTTGTCCCAAACGACAAACTTTGGCCAAATGCCCAAGTTTACCACACGTCGTGCATTGCCAGCAAACTTGTTGTACCGCATGATGACCATTGCAGCGTGCACAATAAGGTGCAGTACCGGCATATGCTTTCTTTGCAGGTGGCTGAGCTGGTGGGTTCCGCGGGTTCTGAGCAGTCTGTGCTGTAACAGCAAAGTTCTGAGCACCCTTGCGCTTTCTTCATTTCTTCGACGTCTCACCTTCCTTACCCTTCTTGTTTTGACCTTTCTTGCTATCCTCCTTGTCAGCTGACTGTTTCTTGCCCTTGTCACCCTTCCTGTGTAACTTGTTCTTCCGAATCTGCGACTCAGTCAATGTCGCTGATAACTCGATCGCCTAACGGAGTGTGGCAGGGTTACTACCAGTAAGGATGTCTTGTACCGAGTCAGGTAGGCCGTCGATGTACCTTTCGATAGCTATGTCAAATGGGGTAACCATTGTCGGGCAAAGCAGACTCAACTCCTCAAATCTATCAGTATACGCCCTGTGCTCACCACTATCTTGCTTCAACTCATCAAATTCCTTCTCCAAAGCTCGCTGCTCGTGACGAGGACAGAATTCCCTCATCATAAGGGCCCTAAGTTCAGCCCATGTCTGTGCTAGAGCAACTTCTGCACCACGATCCCTCATAATCCCGTTCCACCATGTGAGAGCCCTCTTCTGAAACACGCTTGAAGAAAACTCGACCTTGCGATTGCCAGGACACTGCACGTGGCGGAAAGTATTCTCAATGCTCTCGAACCATTGAAGAAGCCCAGTCGCTCCTTCAGAACCACTAAACTTGAGTGGTTTAGCCTGGTTAAAATCCTTGTATTTGCATAGCACATTGTTGTTGTTGTTGGCTTGGTTCCATTGAGCAAAGAGGTTTGGGAATTGAGCAGCCATTTGCTGCGCAATAATTTCTGCCAGCTCGGCAGTCTCTATCTGGTTTTCGCGTCGAGGAGGCATTGTCTAAAAGAGGAAACATGAAAGGAAACGAGTGAGAGAATTAGACGAAAAGAATGAGATGAACAAATCTGATGAAAGCAAGGGTAGTGGTCATTTGTTTGTTACCACAAGGTAAACAAACGACACACAGTGACTAATCAAAGTAAATGGGTCAAAAATAATGTATCGCGAAGACATGCTCGCCTATAAGTGAACACTCATCCCAAGAATTCCCAGGTAAGCACAACTGGTCTCGCGTCTGATGAGATGTATACGAAGTGCTTGCCTAGACAGAAAACCCAGAATACAGGCATTCACCCTTCCAGTTTGCACGTGTTCACATTATTTAAAACCCAAAACCTTGACGAGATTTTGAAAATTCAAAGGGGTTCAAAACCATATAACAGAGGGTTCAAAACCTTACAATAGAGGGTTCAAAACCTAGAAATTAATCATCCTAGAACAGATGATTAGTTTTCAAAGCAGTTTTGAAATTTATGTTCTTGTTGTGGTCGTCACCTAAGGATAGGTGACGGTATTGTTTTATGACTAAACGCAAGTAAACTCGCGTTAGGGTCCTAAGAAGGTTATAGACTAGGTCAAAGCATTACTAATAACCTAATTCCCTATAACCATTGGCTCTGATACCACTTTTCTGTCACACCCCGACCACGTAGAACATACAAAACGTGGCGGAAACATCGGGGAGTGTTGTAACAGAATTAATGTTTCATAACCATGGATACCAAAAAGTGTTTTGTTTTATTAAACAATGAATAATTACTTCGTCTGGAAATCTAATTACACAATTTAAACATAGTCTATCATTGTTATTGAGTCACTAAGGCCTTGTCCAGTCCTATGTGAGCATGCATCATATCAAACGATATCATCCAACAATACCTGAAACATATGTGAAAACGAGGTCAGCAAAGAAATGCTGGCGAATACATTGGTTTTGTTGAAAATAAGATTCATGACTTCTGTTTGAGAAAATGTTTAGTCATGAACCTTGTAATTTACTTTGTCTTTGTAAATCATTTGAAAAATAATAAGTTTAGATGATATGTATAAATAAGAGAATAATGCATGATTAAATGAATAACCATGTAAAATGAGTTTGTATAAAATAAGTTGTTTGAAATTCAATGTCTTGTGAAAAGTATGTTACTTGTATAAAATATTCTATGTCTCAAACTGAAATGATTCAAATAACGCTACGATATGTAATACCATGTCAAAATGTCATGTATAACGAAAATGATATGTATGGTTAGTGGAATGCATCAACTATACCATAGGTGAAACGCACAAAACAAAATATTGAAGTAAATCTTGGTTTAAATCAATACTATGTTTCGTGGAAATGCATGATCAAATGTAAATCATGTCCAGATGTTTACCCAATCGTTACCCATTCGTTCAAATCGTTCTTGTTTTAATCGTTCAAATCGTCCTTGTTTTAATTGTGAACTACTTTATGGTCGATTCTTTAATAACATTCAAACCTTCTTGACGCGTTCCTCGGTCCAACTCTCTCTCGCTCTCGTTCTTAACAAACCCTTACCAAAGGATAAGTTAATAATTACAGATTCAGTCGCTACCCACAACCCCCACACATAACAATGGGTGCAGTAAATAACGGGATTTGTCAGATCCTATGGTACCATAACCTAATACTGGTCGGCTTGATCATTGCTAATGAATGTCATCGGTCATGTAAACTACAACCAACAAGTTTGTTCACTTTTTGAAATTGTTATTAGTTTTTGAAATCATTGTAAGCGTTCTTGAAATAATTGTTAGCGTTCTTGAAATCATTGTAAGCGTTCTTGAAATAACATTGTAATTGTCATTGAAATTATTGTAATTGTTCTTGAAACCATTGATAAAACATTTAGCACATATGAGTCACCCCAAAACAGTTGAAAACAGTAAAAGAGGGGAATAATGTACTCGCCTGATAATGCTTGGAGGTCTTGAACAACAACCAAACAAAGCTAGAGGGAGCACGGAAATCAGTCGGCAATCTAAAACTATATAAATAAACCGGACATAAATCGGGAGATCGGATAGGATGAGGCTTGGTAAACCAAATGAGTGTTGGAACTCATATGATATGGTTTAGCAAGGCCTACACACTACAATGAAACCAAACCTAGGTGTTTTCGACCCAACGCGACCCATTAAGGTAACATACGCTACTTTAACGCGTCGTTCGCGTGAAACGCGTTCGAGACGTCTAACTAGTCCTATGACAAGTATTATATGCCTAAACATGTTACATAATCAGTTATGTGACAAAAGTTTAGGTTACATATGCTAAATTACCAATTATACATGAAAAGGGTATTCTGGTAATTTACCTAAGGCATATAAACTACCTATCATACAACTACTTAAACGATGTGACCATAAGGTATAACCTCGGAAGGTTATTCCCTATATACTATGGTCACCTAATGTATTTGGTCGGATCCTAATGATCGACCAAACTAGGTCGGGTTCGAGGGTATAGGCGATTTATCAGATCGCCTACCCTTCGACCCTAGACAACGTGGTAATCAGTGGGCATAGTCCCAAGGGACTATGACCAACGTGATTACACTCACGTTGCGAAGTTCAAACGAACTTCGCATTGACCATTACTGGTCAACGCTGAAAGTCAAACAAAGTTTGACTTTCTGACTCGAAAAGCAATAAAATAAGGAAAAGAACGAAAGAATACTTACGAAAGGTCCCCGAATGCTAATCCCGATCCAAGAATCTCAGGTATGAAACAATGGTTTCAACTTAGAGCTTCTCAAATCAGAATTCTAGTGATTTTTGAGGTAATGGGGGTGGGGTATTTATAGTTTTCGGGTAACCGTTAAGATCGTTTGTCGAATATCGTGCCTTAATCGAAACCGTACAAGTGTCGGAAAGTTGTGGTGCCTAAAAATGATGTTTATCAGCTGAATATGCAAGTTGCAAGTGTGTGGTTGTGGTTAAAACAGCTGGTACACGCTGACTGTTCGTTCTGATCTGTTCTGGGAGTCTAACGCGGGCCGCCTAAGATTTAGGCTTGGCTGAGGCGGGCCGCCTAGCTGTCTGATCAGCAAACTTCTTGCAGAATTGACAGTTTTGGTCCCTGCACGTGTTTAAGCCCATTTCCGGCACTTCTAAGGCCCGTAAAGCCAACTTTAAGGCCCTAAAATGATGCCTAAACATTGTGGACATGAAACATGCTCAAAAATATGTCGGATGTTGGTTCCTTTAGTCGTTCGAACGCGATGTTCGCTTAATTACGACGGAATGCGCACAAGCGCGAAAACCGATCCAAATGACGCGACGAATGGATTTTTCTTATGGCGAACACTAAAATATAATGTAGTCATGCTTACATAAATTTTTGGGTGTCCGGATGTATTCAGAACGTAAGTTATGCGCGAAAATGCAAACTTGTGCACTTTTTGACACTTTTAGTCCCTGAATGACCCAAAACTTTATTTTAGCACACCGAACCCCTCAAAGCCTATTTCTAAGCTATGTAGAGGATATTTAAGGTGTGTTTAACTTATGGTCATGTTCTGGAATGTCTGTTACAGTTCAAATTGGCATACTTTCGCGGTTTGTCAAATTTAGTCCCTGTAAACGATTTAACTTGTTTTTGCCATACCAAAGCCTTCAAAACTTATTTCTAAGTTATGTAAAGGTTATTTAAGGTATGTTAAGCCTATGTCACTATTCCGGAGGGTTTGTTGCATTAAACTGGTTATATTTACGCATCGGTGCGCGTATAACCTTCCAGAAAGCGATTTAGAGTTTGGAATGGAACAAAAATTGATATGTGCAAATGATACACATATTTTTACAAATCCCAAGTATGAAATATAATATTTCATTGGTTTGGTATTTGTTTGATGGCCGTGGAGGCACAGGTGTTACAATTTGGTTTGTTTACAATGGAACAATACATTCATTAACATTAGCTACGCCGTTCGTTAGTAGGTAGTGGTACCATAGGAATTGACAACTCCCGTTCCTGAAATCCTGGGTTTGTTTGGATTGGAAGGAATGACCGAATTCGATACACATAACTTAGATAAACCTTTAATTTGTTTAAGGGTTTATCGCCACAGTCTCAAGGCTTGGATGTATGCATTTTTACAATACCGCATAAATGTTTGTATCAGTATAGCATGCATTCGTTCCACAAAACATAACTTTGATTTAAACCATGTTTTACTTCAATACCTTGTTTTTGTGCATTTTACATATGGTTTCGTTGATATATTTCACTTACCATACATGATATTTTTTGGTACACATTACATGATCTACATTAAACATAACATTTTGACATTGATATACACATTTAGTGGTTTACATTGGACATAGACATTTCGATATGGTTTACACATTAACACATGATAATTCATTTATACATAAACAATTTACATTGGTGGTTGGTTTGAGTAAGTGATTTGAGTAACGAGGCGTGTGTAATATGATACAAGCATGGTGGATACGCCGCTGGTACTTCCTATATATAAGTGATTGTATGATATTACATGTCGTAGCATTACTTAAATCATTTCAATATTTTACATATTACGCTTTACATAAACAACTTATTTTCACAAGACATTGATTTACAAAACAACTTATCTTATACAAACTCATTTTTTTACTTGGTTATTCATTTAACCTTACATTATTCTCTTATTTATACATATCATCGCTTTTTGAATAATTTACAAAACAAAACAATTTACAAGGTTCATGACTGACTTTTGCTAAACTACTTTTTCTAAACTTATAAGTCATGAATCCTATTTTTCACAAATCCTATGTATCTCACAGGCATTTTTATGCTGACGTACCTATTTTCACATGTGTTTTCAGGAGCTGTTGCTTAGGATGATGATCGTGACACTAGGGCGGACCTGTGCCTTAGAGACTTAAAATGAAGATAGATTTAGTTTAATTTTGTTCTGAACTCTTTATTTCCTGTTTAAGACAATGTAACTCTTATGTTGATAAATAAAATATAACTTTGTATGCCATGGTTATGAAATAATTAATTCTGTTACAACACTCCCCGACGTTTCCGCCGCGATTGCATGTTATACGCGGTCGGGGTGTGACAGGTTGCTTACTTGATGAATCACAAACCCACCTAAGTTCATGGATTCAGGTGAATTGTTCCTCCTTCGCATGTGGGCGAGTCCGATGACTTTTGATGGAAGTCTCAGTGAATCTTAACACTACACACTTGTACGACAATCATGCTGCTATGTTGAATTCTTGTTCTGATTGATTTAACCCCGTGACAGCTATATTCGATCAACGGCATACTTTATCCTAACTATACCCAACTTGCGTACAACCAGCTGTACCTTCGACATCAGGTAAACCCCAGCTAGGGATTATTAAACGCTTATTCATCGATTGTGGCTACCCTTTCTCATGTTTCCCCAGCCATACACGTTATACTTTTGAACCCTACGATCTTAAAAGTGTTCCCCGCGGACACTCGCTTGGACATGTTACGCTCTATGAACGTTACTCAGTGAGCATTGGGCCATGAACATGTTGATACCCCAAGTACTTTTCCTTGATCTTGATACGGCCGATATGGATCCTCAGACACGATAGATATGTCCCTTGTTTTCTTTGACGACATCCGAACCCACTTGAAGAACCGTCCTCGCAATTACAAGAGCTCTTGGACAAGGGTTTTATTCACCCTAGCTCTTCGCCTTGGGGAGTTCTAGTGTTATTTGTAAAGAAGAAAGACGGTACCTTCAGAATGTGTATTGACTATCGCGAACTCAATAAGGTGACCGTGAAGAATCGTTATCCCCTCCCACGTATTGATGACCTATTCTACCAATTGCAAGGGTCAAGTTTCTATTCCAAGATTGACCTGAGGTCAGGTTACCATCAACTGAGAGTCCGAGACGAGGATATCTCTAAAACAACATTCAGGACTCGGTATAGGCATTACGAGTTTCTGGTAATGCCTTTTGGATTAACAAACGCACCTGCAATCTTCATGGATCTCATGAATCGAGTGTGCAAACCTTACCTGGATAAGTTCATTATTGTTTTCATCGACAACATCCTGATCTATTCTAAGAGTCAGGAGGAACACGAACGACACCTGAGACTTATTTTGGAACTCCTTCGAACAGAGCAATTATATGGCAAATTTTTGAAATGTGACTTCTGGCTTCACGAAGTCCACTTTCTAGGCCACATGGTAAACAAGGATGGGATTCATGTGAATCCATCCAAGGTTGACTCGATCAAGAACTGGCCTGCACCAAGTACACCAACAGAAATCTGCCAATTCTTGGGTTTGGCAGGATATTACAGAAGTTTTATCAAGGATTTCTCAAAGATTGCGCAACCTCTCACTTCACTGACTCAGAAGGGTGTCACCTATCGTTGGGGTGATGTACAGGAGTCCGCATTTCAGCACTTAAAAGATAGACTTTGTAGCGCGCCTATCCTCTCATTGCCTGAAGGCAAAGATGATTTTGTGGTTTATTGCGACGCTTCCATCCAAGGACTTGGTTGCGTGTTGATGCAACGTGACAAGGTCATTTCCTACGCATCGCGCCAACTTAAAGTTCACGAAAGGAACTACACTACGCACGACTTGGAATTGGGAGCAGTTGTTTTCGCACTTAAGATATGGAGACATTACCTGTACGGTACCAAGTGCACCATCTACACCGATCACAGGAGTCTCGAGCATATCTTCAAGCCAAAGGGATTAAACATGCGACAACGTCGATGGGTCGAGCTCTTGAATGATTACGAATGTGCGATCAAGTACCATACAGGCAAAGCCAATGTTGTGGCCGATGCCCTCAGTCGAAAGGATACTACACCTAAGCGTGTGCTGTTGGACTCTGTATGCCCAAGACACATATTAAATTGATGTGGCTAGTACGTTATGATCCAAGTCGAGTCATACCCAAATACAAGCTAGACAAACACTTAGAATATTTATTTGTGATATGATCAAACAAATAAATATTAACACTTAGAATATTTAGAAACTGGTTTTCTAAATAATTGCACTTGACAAACTAATAAATTATATGGATAATTTATTTTGAGAGAATATTTTATTTTGTTATTTAATAGGTTAAATAACATAATAAAAGTTGTACAAGTCTTTGAACAAATGATGTTATATTTTCTAAAAGTTATAAAATACAAGACTTATATTATTTAAAATAATTTTTTTTTAAATAAAGCAAGGCCGCCACCCCCCCCCCATGGTGTTCTTCCCTAAAATTTAAGTCCAATAGAAATGCATGCAAATGCATGTGCTAGAGAAGATTTGATTGGGTGGTCTAACCAAGACCATTTTGGTCCAATGGGGTTTCATGCACTTGCATGTGTAAGTTGACACATGATTGGTCAAGGTGGGTGGCAATTCTCTCTCATGGTTCTATAAATACTTAGATGAACTTGAAGAACTTGCAAGACTTATGAACTTGAAAGAAAACTAGAGAATTTCTTCTCTAAATTTCGGCAAACAAGTGTTGGTTCAAGAGGTTTTCAAGTTTGTAATTCAAGTGCCAAGAACTCTCATATTCCCTAGTGGAATTTTCGGCCAAGGGTTGGCTCCAAGAAGAAAGTTTTAGTGAGTTCACAAGTGTTCAAATCCAAGCTAAAACTAAGGTGTTTGTTGGAAGGCTTGGGGTATACAAGCTTGAGGTCTTCTACACTTGAAGGAAACCGTTCAAGAAGCATCATCTTCTTCATATCCGTTACTCCTTGGAAGGTAGTATTCTAAACACTCTATGGTTGTGTTTTAATTTGATAGCATGCATGTTCGTATATGGATCCGGGATTGGGTTTTACATATAAAATGGGTTTTATATCTTGTAAGTAACATGTTTTAAATAATAATTTTCCGCTGCGTTTTTATTTTATATGGATAAAATACTTTGATAAACATGTGAAAAAACCCAACGTGGTATCAGAGCCGCTTATATGAGTGCATGCTTCATAGGATATGAAATTTTCGGTTTTCGGGTTTGGTTAAAACCCTATGGCCGAAATTTGCACCATGGTTATCCTTTTGTTTTTCAAGATTATATTCTTACATGCATAAATGAATCTTGAAAAATTATTTCATTTGGATGATTATTTTGTTTGGACAAAAACCCACATTTTCGGTTTTTCATTCTTGACCGAAAAAATGTAGGTTTTAAAAGGGAACCATTATGCTTCTTGAATTTTATATATTTGGATATATATATATATTTTTGGTGTTCATAACCTAGCCATGACCTTATGTGAATATGTTGAATATTTGTGGTAGTGATTTGTATTTAATTATTTCAAAGGTTGTAATAATTAATTATTTTGTTCTTCCATTTGTAAAGTTATGTAATTTATTTATTTTCATTTGGTATGTAAATAAATAGATTAGGTGCATTTTATTTTACTAGAAAAATGTATTAGGATATTTTTTTTTGTAAATGAAGATGCACACAAAAATGCGGTTTTGGTTTTTGCCAATTTCGGGCATAAAGGACTTCATAGTTCTTAACGGGATTTTAGCCCGATAACCAAAACACATTTTTGAAGTCCAAAGGAGTTTGGAGCTGAATATAAAAGACATGTGGAAGCTCAAAGAAAGTGGAGAAATCACAACACAAAAGGAAGACTTGAAGCATTTGGATGCGGGATCAAGTGGGAGTTCAACGACACATTATTTGTGTCTATATTCACCCCTTAGGAAGGACCTTTTGGCACACTTGTTTCGGCTAACAAGTGTGGTCAAAATAGTTGGCTATGGTTATGCACCTATTGTTAAGTAAGTTGTGCTTGTGTGGTTGTTTATTTATGTTGTTTGGATGATATGTTGATATGCATGCTTAACAAACTAATAATCAACAACAAGCTTAAAAATGGTTCTTTAAAAATCATTAAAATTGGATTAATAAAAGGTTATTAAAAATTAATGATTTTATAATAAAATGGGTTTTATTAAAAAGAACCTTGAAAATTAGTTTTCACTAAAGTACCATTGATTTGAATGCATGCAAATGTATGGTACATAAACTTTTCTAAACTAGAATTTTGAGAACTCAAAATCCCTTTTATAAAACAAGTCAAACACCATCCTTTTATACAACACTCGAATCACTTGGGAACTCTTTTGTGGGATAAAGGTCACCTAACCACATTTGAGGGAACTTGTATGTTTGAGGTGGGTTTACCATGTTTGTGGGATAAAGGTCACCTAACCACTTATGTGTATAAACTCACATGTGTGTGTAAGTTGGATGACTTGATTTGGAAAGCATGAACTTAGGGTCACCGAAGCATGGCGAACAAAAGGTGTTGATGGGATTAAACATGCCAACTAAACATAAAGATGTTTAACCGATCCCATATGGCTAGAAGATGCAAAGAGTTGCAATTGTCAAACGTTGACTACCTTGTTAATTTAAATAGAGGGATAAAGGTCACCTAACCAATATTTAAATGTAACGTTGGATTCTAGATTTTAATTATTAATTGTCTATGAGACATAAAAGGGTATTAATGATTAAAATATAATAATATCGAAAATACTAAAATTGAACCTTGTTAAAATTTGTAGATGGCCGCTAACAATATTACCCAAACCGTCCGTAACCTATCAATGAAAACGATCCTAATCCCGATGAACATCTTATGGAAGATAAGGATGCCTATAACGATTGGATTAAGTATATCGAGGATACTATGCAAGCCTCTTGCCTCATGTTAGGAATTATGATTCCCGAAATTCAAAAGGATTTTGAACATAATGAGCATACGACATGATTACCCAATTGAAGGAAATGTTCCTACAATATGCATGGGTAGAACGCTTCGGGCATTTCATGCATGTCGAATGGAGGAAACCCAATCGGTCTCATCTTATATCTTTAAGATGAAAAGCCACATTGATAGCCTCGAAAGGCTCAATATGGGTAAAAGGGCTTTATCCATTTTAAACAATCAATAAGGGTGGCAAAAGGAAAGGGCATCACCCCGACACCAAAGCAAATGTTGCAAATGGTAACGGAAAATTCAAAGGGAAAAGGAAAAGAAAGACTAAAGCGAAACCACCGAAACCAAAAGAAAGAAGGCAATGGTTGCCACGAACGATCCATACTTTGAATATGGAGAGATAGGACATTTAAATAGGAATTGTCCAACCTATCTCAAGGAGTTGAAAATCAAGAGGGATGCGGGGCAAACCTTAGGTACAATCTTTGTGAAACATATTGACCTTAATGTTATTTCTTCTAACACATGGGTATTAGATACTGGATGTGGAACTCATATTTGCAATCCGTTGCAAGAGTTCAAAAGAAATAAGCATTACAAGAAAGGAGACTATGTTTTGAAACTTCCAAATGGTTTGGAAATTGTTTTAAAATGTTTTGTATGCTCCTAGTTTGACTAGGAACATTATTCAAGTTTCCCTTATAAGGCAATATGGTTTTGATTTAAAGTTTGTAAACAATGACATTTATATTTCGATGAGTGACATGTTTTCAAATGATATTTATGAATTGGTTCATAATAATACATCATTTGATAGTTTAATGTACCAAGCAATCACCAAGAAACTCAAAATGGTTTTGGCATTATCGCCTTAGTCATATAAACAAGATGCCACATGTAAATACTTCGAAAGAATGGTCTTTTGGAGACAAATGAAATTAGTTCATTTGATACAGGTGAATCTAGTTTACAAGGTAAAATGACTAAGAAACCTTTTAGTGGAAGGACAAAAGATTTATTAGGTATCATACATTCGGATGTATGTGATCCTTTTAAGCCAATGACTAGGAATGGTGAAAGATACTTCATTACTTTTACCGACAACTATAGTAGTTATGGTTATGTGTACTTGCTGAGACACAAAGACGAAGTTTTGAAGCATTCAAAAATCTTCAAGAATGAAGTAGAAAATCAACTCAATCAAAGTTCCTCGTTTCGATAGAGGAGGAATCAAACTCTATTTGGATATGGTTTGATCTATGATGGCTAGGAGCGCATCATCTCTATCATTTGGGGTTACGCTTTGCTCTCTGTGGCCCGTACATTCAATGTGGCCCAAACCAAGAAAGTGGATAAGACTCCTTTTGAAATATGGCATGGAAGGACTCCATCATTATCATATTTAAAAGTATGGGTTGTGAAGCTTATGTGAAGCAATACACCCCAAACAAATTAGAAGTACAATCCACTAAGTGTATTTTGTAGAATATCCTAAAGATGGTATAGGATATTAATTCTACGATCCAACAGAGGAAAAGGTATTTGTTGCTCAAAAGGCTGAGTTTTGTGGAAGGAATTGGTAGAAGAGTGGAACTTGATGAGGATCAGGAACCACAAGCCGATACACGTTTGGTTAATACTAGCACCCAACAAGAGGTTGTTGAAAAACGATCAAGTGGTTGATCAATACACACAAAACGTGGTAGATTCGAGTGAACCTACCACATACCATGATGCAATGTCAAAATCCGATTATGACAAGTGGCTTGAAGCCATGAACGTAGAGATGCATCCATGTATGACAACCAAGTATGGGAATTGGTTGTGTTACCTCTTAACTCCAAAGTAGCTGGAAGTAAGTGGGTTTTCAAGAAGAAAACCGATATGCATGGTAACTTGGATACTTGTAAAGCGAGACTTGTAGCAAAAGGTTTCACTCAAACTCAAGGGGTTGATTATGATGAGACCTTTTCGCCTATGGCGATGCTAAAGTCAATAAGGATAATATTTGCCATACCTGCATAATATGATTATGAGATTTGGCAAATGGATGTCAAGACGGCTTTCCTTAATAGATATCTTGAGGATGATGTCTATATAGTTCAGCCTGAAGGTTTTTTTGATCCAAAACATCCTAACAAAGTATGCAAGTTAAAGGAATCAATCTATGGATTGAAACAAGCATCTAGAAGTTGGAATCACCATTTTGATGAAGAGATTAGGGAATATGGATTTATCAAGAACGATGATGAAGCCTGTGTGTATAAGAAGGCTAGTGGGAGCATTATTACTTTCTTAGTATTATATGTCGAAGACATTCTACTATTTGGAAATGACATTCCAGCCATGGAAGGTGTAAAAAAAACTGGCTTGGAAGTTGTTTTTCCATTAAGGATATTGGAGAAGTCGCCTATATTTTGGGAATAAAGATCTATAGGGATAGATCAAGGCACTTGATAGGTTTAAGCTAAAATGCATACATTGACAAAATCTTGAAAAGGTTCAAGATAGAGAACTCTATGAAAGGTTTGGTACCTATTCAAGAGGGGACAATATTGAGTGCGTCTCAATGTCCAAGCTCAAAGGATGAGCAAGAAAGAATGAAAGGAATCCCATATGCATCAGCTATAGGACTCTTTATGTACGTAATGATATGCACTAGACCGGACAAGTTATGCGCTTTAAGCATAACGAGAAGATACCAGCGAGTAACGGTCATTGGGTGACTGTTAAAAATATATTGAAATACCTTAGAAGGACTAAGGATATATTTCTAATATATGGATCTGGTGAAAAAGAACTCGTTGTAAAAGGTTACAGGGATGCGAGTTTCGGAATTTGTTGTAAAGGGTTACATGGATACGAGTTTCCAAACTAATCGAGATGGTTCTCGATCACATCAGGGTAGCATTGTCCACTGCAGAATCAGAATACATTGCCGCTTCATTGATTGAGATAATTCATGTGAATCTACCACTTGAATTATTGCCGATCTAGGGGTAGTCCCTACCATTCAGGACCCTAGAAATCTTTGTGATAACGATGGTGTGATTGCTTAAATCAAGGAACCTTGTGCACATCAAAAGACTAGGCACATTGAGCGGATTTTCAACTACATAAGGGATGAAGTTGAAAAGGGAAAGATATGTATTCGCAAAGTTCACACTGATCAAAATATTGCGGGTCCACTCACGAAGCTCCTTAAAAGGGAAAAGCATGAAGGGTCATACTTGTGCCTTAGGACTTCGATATTCTAGTGATTGGATTTGATCTATTTTGTATTTGGATATTGGAACAATTGTTTATATAACTCTTTATGGTATGTTGAGTTATGTTCCGTTTTAGCATGTTTAAATCTGTGAATAAGTTACTTATTCTAAATGTCTGTAGTCGGTCATACTTGTGGGAACACATATGAATGTAAGACTATTATGAACTTGGATTGGTGGATATTCATTAGGTATGAATATAGAGCAAAGTGTTGCTACCAAAGTTCATAGATATTTGTGGGATACAAATATTGGACTGACTCGCTCTCAAATATTACTGCATGGAATCATTTGTGATTGATCATAAGTAAATTTGAGTAAAGGAGAATATCATAGTATCCTCAGACCTGAGATACATATTGGGTCTTGATATTCACCAAATATTGTACCTTGACTTTTTCCTTCGCTGTTAGTAATATGACAATACATAAGGCTAAGCTCAGGTGTGGTACAAGGTGATTGTGAGAGACGTATGTAGTCAAGATGGGATTTGTTCCTCTTATTCGATGAGAGTAAGATATCTAAGGCCTGCTAAAGTTAAATCAACAGAGAGTGATCACTCTATGTCTCTGAATTTAACATGATATCTGTAATGAAAGGATAAATGATAGATTCACCAAAATCATTTTCAAGTAAGGGACTTGAAGGGGATGATGTTATTGAATGGCACATATAGTCATACGTATTGGGGGTAGTAAACCGTAGTTAGGCATCATTTACTGCTTGCATCAATCTTCTATGTATCTTGTGCAAGTGGGAGATTGTTGGACTCTGTATGCCCAAGACACATATTAAATTGATGTGGCTCGTACGTTATGATCCAAGGCGAGTCATACCCAAATACAAGCTAGAAAAACACTTAGAATATTTATTTGTGATATGATCAAACAAATAAATATTAACACTTAGAATATTTAGAAACTGGTTTTCTAAATAATTGCACTTGACAAACTAATAAATTATATGGATAATTTATTTTGAGAGAATATTTTAGTTTGTTATTTAATAGGTTAAATAACATAATAAAAGTTGTACAAGTCTTTGAACATATGATGTTATATTTTATAAAAGTTATAAAATACAAGACTTATATTATTTAAAAGATTTTTTTTAAATAAAGCAAGGACGCCCCCCCCCATGGTGTTCTTCCCTAAAATTTAAGTCCAATAGAAATGCATGCAAATGCATGTGCTAGAGAAGATTTGATTGGGTGGTCTAACCAAGACCGTTTTAGTCCAATGGAGTTTCATGCACTTGCATGTGTAAGTTGACACATGATTGGTCAAGGTGGGTGGCAATTCTCTCTCATGGTTCTATAAATACTTAGATGAACTTGAAGAACTTGCAAGACTTATGAACTTGAAAGAAAACTAGAGAATTTCTTCTCTAAATTTCGGCCAACAAGTGTTGGTTCAAGAGGTTTTCAAGTTCGTAATTCAAGTGCCAAGAACTCTCATATTGCCTAGTGGAATTTTCGGCCAAGGGTTGGCTCCAAGAAGAAAGTTTTAGTGAGTTCACAAGTGTTCAAATCCTAGCTAAAACTAAGGTGTTTGTTGGAAGGCTTGGGGTATACAAGGTTGAGGTCTTCTACACTTGAAGGCAACCGTTCAAGAAGCATCATCTTCTTCATATCCGTTACTCCTTGGAATGTAGTATTCTAAACACTCTATGGTTGTGTTTTAATTTGATAGCATGCATGTTCGTATATGGATCAGGGATTGGGTTTTACATATAAAATGGGTTTTATATCTTGTAAGTAACATGTTTTAAATAATAATTTTCCGCTGCGTTTTTATTTTATATGGATAAAATACTTTGATAAACATGTGAAAAAACCCAACATGTGCGGGCGTTACAACTTACCATCCAATCTAGTCTTCCTACTCAAATACGAGATGCTCAGGTTGAAACATTGAAAGCAGAGAACATCAGGGATGAGTCCTTACGAGGATCAAGGAAACGGTTAGAACAAAAGGAAGACAACGCCTACTATGTAACAGGGCGCATCTGGGTTCCACTTTTTGGAAACTTACGCGAGCTTGTAATGGATGAAGCACATAAGTCTCGTTATTCAGTACATCCTGGTTCGGATAAGATGTACCACGACCTAAAGACTATATACTGGTGGCCTAGCATGAAAGCCAACATAGCAACCTACGTCAGTAAATGTTTGACTTGTGCGAGAGTCAAGATTGAATATCAGAAACCATCAGGCCTACTCCAATAACCAGAGATCCCGAAACGGAAATGGGAGCAAATTTCCATGGATTTCGTTACTGGCCTGCCCAGATCTCAACGCGGAAATGATACCATTTGGGTGATCGTGGATCGACTGACCAAGTCTGCACATTTTCTGGCTATCAAGGAAACGAATAAGTTTTCTACGCTAGCAGACGTCTACCTAAAGGAAGTAGTATCAAGGCACGGAGTGCCAACCTCCATCATTTCTGATCGTGACTCACGTTTTACGTCTGAATTGTGGCAAGCTATGCACAAGTCCTTTGGCTCTCGATTAGACATGAGCACGACATATCATCCACAGACGGATGGGCAATTTGAACGCACCATCCAAACCCTTGAAGACATGCTTAGGGCATGTGTAATCGACTTTGGTAATGGCTGGGAAAAACACCTCCAGTTAGTGGAGTTTTCGTATAACAACAGTTACGACACCAATATCCAGGCCGCTCCATTCGAGACATTGTACGGACGGAAGTGCCGATCACCTCTTTGTTGGGCAGAGGTTGGTGACAGTCAAATCACAGGCCCAGAACTTGTAGTAGATACAATCGAGAAGATTGCTCAGATACGACAATGAATGGTGGCAGCTCATGACCGTCAGAAAAGCTATGCTGATAAGAAAAGGAAACCACTCGAGTTCCAGGTTGGGGATCGAGTGCTACTTAAAGTCTCACCTTGGAAAGGTGTAGTTCATTTTGGCAAACGAGGCAAACTCAATCCGCGATATGTTGGACCCTTCGAAATCATTGAGAAAATTGGCAAGGTGGCCTACAAGCTAAATCTACCGGTAGAGCTCAGCGGAGTTCACAATGTTTTCCATGTGTCGAATCAGAAGAAGTGTCTGTCAGATGAGACCCTCATAGTTCCTCTCAAGGAGCTCACTATCGACGACCAGCTGCGATTCGTCGAGGAACCAGTAGAGATTACTGATCGAGAAGTTAAGGTTCTCAAGAGTACCCAAATACCCCTCGTCCGAGTCCGTTGGAATTCCCTTCGTGGCCCAGAGTATACCTGGGAACGGGAAGACCAAATGAAACTCAAGTATCCCCAGTTGTTTAGTAAGAGTGCAACCACTACTGAGGCTGAAGCTACTGCAGAATTTCGGGACGAAATTCCAAACCAACGGGGGGATGATGTGACACCCCAGGAAAAACAGGAAACCATGCAACTTAACTAGCTTCCTCAGTAACCACGCGCTAAATTTTGGGACGAAATTATCTTAACAGGGGGAGAATGTGACAACCCTCATAATTACACGTATCCGTATGATTTATTAATGATAATTAAAGTGCTTGATGAGTGTGCTGAATTACTTAACTGCTTTCTGATTTACTGCGTTATACTTACATGTGCTTGTTAACATACTAGTCTTGTGCAGAAAATTGATTAAATGGTCCTGTATGCTTTCCTAAGTGTTGGGAATTAAAAGTGCTACAAAAAGATACATAAAGGACACCATACGGAATAACTTAGCACTTTATCGGAACGGTATCTAACCGAACAACCAGACATTACCCGGGATACCAAAATATTGTTAAAAACATTGTTTCACTTTTTCTGAGCTAGTTATGGTCCCCGAGCCCTATAACACACTACATGATACATGTAACACTAAACATTAGACTTTACATCTTAACCCCTAAGTAATCACCTACTTACCAAACAACTTACAAATCACCCCCTTCCCCCCATGTAATTGATGGTTCACTAGGGGCCCCCACATCAAAGATCATTTCAAAATCTTCCTAATATCTTATCCATAATCCCCCTTGTGATCTTTCATTGGGAATTAGTGGATCTTGTGTTGTACATAGTGGACATTATAACCATTGGTTAAAAGGTTTGGTGGAGTATATGAATCAATCATCTCACCATCATCAACACCACAAAACTTCCTTCTCTCCCTCTACATAAAAGCTACGGCCGAACCCCCATCCACTCCCGCCATTATTTTCGATTTTTCCATCATCCAATCCAAGGTTGTTTAAAGGTGATACAAGGTGATTTAGAAGGTGTGGAACACTCGGATCGTGAAGGACCTCTACCACAAGCTTTTATCCACTCATTTTTTTCTCCATTGATCTTCCCTAGCTTTAAGCTAGTTGTAAGACTTCTTTACACTCTTGTCTACTTCATATTTTTGGTGGTTAATAGATTTATTATGATGAAATAACTTGAACACTAAAAGACTTGAATCTTGAATCTTGAAACATAAGCTTAAAGAAGATGAAACACGATGAAATAATGCTAGTATGTGGTTGTTATTGGAATAAAGTTTAGAGTAAATTATAGTTGGGGTTTAATTGACAAACTGTCTATATGCTTGCCGATTTGTTTGACTTCGGTTCTTATTAGGTCATGGTTGTGATTATTTGTTTGAATATGAAAAACCCTATTATAATGTTAGAAAGCAATTTAACTTTTTCACAGCACTATTTTGTAGAGTCAAAGTAATCTTTTAAATACAAACTAGAAATCCTTAATGCTTTATTGCTTCAAAACTAAGAATATTTAAATTGTTGAGGTATTGATTGCATAGGTTCATACACCATTCTTGAATTTAGATACTCTGAAATCTTTAATTAACTTATTGTGGTCTAACATGTTTGTCTCAATTTTTTTTTAATTTGAAAATTTGGATTGGTGTGATATTAATGTAGTGATAATTTTCGTATGGCATGTCGTTCACTGATTTGTTGAATGATTTAGGATATGATTTAATCCATCTCAACTTGCTAGAAATATGCGACTATGAATTGTGTAAATTCCATGATTTGATTTAAAGTGATGGTAATCGTAATACGGCAATGAGGATGCTTATTGCAGAATCCAAGTGGGCACCTCACACCTCGGTGCCGCACACTGCCCACACCGCACACACATGTATGCTAACTAGATGATATTGGATCGCACACCTATAATCAGGCCGCACACTCTACGAATGGGCCATGAGACTTATTGGGCCACATAAACCGTTTATATTGGGATGTTCATATTACTGTTCACAAGTGGTGGTAGTGTTATGCATTAATATGTGTCCCGCATGTTTGATATGTAATACGTGATACTTATGTGCTACATGTTAAATACGTGCGTTACTCGAATACGAACCTGACCAGTATTAGTGACCATAATAGGACGTGGTTGATCACATTAGCTCACGTGACCATTATCTACCGAGCTAATCTAAGGTGAGTTCACACTTTCTACAAGGCATGGGATTCCCGGTGGTTTGGGAATGGGTTAAGAAACTAAAACGGAACCTACATATCCTCCTTGGGTAGGATATGTACCGCCATCCTCCATAGGTAGGATGCAATTATTAATCCTGCGTATTCTCCTTGGGTAGAATACGTACGATCGTCCTCCTTGGGTAGGACAACAACCTTAAAACTTACTAGACAAAACTCTATCAGTAAGTCCCTCATTTTATATCGACTTAATCGCTGAGGCCGATGGCGAGCGGGTCATTAGTTATAGCGCAATTAGGTTTAACAAACCTCACACCGTGCCGTTCGGACGGGCGTGTACTAATGGACTATGGCAAACTGTCAATGATGATAGACATTGACGTTGGGCACAACTTACTTTCGTTAGTAGTCGATATCGTAATGGTCTAGTGGTTCACATGGGGAAGCCCCCACTAAATATGGTTTGGGAAAAGAGAAATTGGTTAAACATATTTTCAACTATGGGGTAACCCCCATGGCAAGTAAGCCAACTAAACAAAAACTATGTTTTTGAAACAACTTAAAACGAACACCCAACTATGAACTCACTCAACTTTGTTGTTGACTCGTTGTTACATGCCTTGCAGGTCGTTAGATGCTTATGGAGCTTGCACGAGGAGGAGGTCGTTGTGGGGTATGGACTGTTATGTCCTGGGCTTAACATTTGAACTTTATGAACTTATTGAACTTATGTTTTGGATTTTACGTCTTATGCTTCCGTTGTTTAATTTGGACTTGGTTAACTAGTTTTTGAACACCAATTATATTGCGTGGTTGGACTTTAACTATTTTAAATACATTGTTCAATATGATTGGTGGCTTGATCCTGGTCATGTCACGCCTCCAAGCGGTTATACTCCGCATGGTGGATTTTTGGGGGTGTAACATTCAAGCAAGGACCTTTTGTAAGCATTCCTTCATTCTTTTATTGCTTTCCTAGCTTAAAAAGTCAAACAGTGTTTGACTTTCAGTTTGACTAGTTAATGGTCAACGCAAAGTTCGGTTGAACTTTGCAACGTGATTGTAATCACAATGGTTATAATCCTTAGCGATTATACCTACTGATTTCCTCGTTAACTAGGCGTAGTGACGAGTCAAAGTTTCTGTCAAAATGCGTTTTAGCACGCATTTTGCCACGGAACTACTTTTAGGTATCAAAACAAAAAGTTTTGATACCAAATCAGTTTTCTAAGTAGGTTAAACACGTTTTGACATGTTTAACTCGTCACTATTAGTTTAGTGCTTGTCAAGGGTCGTAAGTTAAGCGGTCTAAACAACCGCTTAGACTTTCGAACCCGACCCGTTTGGTCAATCATTAGGATTCGACCAAGCTTGCTTAGTGATCATAGTTGCATAGGGAATAACCTCTGAGGTTATACCTTATGATCATGTAGAATTGGTTAGTTATTTATTAAGTAGCTTGTATGCCCATAGGAAATGATCAAAACGCCCTTTTGAAGCATAAATCCGTATCTTGCCTATATGAACATATTTTTGACATATAATCTGATTTAGTAACATGTTTAGGGATAATTGGGCATATAAGGCTTGGCATAGCACATAGTTAACCATCCGAACATAGTTTTACGCAAACGACGCATTCTAGTAGCTTATACTACCATAATGGGTCGAAACGGGTCAAAAGCACTTAGGTAGAATTTCAAATCAGAATGTTAGCTCTATTAAATCATACCATATGAGTTCAAATACTCATTTGATTTATAGAACATCATTCTATCATATCTCCCAATTTAGGATCCGATTATTAACATAGTTACCTATATTAGGTGCCGGTTGATTAGTGATCCTTGGAGCCTTATTTGGTCTTATTCTCAAGACTATTAGGCAATCCCAAGTGAGTACATAGTTCCCCTCTTTTACCGCTTTCAAATACTTTGGGGTGATACACATGTACATACGTGTTACTTACGTGTTTTCATCGCTTTTATGACATAAACATGCTAGTTTCACCTAGTACATATCTAGTACATGCTTTCAATTATGTTTTGCTATGTATGTCAAGCATGCTAGCACATTGATTTATTACACATTTGTTGCATATGTTTACTTAGCATATGTACACATCGTTTTACATGACATTTCTGCTATGTATGTTTACTGAGCATGCTAGCACATTGTTTTACAAGAATATTTCTACTAGGCATGTTTACTTAGCATACTTAGTACATGGTTTTCACATGCTACATTGGTTATGACATTTGGTGTGTATAATCGGGACAATAATACATTCATTAACATTGATCACGCCGCTTGGTAGTATGTAATGGTACCATAGGACTTGACAAATCCCGTTTCCGACTTCCTAGGTTTGTTTGGAAGTTAGGAATGACAGAATCCGATATACATAACTTAGATAAACCTTTAATTTGTTTAAAGGTTTGTCGCCACAGTCGCAAGGCTTGAATGTATGCGATTAACATTACTGCATAAATGTTTGTAATCATAAAGCATTGTTTTCTGCAAAACATAACATTTGATTTAAACTTAGGTTTATTCAAAAACCTTGTTTTGTACATTTTTCTATGGGGTTGAGTAGCTACTAGTTATTCACCATACAGGACATATGTTTCACATTGACATCATCATATAGTTTGAGTAGGCACTTGCTACTTGCTATGCATTTCATTTGGTTACACATGATACATGTTACACATGACACTGAACATGGTTTATACATAAACATTTTTGACATTGAACAAGACATTTTGGTTGGTTATTGATAAGTGACTTATGTAACGGGGCTATGTGTTATATGATAAAAGCATGGTGGATACGCCGCTGGTACTTCCTATATATAAGTACTTTTATTGTATTATACAATGCTGCGTTATCTAAACCACTTGGCAAGATATGAAACATTTTTACAAGAACACGACTTTATTTTACAAATTACATATGTTATACAAATTCACTATTACTTGGTTATTCATTTAACCATGCATTGTCCTTTCATTATCATTTGATTTTCATATCGATTTTCATATGATTTCATAAAGGAAAACATTTTACAAGGTTCATGACTATATTTTGTAAAACACTTCCTTTAAACCACTAGTCATGAATCCTGCATAAACAAAACCTATGTATCTCACAGGCATTTTTATGCTGACGTACCTATTTTTACATGTGTTTCAGGTGCTAATGCATGATGATGTTTGTGCTTCACTTAGGCGGACTCGGGCCTTAGTGACTTAAAAGACTGTTAATTATGTTATGTTTGGTTTGAACTCAAAGACAATGTAACTTTAATCAATAATACAAAACTTTATTTACCATGCTTGTTGAAATAATAATTATGTCGCATCACTCCCCGGCGTTTCCGCCGCGGTTTTGTTGTTTTGACGCGGCCGGGGTGTGACAGTACGTTCGGTAAAGCAAGCATGTTGGGCGTCGCGGATAAGAGCTTCGAGATTGTGCTGGGCTTGGATATTACGAACGCTATGCAAATAGCTTCGTCGGCTTAGAGCGTCGGCAACGACATTTGCTTTTCCTAGATGGTAACGAATCTCACAGTCGTAATCATTAAGAAGTTCAACCCAGCGGCGTTGGCGCATATTCAGTTCTGTTTTGGCTGAGGATGTGTTGTAGGCTCTTATGGTCTTTGAAGACCGTACACTTGGTACCATAAAGGTAGTGTCGCCAAATCTTTAGCGCAAAAACAACTGCACCAAGCTCGAGATCATGGGTTGTATAATTCTTCTCATGGATCTTGAGCTGACGAGACGCGTAAGCGATAACCTTGTCCTGTTGCATGAGAACACAACCGAGACCAAGGTTCGAGGCATCGCAGTAGACAACGAAATTGTCATTTCCGTCGGGTAAAGCGAGAACAGGGGCATTGTAGATCATATGCTTGAGAGTTCGAAAGGCAGTCTCTTGTTCAGTTCCCCAAACAAAAGGCTTGTCTTTATGCGTGAGAGAAGTAAGCGGCACGGCGATTTTAGAGAATCCTTCGATAAATCGGTGATAATAGCCCGCTAGTCTGAGGAAAGAACGGACTTCAGACGGGTTCTTAAGTGTAACCCAACTCTTAATAGCTTTGATCTTCGCGGGGTCGACGTGTACACCTTGACTATTGACAATGTGACCGAGGAATTGAACCTCCTCTAGCCAGAATTCACCCTTAGAGAACTTCACATAGAGTCGATTCCCCTGGAGTAGTTCGAGAACCAAACGTAGATGTTGCGCGTGTTCAGTTTTCGACTTGGAATAGATCAGGATATCATCGATGAACACGATGACGAAGCGGTCGAGGAAGGGTTTACACACGCGATTCATCAGATCCATGAAAACCGCAGGTGCGTTGGTTAAACCAAAGGGCATAACAACGAATTCATAGTGGCCATAACGAGTGCAAAAAGCGGTTTTGGGTATATCCTCCTCTTGAATGCGTAACTGGTGATAGCCTGAGCATAAATCGATTTTCGAGAAACACGTAGCACCTTGTAGCTAATCAAACAAATCGTCGATTCGAGGCAGGGGATAGCGATTCTTAATTGTCAGCTTATTCAACTCCCTATAGTCGATGCACATCCGGAACGACCCCTCCATCTTTTTGATGAAAAGTACCGGTGCGCCCCAAGGAGAAGTGCTAGGGCGAATGAAGCCTTTGTCAAGTAATTCCTGGAGTTGACTTGAGAGTTCACGCATTTCAGATGGAGGGAGTCGGTAAGGAGCTCTAGCAACAGGATTTGCTCCAGGAATGAGGTCGATACGAAAGTCGATATCACGACTCGGGGGTGAACCAGGTAATTCATCAGGAAACACTAGAGGAAAATCACGAACAACAGGCACCTTGTCTATTGCCTTAACTTCCTTTTTCTCCGCTACCACAATGTGTGCCAAGAAAGCTTGGTATTCCTTGCGAGATACTTGCTAGCCTGGACACACGACATGACTTGGAGTTTCTTCGATGCGACTTCACCGTAAACACACAACTGATCACCATTAGCGAGCGAGAAGTGAATCATCTTATCGAAGCAAACAACTTCAGGATGATTCTCGCAAAGAAAATCCATGCCTACTATGACATCAAAACTACCGAGCTGCATCAGAATAAGATTGATAGGGAAGACGTGATTATTAAGTTCGAGAGTACAATCACGAAGAACAAAATTGACAGCGACGGTTCTTCCGGTGGCAACTTCAACATCGAACGTCGAGGGGAGATGGGCGCACTTATGATTTAGGAGCTTTTCGAATTCAAGCGATACAAAATAGTTATCTGCTCCAGTATCAAATAAACACGAAGCATATATACCATTCACAAGGAATATACCATTAACCACATTGCTGTCTGCTTGAGCCTGGCGGGCGTTAATGTTGAAAGCATGTCCGCGGGCTGCTGGCTGCTGGCTGCTGCTGTTGCTGAGGCTGCTGCTGTTGTGGCTCTTGCTTCACCACTCGATTAGGGCACATGTTTGCGAAGTGGTTGGGATCACCACACGCAAAGCAAGCTCTAGCGTGGATCGCGGGTGCAGGAGCCGCTTTTTGACCTTGAGGAGTAGGAAGTAGAGCTTGTTGAGCAGGAGCTTAACCTTGAGCTGGAGCTGGAGCTGGAGTTTGACGTGGACCGGTACGGCAGTTGGCGGTCAAATAGCCGTACGCGTTGCAATGAACACTAAACCTGCAAGCAATCCCCACGGGATGATTGTAGGTGCAAGTAGGGCAGAGCGGGTCAGGACCAGTATATGCACGCTTGGCCGGCGGTGCAGTGGTCACTGGGGCCGCTACTTGGCGGTTCTGGGGTTGCGGTTGAGCAGAGACGGCTTAGAGAGGAGCGGCGGTTGTGAGAGCGCAATTCTTGCAACTGTTGTTCTTTCTCTTGCGGTGGGAGGACTTTGAAGCTTGTGGTGTAGTGGCGGTTTCGGCGGTGGGAGCAGCGGTAACTTGGTGAAGATTCTTGGAGGCTTTATCAAAGTAACCAGCCCTGACTCGTTTGTCATTAATCTCAGCGGTGAGCAGGTAGGTTTCCTCAATAGTTGTCGTCTTTGCAGCCTGAATGAAGTCTGCAACACGATCCGGCAGAGCACATAAGTATTTCTTGATCGTAATCTCGGGGGTAGTAACCTGGCCAGGTAGATGATACTCAACTGCTTGAAACGAGTAGTTAAACCAGCGTTATCTCCACCATCCTGCTTGATATGCCAGAATTCGTCCTCCAGCTTTTAGAGTTCGTGGGGAGGGCATAACTCTTATATCATGATGTCCTTCAACTCATCCCATGTCAGCCCAAATGCTGCATCGTTCCCTCGTTTGTTTCTATCAGCTGTCCACCAATCAAGAGCTCGGGATTGGAAGACGCAGATGGCGTTAATAGTGTGAAGGTTTTCCAGACAACCACTATGGCGCAGGGTGACTTCGATTGAATCAAACCATTGAAACATGGTCGTAGGCCCATCTTCGTCGGTAAATTCTTTCTGGCTGCTGGTTTTGAACTGCTTGAAGCTAAAGGTAGCTTTTGGCGAATCAGTCCTGGACTCTTCCGAAGACTTGCTAGCGTTTTTATTCAGCTCACTAAGAATCTGTGGAATGACTTTCCCAATTTGATTGGCGACCAGAGAAGCGATACGCTTGTCTTCATGATTTCGGCGAGCGGTGCAGGAGTGAAATGATCCAAATGGCGACATTGTCTGCAACAGACATCGCCATAGGACTTCAAACACAATTTCGATTAATCCTAGCATAGTCTAGCGAATCTCCAAAAGCTACTTTATAAAGCACATGAACACATTCAATCACTTAAGCACATATTCACGTAGGCACATAACCACAGAAACACATAAGCACATAGAGCACCGAGACACGTAATCACATAGGCACACTATATTTTGCACGTATTCACCTACATTTGCCTTACAGATTCACCTATCATTCAAAGTCTGGGAGTTTGAGAATAGCGATTGCGAATAGCGAGTACACAACGAGTAGCTTAGCAAGCGATTTGTTAGCGTTTTGAGATAGATGTGCAGTGCGAGTTGTGTGTGGGTTGATCGAAGCGAAAGCGAAAACGAATAAATCACCAAAAATCAAAACCACATAAAACACGTAAAATCCACATAAAAGCGACAAATATCAGAGTCAGCAGTTGCAGGCTCAGAATCAAAACACATAAAATCAGCGATTGCGAGCTTGAAAGCGAAATTAGAGTATCTCGGCTTGATAGACATTGACTGACCAAAGTGATTCGACTATTCTCAAGGACTTTGTGTACACACTTTGGCCTTCCATACTGTGCTCTCGCCTCGATTTTGGGCGAACGGCACGCATCCTTCCAGTTACTGTGTGACTTCAAATCGTTGGAGTCCATCGAGACTTTGGTGGGAGTTTTGCAAAACCAAAATAGAGAACGGAACAAGTCACCAAGGTTCGGGTTTCACCCCCGACTTAACAACTTTGTTCCTGTTTTGATGAGATAGAGAGGAAAATCTGCATTAAAGTACGGATTCCACTCCTGATTCAATGCAAATTCTCTTGTGTATAGTAAAAAGTTGCGTCGAACAAGCGATTTAGTCTAGAGTTTGCGGTTTTCACACCTAATCTCGGCCTAATCACTAGTTCATTTCGAAAATAGCGTGCAGTGATAGTGTTCAGCAAGTGAGAGCAAGAATAGCAAGTAAGCTCGTACAAAACCCCTAAAGGGTATGCACAAGTCGGTCTGTTGGTACTTAGACGATAGTCTAGGTCGTTTCTAAGACATCGACCCGGACTAGGTCGAGTCTTTCCTAATTCCCTATAGTTATGGCTCTGATACCAATCTGTCACACCCCAACCGATGACGGAAACATCAGCTAAAAACTTAACAAATCACTAACACTGAAAACCTAATAACCTACAATTGATGAACAATTTTTTTCACAGCCGTCTCCTTTGAATTCGTAAAGTAATATTGTGGCGTTGTTGGTACGAGAGCTTCCGTTGTCGCAATTATCACGGTTGAGTATTAGGTCTATGCTGGAGCTGAAGCCTCCTCTTAAGTTTTATAATGTGAGTTATTTGTATCATTCAGTTTTCTCTTATTTTAAGTTGTGTTACTGGAATATGGTGATTTGTTTTGGTGTTTTGTTATGCAGGTGTTTAGGCGTCTGTTGAATATTGAAGTTGAGTTCTCTGTGTAGGAGTTTGAGACGGGTTTGATTACGTTGAATGGTACTTTGAGTGACATTCATATTCCATTGTTAAAGGATGGTATGGTGTGCCTTGGATAAAATATTATTGCCGTTCATTACTTGACATATGATGTTTAGGAAAATTTAGTGATAATCACAATACAGTCACTTGATGATAATAATTATTGGTGTTTGCATTTAGCATTTGAATATTTAATTCTGTGTTTTGTTTCAGGCAGTGTACAAGTGGACTTCCGGGTGATGTGACTATTGAGATTGGAGAAACATCGTTTCATCTCCATAAGGTGTGTAATCGTTTCAATTTGGTATTGTTTATGGTCGAATAGATCAAATGATGCATTATTTTCACACAACAAAAATCAGGCAAAAACTTGAATACATCACCTAGTTTTTGTTTTGTTATGTAGGTGTTTAGGTGTCTGTTGAATATTGAAATTGAGTTCTCTGTGTAGGAGTTTGAGACGGATTTGATTACGTTGAATGGTACTTTGAGTGACATTCATATTCTATTGTTAAAGGTTGGTATGGTGTGCCTTGGATAAAGTATTATTTTTTATTGTGTTTTGTTTGTAAAGGTTGCATACGAGCTTTAGATGAGTTTTTCTTCTTTTTTGCATATGAACCGGCCTACAACGATGCACAATACTTGACTCTCATATGAACCGGCCTACAACGATGCTTAAGAAGGGTAATTCATTCTTTAATCTTATGATTTTAAAACAATTATGTCATGGTGTGTTAAGACATAGCTACTATGACTGAAATCCACTCTAAGTGTCTACAAATTAGGCTCGACCTTTTCTGGTGTGAAATGCTTAGGGTGGGTTTTGATAAATAAGCGGCTTAAATATAGAAATCCATGTTCAAATAGGTTAATATTGTTTCATATAAAGAGTAAATGATTTTGATAAATAAGCGGTTAAAAGTCAATTTGAATTCAAGATTTTATTGTAATTAAACATGTTTGATTTTACTATTCACTCAATACACATAGTGTAAAGGTGAGCAAACAAGTTTAATAGTATAATAGATTCGAAAAGCGTTTACGTGTAACCAGCATGTAACATGTAACAAAGTGAAGCACGTAGGTTATCGATAATGAAATATGCACAGACATGACTGCGAGTTGTAGAATGCGCAACAAATATCACCACTGTGACACGGGAAGAAATAACCTTAACAACCCCTGTCCACTACAGGTGTTGAGTCCAAACTATAGTACTATCGTTGCTAAGGCGTCAGGCAACAATCACTGTGTAAACATAACATACAAGCATTCATCGAGTAACACGTATAACATGCAGTAACGGTTAGCGTATAAAAGTTTTTGCGTTGTGTGTTCGATGTGATTTAGAATAAGTAACGTACGTAACACCCAAAAGTGCGTAAAGCAAAAAGGGATCGAGTATACTCACAGATAGCGTTTAACAAGTAAACACCCTCTTGGATTGAAGGGAGCACTGAGAGTTTAGCCTGAACAGTTAACGATAGCATAAGCGAAGAGCGGTGTGTGAAACGATGCAAGTGAAATAAGTGAAGAATGGTAATCCGGTCGGATGGCAATCCGAACGGATGGTCATTCGATCGGATGGCAATCCGTTCGGATGGTCATCCGTTCGGATGGCCATTCGATCGGTTTGCCTCTCGTTTGGGGTGGATGTGTTTGTGTATGATGGCTTTGAAGTTTTCATTGTAGCATTTTAAAAACAGAGAAGTATCTCTACCTTTCTGGTCATTCGATTGAACGGCAGTTCGATCGGATGGCGATCCATCGGGCAAAGTATTTCTCAGAGAACAAGTTCACAACATGATTGTCATTCGATCAGATGGTCTATCGATCGGATGGAAATCCGTTAGAAACTAATGATCTTTAAAAATTATAAAAAGTTAAGTGTTGAAGTCAAAGTGCAATCCAATCGGATTGCGGTTCGATCGGATAGCAATCCGATCGGACGGCAATCCGTCCCACAATCTGCTCGTCTTGAAACTTGAGAAATTTGTTAAGTTTGAAAAGTTTTGCGGTTTGATCGAGACGATATGACAACGCGTTAAACAACAGGAACTTCCATCAGACCAAGTTATCCGATCGAACGGGAATCACCCCAATCCGACCAGTTAACTGATCTTGACGGTGGTTTATGTTCAACCCGAAATCGGTTGTCTCGTTGATAGGATTCAGATCTCGAAATGACACATCACTAGAGAAGAGTAGAAGACCTGAATGAGCTCTGATTCTATTGTTTTTGAGCCATTGAGTGTAAAAGAGTTGAAAGAAAGTTGGAAAAGCATATTTCAATCCTTTTAACTTTGAAAATGTTTAGATCTATGCGAAATCATTGTTAAATCCTGTGGAAATCCTTCAGATCTGAGTTGTTCTTGGTGGAATGAGGCCAAATCTTGAAGTTCATAAGAACTCCATGATGACGTCACCCTAGAACACCTCAAATACGCTGATTTCACGGTTAAAAGTTAAGATTCAGAGGTGAAAATGATGAAGAAGTGCGTGTAGATCATAAAAGTACAAGATTTGGGGAAGAAACTTACAAGAATCGTGAGAAATCGAAGGAAAGGTGAGTTTGAGCGAGCTGGTCGAATGAGAGCACTATCACATCACTGTTGTGATGTGACAGGGGGTATTTATAGGTTGCCAAAAGAGGAAAGTGGCACCTGGAACGGATCGGATGGCACATCGATCGGATGGCCATCCGATCGGATGATCATCCGTTCGGATGACCATTCGATCGAATCCTCCGGCGAGTTGTGTTTCGTTTTGCGTGTTGAGCATTGCGATGCGTTTAAGCGTGTTTCGATTAAGTGATGCGATAGATTAATAATAGCCATACAAATACTATATATAACATACAATCATCCTAAATAACTTGCGTTTAGCATATGCGATTAAATAGAGTTGTGATAGAGTCGCGATTGCGTTTTCGATTAATCACCACAAAACATAAATAAACATGCACAAGTAACACATAAAAAGCACACACACGTAAAACAATATCCAGAACGCATAATTCGAGTTGCGAATGCGATTGCGATGCGATTAGCGATTAAAATGACAAAACATGTGATTAAACCTCGATTATTAATAGATACTCCACATAATACAACTAAGGTTAATAAAATAAAAGATTCGATTACAAGTCAAAAAGCACAAATCAGTAATTAAGCAAGGAATGACATATCGCAATTAGCAATCATTTCTTCCTTTGACTTTGACTTTGACTTGTACTTTGACTTTCATAACACGGGGTGTTACATTTTTGCTTATGCAGAGGTATCTGCAGATGCGTTGTTTTTGGGCATGTACTATATTTTTAGTTTTTTTCAATGATTGTTTATGCAGATGCGTTACTATAATATATATTTATTACGAGGAACATGTAAGCAGGCCAAAAGCTACTCAATGTTGGCTTGTCATTGTGAACGATTTGGTCTATATAACAGGTAAAACCTTCATTTTCATGGTTTAACATAACATAAGCGTGTGCATTTTTCACATTAATGTTATCTGAAAGATATTGTTTTTGCCTTTATTTGAATGCAGATGTCTCAGACTCAGCTGGCTGGGATAAAGGTGCTAAGTTTTTGTTTGGGTATTTATAATTTGTGTTTTTCTTACATATAAGATTGATAACAAGAAATAATGAATAGTTACTATACTAAACCAAACTGTATATTCTTGATTCTTGAACAAGCACTAGAGCATGATTCTAAGAGTGTACATAGAGCATGATTCTAAGGTTTTTTTTTCACATACACATACTCGTTTCTGCTATTGATATGTTCATATAATGGAATTTATATGATTTAAAACCACATAATTTCTATAGGTTTCTTTTATAAAGGCAAGGAAAGGATTCACACAACTTGCAATGGAGATCAATTGTTCTTTAGTTCATGTTTTCATTGAAGAGTTGTGATTCATATGTTGGACAAAAAAATAAGATATTTTTAGCTTCAAACGTTGATTTAGGGTAAATTGCACGTTATATATGTGTGTACTCATGTATTTATGAAAATTTGAGTTTGAATTTATTGTTTTGTGATTAATATTGTTAATTTTAAGGTCTAGGTTTAGTTATGGAATTGATATATTTGATAGATGTAGGGGTTGTTTGTTTACCTCTTAATGAGGCTCTTAATGGTTCAGACCTCTTACTGGTTCAACACTTAATGGTTCAGACATTTGCCTCTGAATGGTTAAGCATTATATAGAGTCTGAATTGTTAAGACCTCGAATCTGACTTGGTCAGACATTTGCCTCTAAAAGGTTAAGCATTATACAGGCTCTTAATGGTTCAGACCTTTTACTGATTCAACACTTAATGGTTCAGACCTCTTACTGGTTCAACACTTAACCATTGAGATGTTGCCAAACAGCCCCGTAATGTTTGAAATCAATAGGTTATTTGCGTATGTCATACTTTGTTTGCTAATTGATCACTAATAATTAAAGGGTATTTTATTCATTCGATAAGTTATATTGGGAATTAAAGGGTAAAGTTGTCACTTTGCCAATTGATCACTGATAATGATTATTACTCTAAAAAAAAGGTCTGAATTTTGTTCATTTGATATTAATAGTATTACAAAACTTAGATTTTGAAAGATATTAAAATATTACATGCTACATTGAACACTTCCTAGGATTTCTAAGACACTCGCCTTCTTCCATGAAATTTCATTTTTTCTTTTGTTTTGCAGATCAACTAGCATATCGCAGATCTTCTGATCCTGTTTCAAGACTTGTGTGATAAATTCTTCTGTGATATCCTTGAACTCTGATGGAGGAGAATGGACAACTTCATCAAGCAATCTGATGCTGCTCCAGGTTTGCTTATAATAATTTTCACTGATGATAACAACTTTTCTGTTGAGTTCTTCATCTGCTCTTTGTTATTCGAGTGACCATCTTGAAAATTGTGTTTTAACAGCGTTAGTGTGTGCCCAGTTATAGAAACTTATGTTTGCCATTTAGACTATTGTTGGTGTTTTTGGATGGTTTGTTTTCGATGAACAGTTTTTTAAAAGTGAATTGCTGATTTTTTCAATTAAACTAATTATGAGTCTTTTATAGTGTTTACAATGGGTGATATGGTAAATGAAGTGACGATTCCTAATTATGATAACCTATTTTTGAAGGTTTAAATTTTGTCCTTTGGGTTTCTGGATATTTAATTTTATTTGCTTTCCCATGAAAACTCATTTTTGAAATGTCTTGCATTAAATGAACACGGTTTAAAATATAAATTTAAATGTACATGTTTATATTAAATGTACATATTTTTCCCTCCTAAATTATTAAATGTACATGGATTTTAAATATAAATTTTTATTTAATGTTTGCATTTAAATCAGACCTTCGGGCTGTTAGATATTTAATAGATATTTCACTATATAATACCATTGCCAATTTAAATGTTTTCCATCATACATCGATTCATTTAGTTTATCAGTTCAGTAATAACATAAAATGTCATCATACACTTCTGCACAATCCGATGATTTAAAGCAGCACTTTATTAAACAAATTGAAGAGCAAGTCTATGCAGATAGGGCTACTCTTCAAGAGTTGAAGAGGTGTTTTGATGGATTGCCACTTGGTCTGCTCACAAGAGACCAGGTTTCCAGAAACATGATGGCATTGCCGACGACTTTCGTTCGTGAGTTGTGTGTTGTTAGTAATATAGAGTGTGGTGATAGAGACATGGAGTTCCTGACTAAGCTCAAGGATATACACCGAGAAGTTCAGTACTCGATGGAGTTGAAGTTAAAATTTCTTAATTATTGCTGTTAGATTTTAAATTTCTGATTAGTTTTCATTTTCATATGTAATTGTTACTATTTTAATCTTTAAATTTTAAACATCTTAATCTTTCTTGTCACAGTTTAGTTTTAGTTATAGTTTTGAGTTTAAATATTTATTGTTACAATTTTTTATTCGTTTTATGCTGTATAAATCGATTGCAAGCAGTAATATATACGTGTTAAGGAATACCCAAACGGGTCATCACCAGGTAAGAGTGAATGTAGATAGTTTGAAAAGTTTCGTCTATGATTAATGATATTGAATTTTGGTTTTCAAATATTTATAAGATTTTTGAGATTTAAAATTGTGTTTATCAGGTGCCTGACTTCGGCTATTCTCCTAATCCACATAGTTAAGTATCGATATTGATTTACGTCTTTGATTTTCTTTCCATACATTGTTTTAGATTGATTTTTATCAACTTTTACACCAAATGAAACTGTAGGTGGCAGTTCTGGTTCTAATAGGAATAATTCTGAACTGGAGCAGCAGAGGACGAAATCAGTTGTTTCTAAAAAGGTAGCACCTTCAAGACCAGCACCCCAATCTGCCCCTGCAATGGTTGCTTCTGGTTCCACTTCGGCTCCTCAAAACGTACATTCTCTATTTTTTATAATTTGCTCATATGTACTATTATTCTTTAATATCTTAGAAAAGTAAACTTAAAGTTTTATACGGCTGTTAGCTTCATGACTTCATATATGTATCTATCTATATGTGTTTTTCTAACAATTGTAATCTTTCACGTGATTTTTCACTAACTGAAACAAATGTATTTATATCAAAACCCAGTTTCACAGAGAAACTAACAAATATTGTTAGCATTAATCGGCACTGTGAGGCTGTCTGTCCGCTTACTGAATATACAATAGCGACACGGATTCAAACTGCATTTAGGGGTCTTAAGGTATGTAACACTCGGTTATTATGATTGCAAAATATGATCATGTCTCACCAAATATTTGGTAAAAGTCTAAATTACCCTTCATGGAAAAGCTGGTAAATTTGTCATTAAAAGTCAACTTTTTATTTTTGCATGTATATTTGGATATTTAATTAATTACACTGATGTTTGATTTTTTGGTTCAGGCAAGAAAGTTTTACTACAATTCGAAACGAGTATTAACAATGCAGATGCTTATGGAAGGCGATTATGAAAAAAAGCAAACGTCGAATACATTAAGAAATCTTCAATCGTGGAACAGGATACAAGAACATATAAGAACTAGCATGCTTGCTATGGTGGAAGATAGCGGAATCAAACAAAATAAGATTGAACATCAGTTGAGGCAAAATGCTAAGGGCCAAAATCTCGAGGTAATGCAAATTCTGACTTCGGAAAAAAAATATATACAGTTGACCAAAAAAGGTCAAAGGGTTTGACTTTCTCAATAATTTTGGTGAGTGAGCATAAAAGGGTTAAAAATCTATTTGACCTAGAAAAGTCAAAGGTGATGGTATTTTCCAAAATTGCAGTGAGTGAGCAGAAAAGCTTTAAAAAATCTATTTGATCTAAAAGAAATCAAAGGTTTTGACTTTTTCAATAATTTTAGCGAGTGAGCAAAAGCTTTGGAAAAAGGAAAGAAGATTCAATCTGTTGGAGATGCATGGGATATACAAAACTAAATAAACCAAGATTATGAATTTGCATGTTATTTGTAACTCTGAATCTGGAAAAGTTCTCTTTGACCTAATAAATCAAAAATTATTTGATTTTTGATGAAGTATAGGAAAAGCGTAATTGATTTTATGATGTAAATAGAGTAAAGATTTGATCTTTTTACATTTTCAAGTAACTGTTCAAAAAATATAAGGAAAAGATTATACATTTAGGTTATTAGATGTCATTGGTAGGGTCTTTGTAAGAGTTTGACCAATACTTTGGTCAAAACTGATTGCAGGTGGAATGGAAAGGCAGCCATCATATGATGACCGAGGCTCTTGCGCGCAAAAAACAAAGAGAAGAAGCTACTATAAAGCGTGAACGCGCAATGGCATACGCCTTCTCTCATCAGGTAAACTCAAATGTCTAGTCGCATTCTCTTATCCACTCTGAGTTGACTTTCTTTAGTAGTAGGAATTCTGTTGACTTTCCAAATATTTGTAGTGGAGGGTGCATTCTAATTCTAATTTAGATGCAAATGGTTCCAATCTCGCAACGTATAATTGGGGCTGAAGTTGGATAGAGCGATGGATTGCTGCTCGACCATGGGAAAGCTAGGCTCTAGAGCTCGAGTAGTGCCAAAAGCTACCTTAACACGTGCATTTCATATTTTTTTATTTGTGATGTTGGAATTTGAATAAGTATAGTGTTTCGTTGTTTAATAAAATGTGGTATATAAATTTTCTAAAAATCACTTATGTTTGCACACGGGTTTTACATCTAGTACTATATAATAAAAAAAAACCATTTAGGGGACACATGACGCTCTATGGGATGATCTCAATTGTTTTTTCCCACCTAAATAAATAGATAGTGTGATTATTAATTAATTTAAAGTCATTCATAAGTTAGTTGTAATTTATCTTTTACCCTTTTGTTTTTCGTATTTTTTTATCCTATATATACACTAAATTAGGAAGTGATAATTGTTGTTTGGCCATTGCAAGTGTCGATTGATGAGTGGCGAGCTTTTGATAAACCAAATTTATGTAGCATGGATTTTGAAAACTCAATATATGGGATAACTAGTAATTTAATTGGTTTAAAAGGTTTACTAATATTATATATATATATATATATATATATATATATATATATGATGAAATGTGTTATGAATAGTGTTTTTGTTGTTTTTTTTTGTCTTTTATGGTTTTAGACTTTTAATTATATTTTTTGTTTTTTGCTTCATTGGTATTATTGTAACTGGTATTGATATTCGCTTCAGATGAATAGAGTTAATAGCGATCAAAATCACGCCGCGTTGCACGGGTAAAAACGATCAAACTCTCCCCGCGTAGCGCAGTGAGAAAAACCTACTTTTTAATTTTTTTAATTGGTACGAAACTGATATCAATATTTGCTTTTATCGATCTTCGCTTTTATGGTTTTCCGATGAGTTGAACCAATAACAACCAAAGTCACGCCGCGTAACACGAGGGAAAACCGATCATATTGCCACCATATAGCGTGGGGAAAAACCAGGTATCGATATTTGTTTTTATCGATCATCGTTTTTAAGGTTTTCGATTAGTCGAGTCGATAACGACCAAAGTCATGCTGCGCATCACGAAGGGAATACGATCAAACTCCCGCCGGGTAGCGCGGGGGGGGGGGGGGTGACCTTTTTTTAATTGATTTTATCAAAGTTGTTATCAACATTCGTTTTCATCGTTAAAATTAGACTTCAATGGATAGTAGCTTACATTTTTCATATTATTGTGATTTGTACATACAATATTTTTTAATAATAAGCTTTCATTCGTTAACTTTTAAAAAAAATCCGAATATGCAGTTAAGTTTAATATTATTTTTACATTTCGTGAAAAGCATAAGGCTTAATACGCAACCATGTTTCATTTTTTTTCTTGACATTCCTGCATAAATTTGTTGAATTATAGTTGTATACCAAAATAATTATTTTTGGTATCTAAGCTTATACAAGTATGGGTAGTGTACCAGTATCCGTGACGAACCTAACCCATTACGAGAGAACAACATCGATACTACTATCGGTACTATCGAAACCGATATTTGTTTTTATGATTTTCAATGGATGAAAATACATGTCGATATCGTTTGGGTGTATTACAACTTTAGTTTTTTTTTCTTTTAGTTACTATTGAAAGTGCCGGTACCGTAATGAATCAACATATACTAACCGAATTTTCGTTGCGTAGCTGAGGAGTCCCACTAGTTAAAAAACATTATTTGAAACAGTAGCAAATAATATTAATAATCTTTTGGTACACTGGCATACGAAGTTGGGAATCAAAATTGATATGTTAAGCGCAACTATTAGGGTGATAATAAAATAAGCACAAATAATCTTTTTTAATGTAAAAATATAAATGAAAACACAAATAATAATAAAATACATATGTCACACCCCAACCGATGGCGGAATCATCTGGGCGTGGCACTGAGCGAAACAGATTGTTCATGAGAATCCATAACAACTATAATGACAATATTTTTAAGGTTCAATATCCCATACTATTAAAAAAATAAAGCATAACAGTCATTACAAATATTCGGTCTCAAAAAACAAGTTCCGTTCCGACAACTCAAATTTTATTTAGTGGGTTTCTAGACTCCTAAGTTGTTTGCAGCACAACATCCAATCAACCTGTCACATACATTAAAATAAAAGTCAATACATAAAGTAAAGGTGAGCACACAAGTTTGCATAGATAATAGTATGAAAAGCGTTTACGAATAACCAGCATGTAACTACCAACAATGATATAACCTAACCACGAGACTGCGTTGCAGAGTATGCGCAACACACGTTCACCGAAGCGAACACGTGAAGTAAAGTAATGTGATCCCTAGCAACCCCTGTTACACAGGTGCTGAGTCCAAACTATAGTACTATCGTTGCTAGAGGCGGTCTAGTGTAACACTGTATAAGCATGGTAACAAGCATTCAACGAATCACGTATAGCATGCGGGATCGGTTAGCGTTTATAAATTGTTTGCGTTGTGTGTTGTGATTTGATATAGAACGTATGTAACACACAAAAGTGAGTTAAACGAAAATGGGTTTGAGTATACTCACTGTGTGTGTTTAACATGTAAACATAATCTGGATTGGATTGAAGGGAACATGTTGGGTTAGCCTGTGCACGGAAACAGAAGCATAAGTCTTCCTCAGGCTGAATGGTTTTAAACCAAATGTCGAACGGGTTAAGCGTTCAATAGTCTATCCGAACGGATGGGTCCCATCCGGACGGATGGTCATCCCGGCGGATTGCCATTCGGATGGATGGCCATTCGAATAGGTTGTGGTTGTCAGTTAAAATTCGAAGTTTAGTTAAAAGCATTTAAACAATGGAAGTTGTCAGGGTCAGGTCATCCGGACGGATGGCCATTTGAGCGGATGATCTGTGGTTGAAGTTTTTATGAAGTTTTCTAAGTAAAAGTTTTAAGTGAACGGAGACGGCGTGACGATGTGTCAAACAACAGAAAAAAAAATACCAAGTCCAGTTCATTCGGTTGGATGGACCTAGCCTATTCGGACAGACGTGCTGTTCTTGATGAAGTTTCATGTTTGACCCGTTAATCGGTCCATCTCTCCGGTGGAAATCCGTTCTCAAGCCGGCTCTCAACTAAGAAGTGAGTCGAGAGTCTGATTGAGTCCAGATTCCATCAATACTATGTAAAAACATAAAAAGAGTTCAAAACAAGTTGAAAAAGTGTGGGAATCGTTTATAATTAGGTCGAAAAGTGTGGAAATCCTTTAGATCTTGAACCAATCTCGATTGAATGATGCTTCCACAACAGTTTGCCTAAGCAAAACGAGTGGAATCCACCTTCAAGAGGTCCAAATCAGTGATTTCAAGAAAAGTTAGTGTGCGTGTGTGCGATTTTGATGAAGAAGATGGAGTAGAAGTAGATAGAGATGAAGATTGACGAAGATTTGAGGGAAAAAGCTTACAAAATGGCCTTGAATTGCGTCTGGAACTTGGGAGCGGATGAGAGTGTCAAAGTGTTAGAATGGAGGTGTACCGCTAGTATTTATAGAGGGTGACCGGGGGTTAAGTCAGTGTAAGTGGCAGCGTTCGGATGGCTTCATCCGGATGAATGGTCATCCGATCGGATGGTCATCCTGGTGGATTGGCTTCCGGGTGGATGGCCATCCGGGTGGATGGCCATTCGGACGACCGAGTTTGTGTTTGTTAGTTTTTTCAACTTTGGTTCGTTTGTTAAGCGTTGCGTTGCGTTTAATCGAGTTGCGAGTGAGCGTTTGAGCGTATAAGCGTTGCGTTGATAACTACATAACATTCTAAATAAGTAATCACAAAATTAACACACATAATGTAAATAATCCGTGTTTCGAGTTTGCGTTGAGTTTGCTTTGTAAAATATGATAAAATGCGTCTAAGTAGTATGCGTTATAAGTAGCGTTTAAATGCGATAATCGTGATTAAGTATGCGTTGTAATAAGCGTTTAAAATACATTGAAAATGTAGTTTAACCCTTAGCGTTAATCAAATCTCAAGAGTACAAGCATTTACAAAGAAATAACAGCAACAAGTAACGATCCAAAAAGTCGGGTTGTTACAACCTCCCATACTTTAGGAAATTTCGTCCCAAAATTAAGGAGCAGGCGTAACAAAGAGTTGTGGATATTTGTCTTTCATATCACTTTCGAGTTCCCAAGTGAACTCGGCGCCACGTTTGCCTTCCCAGCGAACCTTCACTATAGGAATTCGTGAGCGTCGAAGTTTCTTGGTCTCTCGGTCCATGATTTCTACAGGCTTTTCCACAAAGTGTAGAGTCTCGTTTACTTGTAAGTCTTCGAGAGGCACGTGAAGATTTTCTTCAGCTAGGCACTTCTTGAGGTTCGAGACGTGGAAAGTCGGATGTACGTTGCTGAGTTCCTCCGGTAATTCGAGTCGGTAGGCCACTTTGCCAATTCTTTCCAGAATCTTAAAGGGACCCACGTATCGTGGCGCTAGCTTTCCTTTCTTGCCGAATCGGATCACTCCCTTCCAAGGTGAAACCTTTAGGAGTACGTGATCACCAACTTCAAACTCAAGGGGCTTGCGACATTTATCAGCGTAACTCTTTTGACGACTCTGAGCTTTCAAGAGATTGTCTCATATTTGGAGGATCATGTCAGTCGTTTCTTGTAATAACTCGGGACTAGTGATTTGAGCGTCTCCGATCTCATGCCATATAATAGGCGATCGACATTTTCTACCATATAATGCCTCAAAGGGTGCCATTTGAATACTAGCATGATAACTGTTATTGTACGAGAATTCTACTAAAGGCAAATGCGAATCCCAATTACCACCAAAATCTATAACGCACGAACGAAGCATGTCTTCAAGGGTGCAGATCGTGCGCTCAGTCTAACCATCGGTCTAGGGGTGAAATGCAGTACTAAGATTAAGAGTCGTACCGAGAGCAGACTGAAAAGTCTCCCAGAGACGTGAGGTAAATCGGCCATCGCGGTCAGAGATGATGTCACGAGATGTCCTATGTCGACAAATGACTTCGTCGGTATAGATTCGTGCTAATTGTTTTACCTTGAAGTCTTCTCGTATTGGTAAGAAGTGAGCGAATTTCATAAGACGATCAATGGTAACCCAAATGCTATCATGACCTGATGGAGTACGAGGAGTTTTTGTAACGAAATCCATGGCAATACTCTCCCATTTCCACATCGGGATCTCGGGTTGTTCGAGTAAGCCAGAGGGTCGTTGATGTTCGGCCTTAACTTTCAAGCAAGTTAGGCATTTCAAAATGTAAAGAGCAATATCCTTCTTCATTCCCAGCCACCAATACCTAGAGTGAAGGTCCTGGTGCATCTTGTCGGCACCGGGGTGAATAGAGTGTCGGGTTTTGTGGGCTTCAGTCATCAAAATCTCTCGGAGAGTATTGCGACTAGGGATCCACATACGGTTAAGATAGTGAAAAATACCATTCGGTTTATTCACCAGCTGATTTTCGGTTCCACAAATTCTTTCTTCCTTCAAAGTGTTCTCGAGAAAACAGGCGTGTTGAGCGTCGCAAATGAGAGCTTCAAGGTCATGTTAGGCTTGAACATTCCGAACACAAAGTAAATAGCTTCGTTGGCTAAGAGCGTCAGCAACGACGTTTGCCTTGCCTGGGTGGTAGCGTATCTCGCAATCATAATCGTTGAGAAGTTCAACCCATCTGCGTTGGCGCATGTTTAGTTCTTTCTGGTTCAAGATGTGTTGTAGGCTCTTATGGTTGGTGAAGACCGTATGGTACCATAAAGGTAGTGTCGCCATATCTTAAGCGCAAAAACAACTGCACCGAGTTCAAGATCGTGGGTCGTGTAGTTCTTCTCGTGGACCTTGAGTTGGTGAGACGTGTACGCGATAACCTTGTCTCGTTGCATAAGAACATAACCGAGACCTAGGTTAGAGGCATCACAATAAACAACAAAATCTTCGTTTCCATCGGGAAGGGCAAGTACGGGAGCATTGCAAAGCATACGCTTAGGAATTTGAAAGGCATCCTCTTGTTCGGTTCCCCAAACGAAAGGCTTGTCTTTATGTGTTAGGGTAGTGAGAGGAACAGTGATTTTAGAGAAATCAGCGATAAATCGACGGTAATAACCCGCCAATCTGAGAAAAGAACAAACTTTGGACGGGGTTTTCGGTGTAATCCAACTCTTAGCTGCTTCAATCTTCGCGGGATCGACATGAATTCCTTGATTGTTAACGATGTGACCAAGGAATTGAACCTCCTCGAGCCAAAATTCACACTTGGAGAACTTGGCGTAGAGGCGATTCCCTTGGAGAAGCTCGAGAACTAAACGAAGATGCTGTGCATGTTCGGCTCTCGACTTTGAATAAATGAGGATATCATCGATAAACACAATAACGAAGCGATCAAGGAAAGGTTTACATACACGGTTCATCAAATCCATGAAGTCCGCGGGTGCGTTGGTGAGACCAAAAGGCATGACCACGAATTCGTAATGGCCATAACGGGTATGAAAAGTGGTTTTAGGGATGTCTTGCTCCTGAATTCGCAATTGATGGTAACCAGAATGTAGACCGATCTTAGAGAAACAGGTAGCGCCTTGCAGTTGATCAAATAAATCATCAATTCAGGATAGAGGATAACGATTCTTGATAGTAAGCTTGTTGAGTTCCCTATAATCGATGCACTTCAGAACGATCCATCCTTCTTTTTCGCGAAAAGGACAAGTGCGCCCCAAGGGGATGTGCTAGGGCGTATGAAGCCTTTATCAAGTAACTCCTGGAGTTGGCTAGATAGTTCATGCATTTCAGATGGTGCGAGGTGATAAGGGGCTTTAGCGACAGGGTTAGCTCCAGGAATAAGGTCAATACGGAAATCGATATCGCGGGTAGGGGTAGACCAGGTAAATCGTCCGGAAAGACATTAGGAAAATCACGAACCATGAGTACCTTTTCCATCGGCTTCTTTTCCTCCTCCTCTACTATAATGTGGGCTAAGAAAGCCAAGTATTCCTTGCGGAGACACTTTCTTGCTTGGATGGACGTGTGACACCTGTGTCACCACGACCATCAAACAAATACCAAGCCAATGAACTATTGTATTTCATACTTGGGATATGTAAAAATATGTGTATCTTTTGCACATATCATTTCTTGTTCGATTTCAAACTTTAAATCGCTTTCTGGAAGGTTATACGCGCACTGATGCGTAAATATAACCAGTTTAATGCAACAAACACTCCGGAATAGTGACATAGGCTTAACATACCTTAAATAACCTCTACATAACTTAGAAATAAGTTTTGGATGGTTTGGTATGACGAAATCAAGTTAATTCGCTTATAGGGACTAAATTTGACAAACTTCAAAAGTATGACGATTTGAACTGTAACAGACATTCCAGAACATGACCAAAAGTTAAACACACCTTAAATATCCTTTAAATAGCTTAGAAATAGGCTTTGAGGTGTTCGGTGTGCTAAAATAAACTTTTGGGTCATTGAGGGACTAAAAGTGTCAAAAAGTGCACAAGTTTGCACTTTCGCGCATAATTTACGTTCTGAATACATCCGGACATCCAAAAATTTATGTAAGCACTAAAATATTTTATTTTAGTGTTTGGCATAAGAAAAATCCATTCGTCACGCCATTTGGATCGTTTTTCGCGCTTATGCGCATTCCGTCGTAATTAACCGAACATCGCGATTGTACGGCCAAACGAACCAACATCCGAGATATTTTTGAGCACATTTTAAGTTCCCTATACTTTAACTTCATTTTAGAGCTTTGAAATGGGGTTAACGGGCCTTAAACGTGTCGGAAATGGCCTTAAACTAGTGCAGGGACTGAAAATGACATTCTGCCAAACTTGATGGCTTACGGACCGTAAGCCATACCCTAACGGTCCGTAAGGGGTTACCAGCACCTCAGAACCTTCTAATCCAACTGTTAACAGCTGTTACCCCTTCCTAATCCCAATTGCACTTGCCCTTTCAGTTCATGAGGGGCCATTTTGAGTTACCACAACATTCCAACAAGTGTATGGATGAGATTGAAGCACGTTATTCGATAAACGGTCCTAACGGTTGTCCATTTACTATAAATACCCAACCCATCTCAACCCCAAAACCCATAAATCTGATCTAAAAGACTCTAAGTTGAAGCCATTGCTTCATACCTGAGTTACTTGGATCAAGATTAGCTTTCGGGGACCCTTTGTAAGTGTTCCTTCGTTCTTTTTATTCGTTTAGCGTTAAAAGTTAAACTTTGTTTGACTTTCTGCGTTGACCAGTTTATGGTCAATGCGAAGTTCATTTGAACTTCATAACGTGAGCGTAATCACGATGGTTATAGTCTATAGTGACTATACCTACTGATTACCACGTTATCTAGGCTCAGTGACGAGTCGTAGTTTCGGCCAAAATGCGTGTTATTGCGTATTTTGTAACCAAACTACTTATAGGTATCAAAACCATTTGTTTTGATACCAAACTTGTTTTCTAACTTAGGTAAGCATGTTTTAACATGCTTAGCTCGTCACTTTTAGTTTTGTGCTTGTCTAGGGTCGTAAGGGTAAGCGATCTAATCAATCGCTTATACTTTCGAACCCGACCCATTTGGTCGATCATTAGGATCCGACCAAACACATTAGGTAACCATAGTTGTATAGGGAATAACCTTCCGAGGTTATACCTTATGGTCACATCATTTGAGTAGTTGTATGATAGGTAGTATATATGCCTTAGGTAAATTACCAAAATGCCCTTTTTATGCCAAAATTCATTTTAAGCATATGTAACATAACTTTTGGTATCTAAACTGATTTGGCAACAATATTAGACATATTAAGGCATATTTTACTTATCATAGGGCTAGTTAGGCGTTCCGAACGCGTTTTACACGAACGACGCGTTAAAGTAGCATAAGCTACCTAAACGGGTCGTAATGGGTCGTAAGCACTTAGGTTAGGTTTCATTTGGTATGTAGGCTTTGTTAAACCATACTACATGAGTTCCCATACTCATTTGGTTTACGAGCCCTCATTCTATCCAAATCCTCCGATTTTAGGTCCGGTATATTAACATAGTTACCTATATTAGGTGCCGTTTGATATCCGTGATCTCTAGCATTGTTTGGTTGTTACTCAAGGACAACTAAGCAATCTCAAGTGAGTACATAGACGCCTCTTTTACCATTTTCAAACTGTTTTGGGGTGAAACACATGTGCCTACTTGTTACTTTCATGTTTCCATGTTTTCATATCACATACTTGCTATGTTCATTAGTACACTATTAGTACATTGTTTTACATTACATTTCATGCTATGTATGTCCATTGTGTGCATACTTAGTACATTGTTTTACATTACATTTCATGCTATGTATGTCCATTGTGTGCATACTTCGTACATTGTTTGACATTACATTTCATGCTATGTATGTCCATTGTGTGCATATTTAGTACATTGTTTTACATTACATTTCATGCTATGTATGTCCATTGTGTGCATAGTTAGTACATTGTTTTACATTACATTTCATGCTATGTATGTCCATTGTGTGCATACTTAGTACATTGTTTTACATTACATTTTGTTGCATATGCTCATCCAGCATATGAACACATTATATTACATTTTGAACCGTTTTAACCATTTGACTATGTGAACCGTCGTAACCATTTGATTGTATGAACCGTTTGTAACTGTTGAACCATGTGAACCATTTGTATATGTTGACATGATTTACATTTAATAATAGACTTTGGACTATACATAAACATTTCTTCAATTGTTAAACATTACATCTTGAATGTTTGGTTTGAGTAAGTGATTTAAGTAACGAGGCGTGCGTAATATGATACAAGCATGGTGGATACGCCGCTGGTACTTCCTATATATAAGTGTTTGTATGGTATTACATATCGTAGCATTATTTGAATCATTTCAATTTGAGACATATAACATTTTATACAAATAACATACTTTTCACAAGACATTGTTTTACAAACAACTTATCTTATACAAACTCATTTTACATGGTTATTCATTTAACCATACATTATTCTCTTATTTATACATATCATCTGAACTTATTGGTTTTCAAATGATTTACAAAACAAATCAATTTACAAGATTCATGACTAAACTTTATTAAACAACTCTTTCTAAACTTACAAGTCATGAAACCTATTTTCACAAAACCTATGTATCTCACAGGCATTTTTATGCTGACGTACCTATTTTCACATGTGTTTTTCAGGAGCTGTTGCATAAGATGATCAAGATACACATAGGCAGACTTGGACTTTAGTGACATTAAAAGATGCAAGACTAGTTAATTATGCTGTACTTCTTTGTTTGTTAAGACATTGTAACACTTTTAATCAATAAAATATAACTTTAATTGCCATGGATTTGAAACAATTAATTCTGTTACAACACTCCCCGGCGTTTCCGCCACGTTTCGTTGTCTCACGTGGTCGAGGTGTGACAGAAAAGTTGGTATCAGAGCCAATGGTTATAGGGAATTAGGTTATTAGTAATGCTTTGACCTAGTCTATAACCTTTCTAGGACCCTAACGCGAGTTTACTTGCGTTTAGTCATAAAACAATACCGTCACCTATCCTTACGCGACGACCACAACAAGAACATAAATTTCAAAACCGCTTTGAAAATTAATCATCTGTTTTTGGATGATTGATTACTAGGTTTTGAACCCCTTTGAGTTTTCAAAATCTCGTCAAAGTTTTGGGTCCTAAATAGTGTGAACACTTGCAAACTGGAAGAGTGAATGCCTGTACCCTGAGTTTTCTGTCTAAGGCTAGAGTGTTCGTACAAATCCACATAATTGGACCAGTCACTCTTACCTGGGAACTCTTGGGGTGAGTGTCCACTTATAGGCGAGCATATCTTCGCGATACATTATGAGGATCTAATTGCTTTGATTCAGCCTTTGTGTGTCGTTTGTTTGCTTCGTGGTTCAAACAAATGACCATCACCCATGATTTTGGATGGTAATTGTAGCATCCTATTCTTACCCAATGCCATTTCATTTGTTTTCTCTCTTGTTTCCCCTTTTTTAAAATGCCTCCACGACGCGAAAATCCGGTATCTATTGAAGAGCTTGCAGCTTTCATTACACAACAAATAACTGCTGCAATCCCGAACATCGTTGCCCAATGTAACCAAGCTCTCAATAGCAATAATGCCCCCTGCAACTTTAAGACGTTCAACTCGGCTAAGCCATCAAAGTTTTCTGGGTCTCAAGGAGTGACTGCACTTCTGCAATGGTTCGAGAGTCTAGAGAGCACCTTCCGACATGTTCAATGTCCAAACGAGCGAAAGGTAGATTTCGCATCTAGTGTCTTTGAGAAACGAGCTTTGACGTGGTGGAACGGTGTGGTGAGAGATAGGGGTGCCGATGTGGCACTGGCTCAAACGTGGGAAGAGCTTCGAGCTCTGATGATGAAGGAATTCTGTCCTCGTCACGAGATCAGGGCCTTGGAAAGGGAATTTGACGATCTTAAGCAAGAGAGCGGTGAGCATCGAGCCTACATGGACCGTTATGAGGAGTTAAGTCTGTTATGCCCAAGCATGGTCACGCCTTTGGATAAGGAAATCAAAAAATACATTGATGGTCTCCCTGACTCAGTTCAGGACATTGTTACTGGTAGTGACCCCACTACAGTTAGACAGGCCATTGAGCTATCTGCAACCTTGACTGAATCTCAAATCAGGAAACATAAACTTTTTCGAAAGGGTGACAAGAAGCCAATCGAGGAATCAAAGACCATGGATGAACATACTGGATCTCCTAAGAAGTCAAAGAAGCGAAAGGCTTCTCAGAACTTCACCGTGGTCACTCACAATGATCAAGCCGTCCCCAACCAACCAGCTCAACCCCCTTCAAGGAAGCCCTACAACGGAACTGCACCCTTGTGCAACCAATGTAGCCTTCATCATCACGCCAATGTAAAGTGCAGCAAATGCCAAACTTGTGGACTTATAGGCAATACAGCAAGAGTCTGCCCAGCTGCAGCTGCACCAAACCAAGCTGGCAACAATCCTGCTCAAGGTCGTTTTCTACCAGGTTCTTGCTTCAACTGTGGCGAGATGGGCCATTTCCAAAGAAACTGCCCAAAGCTTGCTAATGTGAATCCAGCGCAGGGATGAGCATCTGACTGAATGGAAGACAACGCTATTTAGAAATAATCAAGCCATATGTATTATTTTCTTTTGTTGTCAAGGTCCATGAAACAGTTGTTATCATTGTTAATAAATAAATCTTTTTATTTACATTGCAATGTATTTATGTGGTTGTATGTATAAACAACTTATCCCCTACAATACCAACAATCAAGGAATCGTATTCCTTGACAAGCAAACTACCCCCAAAATTTTTTCATTCTATGATCTCTTGCATTTTCCACGAAAATCCTAAGTACCCGTTTCTTCCAAGGAAAACGAAGTACAGGGCGCAAGTTACAACTTTGGACAAATACCCACTCCTTAATGGGGTACCTAAGGATTTTCCGTAAGTCCTTAATTGTTGTATACCTTAATTCGAATGTGGTGATTCCTTGTAATAAAAAAATCGAATTTCTGGGAGATCTTCCTATCTTCTCAGATAGATCCCAGAGGACATAGAAGTCCATCGACTGGTTTCCTGGTGTACCTTGAATATCCATATTCAATCGATAACAAGTTAATAACAAATTAATAATCAAGTTAAACAACTATGTGATTAAGTGTTTATGTGTTCCCTTTTGTGTTGTTGTGTGATCCAAATTATGTTATCCAAATCCTCGTAGAATCTTCCATATCTACGTATAAGGGATTATAGTAGGATACCCTGAGGTACTACATAAAATCCTTAATGGACTTCTACGTTGTAGTTAAGCCCATTGGATTATAAAGTACTACTCTATAATTAGACCCCTTGAGTGGTCTAGTTAAACAGATTGATCCAAAAATCTGGTTTGAAATATCATGTGATGATATAGCTGGAAAGACTCCTTAGTGGTCTAATTAAAGAGATCATCTGTCGATCAAATTAAAAGGACCTTATGGTAGTCTAGTCACCCTCATCACAGGTTTGATTTTTTTCCCCTAAACATTACAAGACAAACTGTGCGGACTGTGCAAGGAATTACGTAATTATGGATGCATACATAATTATGGAATTTAGTGCATAGAAACCACAACAAGTTTTGTCATGTGCATAGAGTTAACTCTATTCATTTCCATTTCTGAGGAAGCACCTGTTGAAAATGACTCCGTTTGTTCATTTTCATTTCTGAAGATTGTCCGTTGAGGAAATGAATATCCGTTTGATTATCCTTTTCATTTCCATTTCCGAGGAAGCACCTGTTGAAAATGACTCCGTTTGTTCATTTTTCGTTTCTGAAGATTGTCCGTTGAGGAAATGAATATCCGTTTGATTATCCTTTTCATTTCCATTTCTGAGGAAGCACCCGTTGAAAATGACTCCGTTTGTTCATTTTCGTTTCTGAAGATTGTCCGTTGAGGAAATGAATATCCATTTGATTATCCTTTGCATTTCCATTTCTGAGGAAGCACCCGTTGAAAATGACTCCGTTTGTTCATTTTCGTTTCTGAAGATTTTCCGTTGAGGAAATAGATCCCCGTCTGTTTATTCATTCATTTCCATTTCTGATGAAGCGCCCGTTGAAAATGACTCCGTTTGTTCATTTTCGTCTATGAAGATTGTCCGTTGAGGAAATGAATCCCTGTTAGTTTATTCCTTCATTTCCGCATCTGAAGAATACTCGTTGAGGAAAATGACTCCGTCAGTTCATTTTCGTTTCTGAAGAATTTCCATTCAAGGAAACGATAGGATTATACCTTGCTTATCCTTGATGGTTGTTTAAACACAAAGTCACAGACAGACTCTTACGAATTAATTTCGGGACGAAATTTCCTAAAGTAGGGGAGACTGTGACACCTGTGTCACCGCGACCATCAAACAAATACCAAGCCAATGAACTATTGTATTTCATACTTGGGATACGTAAAAATATGTGTATCTTTTGCACATATCATTTCTTGTTCGATTTCAAACTTTAAATCGCTTTCTGGAAGGTTATACGCGCACTGATGCGTAAATATAACCAGTTTAATGCAACAAACACTTCGGAATAGTGACATAGGCTTAACATACCTTAAATAACCTCTACATAACTTAGAAATAAGTTTTGGATGGTTTGTATGCCGAAATAAAGTTAATTCGCTTACAGGGACTAAATTTGACAAACTGCGAAAGTATGACGATTTGAACTGTAACAGACATTCCGGAACATGACCATAAGTTAAACACACCTTAAATATCCTTTAAATAGCTTAGAAATAGGCTTTGAGGTGTTCGGTGTGCTAAAATAAACTTTTGGGTCATTCAGGGACTAAAAGTGTCAAAAAGTGCACAAGTTTGCACTTTCGCGCATAACTTACGTTCTGAATACATCCGGACATCCAAAAATTTATGTAAGCACTAAAATATTTTATTTTAGTGTTTGGCATAAGAAAAATCCATTCGTCACGCCATTTGGATCGTTTTTCGCGCTTATGCGAATTCCTTCGTAATTAACCGAACATCGCGATTGTACGGCCAAACGAACGGACATCCGAGATATTTTTTAGCACATTTTAAGTTCCCTATACTTTAACTTCATTTTAGACCTTTGAAATGGGGTTAACGGGCCTTAAACGTGTCGGAAATGGCCTTAAACTAGTGCAGGGACTGAAAATGACATTCTGCCAAACTTGATGGCTTACGGACCGTAAGCCATACCCTTACGGTACGTAAGGGGTTGCCAGCACCTCAGAACCTTCTAATCCAGCTGTTAACAGCTGTTACCCCTTCCTAATCCCAATTGCACTTGCCCTTTCAGTTCATGAGGGGCCATTTTGAGTTACCATAACATTCCAACAAGTGTATGGATGAGATTGAAGCACGTTATTCGATAAATGATCCTAACAATTGTCCATTTACTATAAATATCCAACCCATCTCAACCCCAAAACCCACAAATCTGATCTAAAAGACTCTAAGTTGAAGCCATTGCTTCATACCTGAGTTACTTGGATCAAGATTAGCTTTCGGGGACCCTTTGTAAGTGTTCCTTCGTTCTTTTTATTCGTTTAGTGTTAAAAGTCAAACTTTGTTTGACTTTCTGCGTTGACCAGTTTATGGTCAATGCGAAGTTCATTTGAACTTCATAACGTGAGCGTAATCACGATGGTTATAGTCTCTAGTGACTATACCTACTGATTACCACGTTATCTAGGCTCAGTGACGAGTCGTAGTTTCGGCCAAAATGCGTGTTATTGCTTATTTTGTAACCAAACTACTTATAGGTATCAAAACCATTTGTTTTGATACCAAACTTGTTTTCTAACTTAGTTAAGCATGTTTTAACATGCTTAGCTCGTCACTTTTAGTTTTGTGCTTGTCTAGGGTCGTAAGGGTAAGCGATCTAATCAATCGCTTATACTTTCGAACCCGACCCATTTGGTCGATCATTAGGATCCGACCAAACACATTAGGTGACGATAGTTGTATAGGGAATAACCTTCCGAGGTTATACCTTATGGTCACATCGTTTGAGTAGTTGTATGATAGGTAGTATATATGCCTTAGGTAAATTACCAAAATGCCCTTTTTATGCCAAAATTCATTTTAAGCATATGTAACATAACTTTTGGTATCTAAACTGATTTGGCAACAATATTAGACATATTAAGGCATATTTTACTTATCATAGGGCTAGTTAGGCGTTCCGAACGCGTTTTACGCGAACGGCGCGTTAAAGTAGCATAAGCTACCTAAACGGGTCGTAATGGGTCGTAAGCACTTAGGTTAGGTTTCATTTGGTATGTAGGCTTTGTTAAACCATACTACATGAGTTCCCATACTCATTTGGTTTACGAGCCCTCATTCTATCCAAATCCTCCGATTTTAGGTCCGGTATATTAACATAGTTACCTATATTAGGTGCCGTTTGATATCCGTGATCTCTAGCATTGCTTGGTTGTTACTCAAGGACTACTAAGCAATCTCAAGTGAGTACATAGACCCCTCTTTTACCGTTTTCAAACTGTTTTGGGGTGAAACACATGTGCCTACTTGTTACTTTCATGTTTCCATGTTTTCATATCACATACTTGCTATGTTCATTAGTACACTATTAGTACATTGTTTTACATTACATTTCATGCTATGTATGTCCATTGTGTGCATACTTAGTACATTGTTTTACATTACATTTCATGCTATGTATGTCCATTGTGTGCATACTTAGTACATTGTTTTACATTACATTTCATGCTATGTATGTCCATTGTGTGCATACTTAGTACATTGTTTTACATTACATTTTGTTGCATATGCTCATCCAGCATATGAACACATTATATTACATTTTGAACCGTTGTAACCATTTGACTATGTGAACCGTCGTAACCATTTGATTGTATGAACCGTCTGTAACTGTTGAACCGTGTGAACCATTTATATCTGTTGACATGATTTACATTTCACAATAGACTTTGGACTATACATAAACATTTCTTCAATTGTTAAACATTACATCTTGAATGTTTGGTTTGAGTAAGTGATTTAAGTAACGAGGCGTGTGTAATATGATACAAGCATGGTGGATACGCCGCTGGTACTTCCTATATATAAGTGTTTGTATGGTATTACATATCGTAGCGTTATTTGAATCATTTCAATTTGAGACATATAACATTTTATACAAATAACATACTTTTCACAAGACATTGTTTTACAAACAACTTATCTTATACAAACTCATTTTACATGGTTATTCATTTAACCATACATTATTCTCTTATTTATACATATCATCTGAACTTATTGTTTTTCAAATGATTTACAAAACAAATCATTTTACAAGGTTCATGACTAAACTTTATTAAACAACTCTTTCTAAACTTACAAGTCATGAAACCTATTTTCACAAAACCTATGTATTTCACAGGCATTTTTTTGCTGACGTACCTATTTTCACATGTGTTTTTCAGTAGCTGTTGCATAAGATGATCAAGATACACATAGGCAGACTTGGACTTTAGTGACATTAAAAAATGCAAGACTAGTTAATTATATTGTACTTCTTTGTTTGTTAAGACATTGTAACACTTTTAATCAGTAAAATATAACTTTAATTGCCATGGATTTGAAACAATTAATTCTATTACAACACTCCCCGGCGTTTCCGCCACGTTTCGTTGTCTCACGTGGTCGGGGTGTGACAGGACGACATCAATTTCAATTCTTTCGAGGATACTTCGCCATAAACACATAGTTGATCACCGCTTGGAAGGGAGAAATGAATCATCTTTTCGAAACAAATGACTTCGGCATGATTCTCACGAAGAAAATCCATGCCTACTATGACATCGAAACTACCAAGTTGCATAGGAATGAGATCGATCGGGAAAACATGATTGTTGAGTTCGAGAGTACCACGGAGCACGGAACTGACAGTGACGGTTCTTCTAGTGGAAATTTGCATGTCGAAGGTCGTTGGGAGGTTAGCGCGTTTACGTTTTAGGAGCTTTTCGAATTCAAATGACACAAAATAGTTATCGGCTCCAGTATCAAATAAACACGAAGCATAAATACCGTTAACAAGGAACGTACTATTGACAACATTGTTGTCAGTCTAAGCCTGGCGGACGTTGATATTGAAAGTTCTTTCGCGGGCTGCTTGTTGTGGCTACTACTACTGCTGAGGTTGCTGTTGCGGTTGTTGCTGTTGTTGCTGCGGTGGTGGTTGCTGCTGCGGTGGTCGTTGCTGCGGTTCTTGTTTCACAATGCGGAGTGGGCAGACTTTAGCAAAATGATTAGGGTCACCACAAGTGTAGCAAGTTCGAGCATTTGCAACGGGTTCTGGAATTGCTAGGTTTCCCTGAAGAGCAAGGGGTTGAGCTGGTGGTGCTGGAAGAGCTTGTGCAGCTTGCTGACGTGGGCCTGAACGAAAGTGAGCAGTAAAGTGCCCATAGATGTTGCAGTTTGCACAGAAAGGACAGTTGACCCCTACCGGATGATAATAGGTGCATGTAGGGCACAGAGGGTGGATACCAGTGTACGCACGCTTAGCAGGCGGTGCGTTGGTAAGAGTAGCTTGACGGTTCTGGTTGCTGGGTTGTACAGGGACGGCGTTGAGTGAAGCGGTGGTGGTAGCATAGTTCTTGTTATTGTTGTTATTTCGCTTGCAGCTCTGGCGTGAAGACTTTGAACCTTGAGATGCTGCATTATCGATAGCGGAAGTAGCAGTTGCTTGATTGAGACTCTTGGTCAAGGTGTTGAAATATCCAGCCAAGACTCGCTTGTCGTTGATCTCAGCTACGAGTTGATAGGTTTCCTCAATAGTAGCAGGTTTTGTTTCTTGAACAAAGTCGGCTACACAATCGGGGAGAGCTCGAATGTACTTCTTGATTGTCTTATCAGGTGTGTCCACCTGACTAGGATAGATAATACTCAGCTGCTTGAAGCGAGCAGTGAGACCAGCGTTGGCACCTCCTTCCTGCTTGATGTGCTAGGATTCATTCTCCAGTTTCTGGACTTCATGAGGAGGACAAAACTCCTTCATCATAAGCTCCCTGAGTTCCTCCCATGAGATGCCATAAGCTGCATCGTTACCGCGCCTGTTGCACTCAGTAGTCCACCAATCCAGAGCCCTGGACTGAAAGACTCCAGTAGCATTCACAGTGCGGAGATTTTCTGGGTATTCGCTTTGCCTGAAGGTGACCTCGATAGAGTCAAACCACTGGAACATAGCACTGGGTCTGTCTTCACCAGTGAAATTTACAGGACCGCAGGCTTTGAATTGTTTGAAACTGAAAGGAGTTCTAGGCGCATCACTCTTTGACTTGACAGAAGATTTGCTGCTAACCTCATTGATTTCACTGATGATCTGAGGTATAACTTTAGCCATTTCCTTGGCCACAAGTGAAGCAATACGCTTATCAGCATGATTTCATCGGGCAGCTCGTTGAGTGTGAGATCCAAATGACGACATTGTCGAGTGCAGATTCTGCAATAGACGTCGTCATATGAATTAGATGAGATTCGATTATATTGGGTTTTAGTTAAGAGTTTGTGTTTATACACCATATTTATTATTACTGTTCTTCCCATAAAGCGCAGGAACACATCGGCACATAAGCACATAGTCACGTAGGCACATAAACCACATAGGCACGTATACACATAAGCACGTATGATCACATAATTCACGTAAACACATATTTTGCACGTATTCACCTACATATTTTGCACGTATTCACCGATCTTTCAAGGCAGTGTAGCGCGTTCAAGAGTTGCAAGCGATTGCGAGTAGCGTAAGCGAGGAGTACGTGATTCATTAATTTATTCGCGATTTGTTGGCATCTTAGATTAACGAAGTTGTGCCAGTTGTGCGTGCCTTGCGGAGCGAGAAACGTTAAATTGAAACCATCAGCGTAGAGTTTGACTCTCGTAATCTAAAACACAAAATCATAATAAAATCGGTGACGTGTGAAATCGGCGACTGCGGGCTCAGAATCGAAACAGAGTGCCTTGGGTGTTAGGCATCGACTACCTAGAGTGATTCAACTATTCACAATGACCTCGAGTACACGCTTTGGCCTAATAGACTGTGCTCTCACCGAAACACGGCGAACGACACTCATCCTTCCAGTTACTACGTGACTCGAGTCATCGGAACAATCGAGACTCTGGTGAGATTTGTAAAATCTAAGTAGGGAGTGGAACTGGTCATTAAGATACGGGTTTCACCCTTAACTTAACAACTTCGCTCCTTATTGTGGTAAAACCACGAGATAGAGTGGGAGATTCCTGTTGAGGTATGGATGTCACTCCTAACTCAACAAGGATTCTCGTGCTGAGAGTAAAAATACGTGTAGAGTGAGTGATTTTATCGAGAGTTCTTGGTTTTCACACCTAATCCCGACCCAATCACTCGGTTGTGTTATGCGAGTGTTTTCGAAAATGCGTGTATTGTGTTAGCCTTAGGAAAGGCATGTAGTAATTCGCCTTAGGAAAGGCTCTTTCGTACGAAGTTGTATGTGCGTGGGTTCGTACAACGGTAAGCGTTGTAGGTTTGAACGAGAGTATAAAAAATGGGATCGTACAAACCCCTACAGGGTTCGCACGAAGCTGGTCTGTTGGTACTTAGACTATAGACTAGGTCAATTCTACACGACTCGACCTAATTCCCTATAGTTATGGTTCTGATACCAATCTGTCACACCCCAACTGATGGCGGAATCATCGGGGCGTGGCACTGCGTGGCACTGAGCGAAACAGATTGTTCATGAGAATCCATAACAACTATTAATGACAATATTTTTAAGGTTCAGTATCCCATACTATTAAACAAATAAAGCATAACAGTCATTACAAATATTCAGTCTCAAAAAACAAGTTCCGTTCCGACAACTTAGATTTTATTTAATGGGTTTCTAGACTCCTAACTTGTTTGCAGCATAACATCCAATCGACCTGTCACATACGTTAAAATAAAAGTCAATACATAAAGTAAAGGTGAGTATAAAAGTTTGCATAGATAATAGAATGAAAAGTGTTTACGCATAACCAGCATGTAAAACGTAACGGGCAAAGCATGTAACTACCAACAATGATACAACCTAATCACGAGACTGCGTTGTAGGGTATGCACGACACATGTTCACCGAAGCGAACACGTGAAGTAAAGTAATGTGATCCCTAGCAACCCCTGTCACACAGGTGCTGAGTCCAAACTATAGTACTATCGTTGCTAGAGATGGTCTAGTGTAACACTGTATTAGCATGGTAACAAGCATTCACAAATCACATATAGCAAGCGGGGTGCAGTTAGCGTTTATAAAGTGTTTTCGTTGTGTGTTGTGTTTTGATATAGAACGTATGTAACACCCAAAAGTGCGTTAAATGAAAATGGGTTCGAGTATACTCACTGTGTGTGTTTAGCAAGTAAACACAATCTGGATTGGATTGAAGGGAGCGCGTCCGGTTAGCCTGTGCACGGAAACAGAAGCATAAGTCTTCCTCAGGGCTAAATGGTTGTAAACTGTCACACCCCCAAAATACCACATGCGGAATTACCGCGGGGCGTGTGACGTACCAGGATCTAGCCACCAATCACATTGAACTCATAGTTACAATTGAATAAAGTTTTCATTTATTAACATCAAATGTTACAACGTTACAATTATTCGCAATGTACAGCGGAAGTATAAATCATTCGTTAAGTGTTTATAAACCATATGTAAAGCCATTAGTCTTGTATTGTGTTTCCATGTATCTCGACCCATGACCACTCCAGCCTCCCAGACAGCAAGTTCCAATGATATGCACCTAAAGGCCTGCAAGGCATGTAACAACGAATCAACAACAAAGTTGAGCGAGTTCACAGTTGGGTGTTCGTTTTAAGTTGTTTCAAAAACATAGTTTTTCTTTAGCTGGCTTACATGCCGTGGGGGTTACCCCGTAGTTGAAAATACGATTAACCAGTTCCTTCTTTCCCAAACCATAACCAGTGGGGGCTTCCCCATGTGAACCACTAGACTGTTACCATATCGACTACTAACGAAAGTAAGTTGTGCCCTACGTCAATGTCTATCATCATTGACAGTTTGCCATAGTCCATTAGTACACGCCCATCCGACCGGCACAGTGTGAGGTTTGTCAAATTTATTAGCGCTATTAACTAATGACCCGCTCGCCATCGGCCTCGGCGATTAAGTCGATATAAAATGAGGGACTTAATGATAGAGTTTTCTCTAGTAAGTTTAAGGTTGTTGTCCTACCCAAGGAGGACGAACGTACGTATTCTACCCAAGGAGAATACGCAGGATTAATATTGGCATCCTACCTACGGAGGATGGCAGTACATATCCTACCCAAGGAGGATATGTAGGTTCCGTTTTAATTCTTTAACCCATTCCCAAACCACCGGGAATCCCATGCCTTGTAGTAAGTGTGAACTCACCTCGGTTTGCTCAGCAGATACACAAAAGGTTACTTGAGCTGTAAGGGGTCAACCACGTCCTAACATGGTTACCATGCAAGTCAGGTCTAGGTTCAAGTAGTGCACATAAGTTTTACACGTAAACTAACATGTTACAACACGTAATGATCATTACAAACATATTCCACACATTAACAGTCAAGTATATATATATATATATATATATATATATATATATATATATATATATATCATATCCGAACTTGTGCGATCCAAGGGATTGGGCTCGCACAAGTTTAATGGCCTCACAGCCTTATGCGCTTCACTAGTTGAAGCCCAATAATACCTGGCCCAAATAACATAAGTAATCCACATGCATACGGCCCAACAAATAGACATGATTAAACTTGTGCGATCCATTAGACCTTGTGCGACCCAGAACATCTTGTGTGACTGGAGATTAGGCTTTGAGGCCCAATCAGCATAATAATATCCAACAGATGTGTATGGCCCAAGACTTGTGCGATCGGCACCACCTTGTGCGATCCACTTGTCTTGTGCGATCATGCGGTTCTAGTTTGTACAATGTGCTTTATGTGATTGTACCCAGCTTGTGCGATGCATTTCGTCTTGTGCGATTGTGCATAGCTGAATGGTACTGTGAGCTTTGAACAGTTGCACCAAGCTTGTGCGACTGTCTTGTGCGACCATAGCAGATCCTGTGTGCTTTGATCTTGTGCGACCGACAAACTTGTGCGACTCATAATACATCTCCTTAAATCTTGCAAGTCAGTTACTAATCCCCTAATTTCATGCCATCAGTTTCAATCATTCAACAGTTTCCATATTTACACAAAGTCAATCAACAACATCAACAGTTTCTATCTCTATTCTAATCGATCAAATCATGGTTCTTATCACATAATCCATATGAACCCTAATCATGTTTCAGGCATTCAAACAACTTACAACATTAAACTATCCGATTAAGGGTTTCAAATCCTCATACCATACTTCATGTTCGACCATACAATTGATCCGATTATGCTCACATACAGCCGATTAATCCTATGTTCGATTCTAGATCAATATTAACATTATACCACTTTATCATTTAAACTCATGAACACACAATCATTCATGATCCTACAAATCAAGAGTCCTGAATCATCATGTGAAATCATAGCAATCACAATATCACTTAACATAAGATCACAACATCAATTAACATAATATCATAGAAATCGTAACATCATGGCAACTAATCAAAGGTATAAAACTAACCGAAGTGTGCATGTGCAGTGGATCAAGATGCGAAGCTTCGGTTGAAGGAGTTGTTGCCGTCGAACAAGAGAGAGGAGAAGAGAGAACTAGGGTTTTGTGTGTGTTTGTCACACCCTGACCACGTAAAACAACAAATCGTGGCGGAAACGTCGGGGAGTGTTGTAACAGAAGTATTGTTTCAAACCATGGATACAAAGAGCTTCGTTTTATTAAATATTAAACATTGTGTTAAGGTTAAACAAGCAAGTCAAACATAGTCTATCATCGTTATTAAATCACTAAGGCCTCGTCCGGTCCTAAGTGAGCATGCATCCTATTCGCAATCAACATTAAGCAACATCACCTGAAACATATGTAAAAACAAAGTCAGCAAAGAAATGCTGGCGAGTACATAGGTTTTGTGAGAGTATCAGATTCATGGCTCGTTTACATATTGAAATATCTCGTACAACTTCGTTAATCGATATTAGAAACCTTATTTTGTAAAATGTTTGTATTGTAAAATGAATAACCAAATCAAAACAGATTGGTCATAATTTATAAACCTCGATGCCATGAATCTTAACACATAACATTTGTTTATGTAAACCAAATCATAAATCGTTCTCGTAATAAAACTCGTATGGTTTATATACTTTCGTAAACATCGTTGTGTGACATCGTTCAACTCGTTCTCGTTATAGATTATCGTTCATTTGTTTAAATCGTTCAAATCGTTCACTCATTCAAATCGTTCTTGTTTTAATTGTGAAAACTAATTTTTGGTCGTCTTGCTAATAACATTCAAACCTTTGTGACTCGTCCATCGTTCCACTCGTTCTTGCATTAACAAACCTCCAAAGGGTAAGTTAACAATCATCAGATTCAGTCGTTACCCACCTAACCCACACATAACCATGGGTGCGGTCTGATAACGGGATTTGTCAGATCCCATGGTACCATAACCTAATACTGGTCGGCTTGATCAATGCTTATGAATATCATTCGTTATGTAACTACAACCACAAGTTCGTTCACATCATTGAAATCGTTCTTATTTTTGTATAAACCATCTTACTCGTTTTGAAACCATCGTTGAAATATCGAAATCATTTTGATACATATGAATCACCCCAAAACGATTGAAGATAGTAAAAGAGGGGACTATGTACTCACCTTTGGGTGCGTTTTTATAAGATAACAAAATCCCTCAAATTGTTTATTCGCCTAGATTAAATAAGAATTGTTTTAATAATAAAAAACCCACAAAAATTCCGAAGTTTCTCCGATACTTAGAATTTTCACTTAACTTTGAGATTTTCTCAAAAAGTTATTATTTTTTATTATCTTGGTGTATTTGTATATATGTACTCAAGCGTAATACACATAATTGTCAACACTAACACATTATCATAAACATATTGTAAAACACATAGCACATTGTAACACATAAATTTTACCCTTGAAAAATCCATTCTAGTGTATGTCGAAAAACACTTATTTTAGTTTTGGTGACATTTTTGGGCGTCGGAAGTCACGTATGACCAACCAAACACCAAGTAAACTTAATATAAGTTAAAATGCTTATTTTTATAGCAAAAATATCAGTTTGGTTACTGATTAAAACAGTTTTGTAAAATGCTCCGTAAAGGCGATTTTTAACCGTTTTACCGCATAGTTTTGCACCAAACATTACCCGAACCATCCCAAATCGAAACGACTTGAAATTTTGACACAACCCATGTTATTTACTGAATAAAATAATGGTTATACTCATGATAGTGCAGGTCTTAAATAAAGCACATAAATCATGCAAATTTCACATTATTTACCACTTTTTAAGCTATATGTGCAACATGCAAAGCTATTAAACCTATGTCAAAGTTTCATGCCATTATAATATACCAAATAATGTTATTTTTAGTGTTTGTAACCTGATCTAAAACATTTTTGTCATGCAACCCCTTTTTACCATTTCTTGAGCTTTACATCAACATGTATCTTCATGTACAAGTGCCTAAAGCATACTATCATAACATCATCATTTTATGTTAATCTAAATGCATAAAATATGTGATATATTCAGATGTATTTGCTGATGTAATTTATATTTAACATATCATACATAAATCACCAAGTACTTGCATTTTTACCACCATTCAAGAACATGTAACAACATAAACAAGTACTTAACAAGAAATCAAACTTCAAAACTCATATACACATATATATATCTACGGTTATACATACATATATACACCACCATTTTTATTTTTTTTGTTTCAAGACCCATTTCATTTTAGATTTCAAGTTTAGTGAAAATCCCAAGATTTAAGAGAAACTTCAAATCATCAAGAACAACCAAGAATCAAAGTATGATTTAAACATAAGTGTTATACCTTCAAGATTCAAGTAGGTTGTGAGATGAGATTTTGATGATAGGAAGCTTGAATCAATTGAAAACACCTTGGAAACACCTTTGATTCTTCACAATCACTTGAAATATGCTTGGAAAGGGACTTGATTCATAAGAACAAAGTTGCAAAAAGATGAAGATAGAGAGAGAAGAGGGTGGACGGTTATGGATGAGAGAGAAGGAGGAGTGTTGAGTGATGTTGAGTGTTGTGATCTTGCTTGATATGAAGAAGATATAAAGGGACATGGTAATGGGCATGCATAACACTTGGCAACAAAAAATCAAATTGAATCTTGGGAGATCTATCAAAATATATTGGTGGGGGCCATATAATTGTAACCGAAATTTATATATGGGGGGGGGGTTAAAGTGTAACTTTTTATAGTAATATGCTATATGTAGGCTAAAACGGGTGTTTAACTGGATATCGGGTATTTTATCTAGCATTTAAGTCCCGGTTTATGGCGTTCTAAATTATTTTTATTATTCTATAAAAATAATCTCGCCAAAATATTACTGAAATAAATTTCAGTTGCCAGGACTGGCTGCGTTGTCTGCGTTTTGCCGTAGAAGCACTGTGTCGCGCAGAAACACGCGGTACACGCTTAAACTTGAAAAATAACGTTTTTAAGCGTTTTAATTTATTTTTCAACACGGACCTGATTAAAAATAAAATTTTAATCATAACAGAATATTTTTGGGATTCAAATATTATCCGGGCGGTCACCAACGTTCGTTTCGCAGTTTTGTCGTAAATAGTTCTTTAGTTCAAATAATTATGTTCTTGCCATACCGAATCCTTCGAAACTTATTTCTAAGTTGTGTAAAGGATATTTAGGGTATGTTTAGCTTATGTCACAGTTCCGGAGTATCTGTCGCATTAAACTGACTGCGTTTATGCACCAGTTTGCGTATAACCTTCCAGAAAGTGATTTAAAGCTTGAAATCGGAATCGAATCGAATTGTAAAATCATTAAACACAATTGCACATATAATAAAACCAAAACACATATAATAACACCAAAGCACGTTGCTTTATTGATAACCAACATTGTTTTACATGATACGATGATTATAGAACACAGTTGTCACAGTCTCCCCTACTTTAGGAAATTTCGTCCCGAAATTTTATTTAGAGGAAACTTGTGAAAACAAATGCGGATATTTCGTCTTCATCTGGTCCTTACATTCCCAAGTAAACTCGGGGCCACGTTTGGATTCCCAGGGAACTTTGACCAAATGAATATGTTTGTTCTTCAACTATTTGTATGTACGGTCCACTATCTCCACAGGTTTCTCGACAAAGTGCATTATTTCATCAATTTGAATCTCGTCGAGAGGAATGTGAAGATCAGCATCAGCTAAACACTTTCGCAAATTGGACACGTGAAAAATCGGATGAATATTTCCAAGCTCTGGAGGTAGTTCTAGTCGATAGGCAACCTTTCTAATTCTTTCAACAATCTTAAATGGTCCAACATATCGTGGTGCAAGTTTTCCTTTCTTTCCAAATCTCACCACTCCCTTCCAAGGTGACACCTTGAGTAGGACACGGTCTCCAATTTGAAATTCTAAGGGCTTGCGTCGTAAATCCGCATAACTCTTTTGACGGCTTCAAGCTGTTACAAGATTATCGCGAATTTTCTTGATTTTGTCTGTTGTCTCTAGAATGAGCTCAGGTCCAGTAAGCTGAGCTGCACCGATCTCATTCCAACATACAGGTGAATGACATTTTTGACCATAGAGAGCTTCGAATGGTGCCATATTAATACTAGCATGATAACTGTTGTTGTAAGAGAACTCGATCAGTGGAAGATGAGAATCCCAATTACCACCTAAGTCTAACACGCATGCCCTAAGCATATCCTCCAAAGTTTGAATCGTCCTCTCAGATTGACCATCTGTTTGGGGATGGTAAGCAGTGCTTAGATTCAGTTGGGTTCCCAACGCAGATTGCATGGTCTTCCAGAAATGAGATGAAAATCAAGCATCACGATCGGAAATGATATCCAAAGGAACACCATGTCGTGATACAATCTCATCAACAAAAATCTTTGCAAGTTTATCAGCAGATAGATCCTCACGAATCGGAATAAAATGAGCTGACTTCGTTAATCGATCGATAACAACCCAAATAGCATCGTGACCTTTAGATGTACGTGGTAACTTAGTGATGAGATCCATTGCAATGTTCTCCTACTTCTAAACTGGTATCTCAGGTTGTACAAGCAAACCAGAAGGTCGTTGATGTTCGGCCTCGACTTTGAGACAAGTTAGGCATTTCGATACATACAAGACAACATCCTTCTTCATACCAGGCCACCAGAACTGAGTATGAAGATCCTTGTACATTTTATCAGTACCAGGATGGATAGAATATCGAGACTTGTGAGATTCGTCCATCACTAAGGTGCGAAGATCATCTTGTTTTGGAACCCACAAACGATCCTTGAAGTAGAGTAAACCATCGTCTTTCCTTTCGAGTTTAAGTTCGAGTTGAAGCGGTAGCTCATATTTCAATAAGTCTTTGATCACACAAGATCGTTGTGCTTAAAGGACACGAGATTGAATATCATATAGAGTTCGAACAGAATGAAGCTTGACTCGTTCCTTTCGACTAAGCGCATCGGCTACGACATTCGCCTTACCAGGATGGTAGCGGATCTCGCAATCATAATCGTTTAAGAGTTCAACCCAACGTCGTTTCCTCATGTTCAGCTCCTTCTGATTGAGAATATGTAGGAGACTTTTGTGGTCTGTGAAAACCACACACTTCGTTCCATAGAGGTAGTGTCTCCAGATTTTGAGTGCGAAAACCACAGCTCCTAATTCAAGATCATGAGTCGTATAGTTCTTCTCGTGAATTTTCAGCTGTCTAGACGCATAAGCTATGACTTTACCTCATTGCATAAGAACACAATCAAGTCCTAGATTCGATGCGTCACAATAGACAACAAAATCATCGTTTCCCTCAGGTAGAGATAAAACAGGAGCATCACAGAGCTTCCGTTTCAACGTTTGGAACACTTCTTCTTGCTTAGGTCCCCACTCAAAAGGCTTATTTTTCTGAGTCAAAGCAGTGAGTGGAACCGCGATCTTTGAGAAATTAGAAATGAATCGACGATAATAACCAGTAAGACCAAGAAATGATCGAATCTCTGTAGGTGTCGTTGGTGTATTCCAATCCTTAATTGCAACAATCTTGGATGGATCTACATGAATACCCTGCTTATTGACAATATGACCCAAGAACTGAAATTCTTTAAGCCAGAATTCACACTTGGAGAATTTAGCAACAAGTTGTTCCTTCTTTAGGAGTTCCAATTTCAAACGAAGGTGTTGCTCGTGATCGGCTCGAGACTTTGAATAAATGAGAATATCGTCGATGAACACAATGATGAACTTGTCTAAATAAGGTTTACAGACCCTATTCATTAAGTCCATGAAGATAGCTGGGGCATCCGTCAAACCAAAAGGCATGACAGTAAACTCGTAGTGCCCATATCTCGTACGGAAAGCAGTTTAGGGAATATCTTCTTCGAGAATACGAAGTTGATGATACCCAGAATGCAGATCGATCTTGGAAAAACATGAAGCACCTTGCAGCTGGTCAAAGAGATCATCAATTCTAGGTAGGGGATATCGATTCTTGATGGTAAGCTTGTTAAGCTCACGATAATCGATACACATTCGAAAAGATCCATCTTTCTTTTTCACAAAGAGGACATGAGCTCCCCAAGGTGAAAAGCTCGGACGGATGAATCCTTTATCAGACAACTCTTGAAGCTGTTTTGATAACTCTTGTATCTCCGATGGTGCAAGACGATAAGGTGCTTTCGCAATCGGGTTGGCATTGGGTACAAGGTCAATATGAAACTCGACTTGACGAACTGGAGGCAAACCATGCAGTTCATCGGGAAACACCTCTTGATAATCCCAAACAATTGGAATTTCCTGAATACTCTTGCTCTTGCCTTTCTCCTCGGTGACATGTGCCAGGAAAGCAACATATCCTTTTCGCAAATAAATTTGGGCCTTCGTACACGACATAAGCTTCAATCCACCAGATGGTTTCTCTCCATGAACTTCCAGAACATCGCCAGACGGAAGAGGAATACGAACAATCTTATCGAAACAAACCACCTCAGCATGATGTTTGGTTAACCAATCCATCCCCACGATAATATCGAAACTCCCAAGTTGCATCGGTGTGAGGTCAATGGGAAAAAGATGGTTATCAAGGTTTAACTGACAATCACGAATAACAGAATCAAGAACAAGAGGTTTACCAGTAGCAACTTCGACAGATAAGGGTTTCCTCAGTTTAGTTCTAGGTATTGCGAGCAAAGGTTCAAAAGATAATGAAACAAAACTTTTATCGGCACCAGAATCGAAAAGAATAGATGCAGGTCGATTGTTAACAAGAAACGTACCATTAACCACCTCATTGTCAGCCCTCGCTTCGTTGGCATTCAGATTGTATGCTCGCCCACGAGCGGGATTCACATTTGCATTGACATTCGCATTCGGGTTCGCATTAGCATTCGCATTTGCGTTCACTAGCCTCGGACAGTTGTTGCGGAAGTGACCAAACTCCCCACAATTTAAACATGAACCCGGTGGGAATCTAGCAGCATTTTTCTGAATTGGAGCTTGATTCGGAACAATCTGATTCTGACCCGAACGACAGACGTTGGCCAGATGCCCAAACCTACCACACGTTGTGCATTGCTTACAAGCTTGTTGTGCAACATGATGACCATTGCAGCGAGCACAATGAGGTGCGGTACCAGCATACGCTTTCTTCACAGGTGGTTGAGCTGGTGGGTTCTGAGGGTTCTGAGCAGTGACTGCAAAGTTCTGAGCACCCTTTCGCTTCCTCGACTTCTTCGACGACTCACCCTTCTTGCCCTTACCCTTTTCCTTGACAGATTCGGTCGACTTCTTCTTATCACCCTTGCAGGTAAGTTTACCCTTCCTGACTTGCGACTCAGTCAGGGTAGCAGATAACTCGATCGCTTGACGAACAGTAGTAGGATTGACGCCAGTCACGATATCTTGTATGGAATCGGGTAACCAATCGATATACCTCTCTATCGCTTTCTCCAACGGGGTAACCATAGTAGGACACAAAAGGCTGAGTTCCTCGAATCGATCTGTATATGCACGGTGTTCTCCCCCATCTTGTTTTAGATCATCAAACTCTCGTTCCAAAGCTCGAATTTCGTGACGGGGACAGAACTCTCTCATCATGAGAGCTCGAAGCTCTTCCCATGTTTATGCCAATGCCACTTCGGCACCCCTATCGCGCATCACTCCGTTCCACCATGAAAGTGCATGCTTCTCAAACACACTTGATGCAAATTCAACCTTACGCCTATTCGGACATTGCACATGCCTTAATGTGTTCTCTATACTCTCGAACCATTAAAGGAGCGCAGTTGCTCCTTGCGACCTAGAAAACTTAAGCGGCTTCGCAGAATTGAAGTTCTTGAAATTACATTGTGCATTGTTATTGTTATTGTTATTGTTGTTGTATAGCTCATGGAATTGGGTAACTACGCCTGGAAGCACAGCTGCCATTTGCTGAGAGACAAGGGCTGCGATTTCTTCAACAGTAAAAGATTGTGCATCACGTCGAGGAGGCATTGTCTAACAAGGAAATATGAGAAACGAGTGAGGTCGACGATTAGGAAAAACAAAAGAGGTTTTGAAAATATCGACGAAACATAAGGAAGGCGATCATTTGTTCGTTACCTCGAACAAACAAACGACATGAAGTGACTAATCAAAGTAATGAATCAAAATAATGTATCACGAAGACTTGCTCGCCTATAAGTGAACACTCACCCCAAGAGTTCCCAGGTAAGAGTGACTGGTCTGATTATGTGGATTTGTACGAACACTCTAGCCTTAGACAGAAAACTCAGGGTATAGGCATTCACTCTTCCAGTTTGCACGTGTTCACATTATTTAGACCCAAACTTTGACGAGATTTTGAAAACTAAGAAGGCACTAAGCCAAAAATGAGTCAAACTGGAAGGGTTCAAAACCTTACAACAGAGGGTTCAAAACCTAGTAATCAATCATCCTAGAACGGATGATTAATTTTCGAAGCAGATTCGGATTTGTTTTAAACGCAAAACAACTTGCGTTGGGGTCCTAGAAAGTTATAGTCTAGGTCAAAATTTTACTAATAACCTAATTCCCTATAACCATTGGCTCTGATACCAACTTCTTCTATCACACCCCGACCACGTAAAACAACAAATCGTGGCGGAAACGTCGGGGAGTGTTGTAACAGAAGTATTGTTTCAAACCATGGATACAAATAGCTTCGTTTTATTAAATATTAAACATTGTCTTAAGGTTAAACAAGCAAGTCAAACATAGTCTATCATCGTTATTAAATCACTAAGGCCTCGTCTGGTCCTAAGTGAGCATGCATCCTATTCGCAATCAATATTACGCAACATCACCTGAAACATATGTAAAAACAAAGTCAGCAAAGAAATGCTGGCGAGTACATAGGTTTTGTGAGAGTGTCAGATTCATGGCTCGTTTACATATTGAAATATCTCGTACAACTTCGTTAATCGATATTAGAAACCTTGTTTTGTAAAATGTTTGTATTGTAAAATGAATAACCAAATCAAAACAGATTGGTCATAATTTATAAACCTCGATGCCATGAATCTTAACCCAAAACATTTGTTTATGTAAACCAAATCATAAATCGTTCTCGTAATAAAACTCGTATGGTTTATATAGTTTCGTAAACATCGTTGTGTGACATCGTTCAACTCGTTCTCGTTATAGATTATCGTTCATTTGTTTAAATCTTTCAAATCGTACCAAATCATTCAAATCGTTCACTCGTTCAAATTGTTCATGTTTTAATTATGAAAACTACTTTTTGGTCGTCTTGCTAATAACATTCAAACCTTTGTGACTTGTCCATTGTTCCACTCATTCTTGCATTAACAAACCTCCAAAGGGTAAGTTAACAATCATCAGATTCAGTCGTTATCCACCTAACCCACACATAACCATGGGTGCGGTCTGATAACGGGATTTGTCAGATCCTATGGTACCATAACCTAATACTGGTCGGCTTGATCAATGCTAATGAATGTCATTCGTTATGTAACTACAACCACAAGTTCGTTCAGATCATTGAAATCGTTCTTAGTTTTGTATAAACCATCTTACTCGTTTTGAAACCATCGTTGAAATATCGAAATCATTTTGATACATATGAATCACCCCAAAACGATTGAAAATAGTAAAAGAGGGGACAATGTACTCACCTTTGGGTGCGTTTTTATAAGATAACAAAATCCCTCAAATTGTTTATTCGCCTAGATTAAATAAGAATTGTTTAATAATAAAAAACCCACAAAAATTCCGAAGTTTCTCCGATACTTACAATTTTCACTGAACTTTGAGATTTTCTCAAAAAGTTATTATTTTTTATTTTCTTGGTGTATTTGTATATATGTACTCAAGCGTAATACACATAATTTTGTCAACACTAACACATTATCATAAACATATTGTAAAACACATAGCACATTGAAACACATAAATTTTACCCTTGAATAATCCATTCTAGTGTATGTCGAAAAACACTTATTTTAGCGTTTTGGTGACATTTTTAGGCGTCGGAAGTCACGTATGACCAACCAAACACCAAGTAAACTTAATATAAGTTAAAATGATTATTTTTATAGGAAAAATATCAGTGTGGTTACTGATCTAAAACAGTTTTGTAAAAATGCTCCGAAAAGGCGATTTTTAACCGTTTTACCGCATAGTTTTCCACCAAACATTACCCGAACCATCCCAAATCGAAACGACTTGAAATTTTGACACAACCCATGTTATTTACTGAATAAAATAATGGTTATACTCATGATAGTACAGGTCTTAAATAAAGTACATAAATCATGCAAATTTCACATTATTTACCACTTTTTAAGCTATATGTGCAACATGCAAAGCTATTAAACCTATGTCAAAGTTTCATGCCATTATAATATACCAAATAATGTTATTTTTAATGTTTGTAACCTGATCTAAAACATTTTTGTCATGCAACCCCTTTTTACCATTTCTTGAGCTTTACATCAACATGTATATTCATGTACAAGTGCCTAAAGCATACTATCATAACATCATCATTTTACGTTAATCTAAATGCATAAAATATGTGATATATTCAGATGTATTTGCTGATGTAATTTATATTTAACATATCATACATAAATCACCAAGTACTTGCATTTTTACCACCATTCAAGAACATGTAACAACATAAACAAGTACTTAACAAGAAGTCAAACTTCAAAACTCATATACACATATATATATATATATATATGTACGGTTATACGTACATATATACACCACCATTTTTATTTTTTTGTTTCAAGACCCATTTCATTTTAGATTTCAAGTTTAGTGAATATCCCAAGATTTAATAGAAACTTCAAATCATCAAGAACAACCAAGAATCAAAGTATGATTTAAACATAAGTGTTATACCTTCAAGATTCAAGTAGGTTGTGAGATGAGATTTTGATGATAGGAAGCTTGAATCAATTGAAGACACCTTGGAAACACCTTTGATTCTTCACAATCACTTGAAATATGCTTGGAAAGGGACTTGATTCATAAGAACAAAGTTGCAAAAAGATGAAGATAGAGAGAGAAGAGGGTGGACGGTTATGGATGAGAGAGAAGGAGGAGTGTTGAGTGATGTTGAGTGTTGTGATCTTGCTTGATATGAAGAAGATATAAAGGGACATGGTAATGGGCATGCATAACACTTGGTAACAACAAATCAAATTGAATCTTGGGAGATCTATCAAAATATATTGGTGGGGGCCATATAATTGTAACCGAAATTTATATATGGGGGGGGGGGTTAAAGTGTAACTTTTTATAGTAATATGCTATATGTAGGCTAAAACGGGTGTTTAACTGGATACCGGGTATTTTATCTAGCGTTTAAGTCCCGGTTTATGGCGTTCCAAATTATTTTTATTATTCTATAAAAATAATCTCTCCAAAATATTACTGAAATAAATTTCAGTTGCCAGGACTGGCTGCGTTGTCTGCGTTTTGCCGTAGAAGCATTGTGTCACGCAGAAACACGCGGTACGCGCTTAAACTTGAAAAATAACGTTTTTAAGCGTTTTAATTTATTTTTCAACACGGACCTGATTAAAAATAAAATTTTAATCATAACAGAATATTTTTGGGATTCAAATATTATCCGGGCGGTCACCAACGTTCGTTTCGCAGTTTTGTCGTAAATAGTTCTTTAGTTCAAATAAACATGTTCTTGCCATACCGAATCCTTTGAAACTTATTTCTAAGTTGTGTAAAGGATATTTAGGGTATGTTTAGCTTACGTCACACTTCTGGAGTGTCCGTTGCGTTAAACTGACTGCGTTTATGCACAAGTTTGCGTATAACCTTCCAGAAAGTGATTTAAAGCTTGAAATCGGAATCGAATCAAATTGTAAAATCATTAAACACAATTGCACATATAATAACACCAAAACACATATAATAACCCCAAAGCACATTGTTTTATTGATAACCAACATTGTTTTACATGATACGATGATTACAGAACACAGTTGTCACAGTGTTGGGTATTTTGCAAATAATGAGAGACCAACCCCACTAATGGGCATGTATGCGCAAATGAGAGGAGAAAGGGGAGTGGGCCAGACCCTAACTTGGGCTGCCCTCTCGCTTCGAGTAGAAGGAGTGTGGCCCTAACTTGGGCTTATGCGATCGCAATAGTGTTGTGCGTTTGAGTTATGTGGTGCGACTACATAGCATACATACATACAATATATACAATCACATATCATAATGTCATAACATTTCAATAACGTCAACGTGTAACCTAATCACATAGTGTTCAAGCATGTTATGTCGAAGTACAACGGAAGGTTTGAAATACGAGTTGTCACATCATCCCCAAGTTGAAAGAAATTTCGTCCCGAAATTTAGCACGTACTCACTGAGGAAGCTAGTTAAGTTGTATGGTTTTCCTGGGGTGTCACATCCTTCCCCCGTTGGTTTGGAATTTCATCCCAAAATTCCGCAGTAGCTTCAGCCTCAGTAGTGGTTTCGCTGTTTTCGAACAATTGGGGATACTTGTTTTTCATCTGGTCTTCTCGTTCCCAGGTAAACTCTGGGCCACGACGGGAGTTTCAACGAACTCGAACAAGAGGTATTCTGGTGCGCTTGAGAACCTTAACGTCTCGGTCTGTGATTTCTACTGGTTCCTTGACGAATCGCAACTGATCGTCGATTGCGAGTTCCTTCAAAGGAACTATGAGGGTCTCATCTAACAGACACTTCTTCAGATTTGACACGTGGAATACGTTGTGAACTCTACTGATTTCTGTAGGTAGGTTTAGTTTGTAGGCCACTTTTCCTATTTTCTCTATGATTTAGAAAGGTCCAACGTATCGCGACTGAGTTTGCCTCGTTTGCCAAAATGAACTACACCTTTCCAAGGTGAGACTTTGAGTAGCACTCGATCCCCAACCTGGAACTCGAGTGGTTTCCTGCGCTTATCAGCGTAGCTTTTCTGACGGTCACAAGCTGCCGCCATTCATTGTCGTATCTAAGCAATCTTTTCGGTTGTATCTACTACAAGTTCTGGGCCAGTGATTTGGATGTCACCAACTTCTGCCCAGCAAAGAGGTGATCGGCATTTACGTCCGTACAATGCCTCAAATGGAGCCGCTTGGTTGCTAGTGAGGTAACTGTTGTTATACGAAACTCCACCAAAGGGAAGATGTCATTCCCATCCATTGTCAAAGTCGATTACACATGCCCGAAGTATGCCTTCAAGAGTTTGGATGGTGCGTTCAGTCTGCCCCTCCGTCTAGGGATGATATGTCGTGCTCATGTTTAGGCATGAGCCAAAGGTTTTGTGCATCGCTTGCCACAAATCAGATGCAAATCGTGGGTCGCGATCAGAGATAATGGAGGTTGACACCCCGTGCCTAGCAACCACTTCTTCCAGGTAGATGACTACAAGTGTAGAAAACTTATCCGTTTCCTTGATGGCTAGAAAGTGTGCTGGTTACGTGAGAGAATCAACGAGCATCCAGGTGATATTGTTTCCGCTTCGAGTTTTAAGTAGGCTAGCGACCAAATCCATGGCAGTATATTTTCACTTTCGATATAGGTAACACTTCACCTTGACTTTCCACAAGTCAAACCTAGCTAGGTGGGTCTTCCTGCCCGATAACCAGTACAAGGTTTGTAAATCCTAATGCCTCTAGTCAATATCGAAGCCGATGCACTTTGCTCAACACGAGTTCCCTATAGTTACCTTATAATGAGATCCACATTCGTTCCATGAGGTAACGTGTATCGTCCAACCGGTCAAGGGTTGTTTCTCCATGCCCCGCATGGGTTCGAATTGGAAATCCTCTTCCTACAGTTTTCCAGTTTGAACAGAGTGAGTCTGATCAGGTAAGTTAGAGTCGATAGTGAGCTGCAAAGCTCGTGCACGTTCAAATTTCATAGTTGCAGTCATCCTAAAGTTTCCTCCAGCGATGTTATTAACTGATTTAGCTATGTCGAAGTCAAAGTACATGGGAGGCCCTTGTGATCGGTCTAAGTAACGCATCTAGTACCGTCCAAGTAATGCCTCCATCTAAAATCCCAGGGCCATGGTTTTCCCCGTCAGTCGTGTGTCGTGCAGTTCCTCTTTGTAACTCCATCACGTAAGTCATCACTCTCTCGTGTTGCATCGGTGTGTAATTGGGACTCTGATTTGAACCATAAGGATATAACGCTAAATCATCCGCACCCTTGGGTAATGACGATGCTCAGTGCATTGCAGAGTTGGGATTCGAAAGCTGAAAAGACGTCCTCCTGTTCTGTCTTTCACGAATACAGCACCCTGCTGTGCCAGAGAGATTTAAGCTGCGCGAACTTTGAAAATCCTCTGGAATCCAGAAGCTACTTCTAACAAGGCTTTGCGCAGAGTGGCTCCCCCCTCAGGAGTTCTGAAATAAGATGCAAATGCTACTCATGGCGTTCCATTCTCCTGGTCAGGATTTAGAATGTTGTCAACAAATACAGTCGATTCATGTGATCCCCGAAGCCACTGGGGTGTTGATCAACTCAATGATCATGGTGAACAAAGTTGAAATGGCTGCATCGTGTTCAACATGCTGTTGTAGGAACATACTCCCCATTGAACTTCCATCTGGTGATAGCTCGCTCGTTAGTCAATTCTCAAATGGGGCTTGAACTTCGCAGCTGGTCAACAGGTTGCCAATACATGGTCGTGGTAAGTGGTTCTTAACTGCCACCTTACTAAGTTCTCGATAATCAGCACACATACAAAAATTCGAGGATCTAACTGGGGCTCCCCAAAGCGAAAAGCTAGGTTCAAAAAAAATCCTGTTCAATAATCCCTGTAGTTGATTAACACAGCTCTTGCAACCCTCCTGGTGTAGGACGGTAAGAGAACGAGTAATCAGGGTTGCCTCTGACCTAATACTGATCTGATACTCCTCCGGACGGTGTGAGGGTACACCTGATAGTTCTTCTGGTAGCACACAAGTAGAAATCACGAACAAAGGGTGGATCCTCTATCCTCTTTTCCTCAACCTGAACATCAACAATAAGTGCTGACCAAGATAATCCTTCCGTGGAGACTTCCAGGCTTTCATTGCAGAATTGACGCTAACCTTTGCACAATTCTGATACTTTGAAACATATAACGATTTTCCACTAGGGGGAGGGGTACGCGAAGTTTTCTCCTCACAGGGTATATCTGTGCGATGTATGGATTACCAATCCATTCTAACTACTGCTTCAAACCATCAAGGATAGCAGAAGGAAGATCGATGTCGATCGCTTGTCCCACAAGGTTGAATTTGCATCCCAACGAACATATGAAATGTCAATTGTCTTGTCGTCGGCCGATTCCACAACAGGTTCAAATTCAAGGAGCATCAGGGTCAAACAGAACAGAGACGAAGTGATTAGCTACTCATACTAGCTACCATGTTGCTAAAGTCCTGGCGTCGCCCATGCCAATTCTAAATGCCCTTCCATGAGCATCATTTCTAGTGTTGTTGTTTTCCTTACAAGGATTTCAAGTACTGTCGTTGTTCCTTTGGTCGTTGTCTTCTTAACTTAACCACAGCCAATCCATGTTGTAGTCACCTTTATTTCCTTACTGTAGGCTAGGGTTACGAATACCTTGTTGTCACTGTGACTGCTGCTCCCAATGTCGCTGCTCGAAACGAAGCCCTACGATTCCTCACCATCGAGGTCCATCTTTCCACATTCTGAGCCACGTCCTAAAGTACCGCTCACTGTGCTGGCAGTTACACATTCTGCGTTATAGTCGATTGTCATTGCTTATGTCCTGATTGATTCATAAGAGTTGACTCCCATGAGTCGCTGACATGGGTTAAGGATTCGATTGAAGCCAATTCGTCGGTGCTCGCTGCCGGTAATCAGGGTTGTCAAGTACTGAGGTCGGTAAAGTACTACGCTCATCCTCTGGTCCATCGATGTTGTAAGTTGTTTGAGTAACACATGGTATGTTACGAGAGTGTTGCAGGAGTGGTCGTACTTCGGGATCCAAGGCGTCAATACATTAGGTTCCAGCAAACGAAGAAAGGTGAGAATGACATGGACCAATCATTGTCGTCACAACATCCAACTCGGGGATGTTCGTACAAGCACCTAACATTCTACACAGTCCGCTAGGCGTTCAAATGGGTGTTCAGGTAATACTCGATAGCATCGAGATTCGAAAGGACCTAGAGATGAATGAAAAGTTCACGTTCGAGTAGGGGACAGTCACTGCTATGACCCCTATAGGTTAGTTATGTTTCACATCGATCAAATAACGGAACGGAACCCCTTTTTCACTTGTTAAGCCTCACTGGGACTCGCATGCACTCCACATTATTATGTGTGCACCCACAATAATATTGTGACTCGCATGCTCATCTCAGCTCCTCTTAACTCATGTCAAATGGTTCCTCAACTCGAGTAGCAAACAAAGAGCATCACGAAGCGTGAGTCATGAAGGTTTAGGGAAATACCACCCTATCAGTCACATAGTACATGCAAGTAATACATGAATTTATACTGTTGTGCTAAACGTGCAATCACATGTAATATCATATGTAAGTGTTTACTAGTTATGCAGAAAAAAAGAGTATACGAGAGATGAACCTTGCAATATGGAGCTGAGTGTCATGGTCGTATTCACGTTTTCAGAACTGTCCGGTTATAGTCTGGTTATACAAAAATGTTTTTCCCTTTTTTTTTAAAACCAAGTTCACTATAACCAATGGCTCTGATACCAATCTGTTACACCCCCAAAATACCACATGCGGAATTACCGAAGGGCGTGTGACGTACCAGGATCTAGCCACCAATCACATTGAACCCATAGTTACAATTGAATAAAGTTTTCATTTATTAACATCAAATGTTACAACGTTACAATTATTCGCAGTGTACAGCGGAAGCATAAATCATTCGTTAAGTGTTTATAAACCATATGTAAAGCCATTAGTCTTGTATTGTGTTTCCATGTATCTCGACCCATGACCACTCCAGCCTCCCAGACAGCAAGTTCCAATGATATGCACCTAAAGGCCTGCAAGGCATGTAACAACGAATCAACAACAAAGTTGAGCGAGTTCACAGTTGGGTGTTCATTTTAAGTTGTTTTAAAAACATAGTTTTTCTTTAGCTGGCTTACTTACCGTGGGGGTTACCCCATAGTTGAAAATATGATTAACCAGTTCCTTCTTTCCCAATCCATAACCAGTGGGGGCTTCCCCATGTGAACCACTAGACCGTTACCATATCGACTACTAACGAAAGTAAGTTGTGCCCTACGTCAATGTCTATCATCATTAACAGTTTTCCATAGTCCATTAGTACACGCCCGTCTGACCGGCATGGTGTGAGGTTTGTCAAACCTAATAGCGCTATTAACTAATAACCCGCTAGCCATCAGCCTCAGCGATTAACTCGATATCAAATGAGGGACTTAATGATAGAGTTTTGTCTAGTAAGTTTAAGGTTGTTGTCCTACCCAAGGAGGACGAACGTACGTATTCTATCCAAGGAGAATACGCAGGATTAATATTGGCATCCTACCTACGGAGGATGGCGGTACATATCCTACCCAAGGAGGATATGTAGGTTTCGTTTTAATTCTTTAACCTATTCCCAAACCACCGGGAATCCCATGCCTTGTAGTAAGTGTGAACTCACCTCGGTTTGCTCGGCAGATACACAAAAGGTTACTTGAGTTGTAAGGGGTCAACCACATCCTAACATGGTTACCATATAAGTCAGGTCTAGGTTCAAGTAGTGCACATAAGTTTTACACATAAACTAACATGTTACAACACGTAATGATCATTATAAACATATTCCACACATTAACAGTCAAGTATATATATATCATATCCGCACTTGTGCGATCTAAGGGATTGGGCTTGCACAAGTTTAATGGCCCCACAGCCTTGCGCGCTTCACTAGTTGAAGCCCAATAATACCCGGCCCAAATAACATAAGTAATCCACATGCATACGGCCCAACAAATAGACATGATTAAACTTGTGCGATCCATTAGACCTTGTGCGACTCGGAACATCTTGTGCGACTGGAGATTGGGCTTTGAGGCCCAATTAGCATAATAATATCCAACAGATGTGTATGGCCCAAGACTTGTGCGATCGGCACCACCTTGTGCGATCCACTTGTCTTGTGCGATCATGCGGTTCTAGTTTGTACAATGTGCTTTATGTGATTGTACCCAGCTTGTGCGATGCATTTCGTCTTGTGCGATTGTGCATATCTGAATGGTACTGTGAGCTTTGAACAGTTGCACCAAGCTTATGCGACTGTCTTGAGCGACCATAGCAGATCCTGTGTGCTTTGATCTTGTGCGACCGACAAACTTGTGCGACTCATAATACATCTCCTTAAATCTTGCAAGTCAGTTACTAATCCCCTAATTTCATGCCATCAGTTTCAATCATTCAACATTTTGCATATTTACACAAAGTCAATCAACAACATCAACAGTTTCTATCTCTATTCTAATCGATCAAATCATGGTTCTTATCACATAATCCATATGAACCCTAATCATGTTTAAGGCATTCAAACAAGTTACAACATTAAACTATCCGATTAAGGGTTTCAAATCCGCATACCATACTTCATGTTTAACCATACAATTAATCCGATTATGCTCACATACAGCCGATTAATCCTATGTTCGATTCTAGATCAATATTAACATTATACCACTTTATCATTTAAACTCATGAACACACAATCATTCATCATCCAACAAATCAAGAGTCCTGAATCATCATGCGAAATCATAGCAATCACAATATCACTTAACATAAGATCACAACATCAATTAACATAATATCATAGAAATCGTAACATCATGGCAACTAATCAAAGGTATAAAACTAACCAAAGTGTGCATGTGCAGTGGATCAAGATGCGAAGCTTCGGTTGAAGAAGTTGTTGCCGTCGAACAAGAGAGAGGAGAAGAGAGAACTAGGGTTTTGTGTGTGTTGGGTGTTTTGCAAATAATGAGAGACCAACCCCACTAACGGGCATGTATGCGCAAATGAGAGGAGAAAGGGGAGTGGGCCGAACCCTAACTTGGGCTGCCCTCTCGCTTCGAGTAGAAGGAGTGTGGCCCTAACTTGGGCTTATGCGATCGCACTAGTGTTGTGCGTTTGAGTTGTGTGGTGCGACTACATAGCATACATACATACAATACATACAATCACATATCATAATGTCATAACATTTCATTAACGTCAACGTGTCACCTAATCACATAGTGTTCAAGCATGTTATATCGAAGTACAACGGAAGGTTTGAAATACGAGTTATCACATAAATAGAATGTCAGATAGGTTAAGTGTTCAACAGTCTATCCGAACGGATGGGTCCCATCCGGACGGATGGCCATTCGAATAGGCTGTGGTTGTTAGTTAAAATTCGAAGTTTAGTTAAAAGATTTTAAAAAACAGAAGTTGTCAGGGTCAGGTCATCCGGACGAATGGCCATTCGAGCGGATGATATGTGGTTGAAGATTTTGTGAAGTTTTCTAAGTAAAAGTTTTAAGTGAACGAAGACGGCGTGACGATGTGTCAAACAACGAAAAAAATACCAAGTCCAGTTCATTCGGTTGGATGGGCCCAACCCATTCGGACAGACGTGCAGTTCTTGATGAAGTTTCATGTTTGACCCGTTAATCGGTCCATCTCTCTGATGGAAATCCGTTCTCAAGCCGGCTCTCGACTAAGGAACGAGTCGAGAGTCTGATTGAGTCCTGATTCTATCAATATTGTGTAGAAACCGAAAAAGAGTTCAAAACAAGTTGAAAAATGTGGGAATCATTAATAATTAAGTCAAAAAGTGTGGAAATCCTTTAGATCTTGAACCATTCTCGATTGAATGATGCTTCCACAACAGTTTGCCTAAGCAAAACGAGTGGAATCCACCTTCGAGAGGTCCAAATCAGTGATTTGAAGAAAAGTTAGTATGTGTGTGTGTGTGTGTGTGATTTTGATGAAGAAGATGGAGTAGAAGTAGATAGAGATGAAGATTGACGAAGATTTAAGGGAAAAAGCTTACAAAATGGCCTTGAATCGCGTCTGGAACTTGGGAGCGGATGAGAGTGTCAAAGTGTTAGAATGGAGGTGTACGACTAGTATTTATAGAGGGTGGGCGGGGGTTAAGTCGGTGCGAGTGGTAGCGTTCGGATGGCTTCATCCGGACGAATGGTCATCTAGGCGGATGGCCATTCGGACGGCCGAGTTTGTGTTTGTTAGTTTTTCCAACTTTAGTTCATTTGTTAAGCGTTGGGTTGCATTTAATCGAGTTGCGAGTGAGCATTTGAGCATATAAGCGTTGCGTTGATAACCACATAACATTCTAAATAAGTAATCACAAAATTAACACACATAATGTAAATAATAGGCGTTTCAAGTTTGCGTTGAGTTTGCTGTGACAACCGTCACTTTTTCGTACATTCCGTACACGAAATGAACAGTAATTTACGCTTAAATGACTGTGCATGATCTGGTTTACCAGAAAAATAAATTTCTGAATTCCATACAAATGAATTCATGCACATTTTGTGCCACAAAATATAGCTTTATGCATAAACAAGAGCGTTGCGTCAGAAATATTAGTAAACTCACCGGTAAGACACATCGTGTCAACAGAACTGCAGGATGCAGTCAGACATTAGAATTGAGGCCTAGGTGTAGGTCCGACGACAAAAGTACATTAAAACCCAAGAGTACATATAAGGGTTTAATTTATAGACTTTGCGAAAGCAAAATTAAGCACTAAAAATCACCCGAAACGCACTTTAAGTGCAGAATTTATATAATTCAGCAATAATTCAGCATTTAAACATATGAATATTTTACAGAAATTTCGTTTTATCATCCAGAATATTTCCCTAAGTGTTGGGAATCGAAAGTGTTACAAAAGGACACTTAAAAGACACTAAAAAGTGTAATTTAGCACCTTAACGAACCGGTGTCTAACCGAACAACCGGACGTTACCTGGAACACCAAAATATTGCTAGAAGCAATGTTTTTATTTTTCTGAGCTAGTTAGGGTCCCCGAACACCCTAACACTCACTAAAATAGCTAGTAACTAACCTACTTAACTAGATACTTGGAGTGGAACTAAGATCTAACTAGTTGGTTGAATATTACATTTAGACCCCCTCCCTCACTAGCTTAAGATCGGCCTCATGACCTATTTAGTGGATTTGTTTGATTAAAATATTTGATGTTGTTATGTACTATGAAGACACTAAGCCCATTGGTTAAACTTGTGTTGGAGGATTTCTTTATAAACCATGAGACTTTTCTTCTCTTTCATTCAACACCACAACCAACTCAATCCTCCTCCTTCTTCTCCAAAGGCTACGGCCTCAAACACCCCACCACATCACCTCCATTTTCAACCATCCTTCATGCATTCCATGGTGATCTAGAGGTGAAAGGAACTAAGTTAGGAAGCTTGGTGTGTTCGGAAGTTGAAGGACCTTCTCCATTTGCTATTAACCACCACATTTGTTCTCTTGAACTTCCCTAGCCTTGTGCTAGTAGTAAGTACTCTAAAACACCACCTTGTTCTTGTTTAGAGTGGTTAATAAGCGATTTAATGGTTAAAAATCAAACACACACAAGATCGAAACTAAAAGTCTTGGAAGAAAGATAAACTAGTTGGATAAAGAATAGTTATGTGTGTAAATCATGTGAATCTTGTATGGTTGTTATTATTTGATGTTGTTGTTAGTAAAAGCAAGATGGATCATCATCTAGACATACTAGTCCATGCTAGAAAAGCATGAACTAGTAGGATGTAAAAGTTAGAAAGTTAAAAGATGATGGATCCATCCATTCATAAGACATGAACTTGAGTAAAAGTAATTTTCTTGTAAAATAAGACTCTAAACATGTGGATCTAAAGATCTACAAGTGGTTTTTCGGAAGAACCAAGCAGAAAATATTAGTCTTGTTTAAAACCCGGATCTTACATGAACTAAATATATTTTTAGTAAATAAAGAAGTGTGTAAACACTTGTGTAACAAGGAAGTTCAACAAAGAAATATTTTTGTGAATCTTGATTAGAAGTTGTGAAACTTCATATTCTTTAAAAATAAAGTTTTTAAGAAATTAAACTTATTTTTAAAGATAACAAGACTTACTAAATGTGCTAGTAAGTTACTACACATTTTTGTAAATATTCAAGTTCATGAAATGGAGAATTTAGTGATTATTGTTGATAATTGTTGACGATTTAAAAGAAAATAAACACATGTTTTGAAAACATGGGAAACCTCCATTTTTAGGGGAAACTCTGTCAAAATTTTTATAAATTTTGACACTTAGAAAAATATAAGTTTTTGAGAAACTTATTCCCTAAAAATGTATTTAAGAGTATTACCAAGGTTTCCCAAATTTTTGGTGATAAGAAATGATGATTTCTTCAAGAATAAAAATGGATATAAGTATGTATATTTTTGAGAGAAAAATATATATATTATTTGATCACCAACTTTTGTGCTAAGTGTATATAGTATGTGTTATACGTGCTAACGTATTAAGACTTAAAAATACACTAAATACTCATGAGTAGTATAAACACAAAATACACATACAACATACAAGATACATAATTCGGGTGCAAAGTGCAAAACATGAGATACTTATATTAATTTTTGAGAAAATAATATAAGTAAAACACTTAGTTAAAAATATAGAATATTTTTAACACAAGAATATGTACAAAAGAGAGTGACTGTACTTGTGCGACGCAAGTCTAGTGACTAACGTTAAGAAAACGCGTATAGGTTACGACATTAATTAAGCAAATCCGGTGAAGTTTACGACGCAAGGAACGCAAAGTTGTGAGTTCATGCTCCCCCTTTTCTTTAACTGTTTTCAGTTTTTATAACTCTCGGGGGTGAAATACATGTTACTAATTTTTACAAAGGGTAAAAATACAAGAAGCACTCTTGTTGAGAACGAGAACCGAGTGCAATATGATTTGAGAATACGAGAAGCACTCGTGGTGAGTGCAATATGATGAGCTTTAAGAAAAGCCTAGAAAATACTAGATCATGTGAGCTTAAACTAAATATTGAGATGCCATTAATACTTAATTAGGGACGAGGGTTAGATCTAACGGGTACGGCCGGGCCCCACTCATGGTCCTTATGTGACCACTTGAGTGCTTCGGTGTCCCAGTCGAGGGAAATCGACGCAGTCGAGGTTAATCGACACAGTCGAGGGTAATCGACACAGTCAAGGGAAATTGACACAGTCGAGGTTAATCGACACAGTCGAGGGAAATCGACATAGTTGGAGGAAGAATATACTAATGCTTCCTATGGCCTCACATTCCTTGAGGGAGAAAATACTAATGCTCCCTATGTCCTCACATGCCTTGAGGGAGAAAATACTAATGCTCCCTATGTCCTCACATGCCTTGAAGGAGAATATACTAATGCTCCTTATGTCCTCACGTGCCTTAATGTCCTTGTATAAACAATCATTTAAAACGTGGGGTACACAAGAAAACTTGAATGATACTTGAGTACGTGGGGTACTCAAGAAAACGGGAATTATACTTGAGTACGTGGGGTACTCCAGAAAGACTTGAATTATACATGACACATACTATGTTTTCATACAAAGTATAAAAACGTGAAATACAAAAACGCATGAACTCGCTCAACTTTATGTTGATGTTTTCCAAAATTACATGTATTTCAGGTGACAGGATGGATCTTGGGCGCAAGTGTCATAACTAGAAGTAGACTACAAGTTTAGATGTCATCCACTTTTGTTGAATAGAAACCTTGTCAAAGGTTGTGTTTTGAAAACTTAAATAACAAGTGTTTGTAATACTCTAATTTTCATGAATGGATGAACCTCGTTTTGATCATGTAGTTGTTTATTATGATTGAATGCAATGATAACAAGCTTGTCACTCATCATACGCTTCCGCAAAAGACAGGGTGTGACAGTTTGGTATCAGAGCTTCGATTGTAGTGAACTAGGATTCTTTCTCGAGTCTAGACTACAATCACTAGAGTTCTCTCACAAAAACATTTTACAAAAAGGTTTTCATTGCATTCACGAAAGCGCCAAGATCCATAAGTCAGACACTTTTCAAAAGTGACAAGGCAAGGACATTAGTGAGGAATACCTTTAAAATAAGGTGCCAACCAAAGTATAGTCTACACGAGTTAGACTTGCCAAAAACAAAATGACCCCCCAAGAACGAGAGTTATACGTAATATAATGCATTAAATTGCTTGATTATGCTAAGTTGCATATATGTTATTGATATACATACATACAAATAAGTGTACGGAATGATTATTGACGTGAATAAAATACTTTCGACTCCGACTTCTATTACTACGTGACTCGCACGATGAAGCTACCGACCTCGCATCCTTTGCAAAGCTCATGGCTGGGAGTGATTACCAAACAAGATGCTGAGCTTGCTTCGGTAGGAGATGGCTGCTCTTCCCCCTCGATCGTGAAGATGCCTAACTACGTTGATGATGACGAGGCAGAGGCGGCAACCTTGATCGAATTCTCAATCAACGGGACGAGATCCCTGCGGCTTATGTGAAGCGAGATTGACGACATACTTGACCAGAAAAGGAAGATGAAGTATTCATCTCGAAGGTGCCCCTCCAACTACTAGGAATTATCTCCATTACTATTCCATCTAATCATCGTGCCTATACGCGCGTAACGATAACGAATGTTAGCCCGTGGACCATCGCAAAGGTCCTTTCCATGACAAGAGGTATAAGGACAGTAGTGTCCCCTCCTTGATTGATCATCTGCTTGGACGAGAGAAAATTTGGGGTAACTGAGCAAGACAATTTATTATTACGGGGGCCCACGTAATAACGACTTGTAGTGCACAGAAATCCTGGTGGACTCTGCGGGTCAAGCTAATGAAAACCATACAAAATTAATCTATAGGTGTCCTCACCTTCATCTGGTAGAACAACACATAGATCAGTGCTTTAGCACGTTAGAAAGTAGGAAGCTTGTCTGAGCCTACTTCGAGACTAACACTTCTACCGACATACGAGACGTTTGAGAAAACGATATTTAAGCAAGAGAGGTGGAATGACATTCCGGAAGAATCAGTGACGACACACTCTCTACCACCTCGACACGGACAACCCCATCTAAGGGAAAATATACGCACCAGTAAAGCTAAAGACCTAAGAAAACCAATGTAGCAGGAAATAACTGAAACTTGAATGACCAAGGCGATGTAGCCTCGAGTTCATTTCAAACAATATGCCAAGTTGGCAAGCCTATGTGAAGGCTCAATAACTGTTTCCTCGCTTATACACTGGTTATATATACATGTGAAATTGGGTGGCTTATGGTGCTATGTATCTCATAGACAATTGGAATGTTGTCTAACCTACTTCATACCATCTTGGCAGAAGAGAATGCCGCCCAGGAGAGACACAAACACCAGTACGCTGCCAAGAACAGAAGCCGAGCTGCAAGAATGCATCTCACAGGTGATTGCTCGACATGAAGCCCTCCGCTCTAAGTACAGCGATGGCACTACTGGAAGTAACCCTCCAACTGGCTGCACCTATAAACAGTTCCTAGACTGCAAGCCATTAAATTTTGATGGCACAGGAGGTGCCGTTGCATTTGTTCGTTGGGCAAAAAGACTGACTCCATTCTAAGAATGAGTAACTGTTCGCCCCGACAGAGTGTTACTTATATCTCAGGGTTATTCGTAGATGGCGCACTCTCCTGGTGGAACCTTCAGGTTCAAACCCTTGGTGCAGATGCTACTTATGCGCTGAGCTGGGACGAGCTCAAGGAAATGATGGAAAAGAAATACTGTTCTAGGGCTGAAATCCAGAAGATTGAGGTGGAATTCTGGAACTTGAAAATGGACGGACCGAAGATTCCTGAATACGTCCAACGATTCCACGACTTGTCTAGGGTCGTCCCCTACTTAGTCAAACCGGAATTTAAAAGGGTTGAACGATTCATTTGGTGACTTGCACCTCAGATCAGGAGCATGGTTACTACCTCAAAGCCCTCAACCATTGCAGAGGCTATCGATATGAGCGTCGCCCTTACTGAAGAAGCTCTACGTGCGGGAAAATTTTCAGAATCTGAGGATAACAAGAAAGAGACTCATGTGGAGTCGTCAAGTAACAAGAAGAGGAAGCCCTCAAACCTAAAGATGAGCACCCAAGTCAGCCATGGAAGTTCTAAAGCACACAAAAGCAAGAAAGTGAAACCGCCGCATGGTAGGAAAGCTAATGAAGCCACTGTTGAGACCAGTGGTAAAGCTTACTCAAGGACTAAGCCGAGGTGCGGAAAATGCCACTTCCACCATGAAGGTCGATGTCTGAGGCCTAAGTGTGGAAAATGTGGAAAAGAAGGGCTCGTGAAGCACGCTATGATCTAGATGCGGTTACGGGTACATTCCCTATTAACCAACCTAATGCATCTACTTTTAATTAATACTGGCATCAACTTTAACCTTACATGCTTAGAACATAAGAAACTGCTTGGCCTAGTTTCGAGTAAAATAGACGTCCTGTATTCTTTAGATATGGGCATATAGAAGGCTAGTTTAAACAGTCGAAGCGAGTAAGGATTGTATTTAGGGACTCAGAAGGCCGGAACCTTCTGTTACCATTGACTCGCGAAGTCATAAAATGATAGTCAGCATGGATCAGAAATCCAAGTATACAGCTGAAGTCGTTCGACATGAGGAAATCAGACACATCCCTCTTGCGGATGATGAAACCCAACTTTCCTGCAATAGGTGTAAGGATGCTAGACCCCACAAGGCGGCAGATCTACGACATCCCTCATTGGTCGAAGAGGCATAGAAACGCCGCCGAGTAGACTGCAGAGACTGAGAACATCCCCGTGACGGAAGAAGTCCCAGTAGCCTTTTCGGAAGACTTGCTAGGAACGCCTCTCCGTAGCGACGAGAGGACTTCAGGATCAATCGCGTGCCAGGAGCAGCACCAGTGTCGAATGACGCCATACCGACTAGCTTCACCAGCGAAGCATGAACCTCTGATTTAACTGCAAGAGCTACTAGACAGAGGGAAATTAAAGGTATGACATCCTTAGTTAAGGAGACAAGGAGAAAGTTGGTAGTCTCCACTTTACATAAACTTCAGAAAATTGAGAATCAGAATCCTTTGCCAAGGACTGATGACACAAATGAGCCAATCGTAAGGTTCCAGTTACCACTCAAAGATCAACTTGAAGACAAGAGGTCCTCCACCGTGAATACAAGAGGAAATATCTCTAAAATGACCTTTAGAACTTGCTTCGAGCATTACAAGATCCTTGTCGTATCATTTGGCTTGACACATGCATCGAAAATATATTCATGGACCTCATGAATCGAACGTGTGAGCCATACCTGGATAAGTTATATACTTATTGACTACATTATTATATGGCCAACGGCCAAGGAAGGTCGTGAGCAACAGCTGCAATTTACCTTGCAACTCTTAGAGAAAGCACAGTTATGTGCAACGATGACGAAAAGCGGATTTCGAGTTCGCGAAGGGAAAACTGAAGATACATGGTGGATAAGAACGAAATTCATGCCAACCCTGCGACCAAGAGCTAAGAAGCTATAGTTGCAATTATGTGACGTCTCTCGACAAAGTCTCAATTGTACGTCGATGCAACGAGACCACAACATTGCGTACGCGGCACATTGATTAAGGAATCATGAGAAAAGACCTTGAGATAGTTACAGTAATTGTGCGCCGCAAACTGGACGTCATTACCTGAAAGAAAACGCTGCACGATCTTTACTGATCACAAGGGTTGCAGCACACCGATGATCGTAAGAACTCGAATATGAACTGAGCTGTTGATCGATGCAGACTGTATGACACAATACGTGCTTGTGTGATAAACTTTGATGAAAAGTCGGAACACTCACTTGCCCTTAGTGGAGTCTTCCTACAACAGTATTTATCACACCGCCGTCTAAACCGCTTCTTGTAAAGCTTTAGACGGAACATAATGAGTAAATTCCCGTCATGTTGAACGGAGACGAGAAATAAATAATCAACTGGCCCGAGATGGCCCAGGAAAACTTGAGGCCAGATCCTTCAGATATGTAATCATATCAGGACAGCCCGTAGAATACAGAAAGATTACGCCGATGAGCGGCAGAAATCGTAAGAATTTGAGGCAAGAAGTATGACCTAAATGAAAGCCTCGCCTAGAGAAGGCGTAGTGTGAGTTGAAAAACGAAAAGGTAGAATCCCCGGTGTAGGGATCAGAACCATTGCTCACAAGATGAAGCTCCCAGAAAAAGATCAGTAGTGATCGCGACACATTCATGTGTCTAGTCTGTAGAGGAGTCTGAATTAAGGAACAATCGTTGTTTCCACAAATAAAATTCACGTCAATGACAAACGACAAGAATTACTATAGAAACCTGTTGAGGTTTTGGACCAAGAGTCCGTGATACTATAGAACCCTGCTGAGGTTTTGGACCAAGAGTCCGTGATACTATAGAAACCTGTTGAGGTTTTGGACCAAGAGTCCGTGATACTATAGAAACCTGTTGAGGTTATGGACCAAGAGTCCACAAGATACAGAAAAGTCATGATCGACTTACTTGAGTATGATAGAATTCATGACATGACCCAGAGATTTCATGGGAACATGAAGACAAATCATGAATCTAAGTGACCATATTGGTTTCACAACTCCCCTGCGACCGATGGCATCGCTTGAATTTCGGGACGAAATTCTTTTAACGAGGGGAGACTGTGACAACCGTCACTTTTTCGTACATTCCGTACACGAAATGAACAGTAATTTGCGCTTAAATGACTGTGCATGATCTGGTTTACCAGAAAAATAAATTTCTGAATTCCATACAAATGAATTCATGCACATTTTGTGCCACAAAATATAGCTTTATGCATAAACAAGAGCGTTGCGTCAGAAATATTAGCAAACTCACCGGTAAGACACATCGTGTCAACAGAACTGCAGGATGCAGTCAGACATTAGAATTGAGGCCTAGGTGTAGGTCCGACGACAAAAGTACATTAAAACCCAAGAGTACATATAAGGGTTTAATTTATAGACTTTGCGAAAGCAAAATTAAGCACTAAAAAGCACCCGAAACGCACTTTAAGTGCAGAATTTATATAATTCAGCATTTAAACATATGAATATTTTGCAGAAATTTCGTTTTATCATCCAGAATATTTCCCTAAGTGTTGGGAATCGAAAGTGTTACAAAAGGACACTTAAAAGACACTAAAAAGTGTAATTTAGCACCTTAACGAACCGGTGTCTAACCGAACAACCGGACGTTACCCGGAACACCAAAATATTGCTAGAAGCAATGTTTTTATTTTTCTGAGCTAGTTAGGGTCCCCGAACACCCTAACACTCACTAAAATAGCTAGTAACTAACCTACTTAACTAGCTACTTGGAGGGGAACTAAGATCTAACTAGTTGGTTGAATATTACATTTAGACCCCCTCCCTCACTAGCTTAAGATCGGCCTCATGGCCTATTTAGTGGATTTGTTTGATTAAAATATTTGATGTTGTTATGTACTATGAAGACACTAAGCCCATTGGTTAAACTTGTGTTGGAGGATTTCTTTATAAACCATGAGACTTTTCTTCTCTTTCATTCAACACCACAACCAACTCAATCCTCCTCCTTCTTCTCCAAAGGCTACGGCCTCAAACACCCCACCACATCACCTCCATTTTCAACCATCCTTCATGCATTCCATGGTGATCTAGAGGTGAAAGGAACTAAGTTAGGAAGCTTGGTGTGTTCGGAAGTTGAAGGACCTTCTCCATTTGCTATTAACCACCACATTTGTTCTCTTGAACTTCCCTAGCCTTGTGCTAGTAGTAAGTACTCTAAAACACCACCTTGTTCTTGTTTAGAGTGGTTAATAAGCGATTTAATGGTTAAAAATCAAACACACACAAGATCGAAACTAAAAGTCTTGGAAGAAAGATAAACTAGTTGGATAAAGAATAGTTATGTGTGTAAATCATGTGAATCTTGTATGGTTGTTATTATTTGATGTTGTTGTTAGTAAAAGCAAGATGGATCATCATCTAGACATACTAGTCCATGCTAGAAAAGCATGAACTAGTAGGATGTAAAAGTTAGAAAGTTAAAAGATGATGGATCCATCCATTCATAAGACATGAACTTGAGTAAAAGTATTTTTCTTGTAAAATAAGACTCTAAACATGTGGATCTAAAGATCTACAAGTGGTTTTTCGGAAGAACCAAGCAGAAAATATTAGTCTTGTTTAAAACCCGGATCTTACATGAACTAAATATATTTTTAGTAAATAAAGAAGTGTGTAAACACTTGTGTAACAAGGAAGTTCAACAAAGAAATATTTTTGTGAATCTTGATTAGAAGTTGTGAAACTTCATATTCTTTAAAAATAAAGTTTTTAAGAAATTAAACTTATTTTTAAAGATAACAAGACTTACTAAATGTGCTAGTAAGTTACTACACATTTTTGTAAATATTCAAGTTCATGAAATGGAGAATTTAGTGATTATTGTTGATAATTGTTGACGATTTAAAAGAAAATAAACACATGTTTTGAAAACATGGGAAACCTCCATTTTTAGGGGAAACTCTGTCAAAATTTTTATAAATTTTGACACTTAGAAAAATATAAGTTTTTGAGAAACTTATTCCCTAAAAATGTATTTAAGAGTATTACCAAGGTTTCCCAAATTTTTGGTGATAAGAAATGATGATTTCTTCAAGAATAAAAATGGATATAAGTATGTATATTTTTGAGAGAAAAATATATATATTATTTGATCACCAACTTTTGTGCTAAGTGTATATAGTATGTGTTATACGTGCTAACGTATTAAGACTTAAAAATACACTAAATACTCATGAGTAGTATAAACACAAAATACACATACAACATACAAGATACATAATTCGGGTGCAAAGTGCAAAACATGAGATACTTATATTAATTTTTGAGAAAATAATATAAGTAAAACACTTAGTTAAAAATATAGAATATTTTTAACACAAGAATATGTACAAAAGAGAGTGACTGTACTTGTGCGACGCAAGTCTAGTGACTAACGTTAAGAAAACGCGTATAGGTTACGACGTTAATTAGGCAAATCCGGTGAAGTTTACGACGCAAGGAACGCAAAGTTATGAGTTCATGCTCCCCCTTTTCTTTAACTGTTTTCAGTTTTTATAACTCTCGGGGGTGAAATACATGTTACAAATATTATAATTTTTACAAAGGGTAAAAATACAAGAAGCACTCTTGTTGAGAACGAGAACCGAGTGCAATATGATTTGAGAATACGAGAAGCACTCGTGGTGAGTGCAATATGATGAGCTTTAAGAAAAGCCTAGAAAATACTAGATCATGTGAGCTTAAACTAAATATTGAGATGCCATTAATACTTAATTAGGGACGAGGGTTAGATCTAACGGGTACGGCCGGGCCCCACTCATGGTCCTTATGTGACCACTTGAGTGCTTCGGTGTCCCAGTCGAGGGAAATCGACGCAGTCGAGGTTAATCGACACAGTCGAGGGTAATCGACACAGTCAAGGGAAATTGACACAGTCGAGGTTAATCGACACAGTCGAGGGAAATCGACATAGTTGGAGGAAGAATATACTAATGCTTCCTATTGCCTCACATGCCTTGAGGGAGAAAATACTAATGCTCCCTATGTCCTAACATTCCTTGAGGGAGAAAATACTAATGCTCCCTATGTCCTCACATGCCTTGAAGGAGAATATACTAATGCTCCTTATGTCCTCACGTGCCTTAATGTCCTTGTATAAACAATCATTTAAAACGTGGGGTACACAAGAAAACTTGAATGATACTTGAGTACGTGGGGTACTCAAGAAAACGGGAATTATACTTGAGTACGTGGGGTACTCCAGAAAGACTTGAATTATACATGACACATACTATGTTTTCATACAAAGTATAAAAACGTGAAATACAAAAACGCATGAACTCGCTCAACTTTATGTTGATGTTTTCCAAAATTACATGTATTTCAGGTGACAGGATGGATCTTGGGCGCAAGTGTCATAACTAGAAGTAGACTACAAGTTTAGATGTCATCCACTTTTGTTGAATAGAAACCTTGTCAAAGGTTGTGTTTTGAAAACTTAAATAACAAGTGTTTGTAATACTCTAATATTCATGAATGGATGAACCTCGTTTTGATCATGTAGTTGTTTATTATGATTGAATGCAATGATAACATGCTTGTCACTCATCATACGCTTCCGCAAAAGACAGGGTGTGACAGTTTGGTATCAGAGCTTCGATTGTAGTGAACTAGGATTCTTTCTCGAGTCTAGACTACAATCACTAGAGTTCTCTCACAAAAACATTTTACAAAAAGGTTTTCATTGCATTCACGAAAGCGCCAAGATCCATAAGTCAGACACTTTTCAAAAGTGACAAGGCAAGGACATTAGTGAGGGATATCTTTAAAATAAGGTGCCAACCAAAGTATAGTCTACACGAGTTAGACTTGCCAAAAACAAAATGACCCCCCAAGAACGAGAGTTATACGTAATATAATGCATTAAATTGCTTGATTATGCTAAGTTGCATATATGTTATTGATATACATACATACAAATAAGTGTACGGAATGATTATTGACGTGAATAAAATACTTTCGACTCCGACTTCTATTACTACGTGACTCGCACGATGAAGCTACCGACCTCGCATCCTTTGCAAAGCTCATGGCTGGGAGTGATTACCAAACAAGATGCTGAGCTTGCTTCCGTAGGAGATGGCTGCTCTTCCCCCTCGATCGTGAAGATGCCTAACTACGTTGATGATGACGAGGCAGAGGCGGCAACCTTGATCGAATTCTCAATCAACGGGACGAGATCCCTGCGGCTTATGTGAAACGAGATTGACGACATACTTGACCAGAAAAGGAAGATGAAGTATTCATCTCGAAGGTGCCCCTCCAACTACTAGGAATTATCTCCATTACTATTCCATCTAATCATCGTGCCTATACGCGCGTAACGATAACGAATGTTAGCGCGTGGACCATCGCAAAGGTCCTTTCCATGACAAGAGGTATAAGGACAGTAGTGTCCCCTCCTTGATTGATCATTTGCTTGGACGAGAGAAAATTTGGGGTAACTGAGCAAGACAATTTATTATTACGGGGGCCCACGTAATAACGACTTGTAGTGCACAGAAATCCTGGTGGACTCTGCGGGTCAAGCTAATGAAAACCATACAAAATTAATCTATAGGTGTCCTCACCTTCATCTGGTAGAACAACACATAGATCAGTGCTTTAGCACGTTAGAAAGTAGGAAGCTTGTCTGAGCCTACTTCGAGACTAACACTTCTACCGACATACGAGACGTTTGAGAAAACGATATTTAAGCAAGAGAGGTGGAATGACATTCCGGAAGAATCAGTGACGACACACTCTCTACCACCTCGACACGGACAACCCCATCTAAGGGAAAATATACGCACCAGTAAAGCTAAAGACCTAAGAAAACCAATGTAGCAGGAAATAACTGAAACTTGAATGACCAAGGCGATGTAGCCTCGAGTTCATTTCAAACAATATGCCAAGTTGGCAAGCCTATGTGAAGGCTCAATAACTGTTTCCTCGCTTATACACTGGTTATATATACATGTGAAATTGGGTGGCTTATGGTGCTATGTATCTCATAGACAATTGGAATGTTGTCTAACCTACTTCATACCATCTTGGCAGAAGAGAATGCCGCCCAGGCGAGACACAAACACCAGTACGCTGCCAAGAACAGAAGCCGAGCTGCAAGAATGCATCTCACAGGCGATTGCTCGACATGAAGCCCTCCGCTCTAAGTATAGCGATGGCACTACTGGAAGTAACCCTCCAACTGGCTGCACCTATAAACAGTTCCTAGACTGCAAGCCATTAAATTTTGATGGCACAGGAGGTGCCGTTGCATTTGTTCGTTGGGCAAAAAGACTGACTCCATTCTAAGAATGAGTAACTGTTCGCCCCGACAGAGTGTTACTTATATCTCAGGGTTATTCGTAGATGGCGCACTCTCCTGGTGGAACCTTCAGGTTCAAACCCTTGGTGCAGATGCTACTTATGCGCTGAGCTGGGACGAGCTCAAGGAAATGATGGAAAAGAAATACTGTTCTAGGGCTGAAATCCAGAAGATTGAGGTGGAGTTCTGGAACTTGAAAATGGACGGACCGAAGATTCCTGAATATGTCCAACGATTCCACGACTTGTCTAGGGTCGTCCCCTACTTAGTCAAACCGGAATTTAAAAGGGTTGAACGATTCATTTGGGGACTTGCACCTCAGATCAGGAGCATGGTTACTACCTCAAAGCCCTCAACCATTGCAGAGGCTATCGATATGAGCGTCGCCCTTACTGAAGAAGCTCTACGTGCGGGAAAATTTTCAGAATCTGAGGATAACAAGAAAGAGACTCATGTGGAGTCGTCAAGCAACAAGAAGAGGAAGCCCTCAAACCTAAAGATGAGCACCCAAGTCAGCCATGGAAGTTCTAAAGCACACAAAAGCAAGAAAGTGAAACCGCCGCATGGTAGGAAAGCTAATGAAGCCACTGTTGAGACCAGTGGTAAAGCTTACTCAAGGACTAAGCCGAGGTGCGGAAAATGCCACTTCCACCATGAAGGTCGATGTCTGAGGCCTAAGTGTGGAAAATGTGGAAAAGAAGGGCTCGTGAAGCACGCCATGATCTAGATGCGGTTACGGGTACATTCCCTATTAACCAACCTAATGCATCTACTTTTAATTAATACTGGCATCAACTTTAACCTTACATGCTTAGAACATAAGAAACTGCTTGGCCTAGTTTCGAGTAAAATAGACGTCCTGTATTCTTTAGATATGGGCATATAGAAGGCTAGTTTAAACAGTCGAAGCGAGTAAGGATTGTATTTAGGGACTCAGAAGGCCGGAACCTTCTGTTACCATTGACTCGCGAAGTCATAAAATGATAGTCAGCATGGATCAGAAATCCAAGTATACAGCTGAAGTCGTTCGACATGAGGAAATCAGACACATCCCTCTTGCGGATGATGAAACCCAACTTTCCTGCAATAGGTGTAAGGATGCTAGACCCCACAAGGCGGCAGATCTACGACATCCCTCATTGGTCGAAGAGGCATAGAAACGCCGCCGAGTAGACTGCAGAGACTGAGAACATCCCCGTGACGGAAGAAGTCCCAGTAGCCTTTTCGGAAGACTTGCTAGGAACGCCTCTCCGTAGCGACGAGAGGACTTCAGGATCAATCGCGTGCCAGGAGCAGCACCAGTGTCGAATGACGCCATACCGACTAGCTTCACCAGCGAAGCATGAACCTCTGATTTAACTGCAAGAGCTACTAGACAGAGGGAAATTAAAGGTATGACATCCTTAGTTAAGGAGACAAGGAGAAAGTTGGTAGTCTCCACTTTACATAAACTTCAGAAAATTGAGAATCAGAATCCTTTGCCAAGGACTGATGACACAAATGAGCCAATCGTAAGGTTCCAGTTACCACTCAAAGATCAACTTGAAGACAAGAGGTCCTCCACCGTGAATACAAGAGGAAATATCTCTAAAATGACCTTTAGAACTTGCTTCGAGCATTACAAGATCCTTGTCGTATCATTTGGCTTGACACATGCATCGAAAATATATTCATGGACCTCATGAATCGAACGTGTGAGCCATACCTGGATAAGTTATATACTTATTGACTACATTATTATATGGCCAACGGCCAAGGAAAGTCGTGAGCAACAGCTGCAATTTACCTTGCAACTCTTAGAGAAAGCACAGTTATGTGCAACGATGACGAAAAGCGGATTTCGAGTTCGCGAAGGGAAAACTGAAGATACATGGTGGATAAGAACGAAATTCATGCCAACCCTGCGACCAAGAGCTAAGAAGCTATAGTTGCAATTATGTGACGTCTCTCGACAAAGTCTCAATTGTACGTCGATGCAACGAGACCACAACATTGCGTACGCGGCACATTGATTAAGGAATCATGAGAAAAGACCTTGAGATAGTTACAGTAATTGTGCGCCGCAAACTGGACGTCATTACCTGAAAGAAAACGCTGCACGATCTTTACTGATCACAAGGGTTGCAGCACACCGATGATCGTAAGAACTCGAATATGAACTGAGCTGTTGATCGATGCAGACTGTATGACACAATACGTGCTTGTGTGATAAACTTTGATGAAAAGTCGGAACACTCACTTGCCCTTAGTGGAGTCTTCCTACAACAGTATTTATCACACCGCCGTCTAAACCGCTTCTTGTAAAGCTTTAGACGGAACATAATGAGTAAATTCCCGTCATGTTGAACGGAGACGAGAAATAAATAATCAACTGGCCCGAGATGGCCCAGGAAAACTTGAGGCCAGATCCTTCAGATATGTAATCATATCAGGACAGCCCGTAGAATACAGAAAGATTACGCCGATGAGCGGCAGAAATCGTAAGAATTTGAGGCAAGAAGTATGACCTAAATGAAAGCCTCGCCTAGAGAAGGCGTAGTGTGAGTTGAAAAACGAAAAGGTAGAATCCCCGGTGTAGGGATCAGAACCATTGCTCACAAGATGAAGCTCCCAGAAAAAGATCAGTAGTGATCGCGACACATTCATGTGTCTAGTCTGTAGAGGAGTCTGAATTAAGGAACAGTCGTTGTTTCCACAAATAAAATTCACGTCAATGACAAACGACAAGAATTACTATAGAAACCTGTTGAGGTTTTGGACCAAGAGTCCGTGATACTATAGAACCCTGCTGAGGTTTTGGACCAAGAGTCCGTGATACTATAGAAACCTGTTGAGGTTTTGGACCAAGAGTCCGTGATACTATAGAAACCTGTTGAGGTTATGGACCAAGAGTCCACAAGATACAGAAAAGTCATGATCGACTTACTTGAGTATGATAGAATTCATGACATGACCCAGAGATTTCATGGGAACATGAAGACAAATCATGAATCTAAGTGACCATATTGGTTTCACAACTCCCCTACGACCGATGGCATCGCTTGAATTTCGGGACGAAATTCTTTTAACGAGGGGAGACTGTGACAACCGTCACTTTTTCGTACATTCCGTACACGAAATGAACAGTAATTTGCGCTTAAATGACTGTGCATGATCTGGTTTACCAGAAAAATAAATTTCTGAATTCCATACAAATGAATTCATGCACATTTTGTGCCACAAAATATAGCTTTATGCATAAACAAGAGCGTTGCGTCAGAAATATTAGCAAACTCACCGGTAAGACACATCGTGTCAACAGAACTGCAGGATGCAGTCAGACATTAGAATTGAGGCCTAGGTGTAGGTCCGACGACAAAAGTACATTAAAACCCAAGAGTACATATAAGGGTTTAATTTATAGACTTTGCGAAAGCAAAATTAAGCACTAAAAAGCACCCGAAACGCACTTTAAGTGCAGAATTTATATAATTCAGCAATAATTCAGCATTTAAACATATGAATATTTTGCAGAAATTTCGTTTTATCATCCAGAATATTTCCCTAAGTGTTGGGAATCGAAAGTGTTACAAAAGGACACTTAAAAGACACTAAAAAGTGTAATTTAGCACCTTAACGAACCGGTGTCTAACCGAACAACCGGACGTTACCCGGAACACCAAAATATTGCTAGAAGCAATGTTTTTATTTTTCTGAGCTAGTTAGGGTCCCCGAACACCCTAACACTCACTAAAAAAGCTAGTAACTAACCTACTTAACTAGCTACTTGGAGTGGAACTAAGATCTAACTAGTTGGTTGAATATTACATTTAGACCCCCTCCCTCACTAGCTTAAGATCGGCCTCATGGCCTATTTAGTGGATTTGTTTGATTAAAATATTTGATGTTGTTATGTACTATGAAGACACTAAGCCCATTGGTTAAACTTGTGTTGGAGGATTTCTTTATAAACCATGAGACTTTTCTTCTCTTTCATTCAACACCACAACCAACTCAATCCTCCTCCTTCTTCTCCAAAGGCTACGGCCTCAAACACCCCACCACATCACCTCCATTTTCAACCATCCTTCATGCATTCCATGGTGATCTAGAGGTGAAAGGAACTAAGTTAGGAAGCTTGGTGTGTTCGGAAGTTGAAGGACCTTCTCCATTTGCTATTAACCACCACATTTGTTCTCTTGAACTTCCCTAGCCTTGTGCTAGTAGTAAGTACTCTAAAACACCACCTTGTTCTTGTTTAGAGTGGTTAATAAGCGATTTAATGGTTAAAAATCAAACACACACAAGATCGAAACTAAAAGTCTTGGAAGAAAGATAAACTAGTTGGATAAAGAATAGTTATGTGTGTAAATCATGTGAATCTTGTATGGTTGTTATTATTTGATGTTGTTGTTAGTAAAAGCAAGATGGATCATCATCTAGACATACTAGTCCATGCTAGAAAAGCATGAACTAGTAGGATGTAAAAGTTAGAAAGTTAAAAGATGATGGATCCATCCATTCATAAGACATGAACTTGAGTAAAAGTAATTTTCTTGTAAAATAAGACTCTAAACATGTGGATCTAAAGATCTACAAGTGGTTTTTCGGAAGAACCAAGCAGAAAATATTAGTCTTGTTTAAAACCCGGATCTTACATGAACTAAATACATTTTTAGTAAATAAAGAAGTGTGTAAACACTTGTGTAACAAGGAAGTTCAACAAAGAAATATTTTTGTGAATCTTGATTAGAAGTTGTGAAACTTCATATTCTTTAAAAATAAAGTTTTTAAGAAATTAAACTTATTTTTAAAGATAACAAGACTTACTAAATGTGCTAGTAAGTTACTACACATTTTTGTAAATATTCAAGTTCATGAAATGGAGAATTTAGTGATTATTGTTGATAATTGTTATTGATAATTGTTGACGATTTAAAAGAAAATAAACACATGTTTTGAAAACATGGGAAACCTCCATTTTTAGGGGAAACTCTGTCAAAAATTTTATAAATTTTGACACTTAGAAAAATATAAGTTTTTGAGAAACTTATTCCCTAAAAATGTATTTAAGAGTATTACCAAGGTTTCCCAAATTTTTGGTGATAAGAAATGATGATTTCTTCAAGAATAAAAATGGATATAAGTATGTATATTTTTGAGAGAAAAATATATATATTATTTGATCACCAACTTTTGTGCTAAGTGTATATAGTATGTGTTATACGTGCTAACGTATTAAGACTTAAAAATACACTAAATACTCATGAGTAGTATAAACACAAAATACACATACAACATACAAGATACATAATTCGGGTGCAAAGTGCAAAACATGAGATACTTATATTAATATTTGAGAAAATAATATAAGTAAAACACTTAGTTAAAAATATAGAATATTTTTAACACAAGAATATGTACAAAAGAGAGTGACTGTACTTGTGCGACGCAAGTCTAGTGACTAACGTTAAGAAAACGCATATAGGTTACGACGTTAATTAAGCAAATCCGGTGAAGTTTACGACGCAAGGAACACAAAGTTGTGAGTTCATGCTCCCCCTTTTCTTTAACTGTTTTCAGTTTTTATAACTCTCGGGGGTGAAATACATGTTACAAATATTATAATTTTTACAAAGGGTAAAAATACAAGAAGCACTCTTGGTGAGAACGAGAACCGAGTGCAATATGATTTGAGAATACGAGAAGCACTCGTGGTGAGTGCAATATGATGAGCTTTAAGAAAAGCCTAGAAAATACTAGATCATGTGAGCTTAAACTAAATATTGAGATGCCATTAATACTTAATTAGGGACGAGGGTTAGATCTAACGGGTACGGCCGAGCCCCACTCATGGTCCTTATGTGACCACTTGAGTGCTTCGGTGTCCCAGTCGAGGGATATCGACGCAGTCGAGGTTAATCGACACAGTCGAGGGTAATCGACACAGTCAAGGGAAATTGACACAGTCGAGGTTAATCGACACAGTCGAGGGAAATCGACATAGTTGGAGGAAGAATATACTAATGCTTCCTATGGCCTCACATGCCTTGAGGGAGAAAATACTAATGCTCCCTATGTCCTCACATGCCTTGAGGGAGAAAATACTAATGCTCCCTATGTCCTCACATGCCTTGAAGGAGAATATACTAATGCTCCTTATGTCCTCACGTGCCTTAATGTCCTTGTATAAACAATCATTTAAAACGTGGGGTACACAAGAAAACTTGAATGATACTTGTGTACGTGGGGTACTCAAGAAAACGGGAATTATACTTGAGTACGTGGGGTACTCCAGAAAGACTTGAATTATACATGACACATACTATGTTTTCATACAAAGTATAAAAACGTGAAATACAAAAACGCATGAACTCGCTCAACTTTATGTTGATGTTTTCCAAAATTACATGTATTTCAGGTGACAGGATGGATCTTGGGCGCAAGTGTCATAACTAGAAGTAGACTACAAGTTTAGATGTCATCCACTTTTGTTGAATAGAAACCTTGTCAAAGGTCGTGTTTTGAAAACTTAAATAACAAGTGTTTGTAATACTCTAATTTTCATGAATGGATGAACCTCGTTTTGATCATGTAGTTGTTTATTATGATTGAATGCAATGATAACAAGCTTGTCACACATCATACGCTTCCGCAAAAGACAGGGTGTGACATTTGCTTTGTAAAATGTGATAAAATGCGTCTAAGTAGTAAGCATTATAAGTAGCATTTAAATATGATAATCGTGATTAATTATGCGTTGTAATAAGCGTTTAAAATACATTGAAAATATAGTTTAACCCTTAGCGTTAATCAAATCTCGAGAGTACAAGTGTTTACGAAGAAATAACAGCGACAGGTAATGATCCGAAAAGTCGGGTTGTTACAACATAAATAATAACCTAACATAAAGTTCATAATCTAAATATATGTCTTGAAGACTCTATGTGTTAATTGATTACATTATATTCAACTCGTTGTTAGGTCCGGTTTGTACTGGATCTGATTGACACGAATGCAGATGAACCGATCTTGATCAAAGTGCGGAATCCTTTGGATCAAGTCACAGAAGTACGAGAAAGTATTCAACGCTAAACACTGTCTGATCTTTCTATTAAGATGCTTTGAAAGTACACAAGTGCCGGTAGAAGTCAGACTAGACAGAGGTTGCCAAGAGTTCTAAAAGTTCTAAATGACATACCCTGACTGGATATTTATAGGCAACTCAGGAGACTAATAAGTGCTGTCCGATCGGATGTGTCATACCCTGTCTTTTGCGGAAGCATATGATGTGTGACTAGCTTGTTATCACTGCATTCAATCATAATAAACAACTACATGATTAAAACGATGTTTATCCATTCAGAAAATTTTGATTATTACAAACACTTAATTACTTAAGTTTTAAAACACAACCTTCATCTAGGATACAATTTGACAAAAGTAGATGACATCTATGCTTGTAGTCTACTTCTAGTTACGACACTTGTGCCCAAGATCCATCCTGTCACCTGAAATACATGTAATTTTGGAAAACATCAACATAAAGTTGAGCGAGTTCATGCGTTTGCATACCATGTATGAAAACGTAGTTTGTGTCATGTAAAAATCAAGTTTTCATATATAATTCAAGTATTCATGAGCACACCGCGTACTCATATATTATTCACGTTTACTTGTGTACACCACGTACTCAAGTTTAAATCAAGTTTTATTATGGTATAAATCTTATGTAAATAAAGTATTCCTGTAAGTATCAGGATTGTTAATGGGTTGTAAGGCCATTAACATGTGACACGACATAGGAAGTCACCAAACCTTAGGCATTTTTTTCTAGTTGGCATATTCTGAGACACAAAAGCACTACTCGGTACTCGTCCTCACCAAGAGTGTGGCTGCCCGGCACCCGTTAGATCTAACCTTTTGTTCTGCGGTCTAGGTATATTGTTGATTAATGGTGCTTATGTACCCTATTCGTGACACGATTTCTCGTATCATTTCTCATAACGCATCATACTTGGTTCTCGTTCTCACCAAGTGCGCTTCTTGTATTCTTATATCGCATCACACTCGGTACTCGTTCTCACCAAGTGTGCTTCTTATTATCATACCATTTGTAAACATAGTAATATTTGTACATGTATTTCACCCCCGAAGTTATAAAACTGAAAACAGTTAAGAGAAAAGGGGAAGCATGAACTCACAACTTTGCGTTCCTGCATCGTAAACTTCACCGGATTTGCTTATCTAGCGTCATGACCTAAACGTGTTTTATTAAAGTTAGTCACTAGACTTGTATCGCACAAGTACAGTCACTACCTCTTGTGTACGTATTCTTGTGTTAAAAATAACTTATATTTTTAACTAAGTGTCTTACTTATATTATTTTCTCGAAAATAAATATAAGTTTCTTGTATTTTGCACCCGAATTATGTATCTTGTATGTTGTATGTGTATTTTTGTGTTTTTACTTCTCAAAAGTATTTAGTGTATTTTCTAGTCCTAATACACTATCACGTATAATACATACTACACACACTTAGCACAAAATTTTGGTGATCAAATAATATATATATTTTTTTCTCAAAAATATACATACTTAATACCAATTCTAGTCTTGAAGAAATCATCATTTCTTATCACAAAAATTAGGGAAACCTTGGTAAATTTTCTAGACACATTTTTAGGGAATAAGTTTCTCGAAACTTATATTTTTCTAAGTGTCAAAATTCTATAGAAATTTTGATAGAGTTTCCCCTAAAAATAGAGGTTTCCCATGTTTTCAAAACATGTGTTTATTTTCTTTTAAAAATCATCATCAATCAATTTTAACAACAATCATCAACAACCTACACTAATTTCTCTATTTCATGAACTTGAAAATTTATAAAAATGTGTAGTAACTTACTAGGGTATTTAGTAAGTCTTGTTACCCTTTTAAAGTGTGGTTGGTTCCTTAAAACTTCATTTTCAAAGAGTTTGAATGTTCACAACTTCTAGTCATATTTTCCAAAAATATTTCTTTGTGAAATTTCCTTATTACACAAGTGTTTCTACACTTGTTTATCCACTAAAAATGTGATTTGTTATGTAAAATCCAAGTTTTAGTGAAACTCATATTTTTACTTGGTTCTTTTGAAAAACCACACATAGATCTTTAGATCTATAGGTTTATAACCTACTTTTGTTCTTTGTTTTTCAAGAAAACATTTATTTATTCAAGTTCATAGTTTATGTGTGGATGGTTCCATTATCCACAACATTCTTGCTTTCTCATCTTGCTAGTTCATGTTTTTAAACATGATCTAGCAAGACCATATGATAACCCAAATCATTTTTACTAACAAATAATAACCAACAAACATAACAACACAAAAATAACATGATTTCATCACCATTTTAACCATACTTCATTACTAGTTAGTTTATGTTCCAAAACTTGTTTATGTTCCTTTAGAGTTCTTATCTTTTCATTATTCTTTTAACTATTAACCATCAAAAATATGAAGAAGATGAAGATCTAAGAAACTTACTACTAGCACAAGGCTAGGGGAGTTCAAGAGTGTAAAAGTGGTGGTTAAAAGAAAATGAGAGAGGTCCTTTCAATCTCCTTGCTTCCACCCTTCCTAACTATGCTTAAATCACCTTGTAGGATGCTTAGAGTACTTGGAAATGGGCTAGCAATGGATGTATATGTGTGGGTAGTGGTGGCCGTGAGCTATGGAGCTCATGGAGGAGGTTATGGAGTTTTGGAAATGTTGGGAAAGATAATGAACATGGACTTGTGGTTTCTATAAAGGTTCTTCCAACATATAATTACCCAAGGTATAATGTGTTCCCACTTTACTAAACAAATCATATAAAATATTGAATAAAATCAAAATGTTGGTCCCATGTAGTAACCGTCCTCTAGGGGGGGGGGGGTCTTGGTTGCATTTCAATGAGAAGTTACAAGATCTAGTTAGAAAATAATTGAAATAATTAGTGGTTTATGGTGTGTTATTAAATATATAGTGTGTTAGGGTGTTCGGGGACCCTAACTAGCTTAGAAAAATAAAAACATTGCTTCTAGCAATATTTTGGTGTTCCGGGTAAGGTCCGGTTGTTCGGTTAAATACCGGTTCGTTTAAGTGCTAAATTGCACCGTTTAGTGTCTTTCAAGTATCCTTTTGTAACACTTTCAATCCCCGACACTTAGGGAAGTATTCTGGATGATAAATAAAATTTTTTTGCATAATATTTCAACGTCATAATGCTGAAATTTGCGGAATTTTAATAAATTCATCTTTTAAAGTGTATTTCGGGTGCTTTTTAGTGCGTATTTTAGCTCTCGGAATGTCTATAAGTAAACCCTTGTATGTACTCTTGGGTTTTAATGCATTCATGACGTTGGACCTACACCTAGGTTCCAATACTATTATCTAACTGCATTCTACAGAATTGTTGACACGATGTGTCTTACCGGTGAGTTAACTAATAATTTTGACGCAACACTATCATAAAGTAATTCTTGTAGTATAACACGTGCATGAATTCACTTGCATGGAATACAAAAATTTATCTGTCTGGTAAACCAGATCATGCACAGTCATTTAAGCATAAATTACTGTTCATTTCATTTACGGAATGTACGGAAAAGTGACGGTTGTCACAGGATGGCCCATCCGATCGGATGACACATGTCTTCCACTAGACATCACTTTTACATAATGATCCCATTCCCTGAGTTGTTATTCTACGTACGTACATACAAATACATAATTGTTCACAAAAGACATAAACATACAAAATACGACTAAATGCTGACGGAAGCTACAGACGCTTGAACTAACAGACTCCCCCTCGGATGTAGCTGCAGTTCCTTCCAGCATAGTCTTCCATCTTTTTTATTACGTCTTCGTTCCCTGGCCCTCTATCTTCTCTTCTCGGCTTTTTCTTCTAACATTCTACGTCTCAGATGCCTTCCCTCTTCTATCTACCATTTCCTGTAAACCAGATCACCATCACGCTTCCTGTCCCATTTGGGAATCTTGTTCTCTTCTTTTTCGATTGGCGTTTGATCCGTTGGCGGCGGCCTCATGAACTTCATCTTCCCAAGCTTTGCTGCTTTTTCAGATATAGCCTTTGATCTTTGTTCTCGTTTGTACTTTTTCAGGAACTCATCAATCTCTAGATCTCTCCATTGGGACTTCTAGTATCTTCCAGAGTTGATGTCTTGAGCAAAGCATACATCTACAATTTTCTGGTACTGCAACGCTTGTTCTTTGTCTCTTTTCTCATACACTATCTTGTTGTAGAACAAGCAGTCGATGTCTTTCTTTGAGCAGTTTACTAGCCACATGGGGTCTAGTATGCAGATTCTCCTCGACTCCCCCTTTGACTTGTTAAACAAAGAAATTACTGCCTCAGCTGTTGTTTCATTGTATAGCCAGCCTTTGAATAAATCATAGAAATCTTGCTCCATTGCTCTAAGAGGCATGTTTTTCAAACATCTTGGAGGCTTGATATCTAAAGTTATATCTTTTTCACCATTTTCCAACATTGTGACAATTTGCTTTGGTCGTTGTGGCTTCCAGTCGGGATATCCAGCCTTAGCCTGTAACTTCACATAGTTCCACAAGCGTTGATCATGTTGTTTCACTTCCAAACCATGATAGAACTACTTGATGTTCTTTATCTTTACCAACTCATCTATATCCCACCACGGGAGGGTCTTGATGTCTGAAAGAAATTCAAAATACTGAACACCCTATTCCCGTCGAATGGCGTAGACCTGCAGATCTTCCAGATAACCCCAAGATAAAATATCACCCCATGAAAATCTTTATTATGAGTGAAGTACTGAAGTGCCCTTAGAGACTTCCTTTCCTTCGGCATCACTTTGAACCACTTCTTCCTTTCTTCAGCAAGATTCTCTCTGGGTATGATCTTTGGAACACCTTCAGTGGTTATCTTTTCAACTATCTTTCTCTTGACTTCAACTTCGTTATGATCTTTAAACATTTCCGCCAGAGAAGGAAATGTCTCATCAATTCCAGAATAATGAAAATCAGTTTCTTCATCAGAGGAATCTGAAGCATCTTCAACAATAACATCATTGTAGTGATCAGCTTCGTGAGCATACCTAAACTCAAACTCCCTTTCAGGTGACAGAGGTATCTCATCTTCAATGTCGAACTTAAATTTTCCATCCTCTAAACCCAACTCCTCCAACATTTTTGCCCTTGACTTCGGCAACTCAAGCTCTCCCTTATTTTGAGCATTTAAATAAATGACAGTAGGATTTGTGAGGAATACCTTGTCCGCATGTTGTTTGCCAGACGTAGAGGCTTCATGATGAACCTGTAAGCACTAGAGAACATTGTTTTTTTTATCATTTTTCCATTGATATGACCAGTGAATCCGATTCTGCGCAATAATCCTTTAGCTAAACATTCAGGAATGATGGTTGGATCATTATCACTGTCTCCCAGCTCCAACACTCGTCTAAGATCTTCAACACCAAATTTTATTTCCAAGTCTATGTCATTTCCATTCTCGTCCTTCTTTGTTACAGCTGAGTATATCATCTTGTCTGCCTCTTCGTATCTTGCTGAGTTCCAGAACCGTCTCACATGAGATTCGTAAACTATGGTCTTGTCAGTTAAAGCTTTGCCAATTTTGCTTTCTCTCAAAAACTTGGCTATCTCTTCAACCACAGTTTTTTCTGTAAACATTGCATCTAGTAGACAATATACATTATGACCCTTGTCCCAGTCTGAACCTTTTCCCTGCAAAAAATATTCACTGTTAATCATTTGCACAAGATCCGAGACATAAAGGTGAATGATAAAAATTTTGAAAACTTCAAAATTTTTCTAACTCTAGGATTCTCTATGTGACAGTACTGAGGATCGGATGACTGTCCGATCGGATTGCCATCTTGTGCAATAAAGAAGTCACATAGTCAACTGTATATGAATCGGATGACCACATGATCGGAGTGCTGTCCGATCGGGTTGCCACTTGACTTTTGGCAAACTTGAAACAGTTGAAATGTTTTGTCGTTTAGTGGCTGTCCAATCGGATTGCCACTTGTCATGAGTGCACAATTTTCAAGAAATAAAGATGTGGATAGGATGGCTGTCTGATCGAACTGTTGTCCGATCGGATTGCCACTCTTTCCATGACATGTGATGATCAGTGACAAAGTGTTTTGAAACGAACAGCCGCCCGATCGGATTGCTGTCCGATCAGGTGGCCACTTTCAGTGATGGCACACAAAACAAGATAAACATTGAATATGAAATGTTATGAATCGAGGAGCCACCCGATCGGAGTGCTGTCCGATCGGATTACCACACTATCCAAAACACTTGTTTATTAACTTGTCGAACAACTAATGCACAGATTCCTAGGTACATACTCTTAGAAAATTTTCAACAATAACATGTATAGAAACTGGTGGTCGCCCGATCGGACTGCCGTTCGATCGGATTGCACCTCGTTCCGTGAACATTCAAGAACAGTCATGAACACCAAAAAATTTCCTAAGTCTAAACATCAAATTGAACATAGATCTACGTAGAGAATCTTATCGCGATCAAAACCCTATGTTCATTGTGTTCTAATTCGGCCAAAACAAAGTTTAATTTGACACTAACTACACCGATTGCCGACACGTTTTAGTCACAGATCTGCTAGATTCAAACATGATATGACACAAATTGGATTGGTGAACCTGTAGATCTAATCATTGTGAACAAATCCTCATGCTTATATTTCATCAAAAATTCCTAAAACTCCCTAGATCTAGCATTAAAGCTCTGACAGATGACGTCATGAAGAACAAACATCAAAATCATCAATTTTTAATAGATTTGAATATGAAAACATACCTTTGCCATTGAGAATGTTGTGCAAACCAATGATCTAATGTACTTGTGCAAAGAGAAAGTGAAGAAAATCAGATCATAAATCAAGAGTTTGAGAGAGAATAGGGCGGTCGGTCGAACAAGTGAAAAGTTTGACTGAATGATTGACCTCCTATTTATAGTGTTACTTGAAACGAAGTGCTGTCCGATCGAACAACCGCTCGATCGGGTTGCTGCCCGAGCCAAGTACACTTTTGACTTTCAAAACTTTGACTTTTTGACATTTTGACATTTTGATTTTGATTTTATCAGATTTTTTAGAAATCCACTTAAGTATCTAGGTCCAAATTAGTGACCCTAGGCACTTAATTTGCCGACCAAGTCCAACTTAATGACCTTGATTGACCCGAAACAAAGCATACTGACGTTTTGTTCAATCTTTTTTAAACATTTTTCTGAAAATTACAAGTTTCAACTTAATTAATCTTTTATTGACTTTGCATATTCTCAGGTTTAACATGATAAGCTCCCAACCCATCTGTCCAGCTCAGAAACTTCCTGCATTTGCTTCAAAACTGTGAATCTAAAGATCAGCTTTCCACTTTGGTTTGTCGATAAAACAAAGCAGAAATGTAAAATCTTTTTGGATTTTAAGAAAGTTTCTAGATTAGAAGGCTATGAAATCTTTTTGGGTTTTTCAATGATATACTGAAATGAAATGCAATAAACGTAAACTATTCACAAACATTTTTTTGGTGAGCGTGTTAGAGGATCATATCAGCTGCTGACAAGCTACTATTACCGTTAAGCTTTATTTCATACTAAGCATTAAACAATTCACAGTGATTGTCGATATACTGATCCAATTTTAAATTTTTACACAAATTTCAATCTGTTAAGGATACGAGTTAGTGTTTTAAAGTTTTAACTTATACGCATGTACCACCTCAGAATATACTCCTGTATCCAGACTATCTATATTCAGTCTTACAGGTGAATGTACAATAATGATATCTGTAAACGGGTAATGCGAGGCCATGAGAGCTCAGGTTAGAACTTTCGTTCAGACAGAGAGATGACGGCTCGACTTTCGGTGTGTCCCGTTTGGGGATCTTTTCTTCAACAGCACATGATTTTCATTTTTCAATGTTTCATTATTTTTTATGCTGAGGGTGAGCTTTATGAATAAAGCAGTGCAGAGTATTATACGAGGACTAGGCTATTGCTTCCGTAAAATCAGAAGTCCTGGTATAATACCCCAGATATCATTAAGCACATAGACCTAATATGTCAGAAATAGAGTCTTTCAAATAGGATTTCAGGGGTTACCTATATATCCGAGAGATGTTCCCCATGTAAAAGCAAGAAGATTTAATGTTTATATCCCGAACAAACTTACTAAATGTGTAAAAACCTATCGGCATATCATCAGCGAGACTGCTTAACACCTTTAAACTTTACAATTCTTTAGCGTACTGCAACTGTCTAGCTGATGTACTATCATTTCCCCTTTTTACACAAACTCTCTTTCGGTTTTCTATTGTTTTTGGATTTTGAAATATCTCATGTTTTTTGGGTTTTTGGATTTTTTATTGTTTTTGTATTTTCTGAAAATATAACCTATCTCCCCCTAAATACCAAAATGGCTAAAAAATCGATAAACCATTGCAGATTGCTTTTCAACATCATCTACAGTGGTACCTTCATCTACGCCAATGATCCCCTCCGCAACCGATAAAAGCTTCATACCGTTAAGTTTTAAAAGATATTGAAAACGAGTTTTGTCAAACACTTTGGTATACAAATCAGCTTTTTGTTCATCGGTGTGGATTTTTTCTATTCGTATCAACTTCTTTTCAAAACAGTCTCTGATGAAGTGATGACGAATTTCAATGTGTTTGGTTTTAGCGTGATGAACAGGACTTTTTGTTATGTTTATAGCTGCCTTATTATCAACAAAGATAGGGGTGGTAAGAAATTGTAAACCGTAGTCCCGCATCTTTTGTTGGATCCACAAGATCTGGGAGCAGCAGCTACTAGCAGATACATACTCGGCTTCACATGTAGACAAAGCAACAGAGGTCTGTTTCTTACATTACCAGGTGACCAATCGGGGTCTGAAAAACTGGCATCCCGCTGTTGACTTAGCGTTCACTTTGCAGCATCCAAAATCTGAATCAGAGTACCCCTCATGCGTGAAATCACCATCTTTTGGATACCACAACCCCAAGCTAGGAGTTCCCTTCAGGTAGCATAATATACGTTTGACGATCGTCATATGCGATGCTCTGGGACTTGATTGAAATCAGGCTGTGAGGCATGTTGGATACATAATGTCCGGTCTCGATGCCATCAAATACATCAGCGAACCGATCATGGAGCGATACAATGTTTCATCCACCCTTTCTTCGGTGAGATCAGAGTTTATTACATGGTTTGTCGCTAACATGGTGGAATTTGGAGCAGTCCCAGACATCCCAAATTTCTCTAAGACATCGTGAACATACTTCGTCTGATGTATGAACGTTCCCTCGGGCAGTTGATCAACCTGAAGCCCTAAGAAGAACTTCATCTCACCCATTGATGACATTTCAAATTTCTGCTTCATCACTTTTTCAAAATCTTTGCAGAGATCTTCATTTGTCGACCCAAAAATTATGTCATCCACATAAATCTGAACTATCAGAAGATGGTTGTCGACTTCTTTTGTGAAGAGGGTGGTGTCTATCTTGCCTCGGATGAAGTTGTTGGCTAGCAGATGTTGAGACAAGGACTCGTACCAGGCTCTCGGGGTCTTATGTAAGCCGTATAACGCCTTATCCAAGAGATAAACCTTATCCTTATGGATTGGGTCGGTGAAGCCCGGTGGCTGTCCGACATATACCTCCTCCTTCACTTTACCATAGAGAAATGCCGACTTCACATCTAGCTGATATACTTTAAATCCTTTCCAAGATGCAAATGCTAGGAAGATTCTAATCGCTTCAAGTCGAGCAACCGAAGCATATACATCAGTAAAATCTATACCCTCCTGCTGACTGAAACCCTGGACTACGAGTCGAGCTTTGTTGCGAATAATAACCCCTCGATCATCCCTCTTGCACTTAAACACCCACTTAGTGTTTATCTTCCTATGACCATCAGGCAAATCCACCAGTTTCCAGACTCCCAACTTCTCAAACTGGTTCAGCTCCTCTTGCATGGCGTTGACCCAGGAATCTTCAGTTAGTGCTTCCTTGTACATTCACGGCTCAATCTACGAAATGAAACAACAAACTGAAAACTTTGTTTGTAAAGGAGCAACTTTTGTATAAAAGCAAGTAAGGCCCTGGTCAACGGATGAGTTGATCAGCACACATTTTGAAAAGATAAGGATCTTCCAAAAATAATGCTTTACATCGGCAAAGAATTTCTTTCTTTGATGATGTGGCCATCCTTTTGCAACTATACCGCTAGCTAGGTAGTTAGCATAGTCGGCGTACCATGGCTCTTCTCGGTATTCCACCATTTCCAGGGACTCCGTAGGGAATTTTTCATTGATTTGCTCATCCTTGGTTGCCTCCAAAGCTGGGTCTTCCAAGCAGGAAAGATGATCTGTTGCAGTGTTTTCTGCTCCTCTTTTGTCTTTTATTTCAATGTCGAATTCTTGGAGGAGTAGAATCCATCGAATCAAACATGGTTTAGCATCCTATTTCTTGAAGAGATATCGAATGGCTGCATGATCTGTATAAACTATCATTTTAGAAAGAATAAGATAAGAATGAAATTTATCAAAAGCAAATACCACAGCTAGTAATTCCTTTTCTGTTGTTGTATAATTTTCTTGTGCATCATTAAGTGTTTTACTAGCGTAATAGATTGGGTGAAAATGCTTTTCTTTTCTTTGTCCCAAGACGGCTCCAACTGCAAAGTCACTTGCATCACACATGATTTCGAAGGGTAATTTCCAATCAGGTGCTATCATGATAGGTGCATTGACTAGCATTTCCTTTAGTGTTAGAAATGCTTGATTGCAATCCTTGTCAAAGATGAAAGGAGCATCATTTTCAAGTAATTTTGTTAGAGGTCTTGAGATTTTAGAAAAGTCTTTGATAAATCGTCTATAAAATCCAGCGTGCCATAGGAAACTTCTGATAGCTCTAACAGAGGATGGAGGTGGTAATCGAGAAATAGTGTCTATTTTTGCTCGATCGACCTCCATTCCTTTGCTTGAGATTTTGTGACCGAGTACTATTCCCTCCGTTACCACGAAATGGCATTTTTCCCAGTTCAGGGCGAGGTTAGTTTCCTCACATCGGGATAGCATTCGTTCAAGGTTATCGAGGCATTGGTCGTATGAATCTCCGAATATAGAAAAATCGTCCATGATAACTTCCATTGTCTTTTCTATCATGTCATGGAAGATGGCCACCATGCAACGTTGAAAGGTTGCGGGGGCATTACATAGACCAAAAGGCATGCGTCGATAAGCAAAAGTTCCATAGGGACATGTAAGAAACAATAAAATTTGTGACCGAATAATCTTTCTAACATTTGATCAATAAAAGGTAAAGGAAAGTGATCTTTCTTTGTTGCTTCATTTAATCGACGATAATCTATACATATCCTCCATCTTGTGATGGTTCTTGTTGGTATTAATTCATTTTTCTCATTAGTTATTACCGTCATACCTCCTTTCTTTGGAACTACTTGGACGAGACTTACCCAAGGACTATCAGAACTTGGGTAGATGAGTCCGACGTCAGGTAATTTGATGACTTTGTTTTTAACCACTTCTTGGACATTTGGATTTACTCTACGTTGTGGTTGTATTACCAATTTATAGTCATCATTCATTAAAATTTTGTGCGTGCACATGGAAGGACTTATTCCTTTAATATCTACAAGCTTCCAAGCTATCGCGTTTTTGTGTTTTTTCAAAAGTGTAATTAATTTTTCTTTTTCTAAAATAGTTAATTTTGACGAAATAATTACAGGTGATTTACCATCTTTGTCTAGAAAAGCATATTCCAAACCTTTTGGAAGTTCTTTGAGCTCAAGAGGTGGGTCTTTAGGAGATTCCTTATTTGGTTGCCCATTTTGATCAAGAACCACAAAGGTTTGTTCTATGGCGACCTCTTCTTCAACAAAGTGGTCAATTTCTTCTCTTGTATCGGGTGGCTCATCTTCATCTTCAATTAGGGGGTCATTATTGCCGAATGGATATTTCATTGAGCGCTCAAGATCGACACTTTTTTTGAATGACCCTAAGTGAATAGATAAATTGTTGCACTTCCAATTTTTCAAGGCTTCGTGGGTCTTTACAAAAGGTCGTCCCAACACTAGAGGAGCGTCATCAAGGATGACAAAGTCGGTTGGGATTACCATTTGATTTGTTTGGACCAGGACATCCTCAACTACCCCTATTGATTTTATTATTTTCCGATTAGATAAAAAATGGGTATTTGAAGTGGAGAAAAATCACTAATACTTAATTTTTCAAAAATGTAGTTTGGCATTATATTAACACAAAGATCTTTATCAATTGTGATATTACTAATAAAGGAATTTTGAAAAAAAAAACATGGAACCAGTGTAATGTTAATTTCAAATGGATCTTCTTTTATTAGCGTAGTTTGATGATTTGTTAACTTAATGCTTACCGTTTCGTCAATTTTAGTGTTAGTGTTTAACTCTTTTAAAAACTTAGCATGAGTGGGTACTAAACAATGATTTTCGAAAGAAGGTGACAAGAGATTAATTTCTTCAAAATTATACTCTTCTTGAATTTTAACGTTGTCGGACTCACCTTTTTCGTTGTTTAACTCATGTGTCGGCTTTTCACTTACTTGTTCTTCCATTTTTTACATTTTCAACTATCTTTTCTTTATTACAAGTTAATTCTTCCCTTGCGCGGGACTCCTCTTCCCTTGCGCGGGCTTCTTTTATGCAGCGCTCGATAGTTTTAATGGGTTCTATTATCTTTTCAGCTACAGGTGAGATAGTTGGTGGTTCGTCAAAGTGAGTTGAATAAGTATCATTAAAGCTTGAATTCAGAAGTTTGATCCTTGGTTCCTCATAATACTCATATGAAGTAGTTGGTTCACACCATTGTTCCTCATTGTAAGTATATGATGGATAAGGGTCGTAACTTTGTTCTTCATAATACTCATATGAGGTGGGTTGTTCACGCCATGGTTCCTCATAATAAGCATATGAAGGTGGAGGCTCATATCTTGGTTCCTCAAAGTATGAGTATGAAGGCTCATACCTTGGGTCTTCATAGGATGTGTATGAAGTGGATGACTCGTACCTGGGCTCCTCATAGTAGTTGTATGAAGTGGATGGTTCAAAGAGATCACAATATTGTACCGAGTGAGGGTTACCACAAATGGTGCAATAGTCTTCCCTATAATTATCCTCCTCATAGGTGTAGTTGTAATCTCCTGAGTATTGATCCATAAGAATCACTCAGCAGATCACAATAGAGTCTTGAGACCAGAAAACAAAAATAAAAATGGAAACAGAGGCTGGACACGGCCCCGTGTTCAGTGGACACGACCCGTGTTCAGGTTCTGTATATGGGCGTTTTAATAAAAGTGACTGGTTTTGTGCAGCACGGGGGCGTGTTCAGTGAGCACGACCCCGTGTTCAGAATCTGTATCTGGGAGTTTTGTAAAAAAATGTGCAGCACGGCCCCGTGTTCAGTGAACACGGCCCGTGTTCAATCTATTGTAAATGCAAAAACTAACTAAAATGCAGAAAATGTGCACGCGTTTTAAAAAGGTTTTGAAAAACTGATTAGGCTGTCAATTTTAAGCTTTCTTAAAATCCTTGTGTCCCCGGCAACGGCGCCAAAAACTTGATGTGTGTCGGTGTGAATATATTTTTATGTATATTTTTAGCCCTTTTTAACACTTTGGTCAAGTTTTAAATTTATAAAACATGATATTCTACTAATACTAAACACACATATGGGCAAGTGCACCCATCGTGAGCATAGTAAAGCGTTGGTAAGATACCGAAGTCGTCCAAGGACACAAGGGCTTTTAATACCGGTTTATCCTCAACGTCTAATCAAATCAAAAGTTTAGTGAAAATGTTTAAACATGAAAATAAAAACTAAAAATGCTAAAAATAAAAATTAAATAAAAACAGATTGACAAGATGAATCACTTGGATCCGACTCGTCTTTAGTGTAACCTTTGATGTTTTTCGCACTTTTGCACTTTTTAAGAGATTATCTTAGTTATAGTAGTAGGCCCCTCTTTTGAAGGTGACGTTACCCTCAACCCAGTAGTTCGAGTCAGCAAGGATTGTATCCTAAAGGGTTGGATTATTGAAAGATAATTAATTAAGTTATTAATGCGTAATGTGGTAGGCCCCTCTTTTGAAGGTGACGTTACCCTCGGCTAAGTGGTTTGAGTCAGCAGGGATACAATCCCAAGTAGCCGGGTTAATGTTTTAATAGTAGTTTACATATGAGGGGATCAAGCCATTCGCACCCCCGCCATCCAATACCAGTGGGTATTGAAGGAGGTCCTAGTAAGCTTGACCCAGGTCCTTGCAGGATCAATACACTGAACAAGGCAAGAACCTTACCCAACAATTCCCTTAACCCCCGACCAGGTAGCCAACATATCTCTATATAGACCGTAGAGATATGAATGGTGTAAATCTTTTATTTTATATAGACAGTAAAATAACGCCAAGACACAACGGACAAATGATAAGGAAGTTTCACCTTCAACATAAGAAACTAGTTATTAAAGTCATTAATACAAATACAGAACCAAATAAAAAGTGCGAAAAGATTAAAAAAAAACAAAAGTATTACACTAAATGCTTGTCTTCACCAAGTGATGTAAGAGACTTAGGCAAACATGGCCTTTGATTGTCAAGAACTCTTACTATCAATCTTGGATCCTGAGACTACTACACACACTCTATGATGGATGATGGATGATGGTGGTGGATGTGGGTGTTGTGATGGTGGTGGAGTGTGGGTGAAGTGGGAGAGAGGTGGTTTGCCAAGGGATGCTTTTGAAGTGAACCAAGCACCTCTATTTATAGCCTGCACAAAAGCCCGGACACGGCCCCGTGTCCATCCACTTTCTCTTTCTTCATTAATTGTAGTTTGTCTGCATTAGTTGACCACGCCCCCGTGTCCGCTGGGCACGGCCCCGTGTGCAGAAGCGTATCTGTACTATCAAGATTTGCTTGGATTCTGCGAATCTTAGCGTTGACCATGGACGTGTGGATCTGGGCACACCCCCGTGTTGGGAAATAGAAGCTTCTACAACTTTGTCTTTTCTGCAGACACTTGGGCACGCCCCCGTGTTCTTTGGGCATGGGGCGTGTTCAGCCTTCTGATGTCTTATTTTTGCTTGGGAAGATGCGGTCGAGGGGTCGGGCATGCCATGTTTATTCCTTTTCTTGTATTTGTGTTAGATTTAGCTGCATTTTTTCTTCTTTTGTTCATTTATGCTCATTTAATCCTGAAAATACAAAAGGAAGACAAAAGCACACTTTTTCCAACATTAGTACTAAAAAAGGGTTAGTTTTATGCCTCATTTGATGTAATTTATATGTTGCATTTTACACACATCAACCCTGACAAGTCGACTCTGATCGAACAACATCGGTACTCGTATTGATATAATCGAAATCGGTATTCGTTTTTATGGTTTTCAATCGATGTAAAACATTTGTCGATATCCTTAGGCATGTCACGAATTTATTTTCTTGGACTTTTTCTTTCGATTGTTAGAGCAAGTGTTGATACCGTAACGAACCAAACTGAAAATGTATCAGTTTTGTTCAATCTCCCAATCATATTAACATAGTTTCAGTTGGAGATCTAAGAAAAAAAATATGATTGCTCGGTCTAGTACAGAGGTGGAGTACAATGCATGTGCTCACAATGCTGTTAACAGTTACATACATATGTGCTTCATGAGCTACATATACTCTTTTTATGGTCCACATACTTTTATGAGTGTGAATACCCTGACGAGCCGAACCTATTCCGACCGAACATCAGTTGATATTGATATAAGCGAAACTGGTACCTACATTCGATTTTATGATTTTTGATCGATGTACAACACGTCTGGGTATCCTTTTGAGCATGTCGCAAACTTATTTCTTAGATTTTTTTCTTTCGATTGCTATAGCAACTAGAAAGAAAAAAAAATCCAAGAACTAAGTTTCTTACATGTTCAAAAGGATTGCTATAATATAGCAATCAAAAGAAAAAAAATCCAAGAAATTAGTTTGCGGCATGCTTAAAAGGACATCGATACGTGTTTTCCATCGTTCGAAAACCATAGAAGCGTATGCCAGTAGCGGTTTCAATTATATTGATGTTGGAAAAATCGAGATTAATCGGCGACTAGTCGCTAGTCGGCCGACCACTGATTAATTTTTTGGTAATCGGTGAATTAATCGCTAGTCGGTCCTAATCGGCCGCAAGTCGGCCGAAAATCAGTTCTTATCAGCCGGAAATAGGCAATTCCGGTTAGATTCTAACAAAAATTTGTATACTTAAAAATAGGTAGAGAATGAGTTAAAACCTATCCACTGAAAAAAAATTACATATAAAAATATGTATATGGGCATGTTCGGCTAAGCTTATTTTACCTAAAAAGAACTTTTGTGAAAAGGACTTATTGACTTATTACTTTTTGATAAGGAGTTTTTAGAAAAGTGTTTGGATTAGCTTATAGGATGGGAAAAGCCAATAAGTTAATAAGTTGTTTTTTAATAAGTGTTTGGCTTAGCTTATTGATGTAAAAAGGCTAAAAGCTAATAAGTCAATAAATTGGTTCAAAAAGTCACAACATTCTAACTTCTCAAAAATGACTTTTTGATGACTTTTCTCTTTCTCAAAAAGTCATTTTGAAAAGGACATTTACGTTTGCCAAACACTAAAACTCCTTTTTAGCTTTTTGATTAAGTCAATAAGTCATAAGTTGGGTTGGAAAAGCTTAGCCAAACAAGCTGCATAAAACTTAAAATTACATATAAAAATCTAAATTAATTATTAGTTTTTTTAATAGCAAACGGAACCTTCATTAAAATAAAACGTAGTCCAAACAAAAACAAAAAGGACTCCCAGCCAGGAGCTGGATAGCCACAGAACAGAAAAATGAAAAAAAAAACATAACACTTAACCCAATTTTACAAAATTACATTGAAATCCCACCATTCCTGTCTTGTTAGCGAGCCATGTTTTGACCTTAGCTTCACTCCAAGATAAGATGACTCCTTTATGTCTTCTATTACCGTCTGCACCACACCTTGCCTTCTTTTGAAAAATCTCTCGTTTCTGGTTTTCCACAAAATCCACATTGTTTGGATTACGATTGCATAAATCGCTTTTTTCACACCTTTGCTTCGCTGAATTCCATGCATCTCCATCAACAGTTCTTTCAGGCTACCTTCAGTGTTCACCATCGGGATTTTTAACCAGTTCCCATATTCTTTTTGCGAAATTACATTTAAGTAGTATATGGGCTACGGATTCCTCAGCTGCTCCGCACGTTTTGCAAATTGTATCTGGCAGAATAACTCCTTTGCTTCTGAGCGCTACAGCCGATGCTATCTTCTCCTCGATCGCACGCCATTCGAACGTTGCACATTTTCCTGTTACCCAGTTGTTCCAACTGAACATATACGCTTCTGAGTTTAGATCTAAACGTTGGCCTAGTGAGAGCTTTACACTTTTCATGCTGAAATCTTGATTGTCACTGTTTTTTCAAACCCAAACATCACTAACTGTTGATGCCATCTGATTTTGTAGACGCTCCTTTAGGCTGTCCATTTCTTGTTTTTCAGCCACACTATTTGGTGCCCTTAACCATGCCCACTCCCAAAATCTTCCCCTGTTTAGTATACTATAGCATCCCATTACCTTTGCCTTTTTCTTTGTCGATAACTGATACATATTCGGGAATTGCACTTTCAACGTGTCGTTACCTAACCAAGTATCGACCCAAATAGTGTTTTGTCACTCAGTCCCACTTTTTGTTGGGTTTCTCACATGTTTATCAAAGTATTTTATCCATATTAAATAAAAACGCAGCGGAAATAATTATTTAAAACATGTTACTTACAAGATATAAAACTCATTTTATATGTAAAACCCAATCCCGGATCCATATACGAACATGCATGCTATCAAAATAAAACACAACCATAGAGTGTTTAGAATACTACCTTCCAAGGAGTAAAGAACATGAAGATGATGATGCTTCTTGAACGGTTGCCTTCAAGTGTAGAAGACCTCAAGCTTGTATACCCCAAGCCTTCCAATAAACACCTTATGTTTAGCTAGGATTTCTACACTTATGAACTCACTAAGATTCCCTCTAAACAACCACCATGGCCGATTTTTTTAGAGAATATTATGGAGTTCTTGCACTTGATTTTACAAACTTGAAACTCTTGAATCAACCATCTCTTGGCCGAAATTCTTAGAGCAAAATCAAGTTCACAAGTCTTGCACATTCTTGCATTTGTGATCTAAGTATTTATAGAACCATGAGAGAGAATTGCCACCCACCTTGACCAATCATGTGCCAACTTACACATGCAAGTGCATGAAACCCCATTGGACCAAAATGGTCTTGGTTAGACCACCCAATCAAATCTTCTCTAGCACATGCATTTGCATGCATTTCTATTGGACTAAAATTTCTTGGGAAGACCCATGGGGGGGGGGGGGGGTGGCGGCCTAGACTTTTATTAAAAAAAAATTCAATTTTTTTCCTTTTAAATAATATAAGTCTTATATATATGTATTTTATAACTTTTATAAAATTATAACATCTCATGTTATAAGACTTATATAACTTTTATTATGTTATTTAACCTATTAAATAACAAGATAAAATATTCTCTCAAAATAAATTATCCATATAATTTATTGGTTTGTCAAGTGCAATTATTTAGAAAACCAATTTCTAAATATTGTAAGTGTTAATATTTATTTGTTTGATCATATCACAAATAAATAATATAAGCGTTTCTCTAGCTTGTTATTGGGTATGACTCGACTTGGATCATAACGTACTAGCCACATCAATTTAATATGTGTCTTGGGCATACAGAGTACAACAATCTCCCACTTGCACAAGATACATAGAAGATTGATGCAAGTAGTAAATGACGCCTAACTACGGTTTACTACCCCCAATACGTATGACTATATGTGCCACTCAATAACATCATCCCCTTCAAGTCCCTTACTTGAACATGATTTAGGTGAATCTATCATTTATCCTTTCGTTACAGATGTCATGTCAAATCCAGAGACATAGAGTGATCACTCTCTATTGATTTAACTTTAGCAGGCCTTAGACATCTTACTCTCAACGAATAAGAGGAACAAATCCAATCTTGACTACATATGTCTCTCACAATCACCTTGTACCACACCTGAGCTTAGCCTTATGTACTGTCATATTACTAACAGCGAAGAAATAAGTCAAGGTACAATATTTGGTGAATATCAAGACCCAATATGTATCTCAAGTCTGAGGATACTATGATATTCTCCTTTACTCAAATTTACTTATGATCAATCATAAATGATTCCATGCAGTAGTATTTGAGAGCGAGTCAGTCCAATATTTGTATCCCACAAATATCTATGAACTTTGGCAGCAACACTTTGCTCTATATTCATACCTAATGAATATCCACCAATCCAAGTTCATAATAGTCTTACATTCATATCTGTTCTCACAAGTATGATCGACTACGGACATTTAGAATAAGTAACTTATTCACGGATTTAAACATGCTAAAAAGGAACATAACTCAAAATACCATAAAGAGTTATAATAATAGTTGTTCCAATATCCAAATACAAAATAGATCAAATCCAATCACTAGAATATCGAAGTCCTAAGGCACAAGTAAGATCCTTCATGCTTTGCCCGTTCAAGGAGCTTCGTGAGTGGATCCGCAATATTTTGATCAGTGTGAACTTTGTGAATACATATCTTTCCCTTTTCAACTTCATCCCTTATGTAGTTGAAAATCCACTCAATGTGCCAAAACTTTTGATGTACGAGGTTCTTTGATTTGAGCAATCATACCATCGTTATCACAAAGATCTCTAGGGGCCTTAATGGCAGGGACTACCCCTAGATCGGCAATAATTCAAGTGGCAGATCCATATGAATTATCTCAATCAATGAACCGGCGATGTATTCTGATTATGTAGTGGACAATGCTACCCTGATTGTGATCGAGAACCATCTCGATTAGTTTGGAAACTCGTATCCATGTAACCCTTTACAACGAATTCCGAAACTCGCATCCCTGTAACCTTTTACAACGAGTTCTTTTTCACCAGATATATATATTAGAAATATATCCTTAGTCCTTCTGAGGTATTTCAATATATTTATAACACTCACTCAATGACCGTTTCTCGTTGGTATCTTCTCATTATGCTTAAAGCGCATAACTTGTCCGGTCTAGTGCATATCATTACGTACATAATGAATCCTATAGCTGACGCATATGGGATTTCTTTCATTCTTTCCTGCTCATTCTTTGAGCTTGGACATTGAGACGCACTCAATATTGTCCCCTCTTGAATAGGTTCCAAACCTTTCATAAAGTTCTCTATCTTGAACCATTTCAAGACTTTGTCAATGTATACACTCTAGTTTAAACCTATCTATCGCCTTGATCTATCCCAATAGATCTTTATTCCCAAAATTTAGGTGACTTCACCAAGATCCTTAATGGAAAAACAACTTCCAAGCCAGGTTTTATACCTTCCATGGTTGGAATATCATTCCTATATAGTAGAATGTCATCGACATATAATACTAAGAAAGTGATAATGCTCCCACTAGCCATCTTATACACATGCTTTATCAACGTTCTTAATGAATCCATATTCCCTAATCTCTTCATCAAAATGGTGATTCCATCTTATAGATGCTTGTTTCAATCCATAGATTGATATTTCTAACTTGCATACTTTGTTAGGATGTTTTGGATTGACAAAACTTCCAGGCTGAACCATATAGACATCTTCTTTAAGATATCTATTAAGGAAAGCCGTTTTGTCATCCATTTGCCAAATCTCATAATGTAGCTATGGCAAATAATATCCTAATTGACTTTAGCATTGCTACAGGCGAGAAGGTCTCATCATAATCAACCCCTTGAGTTTGATTGAAACCTTTTGCTATAAGTCTCGCTTTACAAGTTACCATGCACATCTGTTTTCTTCCTGAAAACCCACTTACTTTCAACTACTTTGGAGTTAAGAGATTGCACAACTAATTCCCATGCTTGGTTGTTATACATGGATTGCATCTCTACGTTCATGGCTTCAAGCCTTTTGTCACAATCAGATTTTGACATTGGATCATGGTATGTGGTAGGTTCATCCGAAGCTACCACGTAGCATCCATCCATGAAAAATCCATATCTTTCAGGTGGACTACTAATTTTACCAGATCTGCGAACGTTTTGTGTATGTTGATCAACCACTTGATCGTTTTTCAACAACCTCTTGTTGATTGCTAGTATTAACCAAACGTGTATCGGCTTGTGGTTCTTGATTCTCATCAAATTCCACTGTTCTACTAGCTCCTTCCATAAGGAACTTAGCTTCCAAGAACTTAGCCTTTCGAGCAACAAATACCTTTTGCTCTGTTGGATCGCAGAATTAATATCCTATACTATCTTTAGGATATCCTACGAAGATACACTTAGTGGATCGGACTTTCAATTTATTTGAGGTGTATAGCTTAACATAAGCTTTACAACCCCTTACCTTTAAATATGATAATGATGGAACCCTTTCATGCCATATTTCAAAAGGTGTCTTATCCACTTTCTTGGTTTGGGCCATATTTAATATACGAGCCATGGAGAGCAAAGCGTAAGCCCAAAATGATAGAGATAATGCGCTCATAGCCATCATAGATCGAACCATATCTAATAGAGCCCGATTCCTCCTCTATCGAAACGAAGAACTTTAAAAGAGTTGATTTTGTACTTCAACTTTCTAAGATTCTGAACGTTTCAAAACTTCCTCTTTGTGTCAAGTACTCATAACCACAACTACTATAGCTGTTGGTAAACTTAATGAAGTATCTTTCACCACACCTAGTTATTGGCTTAAAAGGATCACATACATTCGAATGTATGATACAAGACAACTATTATACATTTAAATGTATAATCTTTTGTCCTTTCCTACTGAAGGGTTTCTTAGTCATATTACTTCGTAAACAAGATTCGCATATATCAAATGAACCAATTTCATTTGTTTCCAAAAGACAATTCTTTCGAAGTGTTTACATGCGACATCTGTTTATATGACCAAGGCAATAATGCCAAGGATAGGTCTTACTCAAATCCATTTTGAGTTTCTTGGTGATTGATTGGTACATTAAACTATCAAATGTTGTATTATTATGAACTGATTCATAAATACCATTTGAAGGCATAGGTTTAAAGTAAAACATGTTATTCATCGATATAAATGTCAATGTTTACAAACTTTAAGTTAAAACCATATTGTCTTATAAGGGAAACTTGAATAATGTTCCTAGTCAAACTAGGGGCATTCAAGCTATTTTAAAACAATTTCCAAACCATTTGGAAGTTTCAAAACATAGTCTCCTTTCTTGTAATGTTTATTTCTTTTGAACCTTTTGTAACGAATTGCAAACATGAGTTCCACATCCGGTATCTAATACCCATGTGTTAGAAGAAATAACATTAAGGTCAATATGTTTCATTAAGATTGTACCTGAGGTTTGCCTAGCATCCCTCTTGTTATTCAACTCTTTGAGATAGGTTGGATAATTCCTATTTAAATGCCCACACTCAAAGCATGGATCGTTCATGGCAACCTTTGCCTTCTTCTCTTTTGGTTTTGGTGGTTTCGCTTTAATCTTTCTAATCATTTCCCTTTGAATTACCCGTTTCTATTTCCAACATTTGCTTTGGTGTCGGGGTGATGCCCTTTCTAGTTGCCACCCTCATTGATCGTTAGAATGGATAAAACCCTTTTATCCATATTAAGCCTTTCGAGGTGATCAATGTGGCTTTTCATCTTAAAGACATAAGATGAATCCGATTGGGTTTCCTCCATTCGACATGTATGAAGCGCTCGAACCGTTTCGAAGCCTTCTACCCTTAGGAACATTTCCTACAATTGGGTAATCATGCTCATGATGTTCAAAACCTTTTGAATCTCGGGAATCATAATTCCTAACATGAGGCAAGAGGCTTGCATAGTATCTCGATATACTTAATCCAATCGTTATTGGCATCCTTATCTTCCATAAGATGTTCTTCGGGATTAGGATCATTCAACATATAGGATATCTTCTCTTACTTAAGAACGATTCTTAAGTTTCGATATTAATCCATGAAGTGTTATGATTGAGACGATCCTTTTCAAGGATTATAATTAGTGATAGGTTACGGACGGTTTGGGTAATATTGTTAGCGGCCATCTACAAAATTTAAAAAGGTTCAAATTTTAGTATTTTCAATATTATTATATTTTAATTATTAATACCCTTTTATGTCTCATAGACAATTAATAATTAAAATCTAGAATCTAACGTCACATTTAAATATTGGTTAGGTGACCTTTATCCCTCTATTTAAAATAACAAGGTAGTCAACGTTTGACAATTGCAACTCTTTGCAATTTCTAGCCATATGGGATCGGTTACACATCTATATGTTTAGTTGGCATGTTTAATCCCATCAACACCTTTGTCCTCCATGCTTCGGTGACCCTAAGTTCATGGTTTCCAAATCAAGTCGTCCAACTTACACACACGTGTGAGTTTATACACATAAGTGGTTAGGTGACCTTTTATCCCACAAACATGGTAAACCCACCTCGAATATACAAGTTCCCTCAAATGTGGTTAGGTGACCTTTATCCCACAACAAGAGTTCCAAAGTGATTCGAGTGTTGTATAAAAGGATGGTGTTTGACTTGTTTTTATAAAAGGGATTTTGAGTTTTCAAAAATTCTAGTTTAGAAAACATTATGTACCATACATTTGCATGCATTCAAATCCTTGGTACTTTTGTGAAAATAAAATTTTCAAGGTTCTTTTTAATAAAACTCATTTTATTATAAAAATCATTAATTTTTAATAACCTATTAATAACCAATTTTAATGATCTTTAAAGAACCAATTTTAAGCTTGTTGTTGATAATTAATTTGTTAAGCATGCATATCCAAATATCATCAAACAACAAAATAAACAACCACACAAGCATAACACACATATCATTAGGTGCATAACCATAGCCAACTATTTTGACCACACTTGTTAGCCGAAACAAGTGTGCCAAAAGGTCCTTCCTAAAGGGTGAATATTGACACAAATAATGTGTTGTTGAACTCCCACTTGATCCCGCATCCAAATGCTTCAAGTCTCCCTTTTGTGTTGTGATTTCTCCACTTTCTTTGAGCTTCCAAAATGTACTTTAATTCAGCTCCAAACTCCTTTGGGCCCCGAAAATGTGTTTTGGTTTTTGGGCTAAAATCCCGTTAAGAACTATGAAGTCCTTTAGGCCCGAAATTGGCCAAAACCAAAACCGCATTTTTATGTGCATTTTCTTTTACAAAAAAAAAAAATATATCCTAATACATTTTTCTAGTAAAAATAAAATGCACCTAATCTATTTATTTTACATACCAAATGAAAATAAATAAATTACATATCTTACGAATGGAAGAACAAAATAATAATTATTACAACCCATTGAATAATTAATAAAATAAATCACAACACAATCATTCAACACAAGGTCATGGCTAGGTTATGAACATCAATATATATATATCCAAATATATAAAATTCAAGAAGCAAAATGGTTTCCTTTTAATAACCATTTTCGGCTATGTCCAAAAAAACCAAAAAGGTAAGTTTTGTCCAAACAAACAAATCATCCAAGTGACATAATTTTTCAAGATACTTTTATGCATGTATTAAAATAATCTTGAAAAACAAAAGGATAACCATATATAAAATTTCGGCCATAGGGTTTTAACCAAACCCGAAACCCGAAAATTTCATATCCTATGAAGCATGCATTCATATAAGCGGCTCTGATGCCACTGTTGGGTTTCTCACATGTTTATCAAAGTATTTTATCCATATAAAATAAAAACGAAGCGAAAATAATTATTTAAAACATGTTACTTACAAGATATAAAACTCATTTTATATGTAAAACCCAATCCCGGATCTATATACGAACATGCATGCTATCAAAATAAAACACAACCATAGAGTGTTTAGAATACTACCTTCCAAGGAGTAAAGAACATGAAGATGATGATGCTTCTTGAACGGTTGCCTTCAAGTGTAGAAGACCTCAAGCTTGTATACCCCAAGCATTCCAATAAACACCTTATGTTTAGCTAGGATTTCTACACTTATGAACTCACTAAGATTCCCTCTAAACAACCACCATGGCCGATTTTTTTAGAGAATATTATGGAGTTCTTGCACTTGATTTTACAAACTTGAAACTCTTGAATCAACCATCTCTTGGCCGAAATTCTTAGAGCAAAATCAAGTTCACAAGTCTTACACATTCTTGCATTTGTGATCTAAGTATTTATAGAACCATGAGAGAGAATTACCACCCACCTTGACCAATCATGTGCCAACTTACACATGCAAGTGCATGAAACCCCATTGGACCAAAATGGTCTTGGTTAGACCACCCAATCAAATCTTCTCTAGCACATGCATTTGCATGCATTTCTATTGGACTAAAATTTCTTGGGAAGACCCATGGGGGGGGGGGGGGTGGCGGCCTAGACTTTTATTAAAAAAATCAATTTTTTTCCTTTTAAATAATATAAGTCTTATATATATGTATTTTATAACTTTTATAAAATTATAACATCTCATGTTATAAGACTTATATAACTTTTATTATGTTACTTAACCTATTAAATAACAAGATAAAATATTCTCTCAAAATAAATTATCCATATAATTTATTGGTTTGTCAAGTGCAATTATTTAGAAAACCAATTTCTAAATATTGTAAGTGTTAATATTTATTTGTTTGATCATATCACAAATAAATAATATAAGCGTTTGTCTAGCTTGTTATTGGGTATGACTCGACTTGGATCATAACGTACTAGCCACATCAATTTAATATGTGTCTTGGGCATACAGAGTCCAACACTTTTCTTCTCAGACTTGTGTGAATATTGATGTTATTTTTCATAAAATCCTTTGCTATCTCACCAATATTTTTCCATACTCCTATCAAGGATTTTTTAAATGGTATCGACTCCACTTTTCTCTTGCTCGCATGAATGGAATTAATTACCTTTACCCACAAACTTTCCGGCTCCATTTTGAAACTCCACCGTCCCTTCGCTAGGAGGGCTAAGTTCATGTCTCTAGTATTTTCAATACCGAGGCCACCGAAATCTTTGGAAGCTACCACTTTTTCCCATTTGACCCATTTTATTTTATTCTTTATATTGCATCCACCCCATAAGAACTTTCTATGGATACCTTCCAACACCTTTATAACTCCAATCGGACATTTATAAAGAGAAAGGTAATAGTTCGGTAAACTACCGAAAACTGATTTCACAAGGATAACCCTTCCTGCAAAGGATAAAGTTTTCGCCTTCCAATTAGTAAGTCTTTTGTTGAACATATCAATTACCTCTTTCCAATTCGCTATTCTATTCATATTTACTCCGACTTTTAGTCCCAAGTACACGAAGGGAAATCTTCCAGCCTTACAATTGGACATTTTACAATTGAACATTGATGCCATGTTATCCACTTCCTCTTCGGTCATACCCACCCGATATTACTGGCTTTTTTGTGGATTCACTTTAAGCCCTGGAATAAGATGGAAAATATGAAGAATTCTTTTAAGGTTCTTCACATTATCTTCTGCCCATTCACCTACAAAGATCAAATCGTCTGCATATAACATGTGTGTCAAGTATGGACCGTTACCTGGTAGCTTTATACCCAAGAAAATATTATTTTGTTTTGCCCTTTCCATCATTACGTGCAAAGCTTCCATAGCCGTAATGAAAAGAAATGGCGATAATGGGTCTCCTTGTCTTAAACCCCTTCTATATTGGAATTCTCCCGTCGGTGAGCCATTTACCATTATAGATCCCCTTCCAGCAAATAATATTCCCATTACCCAGTTTCTCCATCTCGGTGGGAATCCCATGTGTGCTAATATGGAAATTAAAAATTTCCAATTTAGAGTGTCATAAGCTTTTTCTATGTCAGCCTTGAAAACAAACAAATTCCTCCCCATTTTCCTTGCCCAACCGACCACTTCATTTACTATCAAAGGCCCATCGACTATATTTCTTTCCGACATAAAAGCCGACTGAACATTTGACACCACACTCTTAGTGACTCCTTTCATTTTATTAGCTAAAACTTTTGAAATTATTTTGTTGACCACACCGACTAATGATATTGGTCTAAAATCAGAGAAAGTTATTGGGTCAAATACCTTTGGAATAAGGGTGATGAAAGAGGCGCTGCATGTATGATGAATCGACCCATGCTTGAAAAACTGGATCATAACCTCCATAATTAACCCCCTAAACTCCTCCCAATAGGACTTGAATAGCTTGAAAGTGATCCCATCCAGACCCGGAGACTTATTTATACCGCAATCCCACACCGCTTTCCGAACTTCCTCAACTGAAAATGGAGTAATCAATCCCTCTGCCTGAACTGAGCTCAATGTTTTGAAACCCCCTGCCTCAATTCTCGGTCTATGTTCTTATGGTTCTTTGAATTGTGATTGAAAAGCCAACATGAACTTGGTTTTTATTTCAATCGGATCTGACACCCAAGCCCCGTCAATCCACAGACCGCATATTTTATTCCTTACTATGTGGTTATTCACAATTGTGTGAAAATAACTTGTATTTTCATCGCCAAGTCCCACCCACCTTAATCTCGCTTTCTGGTGTAGATCCGCAGCCACTCTATCGTGCCATTCTTTAATCTTGTACTTGCACCCATGCCAAATACCAATTCCCACATCCGATAAATGTCTAATTTCCGCTTGCTCATCTAATTTCTTCAATTTATTTTGTGCCTCTGCCAAATCTCTATCCTCTTCTTCTTTTCAATTTTTTTGCCATTGCTTCAATTCGTCTTTAATCGCCTTTAATTTGACTGCCACCACTTCGTCCGTGAATCTTGAATCACAATTTTTGCTCAAACCTCTTTTTACTGCCTCATCAAAACCAGATAGTGAAAACCAGCTGTTAAACAGTCTGAAGGGAGACAGCCTGAAACTGTTGTTAACAGTGGTTAGTATCAATGGGCTATGATAAGATATCTCTCTATTAAGGGCTAATAGAGATGCATTCGGCCATTTACCCATGAAATTGTCACATACCAACACCCGGTCTATTTTGCTGAGATTAGTGCCGTCACTGGATAGAAACGTTTATTTCATCCCACCCATATTGTATTCCTGGAAACCCTCTCTACTAATAAAGCTATTAAAACACATGGCTGCATTTGCGTCAAATACTGAGTTAAATCTATCCTCCGAAAATCTAACCTCATTGAAATCTCCCAACAAAATCCAATGGCCTGATATCGAATTCTTTGCAGCTAACAATTCTTCCCACATCCTTCTTCTATTTGCTTTTAGTGTTGAATCGTAGATATTCACAATTACCAAATCCACATCTGTCACACCCCTTTCTAAGGCGGAAGCATGAGGTGTGATCCTGAAAGGTTCTCATTGCATACGAAAGGTAAACATACTACATGCTCGTAAAATAATTCCAAATGCCATTATCATTACATAATTTAAAACGTAACATAGGTTAAGAGTTTACATCACAAGACAACATATTGTCTAAAAAGTTTACAACTTTATTTAAACGAAAAACATGAAGGTTTTGATTCATATATCCCACACAAGATGTGATATAAGAACCAAATCCCACCAAAAACAGGCATCGGAGTCTTAACATGACATGACTAAAACAAAAGCGACATCTTGGAGCAGGAGTAAGACCGCACGCACAGCCACCTTAGTTACCTGAAATACATGTGAGTTTTTGGAAAATTGTCAACATAATGTTGGTGTGAATTCATGCAGTTTTTGTATTAAACGTTTGTATACTTGAATGAAAACATGGTATGTAATCTGTATGAAACAAGTATTTTTGTAAATGTAAGGAAATCGAGATCGCTAATGGTTTGCAAGGCCATTAACATGTGACACGACATAGGAAGCATCCAAACCATAGGCATTTTTAGCTGTCGAATCCACGACTGTCGATTCACGACTAGAGACACAAAAGCACTGCTTGGTACTAGAGTGACCAATAGTGTGGCTGCCTGAAACCCATTAGATCTAACCTTTTGTTCCGCGGTCTTGTATGTAACTGATTAATGGTGCTTATGGCACCCTATTCGTGACATGATCTAAAGTATCATTCCTTAGTTTTTGTATTCAACATACCATAACACATGTATTTTCCCCAAGTTTAGAAAACAAGTAAAAGTTTAAAAGTGGGGACATGGACTCACAACTTTGCGTATCATGCGCCGTACACTTCACCGGTTGGTTTTATAGCGTCGTGACCTATACGTGTTTTATTAACGTTAGTCACTAGACTTGTATCGCACAAGTACAAGTCACCATATTTTATGTTTGTGTTCTTTGTTGTTAAAAATAATTTACATTTTTAACTATGTATCTTACTTATATTATTTTCCCAAAAATAAATATAAGTATCTTGTATTTTCACCCGAGTTATATTTTCATCCAAAAATACATTTTAAATTCATAACTTGTCCAAGTTACATAATCTATTAAGAAATATATCTTCATAAATATATTCTCTTGTATTTGTCTATGCATATTATATGTGTATTTAGTGTATTTTCAAGTCCTAATACACTATTACATATAATACATATTACATACACTTAGCACAAAATTTGGTGACCAATAAATATATATATTTTCCTCAAAAATATACATACTTAATATCAATTTTAATCTTGAAGAAATCATCATTTCTTAACTTGAAATTTACACAAAAGTTAGGGAAACCTTGGTAAATATTTTTAGGTAAATTTTTAGACAATAAGTTTCACCAAAACTTATATTTTTCTAAGTGTCAAAATTTTATAGAAATTTTGACATAGTTTTCCCTAAAAATGGAGGTTTCCCATGTTTTCAAAACATGTGTTTATTTTTTTTTTTTTGAAATCATCACAAGTAATCAACAATCAACCTTAAACAACCTACACTTACCAAGTGCCAAAATTATGCTATTTACATAATAATCATGAACTTGAACTTTCATAAAAACTTGTAGTAACTTGGTAGTGTGTTTAGTAGACTTAGTTATCCTTAAAAACATGGTTATTTGTTTGTAAATCACATTATTAAAAGATTTAGTCATTTACAACTTGAAAGATGATTTTTCCAAAAATAATTCTTTGGTATTTTCTTGTTACAAACATGCTTCTAGTCTTGTTTAAACACTAAAAAGGTGATTAGTTTACTTAGAAACCATGACTTTGTAAATCTTGTGTATAACTTTAGTTTCTTGAGAGAACTAGTTTTGAAATCATCCAAGTTTATGACTAGTAACATATTACATATTTCATCATTCACAAAATCATTTTCATTTTCAAGTTCATGAGAAACATGGAGTATGATCATCTTGGTTTTTCACAAGATCATCACCTTAACTTACTAGATCATGTGTTAAATCACAATCTAGTAGGTTTCATGTGATGTCTAACATCACTAACACAAATCATCAATCATCAAGAAGCAAATCAACACTACCCAACATGTATTCTTATGTTATTAAGCTTATGTTAAAGTTTCATGATCATGTTCTTTAGTGTTCTTGTGATTAACATCTTACATAACCTCTTTTAACCAACTAAATATGAAGTAAAGTAAAGTGACAAGAAGCTTACTACTAGCACAAGGGCTAGGGAAGAACACTAGAAGATGAAGGTGACAAATGTGATGGATAAAAGCAAATGAGAAAGGTCCTTCAATCTCCAAGACCACCAAGCTTCTTTGTATGGCTCCTTACACCTTGGGATCACTTTGGAATGGATGAACTTGAATGAAGAATGATGGTGGTGTGTGTGGTGGCTCACGGCCGTGAGTAAGAGGAGGGAGAGAGAGAGTTAAGTGTGTGTAATGGGTGAAAGATGATGAAGATTATGATCTACAAGTTCAAACTTATAACCATATTTAGGTGTTTATCCAAAGGTTAAAGTGTTTCTTAAGTACAAGACCAAATCTTTACTAAATCAAATAAGATCATGGTGAATCAAGGGAGATCTTTGGGAAATCAAGGGTGGGTCCACACCCTTGTGACCGTTCACAACCAAAGGGGGGGGGGGGTAATGTGTAAGTTTGATGGATAGTTAAGTAATGTAATTAGATTTCAAGAGATTTAGTTAGTGTTATAGTTAATATGGTGTTATATAGTGTGTTAGGGTGTTCGGGGATCATAACTAGCTCAGAAACATTAAAACAATGCTTCTAGTATAATTTTGATGTTTCGGGTAGTGTCCGGTTGTTCGGTTAGATACCAGTTCGTTAAAGTGCTAAATTGTGCCGTTTAGTGTCCTTTATGTGTTCTTTTGTGACACTTTCAATTCCCGACACTTTGGAAAGCATTCAGGACCATTTAGTCATATTTTTACATGTTACTAACTTGTTACAATGCTGAATTTTGCTGAAATATATAAAATTCAGCATTTAAAGTGTGTTTCGGGTGCTTTTTAATGCATATTTTAGCTTCCGGAAAGTCTATAAGTTAACCCTTGTATCCATACTTGGGTTTTAGTGTATTTTAGATGTTGGACCTACTCCTAGGCCCTAATTTCATTATCTGACTGCTTTCTGCAGAGTTGCTGACACAGTGTGTCTTACCGGTGAGTTTACTAGTCTTTCTGACGTAACGCTAATAGTAATGCATAAAGCAATATTTGAAGTATAAAACGTTCATGAATTCACAAGTATAGGATGAAATCTGACTATGTTGACATTTAAGCACATAATTGCATATATTAAATAATAATAATACTGTACGAAAATTACCGGTTTTGTGCCAGTTGTCACACTCTCCAACTGTTAAAAGAATTTAGTCCCAAAATTCAGGCTGAGCTATTTCTCGTAGGAGTTTTTTTTTTAAACAGGTGGGGGTACTTCTCTTTAAACTGGTCTTCACGTTCCCACGTGTACTCGGGTCTGTGCTTAGAGTTCCAACGTACTTTGACAAGTTTGACACTACTCCTCCGGGTCTTGTTGACTTTCCAGTCTGTAACCTCAACGGGTTGTTCTGTATATCAAAGTGTGTCATCAATATGCACTTCATCCGCAGGGATGATCAATGTTTCTTGGGTTGGACTCTTCTTGAGGTTGGACACATGAAACATATCATGTACTCCGTTAAGTTCTTCCGGTAATTCCAACTTGTATGCCACGGTACCAATTCTTTCCAAGATCTTGAATGGTCCGATGTATCGTGGATTCAGCTTTCCACATTTTCCAAATCTTACTACGCCCTTCCAAGGTGAGACCTTCAACAAAACTTTGTCTCCCACCTCGAATTCTAAGGGTTTTCGTCTTCGTTCAACGTAGCTCTTTTGTCGATCTCGAGCCACCTTAATGCGCTCTCGGATCTGCATGATTTTGTCGGTTGTCTCTTGAACAAGTTCGGGACTAACCATACGTCGTCTGCCCAACATAATGACGAGCGGCACTTGCGGCTATATAGAGCTTCAAACGGTGCGGCTTTATGCTCGTATGGTAGCTGTTATTGTAGGAAAACTCAACTAGAGGTAGGTGAGTATCCCAGCTGCCGCCTAGGTCCATAACACATGCGCGAAGCATATCTTCTAGCGTTTATATGGTCCGTTCGCTTTGGCCGTCTGTTTGCGGATGGAAGGTCGTGCTTAGATCTAGTTGAGATCCAAATGCCTCTTGGAAGGATTTCCAGATCCTCGACACAAAACGTCCATCTCTGTCTGAAATAATTGAGATAGGCACTCCATGACGTGCCATGATTTCTTTCAAGTACAGCTCAGCAAGCTTTCCAGTGCTATCCTTCTCTCGGATTGGTAGGAAATGCGCAGACTTTGTTAACTGATCGACTATCACCCATATCATATCGTGCCCTCTAGGGGTCCTGGGTAATTTTGTTATGAAGTCCATCGAGATTTGCTCTCACTTCCACATGGGTATCTCTGGTTGTTGCAGCAGTCCAGATGGTTTTTGGTATTCAGCCTTAACCTTAGCACAGGTTAGGCATTTTCCAACATAGATAACAACATCGCTTTTAAGCCTCGGCCACCAATAGTATTCCTTCAAGTCTTGATACATTTTGTCCGATCTTGGATGGATCGAGTATCTCGACTTGTAAGCTTCATTAAGGATGACTTCTCGAACACCGCCATAGAGCGGAACCCAAATACACCCCTTAAAGTATAAGGTTCCCTCTTTGTTTGGCACCAAATTCTTCAGCATACCTCGGAGATATTCAGCTCTATGATTCTCTCCCTTAAGGGCTTCTTGTTGTGCGTCATGAATGCGTGTAGTGAGGTTCGTCCGAATAATCATTTCCAATGCTCGAACTCTTAGGGTCTTAACCCTTTCTTTTTGACTTAATGCGTCTGCTACAACGTTTTCCTTTCCAGGATGGTACTTAATCTCACAGTCATAATCGTTCAGCAACTCAACCCATCGTCGCTGACGCATGTTTAATTCCTTCTGATCGAATATGTGTTGTTGGCTTTTGTGATCTGTGAAGATTGTACAACGAGTACCATACAAATAGTGTCGCCAGATCTTCAAGGTGAATACCACTGCGCCTAGCTCCAAGTCATGCATGGTGTAATTCCTTTCATGCACCTTCAACTATCTTGAAGCGTAAGCGATGACTTTTTGGCATTGCATGAGCACGCAACCCAAACCTTGGCATGAAGCGTGGCAATATACTACGAAGTCTTCAGTGCCTTCGGGTAAGGATAGTATTGGTGCATCACATAGCTTATTTTTGAGTAGTTGGAAGGCTTCTTCCTGCTTATTACCCCAGTTATACTTCTTGTCTTTCTGTGTAAGGGTCATCATATCTTGGAGAAATTCTCGATAAATCGTCGGTAATAGCCTGCTAAGCCCAAAAATTGTCGAACTTCAGTTGGGGTTTTGGGGGCTTCCCAATTCTTTATTGCTTCTTGTGACACCTGTGCACTTCAACCACTGAAAAAATACCAAACCAATGAAATATTATATTTCATACTTGGGATTTGTATAAATATGTGTATCGTTTGCACATATCAATTCTTGTTCGATTTCGAGCTCTAAATCGCTTTCTGGAAGGTTATACGCAATCTGATGCGTAAATATAACCAGTTTAATGCAACAAACACTCTAGAATAGTGACATAGTCTTAACATACCTCAAATAACCTTTACATAACTTAGAAATAAGTTTTGGAAGGTTTGGTGTGTCGAAATCAAGTTTATTCGCTTACAAGGACTAATTTCGACAAACTGCGAAAGTATGCCGATTCGTACTGTAACGAACATTCCAGAACTTGATCATAAGTTAAATATGCCCTAAATATCCTTTACATATCTTAGAAATAGGCTTTTAGGTGTTTGGTGCGCAAAAAAAAACTTTTTGATCAATAGGGACTAAAAGCGTCAAAAAGTGCATAAGTTTGCATTTACGCGCATATCTTACGTTCTGAATACATCCAGAGATCCAAAAATTTATGTAATCATTAAAATATTATGTTTTAGTGATTAGCATGATAAAATTCTATTCGTCGCGTGATTTGGATCGTTTTTCGCGTCCGTTCATGTTTCGTCATAATTAACCGAATAACGTGATCGTATGACCAAACGAACCGACATCCGACATATTTTTGAGCATGTTTCAAGTTCCCTATACTTTAACTTCATTTTAGAGCCTTGAAATGAGGTTAACGGGGTTTAAACGCATCAAAAATGGCTTAAAAGTGTTGCAGGGACCATTTTTGCCATTTTGGCAAAATTGCTGGAGCTGGCACATGGTGGCGCTGCGCCACCACCATAAGCCTTTTCCGTGGCACGACACCATGGCCCTATCTGGACAGAAAATTGATTTTTAGCATTTTGCAGCAATGGGATTGAACTTGGAGGTCTTTTTTGTAACTTTTTCAATACCATTTGATGGTTTTGGGGCACCCCTAGTATTCCAAAACCTTATGCCCACTTAGACGGTCCAGATTGATGCTCGTTTATCTAGGAACGATCCTAACGGTTATTCACTTTCTATAAATACCCAACTTCTTCATTTGAATTCTGCACATTTGATCTGATTTGGCTCTCTAAGTTGAAGTATTCACTTCATACCTGAGAGTAATCGGATCAAAACTTCCGTTCTTGGACCCGTTGTAAGTATTCTTTCGTCTTTTATGGGTTTTTAGCATGAAAGTTAAACTTTGTTTGACTTTCTGCATTGACCAGTCGATGGTCAACACGAATTCCGTTTGAACTTCATAACGTGAGCGTAACCACGATGGTCATAGCCCTTTGTGGCTATACCGACTGATTACCACGTTATCTAGGCTTAGTGACGAGTCATAGTTTCGGCCAAAATGCGTATTTTTGCTTATTTTGTTACCAAACTACTTTTAGGTATCAAAACCGTTTGTTTTGATACCAAACCTGTTTTCTAAATTCGTTAAACATGTTTTAACATGTTTAACTCGTCACTTTTTAGATTTGTGCGTATGTAGGGTCCTAAGGTAAGCGATCTAATCAATCGCTTATACTTTCGAACCTGACCCATGTGGTCGATCATTAGGATCCGACCAAACACATTAGGTAACCATAGTTGTATAGGGAATAACCTTCCAAGGTTATATCTTATGGTCACTTCGTTTAAGTAGTTGTATGATAGGTAGTTTATATGCCTTAGGTAAATGACCAAAATACCCTTTTTGCGCCAAAATTCAATTCAAACATATGTAACATAACTTTTGACATCTAAACTGATTTGGTAACAATATTAGACATGTTAAGGCATATTTTACTTGTCATAATAGGACTAGTTAGGCGATCCGAACGCGTTTTACGCGGACGACGTGTTAAAGTAGCATAAGCTAGCTAAACGGGTCGTAATGGGTCAAAAGCACTTAGGATAGGTTCCGTTTTAGTATGTAGGCTTTGTTAAACCATATTGCATGAGTTCTTAGACTCATTTGGTTTACGAACCCTCATGCTATTCGATCTTCCGATTTAGGTCCGATTTATTTACTTAGTTACCTATATTAGGTGTCGTTTGATTCCGTGATCCCTCTAGCTTTGCTTGGTTGTTATTCAAGACATTTAAGCATTCTCAAGTGAGTACATAGTCCCCACTTTTACTGTTTTCAATGTTTTGGGGTGAAACATGTGTACCTATTTGCTATGTTCATGATTTCAAAGTATAAATTGATTATACATGTTAGTACTTATCTTTTGACAAACTGAATGATTATTTATGGTTTAAACACTAATTTTTCAAAGATTATAAAATTAATTGTTGGATTGTACTTATTTTATATGTTCACCAGACCGATTGGTAGTATGATATAGCGCTATAGGATTTGACACCCCATTCCTGTTGTCATGGAATGTCAGAAACCGATATTTTATCCAAATAGGGATTGCCTTTGTGGTATTTCTATAGTCTCAAAGGTGTATTTTGATGCACTAGGTCTGAATGAATTCCAAATCACATTATTACTGTATATTTAGTTATGCTCCCAAAAGTATAGTTTGATATGCTCTCATATGTGATATTGTACAAAACCAACATATATTTGTTAATTTCCAAAACATAGTTAAATATGTTATTCATAAAACTAAAGCATATTTTGATATGTTAGTTAATTACCAAAACATAGTTTAATATGTTATTCATAAAACCAAAGCATATTTTGATATGTTAGTTGTAAAACTAAAACATAGTTAAATGTGTTATTCATAAAACCAAAGCATATTTTGATATGTTAGTCATAAAACCAAAACATAGTTTAATATGTTGTTTATAAAACCAAAACATAGTTTAATATGTTATTAATTAAACCAAAGTATACTTTTGATATACTACCGAAAATTATTATTTGACGACTAAAGTATGTCTAATATACTGTTTGTTTAACGATTTTGGAACTGAAATATATTTTAATATATTACTTATTCAACTTTCTTAAAACCAAAGTATATTTATATATATACTACGAACCTTTTTATCAAAATATTGTTTTTCAAACAATATATATATACACAAACTCATTTTACTTAATTAATTATTTATACATCTTTCTTATCTGTTTTCTTATCACTTGTTATATGATTTATAAAAGAAAACATTTTTAAAGTTCATGACTATTTTGTTAACACATTCTTTTAAACCTACAAGTCATGAATCCTATTTTCAATAAAACCTATGTAACTCACATGCATTTTTATGCTGACGTACCTATTTTTACACATGTTTCAGGTGCTGCTATGTGATGTTTGTTGATACATGCTATACATAGGATGGACTCGTGCCTTAGCGACTTTAAAATTTGAAAGACAATATTTGTATTTATGTGATTTGTAATAGAAAAATGAGTTCAATGATTCAATAAAACGAAATTATTTAATCCATGGTTGTGAAACAATGATTCTGTTACAACACTCCCCGACGTTTCCGCCACGTTTTGTTGTTTTACGTGGTCGGGCTGTGACAGAAAAGTTGGTATCCGAGCCAATGGTTATAGGGAATTAGGTTATTAGTAATGCTTTGACCTAGACTATAACCTTCTTAGGACCCTAACACAAGTTATCTTGTGTTTAGTTTTAAAACAATACCGTCGCCTATCTTTAGGTGACAACCACAATAAGAACACAAAATTTTAAATCCGCTTTGAAAACCAATCATCTGTTCTAGGATGATTGATTACTAGGTTTTGAACCCTCTAAATTTTCAAAATCTCGTCAAAGTTTGATCTAAATAATGTGAACACGTGCAAACTGGAAGGGTGGGTGCCTGTACCATGAGCTTTCTGTCTAAGGCTAGAATGTTCGTACAAATCCGCAGTATCGGACCAGTCACTCTTACCTGGGAACTCTTGGGGTGAGTGTCCACTTATAGGCGAGCATGTCTTCGCGATACATTATTTTTGACCCATTTACTTTAATCACTGTGTGTCATTTGTTGCTTTGTGGTAACAAACGAATGACCACCATCTTTGCTTTCGTCGATTTTGTTTCATCTCATTCTTTCCATCTAATCATCTCACTCGTTTTCCTTCATGTTTCCTCTTTTATAATGCCTCCTCGACGCGAAAATCCGCTACCAAATGCCGAAATGGCACATATTATGGCACAGTATATGGCTGATGTACTCCCAGATATTATTGCTCAAGTGAACCAAGCCAACAATAACCAGAATGCTCTCTGCAATTTCAAAAGTTTCAATTCGGCTAACCCACTCAAGTTTAGTGGTTCTGAAGGAGCAACTGGGCTCCTACAGTGGTTCGAGAGCATTGAGAGTACGTTTCGTCACGTTCAGTGTCCTGAAAATCGGAAAGTCGAGTTTGCTTCCAGTGTGTTTCAGAAGAGGGATCTTACATGGTGGAACGGAGTTATGAGGGACCATGGTGCTGAGGTTGCGTTAGTATAGACTTGGGTTGAGCTTAGGGCTCTTATGATGAGGGATTTTTGTCCTCGTCATGAATTAAGAGCTTTAGAAAGGGAATTTGACGACCTAAAGCAAGACAGTGGTGAACATCGAGCCTATACTGACCGTTATGAAGAATTGAGTCTGTTATGTCCTGCCATGGTTACGCCTGTGGAAAAGGCGATTGAAAAGTACATTGATGGTCTTCCTGACTTAGTTCAGGATATCGTTACTGGCAGCAACCCTATTACTGTCAAACAGGCCATTGAATTATCTGCCACCCTGACTGAATCCTATATCAGGAAGGGTAAGCTTTTTCAAAAGGACGACCCAAGACCATCTGACAAGACTGCACAAGTTGAACCAAAGGAAAATCGGGCCGAGACACCCAAGAAGAAGAAGCGCATGGCTTCTCAAAATTATGCCATAACTGCTCAGAACAATCATGTTGCACCAAACTAGCCAGCCTAACCTCGTAAAAGGCAAAATTATGTTGGTACCGCACCTATGTGCAACAAATGCAACCGTCATCATCTGGAGCAAGTGTAGTGTCACAAATGTACCCACTGTGGGTGATTGGGACATTTGGTCGATATCTGCCATTATGCAAATCAAGCTGCTGCAAATCCTGCTGCTGTTCAAGCACGGTTCCCACCTAGGTCATGTTATAACTGTGGTGACCTTACTCACTACAGAAACAATTGCCCAAAACTTGTTAACGTAAATCAAGCGCGTGGACGAGTGTTTAACATCAATGAGGCAAACGCGAACAGTGATGCAACAGTGAACAGTTAGACTTTTGTAATTCCTCTGGTTGTTATCTTTTGACGTTTAAGATAATTCGGTTGTTATATAAATAAAATTTGTTGTTTCAATTTTTATTTTTGCAAAACTGATACGATTGTGTGAATGTTTGATGCAACCTTATGATGCCGACACCAAGACAAACTACTCGTGTGGTTTTGTCATTTTTAGAATCACTTGTGATCTCCCCAAAAATCTTAAATGCTCGTTTCTTTTCAAGAAACAAAGATGAATTCCTATTAAGATCTTCCTATCTTCATAATTAGATTCTTGAAGATGTTTAAAGTGCCAAACGGAATTCACGGATTGGATTCCTGGTGTGCTTTGAATACCCTTGTGCTCAATTAACAAGAAAATTAACAAAATGAAGATCAATTTAAACAAATTATGTGATTATGTGCTTATATGTTTTCTTTTATGTTTTTTGTTTTGTGTAATCCGAATAATCATTTTCCAAATCCTCATAGAATTCTTCCATATCTCTATATGAGGGATTCATAGTAGGATATCCGAAGGTACTACCTTAAATCCTTAATGGGCCTCTACGTTGTAGTTAAGTCCCTTGGATTATGAAGTACTAATCAATAATTGGACCCTTTGAGTGGTCTAGTTAAACAGATTGATTTAAAAATCTGGTTAGGAATATCATGTGATGATACAATTGAAAAGATCCTTAAGTGGTCTATTTAAGGAGATCGTACAACGGTCTAGTTAAGGAGATCATGTGTTGATCTAGTTAAAAAAGATCGTTCGTTGATCTAGTTAAAAAGATCCTCTGGTGATCTAATCAAGTCACATTATGTTTATTCAATTGATTTTTCCCCTACGCATTATGAAATGAACAGTGCGGACTGTGCAAGGAATTACTTAATTATGGATGCATACATAATTATGGGGTTTAGTGCACAGAAACCACAGCAAGTTTTGTCATGTGTTAAGACCTATAGTGATGAGAATAACAAAACGGGAACAATGTAGAAAGGGCATGGTGGATACGCCGCTGGTACTTCCTATATATAAGTGTTCCTTATTACATTGCGAATGTAGCGTTATTTAAGTTACTAGAAGTCCTGGACCTCGACCAATGTCATTTATTCTTACACTCTCCAACTCTAATTTCGAGCACACACAAGTTTCCTATGATAAGTCTTCATAAGAAACGTTCTTCTGTCCGTAGTTCAAAACTCCATGTTTTGTTACTACAAGGACTTCACTTTGACAGTTGAAAATTTCGCTAAGAATCCTAACATGGCCCTGAGTTTTACTTAGGGTTCAATGGATTTATTTGAAAGTGAAACCATCACAGTTATCTTCACAAGTTTCCTCTAAAATTAAATTTCGGGACAAAATTTCCTAAAGTAGGGGAGACTGTGACACCTGTGTCACTTCAACCACTAAACAAATTCCAAACCAAAGAAATATTATATTTCATACTTGGGATTTGTATAAATATGTGTATCGTTTGCACATATCAATTCTTGTTCGATTTCGAGCGCTAAATCGCTTTCTGGAAGGTTATACGCAATCTGATGCGTAAATATAACCAGTTTAATGCAACAAACGCTCCGAAATAGTGACATAGGCTTAACATACCTCAAATAACCTTTACATAACTTAGAAATAAGTTTTGGAAGGTTTGGTGTATCGAAATCAAGTTTATTCGCTTACAAGGGCTAATTTCGACAAACTGTGAAAGTATGCCGATTCGTACTGTAACGAACATTCTGGAACTTGATCATAAGTTAAATATGCCCTAAATATCCTTTACATAGCTTAGAAATAGGCTTTGAGGTGTTAAGTGCGCAAAAATAAACTTTTTGATCAATAGGGACTAAAAGCGTCCAAAAAGTGCATAAGTTTGCATTTACGGGCATATCTTACGTTCTGAATACATCCGGACATCCAAAAATTTATGTAATCATTAAAATATTATGTTTTAGTGATTAGCATGATAAAATTCCATTCGTCGCATGATTTGGATCGTTTTTCGCGTCCGTTCATGTTTCGTCGTAATTAACCAAATAATGTGATTGTATGACCAAACGAACCGACATCCGACATATTTTTGAGCATGTTTCAAGTTCCCTATACTTTAACTTCATTTTAAAGCCTTAAAATGAGGTTAACGGGGTTTAAATGCATCAAAAATGGCTTAAAAGTGTTGCAGGGACCATTTCTACCATTTTGGCAAAATTGTTGGAGCTGGCACTTGGTGGCGCTGCGCCACCACCATAAGCCATTGCCGTGGCGCGACGCCACAGCCCTATCTGGACAGAAAATTGATTTTTAGCATTTTGCAGCAATGGGATTGAACTTGGAGGTCTTTTTGTAACTTTTTCAATACCATTTGATGGTTTTGGGGCACCCATAGTATTCCAAAACCTTGTGCCCACTTGGACGGTCTAGATTGATGCTCGTTTATTAAGGAACGATCCTAACGGTTTTTCACTTTCTATAAATACCCACCTTCTTCATTTGAATTCTGCACATTTGATCTGATTTGGCTCTCTAAGTTGAAGTATTCACTTCATACCTAAGAGTAATCGGATCAAAACTTCCGTTCTTGGACCCGTTGTAAGTATTCTTTCGTCTTTTATGGGTTTTTAGCATGAAAGTTAAACTTTGTTTAACTTTCTACATTGACCTGTCAATGGTCAACACGAAGTTCATTTGAACTTCATAACGTGAGCGTAATCACGATGGTCATAGCCCTTTGTGGCTATACCTACTGATTACCACGTTATCTAGGCTTAGTGACGAGTCGCAGTTTCGGCCAAAATGCGTATTTTTGCGTATTTTGTAACCAAACTACTTTTAGGTATCAAAACCATTTGTTTTGATACCAAACCTGTTTTCTAAATTTGTTAAACATGTTTTAACATGTTTAACTCGTCACTTTTTAGATTTGTGCTTATGTAGGGTCGTAAACTAAGCGATCTAATCAATCGCTTATACTTTCGAACCCGACCCATGTGGTCGATCATTAGGATCCGACCAAACACATTAGGTAACCATAGTTGTATAGGGAATAACCTTCCAAGGTTATATCTTATGGTCACTTCGTTTAAGTAGTTGTATGATAGGTAGTTTATATGCCTTAGGTAAATGACCAAAATGCCCTTTTTGCGCCAAAATTCAATTCAAACATATGTAACATAACTTTTGACAACTAAACTGATTTGGAAACAATATTAGACATGTTAAGGCATATTTTACTTGTCATAATAGGACTAGTTAGGCGATCCGAACGCGTTTTACGCGGACGACGCGTTAAAGTAGCATAAGCTACCTAAACGGGTCGTAATGGGTCAAAAGCACTTAGGATAGGTTCCGTTTTAGTATGTAGGCTTTGTTAAACCATATTGCATGAGTTCTTACACTCATTTGGTTTATGAACCCTCATGCTATTCGATCTTCCGATTTAGGTCCGATTTATTTACTTAGTTACCTATATTAAGTGCCGTTTGATTCCGTGATCCCTCTAGCTTTGCTTGGTTGTTATTCAAGACTTCTAAGCATTCTCAAGTGAGTACATAGTCCCCTCTTTTACTGCTTTCAATGTTTTGGGGTGAAACATGTGTACCTATTTGTTATGTTCATGATTTCAAAGTATAAATTGATTATACATGTTAGTACTTATATTTTGACAAACTGAATGATTATTTATGGTTTAAACACTAATTTTTTAAGGATTATAAAATTAATTATTGGATTGTACTTATTTTATATGTTCACCAGACCGATTGGTAGTATGATATAACGCTATAGGATTTGACACCCCATTCCTGTTGTCATGGAATGTCAGAAACCGATATTTTATCTAAATAGGGATTGCCTTTGTGGTATTTCTATACTCTCAAAGGTGTATTTTGATGCACTAGGTCTGAATGAATCCCAAATCACATTATTACTATATATTTAGTTATACTCCCAAAAGTATAGTTTGATATGCTCTCATATGTGATATTGTACAAAACCAACATATATTTTGTTAATTTCTAAAACATAGTTAAATATGTTATTCATAAAACCAAAGCATATTTTGATATGTTAGTTAATTACCAAAACATAGTTTAATATGTTATTCATAAAACCAAAGCATATTTTGATATGTTAGTTGTAAAACCAAAACATAGTTAAATATGTTATTCATAAAACCAAAGCATATTTTGATATGTTAGTCATAAAACCAAAACATAGTTTAATATGTTGTTTATAAAACCAAAACATAGTTTAATATGTTATTAATTAAACCAAAGTATACTTTTGATATACTACCGAAAATTATTATTTGACGACTAAAGTATGTCTAATATACTGTTTGTTTAACGATTTTGGAACTGAAATATATTTTAATATATTACTTATTCAACTTTCTTAAAACCAAAGTATATTTATATATATACTACGAACCTTTTTATCAAAATATTTTTTTTCAAACAATATATATATACAAACTCATTTTACTTAATTATTTATTTATACATCTTTCTTATCTGTTTTCTTATCACTTGTTATATGATTTATAAAAGAAAACATTTTTAAAGTTCATGACTATTTTGTTAAAACATTCTTTTAAACCTACAAGTCATGAATCCTATTTTCAATAAAACCTATGTAACTCACATGCATTTTTATGCTGACGTACCTATTTTTTTCACATGTTTCAGGTGCTGCTATGTGATGTTTGTTGATACATGCTATACATAGGATGGACTCGTGCCTTAGCGACTTTAAAATTTGAAAGACAATATTTGTATTTATGTGATTTGTAATTGAAAAATGAGTTCAATGATTCAATAAAACGAAATTATTTAATCCATGGTTGTGAAACAATGATTCTGTTACAACACTCCCCGACGTTTCCGCCACGTTTTGTTGTTTTACGTGGTCGGGGTGTGACACTTCTATCTTAGCTGGGTCCACATGAATGCCCTTCTTGTTCAGAACATGACCAAGGAACTGTACTTCGCGAATCCAGAATTCGCACTTTGAGAACTTTGCATAAAGTTTCTCTTTCTTCAATAGTTCCAAAATGGTCCTGAGGTGTTGCTCGTGCCCTTCTTTCGTTCGTGAGTAAATCAGGATATCATCGATAAATACAATCACGAATTTATCGAGATATGGTTTACAAACCTGGTTCATTAGATCCATAAAAACCGCTGGCGCGTTCGTCAGTCCGAATGGCATCACAAGGAACTCGTAATGCCCATAACGTGTTCAGAATGCTGTCTTTGGTACGCTCTCCTCTTGGATCCTCAACTGATGGTATCCAGATCGAAGGTCGATCTTGGAATAGTAGCTCGATCCTTGTAACTAATCAAAAAATTCATCAATCCTAGGTAGTGGGTACCGATTCTTGACAGTGAGTTTGTTCAACTCTCTATAATCGATATACATCCGCAGTGTTCCATCCTTCTTCTTCACGTACAATACTGAAGCTCCCCAAGGCGAGAAGCTTGGCCTTATGAATCCTTTATCCAACAACTCCTGGAGTTGTGTAGATAATTCTTGCATCTCGGATGGTGCAAGCTGATAGGGTGCCTTGGCTACAGGAGCGGCTCCTGGAACCAAGTCTATATGGAATTCGACTTGTCGTTGCGGAGGTAGTCCTGGCAGATCTTCGGGAAAAACATCAGGGAATTCCTTTACCACATGAATGTCTTCGAGTTTCGGGTCCTCAGCCTTCTTATCTACAACATGCGCCAGGAAAGCAACACATCCTTTCCTTAAGCACTTTTGCACCTTCATACAATTGATGATTTTCAGAGGCGTGTTTCGTTTTTCTCCATGCACGATGAGAGTTTCATCATTCGCCAGAGGGATGCGAATGATTTTCTCGTGACAAACAACTTCATCCTTGTTCTTGGACAACCAGTCCATTCAGACCACTACATCGAAGCTACCCAATTGAATGGGTAAGAGGTCGATGCTAAATCCTCGCTCCCCGAGTTCTAATGAGCAACCCCTAACAACTTCGCCCGATTCAACAAGTTTGCTATTGGCTAGTTCTATGGAATAAGGAATATCTAATCTACTAGCTTCTATTCCAAGCATACGTTTAAATTCCACAGACATGAAACTATAATCGGAACCAGTGTCAAATAGTTTGGATGCAAAGTGATTGTTAACGAGAAACGTACCGGTGACCACATTAGGGTCCTCGCGTGCGTTCCTTGCTCCAATCACGAATGCTCGAGCCAGAGCATTGTTCTCCCTTGGGCAATCTTTCTTGAAATGATCTTTGCTTCCACAACCAAAGCATCCTTGGTACTGCCCAGCTCCATTACCATTTCGGTTACCAGTGCCATTGCCATTTCCACCACTGTTTCTATTACCAGCACCGTTGCGGTTTCCATTCCCGTTCCTATTACCACTTCCATTTCCTTTTCCCTAATAGTTCTCAGTATGGTGACCCAGTTTTCCACACTTGTCGCATTTTGGAATGCGACAAACTCCTTCGTGATGACGCTTGCACTGGTTACAGATGGGCAGAGTGCCCTGATATCCCCTGGCAGGAGCGTCATTTATGGCTGCAAGAGTTCTCGCCTCCTGTGGCGGATTGGGGTCGCGCTTCTTGTTGTTGGAACCCTTGTTGTTACGTGTCGCTTGATTCAGGTTCGCACGCTTCCTTTTCTTGTCACCAGACGACTCAACATGCGTTTCGGTCTTTTCAGTTGGATTCAGTGATAACTTCTTCATACGAACAGCATCTTCAGTAAGGCTGACAGCCAGAGTTATAGCCTGAGTGATTGTTGTGGGTTTTGCTGTAGTCACCAAGCTGCGAAATTCCGGTGCCAATCCCCAGATGTAGCGCTCGATGCGCTTAAATTCTGGAGTCACCAGATAGGGGATCACTCTTGACAGATCGTGGAACCGTCGAGTATAACCAGTAATGTCCGTACCCTCCATGGTCAGGTGCCAGAACTCAGTCTCCAACCTTTGGAGTTCAGCATGAGAGTAATACTTCTCTCTCATTCTTTGCTTCAATTCCTCCCAAGACATACCATATGCTGCATCATCTCCCAGGGTTTGGACTTGCAAATTCCACCAAGTCAAAGCCTCATCAATGAATAACCCAGTAACAAAAGTGACTTGATGATCCGCGGTACACTTGCTCATATGGATAGTGGAATCAGTCTTCTCCGTCCAGCGTACAAAAGCCACTGCACCTCCAGTGCCGTCGTAGTTCAGTGGCTTGCAGTCAAGGAACTGCTTGAAGGTGCAGCCTTGAGTTGTATTTCCTCCAGATGAATCTCCATTCCCATTACGTCTAGTGTTGCTTGGTCCTCCACTGTGCTCTGTGCGGTTCGCCTCGTACTGGGCGATAGCTGCGGAGATCCTTTCTTCTAGCAGGGAGTTCAGCTCTTCAGCAGTCTTTGGCAGTGGGGAGGAGGAGGTTGATCACGAGCGTTCACAGCTCTCCTGGGTGCCATGTTCTGTCATAACACAACACAACAGGGTTAGACATTTGTTTGATATCATCATACGATACAGTAGTAGTATATGTACACAGGCATATACCCACATAAGTGACATCAAACAATTCACCAAACATATAAATCAATTCATACAGCAACAAGCATGCATAAATAGATAAATATTGATGTGTCATAAGATATTCACCGAGTCTCTATACATATCAGGACAACTTGTTACATCACTGTTTGCGAAGTAAACAAAACGCATAAGGGTTACATCACCCCATAGTACAAGTTTAATATATGTAAAGGACAAAATATCTTTCTTCACATTGACGTTTTTTATCGTTATACCCTAAAACATTACTCCAATAGAGTAGTTAATAGGATGGGGGAAGGGTGTTTACGTTTGACCTTCTCTTGTATTGAAGGAATCTCGTTTGACACATGACAAGACTTGCTGTGGTTTCTGTGCACTGAATTCCATAATTATGTATGCATCCATAATTACGTAATTCCTTGCACAGTCCGCACAGTTTGTTTCATCATCGGGTCACTTCCTTCAGATAGGCCACTGTTTTCAGACGAAGATACGTGTACCTGTGATATTCCATTCCTAGTATATCTATATATTAATTATTACACATAGTTGCAAGTAATTCTTAATCAAAGACAAGTGCTACTCCAGTGCACCCTAAGTCTCGTAGTGTCCTTACTTGACTCCTTGAAAACAGTTTCAGGTAGTGGATGTCGCGGAACATTTTATGCAATGAAAACTTTTGAAAAATTGTTTTCGTGAAAGGATCCTAAATATTATATTCTAGACCCGAGAAGGAATCCTGGTTCACTACAATCGTAGCTCTGATACCAATCTGTCACACCCCTTTCTAAGGCGGAAGCACGGGATGTGATCCTGAAAGGTTCTCATTGCATAGGAAAGGTAAACATACTACATGCTCGTAAAATAACTCCAAATGCCATTATCACTACATAATTTAAAATGTAACATAGGTTAAGAGTTTACATCACAAGACAGCATATTCTCTAAAAAGTTTACAACTTTATTTAAATGACGAACATGAAGGTTTTGATTCATATACTGTGACACTTGTGCTCCGTAAACACACACAATGTAGGACACTATATTTTATCAAAGAAACAATGTGTTTGGTCTCAAAAATCTATTTATTTTGGTTTTACAATGTTACATTTTGATTCTAGTTCATTTTCAAGCCTTAAATCGCTTTCTGGAAAGTTATACGCGAATTGATGCATAAACGTAATCAGTTTAATGCGGCGAACACTCCGGAACAGTGACATAGGATTAACATACCTTAAATAACTTTTAGATAACTTAGAAATAAGTTTTGAAGGCTTTGGTGTGTCAAAAACAAGTTTATGCACCCTTAGGGACTATTTGTGTCAAACTGCAGAAGTCTGCTGATTCACATAGTATTGCACATTCTGGAACTTGATCATAAGTTAAATATGCCCTAAATATCCTTCACTTGGCTTAGAAATAGGCTTTGAGGTGTTTGGTGCGCAAAAATAAACTTTCTTGATCAATAGGGACTAAAAGCGTCAAAAAGTGCATAAGTTTGCATTTTCGCGCATATTTTACGTTCTGAATATATCCAGACATCCAAAAATTTATGTAATCATTAAAATATTCTATTTTAGTGATTTGCATGATAAAATCCCATTCGTCGCGTAATTTGGATCGTTTTTCGCAACTGTTCGTGTTTCGTCGTAATTAACCGAACAACGCGATCGTACGACCAAACGAACTGACATACGAGATATTTTTGAGCATATTTTAAGTTCCCTATACTTTAACTTCATTTTAGATCCTTGAAATGGGGTTAACAGGGCTTAAACGTGCCAAAACACATCAAAAATCAAGTTTGGAGATGCAGGGGCCTGTTCTGCCAAGTTTGCAAAGTTTCTGCCAGCAACAAGGGTCCTTACGGACTGTATGGGACTACTTATGGTCCGTAAGCCATGACCAGATCAGCAGAAACCATTTTTGCAAAATCCAGCTGCTTGCACTTGTTTCCTTTGCTTGTTTTAGCATTCTATGGGCTGGTTTGAGTGCTCATCAAGGTGCCCAATCAGTTTACAACAAGTGTATGGCCAAGATTGTGCCCTCTTTTGCAAGAAACGATCCTAACGGTTCTTGTTTTCCTATAAATAGCAAGCCACTTTCATTCCCCAACTCACACATTTGCTCTCAAATCTGCTCTAAGTTGATGCTCTCCCTTGTGAGGCTTCATAACTGAGTAATTTGAGTTCAAATGTTCAAGCTTGGACCCTTTGTAAGTATTCTTTCATGCTTGTTATCGTTTTCAAGCGTGAAAGTCAAACAGTGTTTGACTTTCTTCTTTGACCAGTCTATGGTCGACACGAAGTTGTTTGAACTTTGCAACGTGAGCGTAATCACGATGGTTATAGTCCCTAGTGACTATACCTACTGATTACCACGTTGTTTAGATGTAGTGACGAGTCATAGTTTCGGTCAAAATGCGCGTCTATACGTATTTTGCAACCAAACTATTCTTGGGTATCAAAACCGTTTGTTTTGATATCAAACTTTTTTTCAAACTTAGTTAAACATGTTCTAAACATGTTTAACTCATCACTTTTAGGATAGTGCTTGTGTAGAGTCGTAAGTGAAGCGGTCTTAACAACCGCTTAGACTTGCGAACCCGACCCGTTTGGTCGATCATTAGGATCCGACCAAACATATAATGTGACCATAGTTGTATAGGGAATAACCTTCTGAGGTTATACCTTATGGTCACTTCGTTTAGTTAGTTGTATGATAGGTAGTTTATATGCCTTAGGAAAATGACCAACATGCCCTTTTTCGCATAATTTCATTTTAAGCATATGTAACACATATTTTGACATCTAAACTGATTATACAACATAATTAGATATGTTAAGGCAAATAATACTTGTCATAGGACTAGTTAGGCGTCTCGAACGCGCGTTTGCGCGAACGATGCGTTAAAGTGGCATAAGCTACCTTAATGGATCATAATGGGTCGTAAGCACTTAGGATAGGTTTCGTTTTAGAATATAGGTTTTGTTAAACCATATCACATGAGTTCTAATACTCATTTGGTTTACAAGACCTCATTCTACCCGATCTTCCGATTTAGGTGTCGATTCCCTAATATAGTATTTATTACCCTAGGAATCGCTTCAACACTTGAACTCTTGGTCTTTTGAGCTTTGTTATACCCTTTGAACCGAGACTATACGCAACCCTAGACGAGTACATAGTTCCCCTCTTTTTCTGTTTTCAAATGTTTTGGGATGATTTATATGTGTAATCGATCCGTTTTCAAAATGTATGGCATATGTGTGTTCACTAAGTGCTTTTATGTGTATAACTCCAATTATGCAAAGCAAGGTTTTATCCTTAAGTAATCTACATATCTTCATAGTTAGATTCATATAGGATATTTGAAGTGCAGTCTTAGATCTTCCTATCTTCATAGTAAGGTTTTTAAGAAGTACTTTACAACTCGATGGTTGGTTTTTGTGTAGATAGTTGGTGATTTAGATAATGAAACTAGATAATACAATAAGCACATGGTGGATACGCCGCTGGTACTTCCTATATATAAGTGTGCTTATTGTATTACCTTTCATGGCGTTATCCCGAATCACCATTAGGAATTTAGGATTGTTACGAGACGATGTGGCGAGGACCCGATCCCTGTAGTATCTACCTATCTTCATAGTTAGACATCTATGGGATGTTTAGAGTACTAATATTGGAGCCCTTGTTTGGATTCATTGTGTACTTTAATGCGAGTTTGACGAGACGATGTGGCGAGGACCCGATCCCTGTAGTATCTACCTATCTTCATAGTTAGAAACATATGGGATGTTTAGAGTACTAATATTGGAGCCCTTGTTTGGATTCATTATGTACTTTAGTGTGTGTTAGATTAGACGATGTGGCGAGAACCCGAATCCTTATAGCATCAATCTATCTTCATAGGTTGATTCTTGTGGGATGTTTAAAGTACTAATATTGAAGTCCTTGATTGGATTCATTGTGTGCTTTAATGCGTGTTTACGAGTTGGTACAAGTTGACGATTATGTGTTTATGTGGTAGTTGTGATTTAGATAATGAAACGGGTATAATAAAATAAGAACATGGTGGATACGCCGCTGGTACTTCCTATATATAAGTGTTCTTATTTTATTATTCTTGTAGGCGTTGTCTAGATCACTTTAGGATTTTGTGTACAATTGTTTCAATGTTTGATTATCAAAATCTTTGTACAATCTCCCATATTTTTATATGATAGATTCTCAGAAAGATATCTGAAGTATTATCATGACTCATTGATTTGATTTATGTAATACTTATATAAGTTTTGATTTATTTCAAAACAGTTATTATTAATCCTTGATTGGATTCCTAATAACATCATAACAAGTTTTTACAATGGTTTAATCGAGATTTCAATAGAAGGCATAAAATGACTTAGTAAATATCATATTGCCATATGCAAACCTATTTTGTCATGAGTTTTCACAATCAAGATTAATACCAAATGTTTTGCCATTTATTTGGCTAATAAAACCTATGTATTCACCAGCATTTTTATGCTGACTGTTTTCGCATATGTTTCAGGTTTTTGACTGTTCAAGCATGCAACACATAGGACTGCATACGGGCCTTAGACTTCTAAAACAAAAGAAAAATTACATGTATTCTTTGTTTGTAAAACAATGTTAATGATATTGAAACAATTTTAGTACCAGTAGTTGTGAGCAATTTGTAACGTGACTCCCCGATATTTCTACCGCGTGTTGTTATTTTACGTGATTGGGGTGTTACAGATTGGTATCAGAGCACTGGTTATAGGGAATTAGGTTATTAGCATGCCTTAAACCTAGTCTATAACCTTCCTAGGACCCAAACATGAGTAGACTTAGAAATTCTTTCCTAATCCTCATCCTTATTCGTGCCACAACTACTCTATGATTTACGAATCATCTAACCTTATATGATTTATCCTGAACCTTAGGCTTTATGCCTTGAGGTATTCCTCAAAATGTTTTCTCAAAGCATTTTCATTAAAATATTTTCCAAAATGTTTTCTTAAATGTTTTTGTCAAAATATTTCGCAAACATCTTTTATCTTAAACGATTTATATCAAAAGATTTCTTAAATGATTTCTTCAAACGTTTTTCATCGAAATCTTGGGTTTTAAAAATGTGAACACATGCAATCTGGAAGGGTGGATGCCTGTACCCCGAGTTTTCTGTCTAAGGCTAGAGTGTTCGTACAAATCCGCATTCTCGGACCAGTCACTCTTACCTGGGAACTCTTAGGGTGAGTATCCACTTATAGGCTAAAGCATGTCTTCGTAAAGCATTATAAAGACCTATCCATCTTGACCCTAGCGAATGATTTCTAAACGACCTTTGTAACCCTACTCATTCATGTTACCCTCGGTAATGTGTTTGCTCTTTATGACAATCGAAGCATCCTTCCTTTTCCAATACCATTTCATCATATTACCTTCGGTGATATGTTTGATTCGATACAGTTGAAATGAATCTCGTTTCATTTCACGACCCTACGAGATCCTATTTTATTTTCAAAATACTACCTTTGTCTTTTAAAATTTCAAATTTTTACCATTTGGATGAGAATTTTCAAAATTTCAACACAAAGTTTCTTTATTTTAAAATTTTAATTTAAAAACATTTTTGTCCTAAAAGTAATAAATTTTTAACAGGTAAAGAATTTACGATACAAACCATTAACCCGGTTTGTATTCCCTCATCCAAAAATATTACAAAAGTTTATTTTCAATCAATTCTTATTTTAAAACAAAATCCACAACACTTTATAATCTAAATACAAAAACGAGACTTATAAACAAGATTTGACTAAATCAAAGTTAACACTACATTTTCTAAGTACAAGAAACGAAACGCCAAAACTACTAATGAGAACTCGAAAAGAACAAAGGCTGAATCTTCTAAAAATTCTAGGAAGCGCAAGACTTCAAAGAGTTTTGCAATTCCTGCACCTGTTCCCCTAAATTCAGTACCCTTTAAAGGAGTTTATCATGGGAAGCGACTTTGGCGCAATCTTTGCAATTATCATCATGCATCAAATTCCCCTTGTCGCCAGTGTACAATTTGTGGTTTATTTGTGTCACACCCCTAAAATACCACCTAGGGAAAGTCCCTGTTAGGCGTGTGACGAACCAAGATCCAAGCCATCAATCATGTTGAACTCATAACAATTGTTCCAAATAAAACTTTCATTTATTATTGAAAGAAGTGTTACAAGACATTATTTATCGTTCAGCGGAAGCATAATACATTAATAATAAAATTCCTAAACCAAGTGTATGAAAGCCATTAAGTTCATGTTGCGATTCCATGTCTCTCGACCCATGACCACTCCAGCCTCCCAGACAGCAAGTTCCAACAATATGCACCTAAAGACCTGCAAGGCATGTAACAACGAATCAACAACAAAGTTGAGCGAGTTCACAGTTGGGTGTTCGTTTTAAGTTGTTCTAAAAACATAGTTTTCAAGTTAGCTGGCTTACTTGCCGTGGGGGTTACCCCATAGTTGAAAATATGATTAACCAGTTCCTTCTTTCCTAAACCATAACCAGTGGGGGCTTCCCCATGTGAACCACTAGACCGTTACCATATCGACAACTGACGAAAGTAAGTTGTGCCCTAAGTCAATGTCTATCATCATTGACTGAATGCCCAGATCCATTAGTACACGCCCGTCCTACCGGCACGGTGTGAGGCTTGTCAACCCTAATAGCGCTATTAACTAATGACCCGCTCGCCATTGGCCCGGCGAATAAGTCGATATAAAAATGAGGGACTTCATGATAGAGTTTTGTCTAGTAAGTTTAAGGTTGTTGTCCTACCCAAGGAGGACGACCGTACATATTCTACCCAAGGAGAATACGCAGGATTAATATTGTCATCCTACCCATGGAGGATGGCGGTACATATCCTACCCAAGGAGGATATGTAGGTTCCGTTTTAATTCTTTAACCCATTCCCAACCACCGGGAATCCCATGCCTTAGAAAGTGTGTGAACTCACCTTGGTTTGCTTGGAAGATAAACAAAATGGTCACTTGAGCTATATGTGGTCAAACACGTCCTAACATGGTTACCATACAAGTTAGGTTTAGGTTCAAGTAACAAACACATCGTTCTACACGTATTCTAACACGTATTCAACACGTAATGTACAAGGATCAATTATTGTACATGTTGGTGCATATTTGTGACAACAGCTTAGATTTGGTCTTTGGATATCTTGTAATTAGTAAAACGATAAACGATTAGTGGGTTTAGCTTTGGAATAGTTAATTAAGAGTGATTGGGCCAAACCAAACCCACATATGGGGATGGTAGGCGAAATGGGCCTAGCCCATGACCTAGCCCATGTGCAAAGCTTTGTCCTATATAAACAAAGCTTAGCATTAGGGTTTAGGTTGATCTTCCAATCATCTAATCACTCTTGGAGAGAATTCGTGAAAGAAAAAGGCTTGGACGAATTAGGATCTTGATTGATTGTAATCGTTGGAAGATAATCAATAAAGATCGGGTTTAAAGTGATTTCGGTTTTCTACACGTTTTCTGTGAAATCTAATCTAGAGGATTCCGCACTCTAGGTTGGATAGACGATTCTGTTACGATCCGCACGGCTCACGGGACCTACAATTGGTATCAGAGCATTAGGCTCTTGATTGGCTTGGTTAAGAATCGTTTCTGCAGAAAATCAGAGTTTTTGGTCGTGTTTGAAGGTTGTTCTTGAGTTCTGCTGTTGATTTCAGACCAGAAAAGAAGGATTTCGGATAAATTCAAGCATTTCGGATCATTACTGATCAAAAGACTTGGATTTCGGACCAAAAATCAGCCATTTCGGATTATTCAGCATCATTTCGGATTAAAAACAAGCATTACGGATTCACAGGCTTGCATTTTGGACCTGAAACAAGTAATTTCGGACCATTACGGATGTCCTGACTTGCATTTCGGATCAGACGGTTACATTTCGGACCAAGTTTGATTTGATTTCGGATTCATACGCTGGATTTCGGACAAGATTCCGGATAAATCAAGGGATTACGGATCATTTTGGATTAAGTGTTGCTCATTTCGGACCTTTAAGGGTCATTTCGGATCCTGAATCTCATTTCGGATTAGAGTATTCCATTTCGGACCAAAGGTGTTCTATACGGACCATTTCGGACAATTTCGGGCCATTACGGACAAGGTGGAATTTTTCTTGGCTTGTGTGAGAAAAGTTACACTGTTTCGTGTTTAGAAAATCATCCGTAACTCGTCACAGGGAACCGTTTGCACCGTTGGAATCCTCGGATTTTTAGGACAAAAAAAAGACTCTGGAAAATCCCGAAAACGGTTTTCGACATTATATATCATTGGAATCGTAATCTCGAGACAAATCTAACGGTATAACTTGGTAAAAACAGGTTTCGGACTGAAATTGTACGGTTTTACCAGTCTGCTTAAGTTAAAATGTCGAACATGTCTAAGTTGAACGAACTTTTAAGGATGGAACATGAGGTAGGCACAACGAACAAACCACCTAAGATGATGAAGGTGGAGAACTACTTGACATGGAAGGATAGGTTTCAATCCTTTGTTGAATACCAGGACACTCGTATGTGGATATCTATAGACGATGGGTATGTGAACCTAACTCATGAGTTTGAGGGAAGACAACGTATAACTGCTTATGTCGATATGGATGCCGAACAAAAGAAAATGTATGAGGCTGAAAAGAGAGCCTTGGCTGCCATTAAGATGTCCTTACCTGATAGCATCAAACATACATTTAAGAAGTACACTAATTTAAAGGATATGTGGGATGCATTACAAAAGCGATATCAGGGAAATGAGAGTGCCACTCAGGCATTCATGGCAGAGATAGTGCCAGTTGATGAGGCTGAAACTACTGTGAGTGATGCTGAATCTGAAGCTCAAGTGGAGAATGCTGAAGAAGAGAAGGTAAATGAAGCTGAAGAGGATAAAGCTGATCAGACAAGAGATGATGAAGAAGAAAGGCCAAAGATTGACCGTGAAAGGGAAGATGAAGCGAAAGATGAAATCATCAAAAGATTGGAAGCTCAAATTGCTGCTCTCATGACCAACTCAGACAGGTCAACAGGAGAGGTAAGTAACTCTACTACTTCTGTGTGTTTAAGATGTCGTGAACTACAGGGTGAAGTTGACAGGTTGTCAACACAAAACCAAAGTCTAGTAAACGAGATGTCTAACATCAAAGAATCAATTTTTTTTGCTAAAAGAAACGAATCTTCATACTTGAAGAAGATAAAAGGTTATGAAAGTGAAATTGAAGTCTTAACCTGCAAACTAAATGAAAAACTTCAAGTCATAGACTTAGCTCATGACATGATGGCTGAGAAAACAAAAGAGATTTCTGAAAAATCCAAAGAGTTATCAGATGCACAACTCAAAATTGTTGAACTTGAAAAGAAATTAGGTCAATTCAGGGATTCTACTTTTGTTATGAAACACATGATGGGTGGGTTAAAGAAAAGTAACGACAAGACCAGTGTGGGATTCCAGGGCTTTAATGAAGTCCCACCTCCTCTTAGTCATGACTATTCTTTCTTACCTGATGAAGATGAGTTTACAGACTTTCTGTCAACATCACCAAGTAGTTTCACGTCCAGTCAAGGTGATGTGTTTGAAGATAATGATACTAAGAAGGTAAATAACAGCAAACCTGTTTTGAAAAAGATAAACACACCTCCTAAAACCAAAAATTAAACTTTTGTTAAAAAGGTTAATTTTGTTCAAGGAAGTGACATGAAAAACGAAACAGCTGTTATTGAAAACGAATCTAATGTAGAGTTTGCTAAAAACAAGAACAAAGAAAATTCTGAAACTAAGCAAACTGAACCAAATCCTTCTAAGGCATCATCATCAAAACCTGAATCTAGTTCAAAGGCTTCAACTAATAAGTCTTCGAAAAAGAGATCATGCTTCAGGTGCCACACAAAGGGACATGTAGCTAGCTGTTGTCCTAACAAAAAGAATGAAGCACAAGTGAGTGAGAGAAAGAGAGAGAAGTCACCAGAGAAGAGTGGTGATAAAAAGGAGAAAGAGTCCAACTCTCCAAAGAAATCTGCTCCTAAGCAACCAGAGAATGTTGCTGTTGGTGTAGATAAGGCTGAAAAAGGAACTCCGCAAGTTCCTCGTTTTCAAAGAAATCAACTAAGATTTCAGCCTAGATCTCCACCAGGCAGATATGAGAGACCTAGAAGCAGTTCATCAAGAATGAACAATTATAGTTCAAATAATTTCAGAAGTCAAGGTCAATATCAAAATCGATACCAAAATTTTGGTGGTCGAACTTTTTATAACAATGGCTTTAGAAATTATAATTATCAAGCTTCTTGGAATCAAAATTTTCAAAGGTCAAATAGTCCAAACACATATAGGAACCCTAAGGACCAGAGACCTTATGGAAATCATGCCCCATTTCCATCAACAGGTCTAAGATCCAGGACTCCAGTTAGGAGTGATGGATACTGGATGGATGTTCCTGTAGTTGATGAATCTGGAAGACCCAAGACCATTAAGGCTTGGGTCCCCCAATCTAACTAATTTCTTAGTTGGTGAGTGCAGGAGCTGCTAAGGAGGATTATCAACTACTGATATGTTGATAGTGGCTGCTCTAGGCACATGACGGGGGGGGGGGGGGATGTGAGATTGTTGATATATATATATATATATATATATATATTAAATGATTTAAATTGAAGTTAAAAGTGTTAAGTCGACACACTACATAACCTTGCTGATCTTTACACAAAAGCTTTTGATCGAGCTCGCTTTGAACACTTAGTCGAACTCAACGGGATGAGGAATCCTGAATAACTGGTTTTTCATAAGAATTTTTGTAAATAGTTTACTGTTTTTCTTAAAAATAAAAAATACAAAAACATTGAAAAATCAAAAACATAAAAAATATAAAATCAAAAATGAGTTTTCACTGTGTGAAAAAGAAGAAATGATAGTACATCAGCAAGTTAGACTGTCACACTCAATCCGGATTAAATTGCTTAAGTGTGATAGCAGCTTCATCATATGATGTACCAGTAGGCAAAAGCATGAAATAATCAACTTACCAATGTGATATAAACAAAAATGCACTGAGTATGAGTGGGAAACACATCAGTGGTGTATGGTTTAATGACCTTAAATCTTGCGTTGATAGATTGCCAAAATCTAAAGTTTTGGGTCTTTATACTGTTATTTCATCTGGGGATATCTTGGCTGTCCTTCTGTTCAGAACTAAAATTGTACATGACCCCAGGAAAGAAAGTCACTTGGAATTAGCTCATTTCTATTTGAATGTCTGTATGTTATCCCGATACACACAATTTTGATCTGATTCTGAAATCTTCTCTGAAAAAGTCGTGTACCTCCTCTGTTGCATCCAGATATATGCTGACCTGGAGGTGCTAGGCAACGACAGCTTCTGCTGCATCCAGATACATGCTGACCTAGCTGTACGTTGTCGCACTATAGATCTAATACACCCGAAAGAGGCCCTCAAGTGCCCAAAAGAAACCCAAGAAACCTATATAAAATTGAGAAAAACTCATTTGATCTGTATATTATACCATCTCTGCTAAAGATCTATTCTGTTCTCTTCTCAACCTTTTCCCAGTTAAGATTTCAGAAATCTGGATTGGACTTGTGAAATATGTGGTAGGGAAGATACTTGCATGATAGTGTGTGTTGTTTATATTTCCAGGATTTGATTAGTATTTATTTGGGTGTTCATTGTTAAGCAATCAAAACATGATAAAACAGATTATATGCAGACCTAGGCACTGTCAGGATATCTTAAAGGATGACATCAGTATACTCACCTACTACGATGAATCTTTGTGCATACCTTGATCGTGGGGGTATATCCTGGAGTGGGACACACTAATATATCAGAAATAAAATTACCTTAACGTATCATACGGTAAGGGCACTTGAAATGTTCATGCATTTTGTTTAGGTGGACGAACATACTGGTAATCGTCTTGGACTGCTTTTCATGAAAATTAAATAAAGAATTATCTAATAGTGTGAAACAGTTTGATTATGCTGATATGATCTTCTTACGGGTGATTCTCACAAAAATAGAGTGTTTATTGCTTTTCGTATTTATTTGCTTTCAGAAGATACAAAAATACAAAAATAGTGTCTTTTTCTGTTAAAATTCTTAATGTACGGGAAACTGTTATTTTTGGAGGAGTTCTTACCGATAGGGGGAGACAGTGTTAGAAAGTGGGTTCAAAATTTTTGAAATGATACAGGTTATAAGGTGTTTGTTTAAAATTTGTACGTGTTGGTGCTGAAAGGAAAAGTGCTTAATCTGTTATACAGTTTAATTAATCTCTTGAATAATAATAATTTGTTTAACTTATGTTGAAAAATTCTTATGGTTTCTCGAGATGTTTGTTTTAAAGTATACAGATTGAAGCAGTGTGTTGCTGAGAAGTTGCTGTGTTGCTGAGAAGTTGCTGTGAAGATGAGAGTTTGATTGGATGCATGGTAGATCCTCCTTTCTACATTGCAGACAAAGTTGAATAATTGAAGAATTGAAGAGTACTATACAAATGTTGAACTGGAGTTTACTCAAACGCTAAAGTTTTGAAGATTTGGTGATTGGATGCATCAGCTTAGGGGGAGTCTGTTGCTGACAGAAGCTGTTAAAGCTGAAGCTATCCAAAGACCAAAAGACTGTGAGATTCTGAAGACTGAAGTTACCTTTGCGAGCTATTGTCAAGGGGGAGTTTGTTGGTTCATATTTGTGACAACAGCTTAGATTTGGTCTTTGGATATCTTGTAATTAGTAAAACGATAAACGATTAGTGGGTTTAGCTTTGTAATAGTTAATTAAGAGTGATTGGGCCAAACCAAACCCACATATGGGGACGGTAGGCGAAATGGGCCTAGCCCATGACCTAGCCCATGTGCAAAGCTTTGTCCTATATAAACAAAGCTTAGCATTAGGGTTTAGGTTAATCTTCCAATCATCTAATCACTCTTGGAGAGAATTCGTGAAAGAAAAAGGCTTGGACGAATTAGGATCTTGATTGATTGTAATCGTTGGAAGATAATCAATAAAGATCGGGTTTAAAGTGATTTCGGTTTTCTACACGTTTTCTGTGAAATCTAATCTAGAGGATTCCGCACTCTAGGTTGGATAGACGATTCTGTTACGATCCGCACGGCTCACGGGACCTACAGTACAACACTTTGATCAGGTATGTAAACTAATTAATCCATACATATCAGTTAACACAAAATAACATGGACCAGTGGGTTGTATGCGACCTACGAAGGGTTTGGGCCATTCTAGTGTGCGATTGATTAAAATAATTGGGATTGGGCTTTCTTCATGGGGCGGCCCAATCTGGGTTTATATAGCCTAAGGCTTGTGAGGCCCAAAGAAAATTGTTTATAGGTTTTTAAAGGAATTTCTTGTATACTTGCAAAATAATTCAGTGTGCATTTGATTTTTTTCAATTATGTGACGAATTAAACAATAAAAAAATGTGCGAGAAGTGGTTCCGGGGCCCGGTTCTTCAATGTTCGATCCTAGGTTGTACGATAATCACGGTTTCATCCCATCTTTATAATCACCGAATAAGACAAAAACAATTTAAATCAGTCACGTGACACTTCATCTTCTTCTAATTATTCATACATGCAATTTTAACTTATACCTTAAGCATAAAAGTTTGTACCCTCCATGAATATACAGATTCAAGTTTATAAAAGAAAACCCAGTTCCTTCATTCAATCAGTTTCAGGTTCATGCTTTTAATTCTTAATTAACATTTAAAGTTCACAACCTTCATATCTTCCATATTACATCACAAGATTAAATCATATCTATTCTTATCCCTTATATGCTTCATATGATAATAGCATCAAGCAATCAGTTAAAATCATTCGAACAAAATCATAGACTCAATCGTACAGTATGCACTCTCGTATCGCCTAACCGAAACAGGGGTGCGTACTAACTTGTTTGCATTATTATTTCAATTAATAACAAACACACATCCTTTCAATCAACGGTGAGCACCTTGGATTCAACATAGTCTTTACAGAACCGTACATGAGATTTTAACCTCATACGGCTCCTCGTTCAATTATTTCGGAGTTAATAAAAAACAAACAGTGGGGAATTCATAAATCCAAAAACAGTGGACTTTACACTTTAAAACATATTATATTTTCACACATATGCGAACAACCACATAGCATAAAGCACGATTATACAGCACAACCGACCATAATCTTTACTAACCTGGAATGTTGGGAAGATAGTCGAAGAAGAAGAAGAAGGTGTGCGGCTAACAGTACGAACGGGAGGGGATACTCAGGTTGTCGATGATGATGATGATGAACCTTTACTATGGTGAGAGGAATGTTACAGGAACTATGGGGGGGTCTACTGCCGTATGAAAAGTTGGGGAAGGTAGGGTTTAATTTCTTTTAGTATTAGATATTAACATACCTTATACGTGCACATAAATAACCTTAGTTAGGCGGTTCCCCCCTTTTTTTGGCTGATAATGGGCTCAAGCCCATTATCTTGAGCTGCCAGAATATCATGCAAGATTTCTAGATTATGGGTTAGATTGACGGCGGTTTGGGCTTCTAATCCCATCGGGTTTTCCTAACCTTCACGGGTTTGGGTTGCGGCCCATTAGATTAATAATCCAAGCGTAACACAAGGGTGAGGCCCAATATGCACATATAAATTTCCAACAAGGTTATGAGATAATAAACATTATCACGATTGTTAAACGGAAACATACAAGTACAGAGCGTGAAACACATCAAAGGGGAATATCAAAGAGTTAAGATCACGTTACTAACCTTGAAAGGTCGAGTTGTCACATCATCCCCAACTTGAAAGAAATTTCGTCTCGAAATTTAGCACGTAGTTACTGAGGAAGCTAGTTAGGTTGTGGTTTCCTGGTTTTCCTGGGGTGTCACATCATCCCCCCGTTCTTTTGGAATTTCCTCCCGAAATTCCGCAGTAGCTTCAGCCTCAGCCTCAGTAGTGGTTGCACTTTTCTCGAACAACTGGGGATACTTGAGTTTCATTTGGCCTTCTCGTTCCCAGGTATACTCTGGGCCACGACGGGAGTTCCAACGAACTCGAACAAGAGGAATTCTGGTATGCTTGAGAATCTTAACATTTCGGTCAGTAATCTCTACTGGTTCCTCGACGAATCGTAGCTGATCGTCGATAGTGAGCTCCTTGAGAGGAACTATGAGGGTCTCATCTGACAGACACTTCTTTAGATTCGACACATGGAATACGTTGTGAACTCCGCTGAGTTATGCAGGTAGATTCAGCTTGTAGGCCACTTTGCCAATTTTCTCAATGATTTTAAAAGGTCCAACATAGCGTGGATTCAGCTTGCCCCGCTTACCAAAGCGAACTACGCCCTTCCACGGTGAGACTTTAAGTAGCACCCGATCCCCAACCTGGAATTCGAGTGGTTTCCGGCACTTATCAGCGTAGCTTTTCTGACGGTCATGAGCTGCCGCCATTCGTTGTCGTATCTGAGCAATCTTCTCGGTTATATCTACTACAAGTTCTGGGCCAGTGATTTGGCTGTCGCCAACCTCTGCCCAACAAAGAGGTGACCGGCACTTCCGTCCGTACAATGCCTCAAACGGAGCAGCTTGGATGCTGGTGCGGTAACTATTGATATACGAAAAACTCCACTAAAGGTAGATGACGTTCCCAGCCGTTACCAAAGTCGATTACACATGCTCGAATCATGTCTTCAAGTGCGTTCAGTTTGCCCATCCGTCTGTGGATGATATGTTGTGTTCATGTCTAGACGTGAGCCAAAGGATTTGTGCATATAAATCATATGCAAATCGTGGGTCGCGATCAGAGATAATGGAGGTTGGCACCCCGTGCCTAGCACCCCCTTCTTTTAGGTAGATGACTGCAATTGTAGAAAACTTATCCGTTTCCTTGATGGCTAGAAAGTGTGCTGGTTACGTGAGACAAATCAACGGTTATCTAGGTGATATTGTTTCCGTTTTGAGTTGCAAGTAGACTAGCGACCAAATCTATGGCAGTCTGTTTTATCTTTCCATATAGGTGTTTCTGGTTGCTAACACTTCACCTTGACTTTCCCCATAAGTCAAATATCATTCCCATACCTAGCTAGGTGGGCCGTCATGCCCGATCACCAGTACAAGGTTTATAAATTCCTAGTATCTCCCATCCAAACTCAAAGGGCTAGAATATTAAAGCTGGTGTGCTTTGCTCAGTATAAGTTTCCTACAGTTACTGTATAATGAGATCCACACTCGTTCCATGAGGTAGTGAATATCGTCTGACCTGCCAAGGTTGCTTTTCCATGCCCCGCATGGGTTCAACTTGAAAATCCCCTTCCTTCAGTTCTCACACCCCCAAAATACCACCTAGGGAAAGTCCCTGTTAGGCGTGTGACGTACCAGGATCCAAGCCATCAATCATGTTGAACTCATAACAATTGTTCCAAATAAAACTTTCATTTATTATTGAAACAAGTGTTACAAGACATTATTTATCATTCAACGGAAGCATAATACATTAATAATAAAATTCCTAAACCAAGTGTATGAAAGCCATTAAGTTCATGTTGCGATTCCATTAACTGATTTAGCTCTGTCGAAGCAAAGGTATACGGGAGGCCCTTATGATCGGTCTAAATAACGCATCTGGTACCGTCCAAGTAATGCCTCCACCAAAAATCCCAAGGCCACGGTTTTCACCGCCAGCTGTGTGTCGTGCACTTCCTCTTTGAAATTCCATCACGTAAGTCATCACTCTCTCGTGTTGCATCAGTGTGTAACTGGGACTCTGGTTCGGACCATCATGGTATACCACTAAATCACCCGCACCCTCGAGTTAAGACGATGCTCGATGTATCGCAGAGTTGGAACTCGAAAGCTGAAAAGACATCCTCCTGTTTCGTCTTTCACGAACACAGCACCCTGCTGTGCTAAAGAGATTTAAGCTGTACGACCTTCGAAAATCCTGCGAGTAAGCTGCGATAGTATCTAGCGAAACCAAGTAATTGCTGCATCCCCGAAGGAATCTTTGGTGTCGATCGGTTTTAACCAAAATGGGTCTTAGCGAGATCCATGTGTATTCCCACTTCGTTGATTATATGTCCAAAAGGTATCTCTCGAACCCAGAAATTACATTTAACAAGACTTAGCGCGGAGTGGATCCTCCCTCAGAAGTTCTAAAATAAGATACAAATGCCACCCATGGTGTTTCTTTCCCCTGGTCATGATTCAGAACGTCGTCAATAAGTACGGTCGATTCATGTGATCCCTGAAGCTGCTGGTGTGTTGATCAATTCAATGATCATGGTGTACAAAGTTAAAATGGCTGCATTGCGTTCTACATGCTGTTGTAGGAACATGCTCCCCCTTGAACTTCCATCTGATGATAGCTCACTCATTAGTCCGTCCTTGAACGGGGCTTGATCTTCGCAGTTGGTCAACAAGTTGTCAATACATGGTCGAGGCAAGCGGTTCTTAACAGTCACCTTACTAAGTTCTCGATACTCAGCACACATACGAAAATTCATGGATCTAACTGGGGCTCCCCAGAGCGAAAAGCTAGGTTCAACAAAACTCCTGTTCGATAATCCCTGCAGTTGATTAACACGGCTCTTGCAGCTCTCTTGGTGCAGAATGTTAAGAGTACGAGTAATCAGGGCTGCCCCTGACCTGATACTAATCTGATACTCCTCGGAACGATGTGAGGGTACACCTGATAGTTCCTCTGGTAGCACATAGGTAGAAAATCACGAATAAAGGGTGGATCCTCGATCCACTTTTCCTCAACCTTAACATCAATAATAAGTGCTAACATAGTGGGATAATCCTTCCATGGACACTTCCAAGCTTTCATTGCAGAGTTGACGCTAACCTTTGCACACTTCCGACGATTCTCCACTAGGGAGAGGGATACGCGAAGTTTTCTCCTCACATGGTATATCTGCGTGATGTATGGATTTCCAATCCATTCTAAATACTGCTTCAACCATCAAGGATAGCAGAAGGAAGATCGATGTCGATCGCTTGTCCCACAAGGTCGAGTTTGTATTCCAGCTAGCATATGAAATGTCAATTGTCTTGCCGTCAGCCGATTCCACAACAGGTTCAAATTCAAGGAATATCAGGGTCAAACAGAGCAGAAACGAAGCGATTAGCTACTCATACTAGCTACCAAGTTGCTAAAGTCCTGGCGTCGCCCATGCCCATTCTAAATGCCCTTCCATGAGCATCATTTCTAGTGTTGCTGTTTTCATTTCAAGGATTTCAAGTACTACCGTTGTTCCTTTGGTCGTTGTCTTCTTAGCTTAACCACGACCAATCCATGTTGTAGTCACTTTTATTTCCTTGCTGTAGGCTAGGGTTTCGAATACTTTCTTGTCGCTGTGACTACTGCTCCCAATATCGTTGCTCAAAATGAAGCCCTACGATTCTTCACCATCAAGGTCCATCTTTCCACATTCTGAGCCACGTCCTAAAGTACTACTCACTGTGCTGGCAGTTACATATTCCACGTTATAGCCGATTATCGTTGCTGATGTCCTGATTGATTCGTAAGAGCTGACTCCCATGGGCCGCTGACAAGGGTTAAGGATTTGATTGAAGCCAAGTCGCTGGTGCTCATTGCCGTTAATCAGGATCATCAAGTACTGAGGTCGGAAAGTACTACGCTCATCCTTCTATCCATCGATGTTGCAAGTTGCTTGAGTAATACTCGGTATGTTACGAGAGTGCTGCATAGGTGATCGCGCTTCGGGATCCAAGGCCTCGATACATTAAGTTCCAGCAAACGAAGAAAGATGAGAAAGATATAGACCAATCATTGTCATCGCAACATCCAAGTCGGGGATGTTCATACAAGCACCTAACATTCTACACAGTTCGCCAGGCGTTCAGATGGGTGTTCAGGTAATACTCGATAGCATCGAGATCCGAAGGAATCTAGAGATGAATGAAAAGGTCACGTTCTAGTAGGGGACAGTCACTGCTATGACCCCTATAGGTTTGTTACGTTTCACATCGATCAAGTAACGGAACGGAAACCCCTTTTTCACTTGTTAAGCCTCACTGGGACTCGCATGCACCCCACACTATTATTATGTGTGCACCCACAATAATATTGTGATTTGCATGCTTATCTCAGCTCCTCCTAACTCATGTCAAATGTTCCTCAAACTCAAGTAGCAAACAAAGGGCATTGCTAAGCGTAAGTCATGAATGTTTAGGGAAATACAACCCTAATAGTCACATAACATGTGCAAGTAATACATGAATTCATACTGTTGTGCTATACGTGCAATCACATGCAATATCATATGTAGGTGTTCACTGGTTATACAGTACAATGAGTATACGAGAGACGAACCTTACAATCTGGAGCTGAGTGTCATGGTCGTATTCACGTTTTCAGAACTGTCCGGTTATAGTCTGGTTTTACAAAAACATTTTTTCCCTTTTTAAAACCAAGTTCACTATAACCAATGGCTCTGATACCAATCTGTCACACCCCCAAAATACCACCTAGGGAAAGTCCCTGTTAGGCGTGTGACGTACCAGGATCCAAGCCATCAATCATGTTGAACTCATAACAATTGTTCCAAATAAAACTTTCATTTATTATTTAAAGAAGTGTTACAAGACATTATTTATCATTCAGCAGAAGCATGATACATTAATAATAAAATTCCTAAGCCAAGTGTACGAAAGCCATTAAGTTCATGTTGCGATTCCATGTATCTCGACCCATGACCACTCCAGTCTCCCAGATAGCAAGTTCCAACAATATGCACCTAAAGACCTGCAAGGCATGTAACAACGAATCAACAACAAAGTTGAGCGAGTTCACAGTTGGGTGTTCGTTTTAAGTTGTTTCAAAAACATAGTTTTCAAGTTAGCTGGCTTACTTGCCGTGGGGGTTACCCCATAGTTGAAAATATGATCAACCAGTTCCTTCTTTCCCAAACCATAACCAGTGGGGGCTTCCCCATGTGAACCACTAGACCGTTACCATATCGATAACTGATGAAAGTAAGTTGTGCCCTAAGTCAATGTCTATCATCATTGACTGGATACCCAGATCCATTAGTACACGCCTGTCCTACCGGCACGGTGTGAGGCTTGTCAACCCTAATATCGCTATCAACTAATGACCCGCTCGCCATTGGCCCGGCGATTAAGTCGATATAAAAATGAGGGACTTCATGATAGAGTTTTGTCTAGTATGTTTAAGGTTGTTTTCCTACCCAAGGAGGACGAACGTACGTATTCTACCCAAGGAGAATACGCAGGATTAATATTGGCATCCTACCCATGGAGGATGGCGGTACATATCCTACCCAAGGAGGATATGTAGGTTCCGTTTTAATTCTTTAACCCATTCCCAACCACCGGGAATCCCATGCCTTAGAAAGTGTGTGAACTCACCTTGGTTTGCTCGGCAGATAAACAAAATGGTCACTTGAGCTATATGTGGTCAACCACGTTCTAACATGGTTACCATACAAGTCAGGTCTAGGCTCAAGTGACAAACACATCGTTCTACACGTATTCAACACGTAATGTACAAGGATCAATTATTGTACAACACTTTGATCAGGTATGTAAACTAATTAATCCATACATATCTAGTTAACACAAAATAACATGGATCAGTGGGTTGTGTGCGACCTACGAAGGGTTTGGGCCATTCTAGTGTGCGATTGATTAAAATAATTCGGATTGGGCTTTCTTCATTGGGCGGCCCAATCTGGGTTTATATAGCCCAAGGCTTGTGAGGCCCAAAGAAAATTGTTTATACGTTTTTAAAGGAATTTCTTGTATACTTGCAAAATAATTCAGTGTTCATTTGATTTTTTTTTTCAATTATGTGACCAATCAAACAATAAAAAAATGTGCGAGAAGTGGTGGTGGGGCCCGGCTGTTAAATGTTCGATCCTAGGTTGTACGATAATCACGGTTTCATCCCATCTTTATAATCACCGAATATGACAAAAACAATTTAAATCAGTCACGTGACACTTCATCTTCTTCTAATTATTCAGACATGCAGTTTTAACTTATACCTTAAGCATAAAAGTTTGTACCCTCCATGAAGATACAGATTCAAGCTTATAAAAGAAAACCCAGTTCCTTCATTCAATCAGTTTCAGGTTCATGCTTTTAATTCTGAATTAATATTTAAAGTTCACAACCTTCATATCTTCCATATTACATCACAAGATTAAATCATATCTATTCTTATCCCTTATATGCTTCATATGATAATAGCATCAAGCAATCAGTTAAAATCATTCGAACAAAATCATAGACTCAATCGTACAGTATGCACTCTCGTATCGCCTAACCGAAACAGGGGTGCGTACTAACTTGTTTGCATTATTATTTCAATTAATAACAAACACACATCCTTTCAATCAACAGTGAGCACCTTGGATTCAACATAGTCTTTTGAAATAAAAAACAAACAGTGGAGAATTCATAAATACAAAAACAGTGGACTTTACACTTTAAAACGTATTATATTTTCACACATATGCGAACAACCACAGAGCATAAAGCATGATTATACAGCACAACCGACCATAATCTTTACTAACCTGGAATGTTGGGAAGAGAGTCGAAGAAGAAGAAGGTGTGCGGCTAACAGTACGAACGGGAGAGGATACTCAGGTTGTCGAAGATGATGATGAACCTTTACTATGGTGAGAGGAATGTTACAGGAACTATGGGGGGTCTACTTCCGTATGAAAAGTTGGGGAAGGTAGGGTTTAATTTCTTTTAGTATTAGATATTAACATACCTTATACGTGCACATAAATAACCTTAGTTAGGCGGTTCCCTTTTTTTTGGCCGATAATGGGCTCAAGCCCATTATCTTGAGCTGCCACAATATCATGCAAGATTTCTAGATTATGGGTTAGATAGACAGCGGTTTGGGCTTCTAATCCCATCGGGTTTTCCTAACCTTCACGGGTTTGGGTTGCGGCCCATTAGATTAATAATCCAAGCATAACACAAGGGTGAGGCCCATATGCACATATAAATTTCCAACAAGGTTATGAGATAATAAACATTTTCTCATAAACATTATCACGATTGTTAAAAGGAAACATAAAAGTACAGAGCGTGAAACACATCAAAGGGGAATATCAAAGAGTTAAGATCACGTTACTAACCTTGAAAGGTCGAGTTGTCACAATTTGGACATCTACTGTGACCTGTCATATCCAGAACCGAGTAGCCCCTACTCAGACTCACCCAAGAGCATGTTTAAATTGTGGTGACTTAAATCATTTCAAGTGAAACTGCCCCAAGCATGCCAATGCTAAGGGACGAGTATTCAACATCAACGAGGCTCAAGCTAATGATCAAGCGCTTATGATCATTTGAACCTCTAAATTTCCTGTTTATTTTCAAGAAAAATGTACATATTTTAATTATGTTTGTAATGACGATATAATTTTCAAGAAGTTTATCTTTAACCTTGATATTCAATTTTCAATTTCAAACTCTAATGTGATTACACTATGTGTGATTTAAAATTTCATGCTGATTTTGAGGATTCTGTTCTTTAGGAACTAAATCTTATAATATTAGCATAATATAAATTGCACTCCGGTGCCTTCGTACGAACGTGGTGACACGATCAATACAAATCAATACAAATACTGTGAATAAGTTAATATTGTTTTATGATCATAACATTACATGCATGATTTGTTTATCTGATATGTATAGTACATGATTATAAATACAATTTGCTTCGTATGCTGATTTAATGTACTTAGTCTGTTAACTTAGCATACCTAGCGCATGATTTGAAAATATTTTCCTCGATATGCTTCTATTATGATGTCAATGCATGATTTGTATATGTTGCATTTTACCTATTTGGTTAAGTATGAAAAATATATAAATATTTGTACTAGAATAAAATACCTACTACTAAATTTGTTATATGCAAAATAAGTAGTGTTATCATTGCTAGTATAGAATACGATTCGATTTGATAGATGTTATGTTGTAACGATGTTTATTTGATTTAGACGATAGTTCGACCTTATTATTGTTTACCCTTGCTTAACAAGAGGAGCTATGTGGACCATGTGACGAAATGAGTAATTATGGGTGCACACTTAATTATGAGTTTTGATGCATGAGAATCATAGTAAGCCTTGTTAAGTATGGTGGCATAAAATCTAAAGTGATTAAGGTAACAGGAGAAGTATGATGCGATAAGAACATGGTGGATACGCCGATGGTACTTCCTATATATAAGTGTTCTTATTGTGTTATTCTTCAGAACGTTACTAAGATCACTTGGTGATTTTATGTTATCTTGGACCATTATGTGATTATGTGTTTTAGTGTTATTTGTGTGGTTATTTCCGATAGACGATAGCAAGTACATTCATTAACTCAAATCGAGCCGACCGGGAGTATATTATGGTATTAAAGGTGACGATCTTGATGCCCTAGGTATGTTGACCAGTCTCCTATGCATGAGATGCTCATGTTGCATTGGATGTACCTCGTGGGACGTTAGAAACTGTGTACGTGAAGGGCTTGAATGTACACACCTCTTATTTGCTAGGAATTACACTAGGAGCTTAGTATAACATAGTGCCATACTTAAATGATTTTTGAACAATAGTCGACTATCACAAGTTTCAAAAGGATTGAATACCTTGAGATACTTTGGATACCCCAAATCACATTTTGAATTCCCTTCCAAATGATACTTCGCATCTTTGAGATCTAGCAATTTTCTTATCCATTAGTTGTTTCAATCCCACTCTACGGTCTCCTTCGAATAAATTTCGGGACGAAATTTCCTGAAGTAGGGGAGACTGTGACACTTGTGCTCCGTAAACACACACAATGTAGGACACTATCTTTTATCAAAGAAAAAATGTGTTTTGGTCTCAAAAATTTGTTTATTTTGGTTTTACAATGTTACATTTTGATTCTAGTTCATTTTCAAGCCTTAAATCGCTTTCTGGAAAGTTATACGCGAACTGATGCATAAACGTAATCAGTTTAATGCGGAAAACACTCCGTAATAGTGACATAGGCTTAACATACCTTAAATAACTTTTAGATAACTTAGAAATAAGTTTTGAAGGCTTTGGTGTGTCAAAAACAAGTTTATGCACACTCAGGGACTATTTGCGTCAAACTGCGGAAGTCTGCTAATTCACATAGTATTGCACATTCTAGAACTTGATCATAAGTTAAATATGCCCTAAATATCCTTCACGTGGCTTAGAAATAGGCTTTGAGGTGTTTGGTGCGCAAAAATAAACTTTCTTGATCAATAGGGACTAAAAGCGTCAAAAAGTGCATAAGTTTGCATTTTCACGCATATTTTACGTTCTGAATATATTCGGACATCCAAAAATTTATGTAATCATTAAAATATTATATTTTAGTGATTTGCATGATAAAATCCCATTCATCACGTAATTTGGATCGTTTTTCGCAACCGTTCGTGTTTCGTCGTAATTAACTTAACAACGTGATCGTACGACCAAACGAACCGACATCTGAGATATTTTTTAGCGTATTTTAAGTTCCCTATACTTTAACTTCATTTTAGAGCCCTGAAATGGGGTTAACGGGGCTTAAACGTGCCAAAAGGCATCAAAAATCAAGTTTGGAGATGCAGGGGCCTGTTCTGCCAAGTTTGCAAAGTTTCTGCCAGCAACAAGGATCCTTACGGACCATATGGGACTGCTTACGGTCCGTAAGCCATGCCCAGATCAGCAGAAACCATTTTTGCAAAACCCAGCTGCTTGCACTTGTTTCCTTAGCTTGTTTTAGCATTCTATGGGCTGGTTTGTGTGCTCATCAAGGTGCCCAATCAGTTTACAACAAGTGTATGGCCAAGATTGTGCCCTCTTTTGCAAGAAATGATCCTAACGGTTCTTGTTTTCCTATAAATAGCAAGCCACTTTCATTCCCCAACTCACATATTTGTTCTCAAATCTGCTCTAAGTTGATGCTCTCCCTTGTGAGGCTTCATACCTGAGCAATTTGAGTTCAAATGTTCAAGCTTCGACCCTTTGTAAGTATTCTTTCATGCTTGTTATCGTTTTCAACCATGAAAGTCAAACAGTGTTTGACTTTCTGCTTTGACCAGTCTTTGGTCAACACGAAGTTCGTTTGAACTTCGCAGCGTGAGCGTAATCACGATGGTTATAGTCCCTAGTGACTATACCTACTGATTACCACGTTGTTTAGAAGTAGTGACGAGTCATAGTTTCGGTCAAAATACGCGTCTATGCATATTTTGCAACGTTGGGTATCAAAACTGTTTGTTTTGATATCAAACTTGTTTTCAAACTTAGTTAAACATGTTCTAAACATGTTTAACTCGTCACTTTTAGGATAGTGCTTGTGTAGAGTCGTAAGTCAAGCGGTCTTAACAACCGCTTAGACTTACGAACCCGACCCGTTTAGTCAATCATTAGGATCCGACCAAACATATAATGTGACCATAGTTGTATAGGTGATAACCTTCTGAGGTTATACCTTATGGTCACTTCGTTTAGTTAGTTGTATGATAGGTAGTTTATATGCCTTAGGAAAATGACCAAAATGCCCTTTTTCGCATAATTTCATTTTAAGCATATGTAACACATATTTTGACATCTAAACTGATTATAACATAATTAGATATGTTAAGGCATATAATACTTGTCATAGGACTAGTTAGGCGTCTCGAACGCGCGTTTGCGCGAACGATGCGTTAAAGTGGCATAAGCTACCTTAATGGATCATAATGGGTCGTAAGCACTTAGCATAGGTTTCGTTTTAGAATATAGGCTTTGTTAAACCATATCACATGAGTTCCAATAATCATTTGGTTTAGAAGACCTCATTCTACCCGATCTTCCGATTTAGGTGTCGATTCCCTAATATAGTATTTATTACCCTAGGAATCACTTCAACACTTGAACTCTTGGTCTTTTGAGCTTTGTTATACCCTTTGAACCGGGACTATACACAACCCCAGGCGAGTACATAGTTCCCCTCTTTTACTGTTTTCAAATGTTTTGGGGTGATTCATATGTGTAATCGATCTGTTTTCAAAATGTATGGCATATGTGTGTTCACTAAGTGCTTTTATGTGTATCACTCCAATTATGCAAATGCAAGGTTTTATCCTTAAGTAATCTACCTATCTTCATAGTTAGATTCATATAGGATATTTGAAGTGCAGTCTTAGATCTTCCTATCTTCATAGTAAGGTTTTTAAGAAGTACTTTACGACTCGATGGTTGGCTTTTGTGTAGATAGTTGGTGATTGAGATAACGAAACTAGATAATACAATAAGCACATGGTGGATACGCCGCTGGTACTTCCTATATATAAGTTCACTTATTATATTACCTTTCGTGGCGTTATCCCGAATCACCATTAGGAATTTAGGATTGTTACGAGACGATGTGGCGAGGACCCGATCCCTGTAGTATCTACCTATCTTCATAGTTAGACATATATGGGATGTTTAGAGTACTAATATTGGAGCCCTTGTTTGGATTCATTGTGTACTTTAATGCGAGTTTGACGAGACGATGTGGCGAGGACCCGATCCCTGTAGTATCTACCTATCTTCATAGTTAGACACATATTGGATGTTTAGAGTACTAATATTGGAGCCCTTGTTTGGATTCATTATGTACTTTAATGCGTGTTAGATTAGACAATGTAGCGAGAACCCGAATCCTTATAGCATCAATCTATCTTCATAGGTTGACTCTTGTAGGATGTTTAAAGTACTGATATTGAAGTCCTTGATTGGATTCATTGTGTGCTTTAATGCGTGTTTATGAGTTGGTACAAGTTGACAATTATGTGTTTATGTGATAGTTGTGATTTAGATAACGAAACGGGTATAATAAAATAAGAACATGGTGGATACGCCGCTGGTACTTCCCATATATAAGTGTTCTTATTTTATTATTCTTGTAGCGTTATCTGGATCACTTTAGGATTTTGTGTACAATTGTTTCAATGTTTGATTATCAAAATCTTTGTAGAATCTCCCATATTTTTATATGATAGATTCTTAGAAAGATATCTGAAGTATTATCATGACTCATTGATTTGATTTATGTAATACTTATATAACTTTTGATTTATTTCAAAACAGTTATTATTAATCCTTGATTGGATTCCTAATAACATCATAACAAGTTTTTACAATGGTTTAATCGAGATTTCAATATAAGGCATAAAATGACTTAGTAAATATCATATTGCCATATGCAAACCTATTTTGCCACGAGTTTTCACAATCAATATTAATACCAAATGTTTTGCCATTTATTTGGCTAATAAAACCTATGTATTCGCCGAGATTTTTATGTTGACTGTTTTCGAATATGTTTCAGGTTTTTGACTGTTCAAGCATGCAATGCATAGGACTGCATACGGGCCTTAGACTTCAAAAACAAAAGAACGATTACATGTATTCTTTGTTTGTAAAACAATGTTAATGATATTGAAACAATTTTAGTACTAGTAGTTGTGAGCAATTTGTAACGTGACTCCGCGATATTTTCGCCGCGTGTTGTTATATTACGCGATTGGGGTGTTATATATATCCCACACAAGATGTGATATAAGAACCAAATCCCACCAAAAACAGGCATCGGAGTCTTAACATGACATGACTAAAACAAAAGCGACATCTTGGAGCAGGATTAAGACCGCGCGCACATCCACCTTAGTTACCTGAAATACATGTGAGTTTTTGGAAAATCGTCAACATAATGTTGGTGTGAATTCATGCAGTTTTTGTATTGAACGTTTGTATACTTAAATGAAAACATGGTATGTAATCTGTATGAAACAAGTATTTCTGTAAATGTAAGGAAATCGAGATCGCTAATGGTTTGCAAGGCCATTAACATGTGACACGACATAGGAAGCATCCTGTCACACCCCGATATTTCCACGTATTACCGGTGGGCCTGGTGGGGAGTATCGTGACGTAGTTGATATCATCATAGTCAAACAACACAATATATAAATGCACAGCGGAAGCAGACGATAAATATATTACCATCCGAATATAAAGTAATATCAAAGTATTACAACGGAAAGTAAAAGATCCACAGGCGGATCCAAATAAAAGAAAAACTGTTCAACAGACTTCAGGCATCTAGAACTGGCAAGGTTCCTTATTAACGCCCTGAGCTCCCAGCCAATTACGTACAGTACCTGCCACTTAACCTTTTTGGAAAATACGTCAGTTTACACTGGTAAATACAATTAACAGACTCATTTTGAAAAGAGTTTAAGAAAATTGATTTGAATGCACGTGGCACAAAATATCTTTTATAATTTGATTAAGATGCACGAGGCAAAATTAATCTTTTATACTTGGGATAATTTTATTAATAAAAATCTTGTATCCGATTTAGATGTTTGTCCAACATTTAGGGCCGGTGATTATACAATACAAGCCGGTCAAGATTAATCGACACACCACAAATATGATCTCACAAGAAGATACCCTTACGAGTGAGTATATGTTTTACATATGCAACAGGAGGTGTTTTGCCTACACCTTGTGCTTACGTCGTGGCCATTCACTTTTTAAATGAGCCAAGGATATCTAGGACACGGTCATTAACCCCCAATGTTATTTGTTATCAAACACTACAAATTAAAACGGGATTATGCAATTTAATCATCTCCGATTAAAAGGTTTCTACACCCGACCAAGCGGTATTTTTATAATACCGTATCCCAAGCCCGTATAAGGGAAAATAAGTTAAAAGTATTTACCTGAGCTAAATATAAATTCAATCCCAGCCGTATATCAAATCAGCAAGTACAGATAGCTTTTACTGGGGCTCTTAATCTGGAACGAAGGTTTTATTAACCTATTAGATTCCTAACGGGTCTTATTTAAGTTGAAACTTAGACCGGTTAGGTTTAAGGAAAGGTTTACGGTACAAAATGCATGATTAAGCGAAGACCGGATCAGAATGTGATCTTGACCCAACAAGCTTGTATACTTGTTTAATGTGGGTACACTAAACACATTCTGGATTTTGAGATGAAAACGATATGGTTTGACCCGTTTCGGCTAATATATGCAAACTAGTTACATAAGCCGATCCGAACGCAGATAACGCATAACGGGTAACCGAATGAGTCATGAACAGGTTTCCTAAGTTAATATGCTTTAAATATGTTGTGATATCAGTAAGATACCTTCCATTATGCCCAAAACGAGTTTAGTTTCAATTTAAGCCCCGTAGGGGTATTTTGGTCATTTAAAAGATTATAAAAGAGATTAATTTTAATTCTGAGACTTGGGTCTGAAATAATCAGTAAAACAACTTAATTTGATAGGTTATATCAGTTGGTGATAAGTCTTATATGCCAAAATGGTTTTAAACCCATGCTAGGTGTTTAATATGCGTAAAAAGCAGTTTTAAGCGATTTCCAGGTTATACAGGAAATCTGAGTTTTCTGATCAGGTTTTAAAGTTCAAAATACTTTATTTATGATATAAGATCAGTAGCCAAAGGTTCAGTTCCGAACCGGTCCTAAACTGAAAATTGTCGGATCAAACATGTTTAGACATGTTCTTACATTAATTACTAAGTTATAAGAGTGATAAAACAGGTTGTAAAGCTTCTACATTGCTAATTATGTTTTAAATCGCAAATTACATTTCTGTTGACTTTTTATAAACAACTTTGACATGAAAATGTCCTAGTTAGAACGGGAATCTGAGGGTGCCCTTTTAAGGGTTTAATGCCCACATAATTACCAACTTATAACTACCTTCAATTCGACTAATCACTGGACCATTAATGATTAATCGCTAAGTCAAATGTTAATTATGACGGTTTGACTTTTAAGCTAATAACTAAGTAAAACTCAACTAATGAAGGTCAAGTAAACTTACCAAGGTCCTATGCACGATTAGAGAAGCTTAGAAAGAGGTCTTGAGCTCTAGAGTGATCAAAGTTGCAACCAAAAGGGCTTTATATAGTGTTCTTGATCCATCAAGATCATGACAAACAAGTCTAGCATTGTTCCCAGATCATTAACAAGTGTCCCTAAAGCCTAAAACCAGTAGGGGTCGCGCATGGAAGTGAAAAAGGGCAATGTGAGGCGGTGCAACAAGCTGGAACAGCCAACAGACGTTTTTCCGCATCTGGGCATGGCTTACAGACCGTAAGGGTCCCAGCCTTACGGTCCGTAAGGACCTGGTCAGCCAAACAACTTTCAAATGTTGACAATTTGGCCCCTGGACTTCCAAATGTCATTTTCGACACCTCTAAGGTCCGTTAAACCATTTTTAAGGCTCTACAATGATTCCTAAGCATAGGGAACATGAAAGATGCTCAAAAACATGTCAGATTTCGGTTCGTTCGGTCGTACGGTCACGTTGTTCGGTTATTTACGACGAAACACGGACGGACGCGAAAAACGAACCAAATTATGCGACGAATGGAATTTTATCAAGCCAGACATTAAAATAAAATATTTTAGTGCTTACATAAATTTTTGGGTGTCCGGGGATATACAGAATGTAAGATATGTGCGTAAACGCAAACTTGTGCACTTTTTGACACTTTTAGTCCCTGCATGACTTAAAAGTTTATTTTTGCGCACCAACCACCTCTAAGCCTATATCTAAGCTATGAGAAGGATAATTAAGGTATGATTAACTCATGGTCATAATCTGGAAGGTCCGATAACATACGAATCGGCATACTTTAGCAGTTTGACGCTTTAGGTCCCTCTAATGCTCAAACTTGCGTAAATCATTATTTAATAGCATTGAAGCCTCATCTAATCCATGTTAGGTATTGTTGAAAGTATTATTAAACATCAAAATGCTTTGGGCTTGATAGAAGGTCATTCAGAGGTATAATTAAACATATTGACACTTTTAGTCCCTTATACTTGCAAAGTTGCGCGTAACTTCACTTTTTGGCATAAAAGCCTTGGATGCCCAATGTTTGGCATTCCTGAGAGTATAATCAAATATCATGAGGCTCTCAGTTTGTTAAAAGGTCACTCAGAGGTAAGAATTAACATGCTGACGCTTTTAACCCTTTATTGCGCAAACTTTCGATTAATTACGCACATGGCTACACTTGATCAACAAGTGGCTCATTTGTGAATATAAAACCATAAAAGGTTATTTAGAAACTTATTTTAGGCATGCTAATACCTCTAGTCCTTTCATAATCAAAGTTTTCGATTTTTCGAAAAATTAGTCCTTTAATTTCAACATTTGACTACATTAGGGTTTATTACACGTGTCAATACTTTATTGGATGTGATTTTACGAGGTGTTACATCCTCACCCCCTTAAAACAAATCTCGACCTCAAGATTTGCTTAAAGTTAAGGAAGTACTTTCTGTCTTATATTGAACTTAGCCTTCCTCAGTACATTTGGGCCTCTAAGGCACTCCGGTTGACCTCTATAATAGGTCATGTATCCTTTTGGAGTTTCTTAACCTGCCGATCCTAAATCGATACGGGTTTCTCGTTCAATCATAAATCTGCATATCACTATGTGATAATGCTTCTTGACTTATTGGCGAAACATGTTCTTAAATCATTAGTATATAACGCATTGCGAGCTCTACAAAGCTCCTTATATAGGTTTTAGCCTTATAGGCTATTGACCTTTGTTGCATTTGATTTCCCGTAGGTTCCTATATATATATCCAGGGCTTAACTTACCCTGAGGAATTAAATTTTTGCACACCCTTCTTAGGGTGATACCTATGATTGAACCTTATTCCTTATTAAGGACTTAAGAAGGTTGCTACTAATTATTAATCCTTGATTTTCTGCCAAATATTGGCGCCTTACTTATGACTATGGACTTGCCAAATCTTATTTGTTGTCTCCCAGGCAACTTTCAGACCCTGATAATTGGACTTACCAATCCTTAGTCTAACAATAGATGCTTAACATTTCATTCATATAAGGTCTCCCAAGGAGTAGCCTTAATACTTATATAATAACTATTATAGAAAAGCTTATCTTAAGGTGAGATGGTTATTCCAATCACTGCTTCAAGCTAAACTTTAGGAATAGCTAATCCTCACAGCTTAGTCGAATAGATCGACGATCCTGGGCAGCTAATAACGATTTTTAATTGTTGCCTAAATAGGGTTTCGATCATTCCATAATCAACATGGAGTTTTCACAATACTCCATCCCACAGCGGGATGTTAATCTTAACTCTACTAGTCTCAAAAGGTAAACAGGGTAATCTTTAGAGAAGGTGATCAATATACAAGGAGGCTACAGAGATTTTCCAGATCTCAGGCTCCAGTTCATTTATCTCTGCCTGTGTCAGATAAGTGGCATATTTACGTTACGAGTCCACAAATTTAATCAGAGACACTTACTTGGACAATTCCATTCTAGATATATTCTTTGAATACCATCAGCTGACTTTTAGTATCATATGATCATTGGAATATCTTGTGGTCCCATGCATTAAACCTCCATACTGATCAGGCATGGAAGCAATCTATGGAACCTAATAAGATACACCAACCCTCAAATGGCGCTTTTGTCATACCATCTGGTACTCTTAATCGATAGAGATCAAGAGATATCAATTACATATGCTGACGCACTTTATCCTGAGAGAGAGTAAACTAGAATTATGACTGCAGATCGCTGACAGGAACAGAAGAATTGGTTCCTAATATTTTGTCTGTAAGTTTTACCTTACACTTTATATATATGGTTCTTAAGAGAGATTCCTAAAAGCTTGCTATACTTATAGTTTAGGAAGGATCTATTGGTATATGAATCAAAATAAAAACTCTAAGCATTTATATCACTGATAATTGTCAAGGAATGTACCTGATGCCATTATTTATGAACTAGCTCAGGCATTTTAGGCGGTTTCATTCTTAGGATTTCCTTCCTTAGCCGCAATTCCTTTGACATATTTAGGGCACGTAGTCTTGATGTGGCCTTTCTCATTACAGCCGAAGCAGACTGCATTCTTCATGTCCTTGCAGTCCAACGTTTTATGTTCCTTAGACTTGCAGATCCCACAATATAGAGGTGGAGACTCAAATCTGCATTTCCCGTAATGGCGCTTCTTGCAAGTCTTGCATACAGGTTTCTGGTTGGATTTTTGTTTGTTCTTTTTCTTAGGACTGTGGGAGTTATCTTCCTTCCGTTTCCTTTTTAGCTCATCCTTTGCCTTTGAGGCATGAACAAGATCCTCCTTATGAGTAAGGAAATGTGGTCCTAGATAGAATTTGGAGCGAGTATCATG